>JAMXBD010000674.1:0-735516 GCA_024138025.1 Combretum micranthum
ACATACTGAAGCCCGGGCACAAAACTAGGTGTTCCTGAGAATAATATCTATAGGGGTGTAAGCTTATAGGCTTAGTGAGTAGATCCCAAAATTTATACTCGAAGTAAAATATCAATCAAGTTTATTATTTCAAACATATGAAATGCAACAACCACATGAGCATACAAGACATATGACTTTCCGGGAATCATATGTTGAATGAATTTACGCCCTTCATTCGGGGTTGGGTATTCAGGCCAATTACAGCCACAACTTTTAAAAACACTTTTATAGATCTTACCGGCTCCTATACGCCATCAAAAATTTGTAGTTATTACAGGCTCCTACTAGCCACCAAAAACTTGTAGTTATTACAGGCTCCTACTAGCCATCCTTTTAAGTAGTTCTTACCGGCTCCTACTCGCCACTTACATGATATACCGGTTATGTCTACCACCACTATTATACACTTGTCCCACCAATTGTATAGTAGCGAATGCAATGTGACTCAACATATGAAGTGCATGAATAATTTCTTTAATTAAAGTCTAGTAATTACATTTAGCTTCTTTCAAGTGATCAACCAATTTCAAACACTTCAAGATATTAATGCACCTACAATCTTTATTACAAACAATTCGAGTTTCGATATACTTAGTATTCTTTCAACATATTATCATACACTTTCATTTTATTTTTCTTAAGTTCTAGTGCAACTAACTTTACAAGCACAATCAAGAGTACAAAAAAAAATACGGGAAGTAACTCACTCGGCCATGATGACACCGTTCTTGATTTGGATGGGTCGTTCGGAAATTCCACTTAATCGTAGTAATCCTCGGGATACGAACAATCCTCCTCGTGATTATCTAATTCAAGAAGAATACCCAAAATGAGTATTTCATGAAATTCTATCCTTTGAAAATTCTAATCTTTTCTTAAAAATCGTAGTAAATCGTATAAAGGGAAATTCCAACTTAAAATGGCCATAACTTGCTCATTTTAACTCGGAATTTCGCGTATAATATACCGTTTTCTACCTACTCGAAACGATCTACGCATTTCTAAGCTTATTTCCATAAAACTAAGTCGTTTGGGTTCCGAAAAGGTAGCGATCAGATTTGCCACGAATTTGTAAACACTTGTTTTCCTTTTTGTAAACAAAGCTCATTTTGAAAAGATAACATTTCAATTATTTTGTAAACTTTTGAAAGGTATATATATATTTGTAATGACTCATAACAAATGTATGAAGTAAATGAAGTTGTCTCAACTTAAAAGTAAGGTTTTAAAAGTCTTGAATTTGAGATTCTATTTTACTTTTGAAAGATCTTTTGGTCATTAAGATAAAGATTTTATTTTTAAATGAAATCTCTTGTAATTACTTTAATTTTCCTAAAGTGTGGTTTTGTTTTCTAAACTTGGATTTCAAAAGTAGCAAAATGATATTTTTATTTCTTGTAATGTTTCAAAAGAATTTCTACTTCTTGATAAAAGATAAGTTTTCATAAAACCTTTTGTTTATGTAAGAAAATCATTCCTATGCATGTTCATGAGTTTTTAGAAATCCGTTTCCCATATTTATTTCTTTAGAAAGAATCTTTAATTCAAGAAAACATTTTCTCATTTGTTTTTGTTGAGACAAAAACATTATGTTCATGCATGAATATGAATCAAAACTATAGAAATACAAAGGAACATAATAACTTGAAAGCTTAAATAATAAAGTAAATCAAGTATTGGGACCTTAGCTTTATCAAGGTACCCCGGGACTAAGAAAAGACTAGTCCCGAAAAAGAAAAGAATTGTTTTGACTTGATGAGGACAAGTCTAAGACTAGAATGACTAGTCTTAAAATCAACTTGAATTTAAATAACTTGAAATGAAGTAATTAAATTGCATGAAAGATAAATAAATTGTAAGACAATGAGCTTATATGCTCTAAATAATATATATAATTATATAGATATATTAGATAGTAGTAACATAAAGGAAATATAAAGAACATAAAGGAAATATAAGGAACATAAAGGAACATAAAGAGATTGATATTATGAACAAAAACAAAGTATGAATCTAATGTTGCTTTCTTAACCTTCATGGTTTTAGAAAACACACACTAAGCTCATACTAAGTAAATGAACATGAAGAAATCTTGAGAAATTTCTTACCTAAAGAAGCTAAACTTAAGAGGACTTCTTGTAAGAACTCTTGAGAGATTTGAGAGAGTAACTTTAGAGAAGAAGAAGTGTGTAAGAAGTGAAGGTATGAAGGGGTATTTATAGGAAAATGTGGGAGATAAATTGTGTTAATTAAATAATTGGAAATCAAAATAAATTGGGCATGGGGAGAGAGAGGCCGGCGCTATTTTGAGTGCATGGGGAGAAGAAAAATTAATTTTTTTGTCTTTTGATTAATTAAAAGTAAGAAATGAAAGATGTGAAGTTGTATTGGAAATGAAAAATGTAAGAAATAGGTGTATGGTTTGTAAGAGTAGGTTGTAAGAAAAAGTAGAGATAGATGAATAGTGTAGAATAGTAGAAAATAGTGTAATGTAAAAGTAGACATGACAATTTAATGCCGGTAGTAAGAAAATACGAGTATAAAAGCGATATCTGATATTTTTAGCTACCGAAAAATTACGAAATTGATATTTTTGGAAATCTTATATTTTTACGAGTCTAACGGTGTATTCGGAATATTTTTCCTATTCCGGGCTTCCGGACTCATTTTTCAAGAACTGTGTCTGTTCGGGTTCGAAGGACATCCGAATTTCGCGAAACTGAAACTTTTATAAAACCTATGGTTATTACGAACTATTCGAGCTAATTTTTCCAACTTCGTTTTCTATGACTTGAGAAAACGGCAATACCGGAGTTAAACGGTTACGGTAAACTGGGGTTTTGTTTGACCTAAGAATCCGTTTGACTTCCGTTTAGGGTTTAGGTCTTTATTTGTGGATCGAAAATTTCGGGGATTTACAATGTGTGCCTAGAGTAAATGAGTTAAGAACAGAAGTGATGAAGAGAAGCTCACATGTCATCTTACTTGATACATTTGGGTAGTGCAAAAATGTACAAGGACTTAAAGAAGCATAATTAGTGGGAAGGTATGAAAAGAATATTGTGGATTTGGTAGCAAAGTGCTTAATTTATCAACAAATCAAGATTGAACATCATAGACCCAGTGGCGAGCTACAAAGTTTCAATTCTGAATAAAGATGGAAGGATATCACCATGGATTTATGACTGCATTGCAAAAACTTCGTTAAGAATGAAGTAGTTTGGGTAATTGTAGACAGATTAACCAAGTTAGCTCATTTCATTCCTTTGAGAGTTGGTTGTTACTAGAAATATGGCCTGAATCTACATTCGAGAAATTGTAAGACTATATGGAATACCAATGACAATTACCTCAGACAAAGACATAAGATTTGTGAGCACATTTTGGAAAAGCTTGCATGAAGTGCTTGGCACAAGACTTCAATTTAGCACCACTTTTCATCCACAAACTGATGGATAGTCTAAAAGGACTATTTACATTTTAGAGGATATGTTAGAGCGTGTGCTTTAGATTTCGAGAATCGTTAGAATGATCATCTACCATTGATTGAGTTTGGTTATAACAACAGTTATCAAGCAACAATATAGATGGCTTTATGAAGCTTTATATGGAAGGAAGTGTAGATGGTCTTTATTGGGATGAGGTAGGTGCACGAGCTATTCTTGGTCCAAATTTGATACAACAAGCAATAAATAAAATACAAATGGTAAGTAAAGAATGAAGGCAGAACAAAATATATATAAAAGTTATGCAAACATAAGGCAAAGACCCTTAGAATTTAATGTTAGTGATCATGTGTTTCTTAAAATATCTCCAACAAAGGTATGTCAAGTTCGGATTCAAAGAAAAATGAATCCTATGTACATTGGTCCATATGAGATTTTGGAAAAGATTGGGCTACTAGCTTACAGATTGACATTGCCTCCAAGTTTATCCATGTACATAATGTCTTCCATGTGTCACAATTGAGGAAATTGTGTTTTAGATTCAGATGTTGTCATTAGTACACACTAACCAGAGATTCAACTGAATTTGGTTACAGTAGAAAAGCTCGTCAAGATATTGGGTAGAATGGATAAAATCTTGAGAAGAAACAATTCCTTTTGTAAAAGTTCAATGAGTGGACAAACGAAACGAGAAGAAACTTAAGAAGTTGAAAGTGATCTAAAACAGAAGTATCAGGAATTATTTGATCAATAAAGTAAGATAAGTTTCAAGGATGAAACTTCTTGAAAGCGGAAAGAATGAAATAACCTAAAATTTATTACACTAAACTAATTTTGCTTAATATGTTTAAATGATGATTTGTGATTTAAATTTTATAGTCAAGTTAGTATAATTTAATTTGATGATATGACAAATTCTTAGTATGAGAAATTTTTGTAATTGAAGTATATGTGTGTTAGTAAAATTGTAGCAATGTATAAATTGTGTTAGATTGCATTAAATTAGATGTATATGTGTTTAAATCCAAGCATAGCAATTTTAGAGCCTAAAAATTAAGCCCAAGTTCAATTGAATTAATAACCAAACTAAGCCCACATGACCCATAGCCCAAGCCTATGTTTTTAGCTCGTTCTAAAAAGTTCTAAAAGCCTCAAAAGTCAAAAGGAAGGTAGCAAAATATCTACCCAAAATAGACCCTATCTCCATCATCTCTTTCTTCGTTTTCTCTATCTTCCAAGCCTATACAAACCCAAATTTCATCTATACAAATTTCGTCATCATCACAAACAAGATTCAAAGCTAGGAAGTAAGATACAAGAGTAAGAGAAGTGGGAATCAAGCTAAGAAAGTAGGAAAACAAACTTGATTTCTAGAAGTAGCTATAAAAGTAAGTAAAAGTTGATTTCTTATTTATTTTGTTTAATCATGATTTTGAGTGATGTTAATGTTAGATAGGAGTAGAACTTTAATGTTTTAAATGATTTAAGGACATGCTATTACATATATTAAGTTAGATATGTAAATAAATGTATGTATCTTAAGTGCTTAATGAAATGAAATATGGAGTTTATGATGATAGGATGCATATATGGATGTTGCTAGTGATACGTAAGTAGAACTTGAATGATTAGAGTAATAAATTGAGGTTGACGAGCATAAATAATGAGATTATGTTTTAGGTTAAGTTGTTGTGCATATATATATGAAATGGATTTATGTGAGCAAGTGAATTTGATGATGTTTAGTGTTGTGTTCATAGACTAGTTTGGTGTGTTTTTACAAACACATAGGAGTTTGGTAAAGAGTTAGAGGATATAGGATTTCAAAAATTTTGAGACAACTACCATAAGGCATTTACCCTATTCATCACGAGTGTCATCAAGGTTGTTATCCTCTCAGGTCTAAATTTCCCTATTGAGTACAGCCATTACTTGGCCCATTATCTCCTCTAGATGTTTTAAAATAGCTTGACATGGTCTAGATTACGATCGTTGCAAGGATCATTATCTTCTTTGTGTGGTTTTTAAAGGTAGATTACAGTAATGAAGCCCGTTATCTCCTAAGGTTTTTTGGAAAATTTTATAAATTTTATTATGGGAGTGACAAGATCAATTGTGTTCATCACGGCATAAGATCACGGGCATGATGATACCCGTGATACCTATCATGGCCTTTGTCCGGCGTAACAATCCTTGGTAATATTCATATAAAAATAAAATAAAAATAAATAAATAAATCCTTGATGAATACATAGATGATTAATAAAAAAAATGATATGAGTACTTATACTTATATGAGTAAAATGTGAGATGATTAGAATTTTGTTTAAGTCGAATGATTTTTAATAAGTTATATATAATTGTGAAATAGAAGTTTAACATGAAATGGTTTCTTGACGGACTCACACACTTAGTTGGGTCTAAACACAAGTCTATTATCTGATAGATCAGATTATCTAGCTAGGTAATAGCTTGCTTGGTGATTGTTAAGTTAAGCATACTATAAATGGATTTAATCAAAGAAGAGTTAAAAATTGTTTGGAATTGGTTATGCGTGTGCCATTAAATCTGGTTCGATGAGCAACAACCTTATCCTAACGGACACCGTAGTTAGGCGCTTAGACCACATCATCATGATGCAATGACCTTTCTTCTACCATGATGCAATGGTGATTCTTAAGTGGCTAAGTGGATAATTGATAGGGCGGATAATATCGGAGTAAATTTGCTTATTCTTAAGAGGAATTAATATGATTTAGTTTACGTTATAAAAAATAGTTGAACTAGATGATATTATAGATTAAGTTTAGTAAATTGTATCATGTTAACCCTACATGAGATTACTATTTGTTTATAGGGAGGAGTTTATATTCAGACTACCTATAACAACCTCTTGAGCAGCTGCTGTTACTTAGACCCAGATCCCCAGATTGCAATCATAGTTCGAATACTCCAGTGTTTTTTTCTCAGTTAATCAAAGATAAATAAATTATTGATTGTTGTATTACATTTAGCTTAGGCATGCTTGCCACTTATATATTTGCTTGTGTTATTGCGTACTAGCCTTTGGCTCATGTTGCTGCTTTGCAGGTGATGTTGATGATGATTGCTATGATGATATGGGTTATGGGATAGATGGGAAGCCGTTTTGGATGAGTGGGACGGCTAGGACCCTGGTGTAAGGATGTTTTATTCAAGTTTTCTTAAGACTTTGAAAATGATGTAATTTTTTATATAGGCTTGTTGATGAAGCCTTGTTTGTAATATAAGATGTTAAGTGTTTCTACTAAGTTTTATGATGAACAAGTTTTGTAATCTTTTGAAGTGTTACCTGTTGACATTAAAGTTTCTTCTACATTTTTGTAAAGTTGACCTACTAATGTGTTGAGTAGTTGTTATTTTATGTTTTAAAACAAAACTTGAACAAAAAATCGATATAAACATCTTCTTTTTAGATAACCTAGTATATAATACCTGAGTGTTTTATAATACTTAGGTATTATGCGTGGGTAGGGGGATTTGGCATGCCTAATAATAGTATTAGGTAGGCTGGGTCCTTACAGTTTCGATTAGTTTTCAATTAAGTTTTCTTAATTTTCATCAGTGATCAATTATTGATATCTTATTTGAGTCACTTTATAAAACATTGATAGCTCTTTCTAACATCTTGAAATATTGATACCTTAAATAAATTTATTCCTAAACGTTGATTTCTCTTTTAACCACTCAAAATGTTTATATCTTAAATAAACTTACCCACAAATGTTAATATTTTTTGATATAATTTAGTGAAAGATAATAACTAACTTTAAAAAGTAGAAATTAAAATTTAGTTTTTAGTATATGAAAAGTAATTAAATTTTGCACTATCTAAATAAATACTTGAAGATCTATATGATTTAACTACATTTATATGGTAATAATAAAAGAAATATAATATAAAACATAAATTAATGGTAAAATAGTAATTTGAGAAAACAATGATACAATAAATTTATCCACATATTAACTCTATCTTCAAGTTAGTTAAGTTAAGGAATATGCAATAATAATTTATATGCCATCTTACTTTTAAAAAAAGTTAAATAAATAAGTTTTATAATTTCTTACATATTTTTACACATATAATTTCTTTTTTATGTACTAGTTTTTCAAAGTGCATGTAATTCCTATTATTAATTGGAAATTATCTTCCATTGCTCTATAGTCTAATAGTGCAACATATTAATTGGATCATGCACAGCCTATATAATAAACAATCCAAGATCAATTCTAATAAATTAATTTTTTTTTTTTACTTGAAGATATTTTATTTTCCCTTAGAGTAAATCGTTTACTTAAGATATGAAGATTGAATTTTAACAAATGAGGTTGTAAAAGTCAAAAAGTTTATAAATCTTATAATTTAGCTTTTACTTTAACATATTTATGCTTGAAATTTTTATTTGACGTACAAAAATAGCAAGTATGTATCTATTAAGTGCATGTATAATTACTACAACTTTTTTTAATAAGTTCAGATATTATAACAAATATATCATATTTTGAAAAAATATATATCATTCATGTTTTTAATGGCCGTTCTTTCAGTTATTTAGTTGCTCAAATTTATGCTCAATCATAATTACACTAATAAATACTTAATATATTACATTTTATATTTATTTTAATGATCACATATTGACAGATGGTCGTCAATAATACCATATAAGTTCCAATTATCTATCATAGAATATAGTTTAGAAGTGCATTTCCTTTTCATATTTTACATTTTTTTTTCGAAAACTTATTGTTATGTTTGTACCAATCATAAGTTCCAATCGTTATAAAAAGTCAAATTTTGAATCCAAATTAAATACGTATTGCCATCTATGTTTTCCCTTTTTTTATGATTACAATAACACAACCACTAGGTCATTGACACAAAGAATCAAACTTAATACCTTAAAGATGAGGACCTAAAACAGATGCCACTAGGAAACAAGGTCATTGGCTATTGTTATCTATGTTAATAATCTATATTTTTAAGCATGTAATAGTATTTTTACCATTTACAAACCAATACATCATTATTTTATAAAATCTTTTATAATTTTAATTGTTTAAATGCGAACTCATTTTACAATTCATAAATTATAATAAATAGCAGCTAATTAGTGAGATATTAAAAATCATTACGGAAATACTGTGGTCTACACCTCAAGTTTATTTTTTTTTAATTATACATTTGATACTTTAAATTGTTAATTTATACAGCTTATTACATGTTTAGTTTAGTTGCTACCGTTTACATTCTGTCACTTTCCGTTAATTGCCATTATTTATATGATCGTGAGAAAATTGTAATACAACATCTGCAATATTTTATTTTATATTATGTACTAATGCTATTCTATATTGTCACGTAACAAAAAAATTCACATCATCAATACAAAATAGAAAATTTTATTAAAAAAAAATACTCAAAAAGTAAATATCAGGAAGAAAAAACTACTTATATGAACCCATGACATCTTTTTTTTTTTTTTTCCCATCTCCTTTCCATCTTTTCAGAAAAACCTAATCTTAACCCCAAAAAAATGAGTAAAAAGAGAGAGAAGATGCCAAAATGTAGGATAAATCATTAAAATCAAGTGAAAGAGCTTCTTAAGAATTGGTTGTAAACCAGCTAAAGGTATAGTAGGTGCAACATTTAAATAGTTTAGGTATTTTCTTTGGCAAAAGTTTATTTAGATACAATTCCATTATATTAAAAAAGTAGGTACTATCTATGAAATTGCCTTATGAAATCATTTTTATGTAAACTTTGGTACAATTAGAAGTTTACACAATAAACTTGGTATAATCATACGTTGTTAACCAAGTTAATTTTTCCTACCAATGTGAATAAATTTGATAAAAGATACAACTTTATTCAATTATTCAATTTATAGATTTATTCAATTTTGATAACAAAGATTACAAGGAAATTTATTTACTTTATTTATACAATCAAGAATCCAAGATGTGTTGAAAGATTAGGTTAAAATTTTCCAAATGAATGAAAAAAACTTATTTTGGACTTTATTTTCACTTCTTTTACAAATGTTAAATTATGCATTAAAAGCTATTTATAAGAAAAAAAACTTTTTTTTCTTTATTTTTATTATATTTATTATGTATTCTAATTTCTTTAAAACTAGCATAAACAAATCTATACTTTTTCAAAACTATTTTATATAGATCGTGAAAACTTTGTTTTCAATGTTTTACATTATATATTCTGGTTCCACATACCTCCAACAAATTTACTTAGAATTGAAAATGTGACAACCTTAAGTCAATAAGCAAACAAAATTTATTATATAAAACTATTAGAACTCCTCATTACACTATTCAAGAAAGTTGGTCAAAATAAGGTACTTTAATAATTCAAATACATCCACAACAACACCCATAACCAAACCCCTATTTCAAGAACGAAAACAATGAACTCTTAGTTTTAGGAATAGATTATGTAAGCCCCAGAAAATTTCAATAAATAATTTCAAAATGAACTTCGAAAATAAACCTTAAAAATCACTCCAAATTAAAACCGCATTTGACAAGTCCTAATCACGAACGAATTCAGAAACTTCTCAATCTTGAGAAAATGAAAATCTTTAAACATAAAATAAGAACTCATGGTTTTCAAATTCAAAACCACGACGTACGAAAAATTCCATGTTAACTCCGACTTGTAAAATCGGGTAATATAAAGCCTAAAAACAAATTATTAAAAAGTAAATAATGATTAACTTTCGGAAATAAAACCCAATTCAAGAATTCCGAAAACGTTAAAAGATATTAAATACTTACAAAAATAAAATTAAAATAAATTTCTCAAATTAAATATGTTGTATAAACATAAATATCAGTTTCCAATTGGCAACGATCTAAACCGGAAAAATCACCCGGAAACCTTAATCGAATACAATAACTTAAGTCCGGCAATCTAGTTCCCTTAAGCCTAGAGGACGGGGTGTAGTTAAATAAGTAGAATAGCTCGTAGTAATATAAGTTTGTTTTAAAAATATCATATTGGTAAATTTTGACCTATCTCTAACCCGTTCGGATACAGACTTTGAAAAGCATGTCCCGGGGCTCGAGATATCAAAAACATACCATTAGTACCGTTAGACTCGTAATTTTATAAGATTTCTAAATATATCAGTTATATAATTTTTCGGGTTATAAAAGTTACAGTTATAACCTTTTTATCGTATTTTCATGTTTACCGGTAATTGATTAGTCTTTTGCACTATTCATCTTATTTCATTACACAATTTATTATTATTATTTTATTTTATTTTACTTTTTTTATAATGTATACCCCGGGTTTCCTAGTAATCAAGTAAACTTCAGAAATCGGAAAATGAAACCTTAAACCGGTTTAATTCAAGCTTATGAGAAAGGCTTAGAAACCCAAATTCTGGCTTTTCCTCGGTTTCCAAATAAGAAACTTTTATAAGAAAATTTAATTTTGAATATAGTTCTTGATTATATTTCAAACCAAGAAAAGATCAGATTTTGAGAAAATTTCAATTCCGGGTCATCCCGAGACCCATTATAGAAAAACGTGCCCCGGAACTAGAATTTAAAAAATTTACTTATGAGTACTCATTTGAACCGAAATAAAATAAGGATTTCGAAAATATATTTTTCATAATTTTCCGGCTTATGAAAAATACTGTTATAACCTTTTTATTCGTATTCCATTACTACCAGAAATTAAATTGTCTTGTCAACTATTCCTCACTATTCACAAAGTACCACCTAGTCTACCTATTAGCACACTCTACAAATTCAACTCTTACCATCACTCAAATCAATTCCTTTTCTCCATAACTTTTGTCCCTTAACTTTCCTTACAAATCATAACAATTACACATCAAGTTAAATGAATCAATCAAAGTAAAAATTTTCAAACTTTCCCTTCCCCTTTAAGCTTCCAAAACCGGCGCCATTGGCGCACCAACCCCCCCCCCCCCCCCCCCCCCCCCCCCCAACCCCCTTCCATGCTCCATTTGCAAACTTTTCTTCTTTTAAACCTAAATTCACTTTATATTTAAGCCATATTTTCTCTCTCTTTCTTCATTCACTCATTTTCCAAACTTCACAAAGTAAGAAAGCTCTCAAAATCTCTCTCTTTTTTCCTCTTGGCCGAAAGTTCTAAGCCCCCACACACACACACACAACTTCCATTTCCTCTTCACATCTTCTATTTTTTTACTCCAAGTAAGTGAACTTTCACTCCTTCCACTCATAGATCTTATTATGGCTAAGTGATTCTTGGACATTTCCAACTAAAGGACCCCATGAGCTTTTGCTAGGGACAAGGAAATGTCAAAACAAGAATACCGAACCATTATGAAGTAGATCTAATCTTTAAAGGAGGTTTCATGCCAAAAGCTTTATGTTTCTCCAACAAAAAGTGTTTTAAACAAAAGATCTTTTATAAAAATATAGTTTTTATGTTTTCAAAACTCATTTGAGCATATGAAATAATAGATCTATCATTTTGCTACTCATGATCATGTAGTCATTTAAGGTTTCATTACTATTTTGTGCTTATGTGCATTAATAGTCTTTAATACTTTTGTCTTTAGTAAATAACCTTCTTAATATATAGATCTATGGTTAGATAAGTTAATAAAGTCAAAAAGGAAAATACTTTTCAAGAAATAAACTTGTGTAAATTCGGATGACTTTGTAAACCTAGGTCAAAAACACTTTTATCAACTTCTAAACATATTTTACAAGAGAAATGAAGCCTATGGTAATAGATAATGTTTAGTAGTATTTTTCATGAGTTTAAATGAGAAATTTCTAAAGAAAATGTTGGAAACAAGAAATGAAGTCCAATAGAAGTTTTGAACTAAAAGTCATGTAGACAAAATTCGTAATAAGGATGTAGGGTTAGAAAACACTATTTTTCCAACTTCAAAAATGGTATTTTCTTAAATAAATGAAGTCCTTAGGGTATAGGTATAATAAATACTTAAAGTTTTGAGTATAAAATATATTTTCTCAAAGGAATCAACTTGAAAGTGGAATTTTCTAAATTCGGTTTTTGGAAACCCCATAGTAAAAGACCTACTTAAAGTTTACAAATGAAGATTTTATTAAAGAAATAAAGGTCTTATGATATAACTAATATATGGGTCAAAATTTCTTTAAACAAAATGGAGTTTTCCCAAAGAAAATCCTTGTAATAAGTAAGTGTGACCAAGTGTGGTAATCTTACTTGTTAAACAATAGCATGAAATGATTTTCTAGGAAAAAGTTTATTTAAATTCTTTAAATAAAAAAAAAAGTTATAAGAACTTAGGCTCGTTAGAGTTCATATCATGACATTCATGATAGGGAAAATCATTACCATGGCATTTAGTTCCATTTTTCATGTAGGAATCTCAAGTGCATTGATGAAAACCGCATTTTCGAAATCAACACAACCGCTGTACAGATCTGATCCCTCATTTCCGAGGCTTATATATTTTCAAAACTTGATTTAAACTTCATATTTAAAAAGCTCTTCCGAAGTAGATAGAAATCGATATAAAATTTGCGAGATTCCGAGTTAAAATGACCAAGTTATGGCCATTTTAAATCGGGACTTCGAAAATGACACGAATTTCGATTTCGCTAAGTTTTCTTAGAGATTTAGTATCCTTAGATGGTAGAATACTCATTAGAGTATTTCTTATGTGATTAGGTGAACCCGAGAACGTTGACTCTTTGCCACCGGATTATTATTACTAGAAGACCGGTGATCCAATGGCCGAGTGAGTTCATTTCCTAAGTAATTATGCTCATTGAGTGTGCTTGTAATTATAGTAGCATGAGACTTAGGTAAAGATAAAATTGTTGATGAGAAATGAACTTTTCATGTTGAATGAATGATAAGTATATCGAGATGAGACTTGTTGAAATAACATTATATGAGTTAGTATAGACTTAGATTGCTTGAAATGCTCTATGATCGCTCTTAAATTACATAATGAACTTGCTACGATTCCATAACTAAACTGTATATGCATATCATTTAGTGAGTCATATTGCATTACGAGAATGCTTTTGGTGGGAACAATAGTATGATCGGGAGGCAGCGGGTCTTCGTTAACGTTAAGGATCTGCAGGGTCGCTTAAGTTAACGGGCAGTGGAGTAGACACTATAAACCAATACATATAAACAGGTGGAGACCACCTTCGTTAACATCAAGGGCCTATGAGGTCGCTTATGTTAATGGGCAGTGGAGTAGACACTATAAACCACAAGAGAAAATATTAGAATTGTGGTCGCATGTTTATGGACCACCCCAAACCCCGAATGGGGGCGTAAATCCATTCACATATGGCTACCGGAAAGTCATATGCTTGTATGTTCACGTGCTTGTGCATTCATATGATTGTTTAAATAAACTTGTTTGTATATTTTACAATTGAGTATATTATTGCGGAAATGAATCTCACTAAGCTAGTGTAGCTTATACCAATAGTTAATTAAATGAGCAGGTTATTTCAAGATGCAAAGTGGGGACCGAATTGGTTGGAGCCGGAATGGCTTTGGATTTCGGCAAGATATGGATGTTTGAAGTTATCCACTAGATTTTTATGAGCTGCCTTGTAATATTTTTATGTAGGGAAGTCTATGGACAAATGTATTTGGAGTTAAATGATTTGTATTTGAAGTATAGTGATCCGTATATGAAATGTAGTGATTTGTATCTGAAGTATAGTAAACTTGTATTTCCTTTACATTGTTACTCAATCGTATCAACATAAAACGTATCATTGCGATGTGTCTCCTTTATGTGTTAGACGCCTTGTACATAGTATGGAAGCCTTCGCGTGACTGAGGTGGTCATTCTTAGGCTTTAATATTGTGTACGGCGGACTGCTACGTTTAGGGTACCCTTCGGGGTGGACAGATTATACAAAACATATTTTATCTCCATGCAACTATTTTCTCTACTTCTTAACAACATTCTTCTCTGTTTGAAGATCATCGATTTAATAGATAATTTTTAGAGAGAAAGGATGGTGCAGAGACATAAGGAAGCAAAATTTTTAAGTTGAATGTGAAGAAACAAGATTGCGATGACTAATGACATATGCAAGATTTCTCTTTTCTTCTTTTCTCTATGTATAATATATTTAATGATGATAAGAAAGTTCCTATCTCCTTTTAGATTGCCTAAATCTTAAGCAAATATCCATTGGGGGTATAAAATATAGGACAAATTGTGGATTTTTTTTTTTCAAAAATAAAAATACTCCTATAATCATCTTTCCCTCTTCCTAAATACTTATATTCAAAATTCAGATTTAAACTATATCAATCTTATACTTACTTAAGCAAACAATTCATATTAATATCAATTTAAACAAACAAACTAAAATAGAAAAATAAAATTAAGTAGTATTGCACTACCAATTATTATGTTGAATTTTCTTATGCATCAACAATATAAGTGCAATGACAACTAGTTTTAGAGAAAAATGGAAAAGAAAAAAAAGTTTGAATATATAATAAGTCTAGTTGCTAAAAAAGAATCACACCTTTTAATATGCTATAGATTTCTATATATAATATACTAGTGTATCATATATAACGAGCAACACACCCACAATATATGTGCAAAAATTAAACATATTGATATAATAGAATTTAAGATAGAAAAATTATTATATCAAACTCAATATATGATAGAAAATTCAAGAGAGAAAATATAGTAAATTACACCAGAATGTATAATGTTTGGGAGATAAGTTCATTTAAAGTATCAATATTTCAAGTGCTCAAACAAAGGAATCGATATTTCATAAAGTGAATAAAATGAAATGTTAACATTTTGTAAAGTCTATTAAAGGTATTAATATTTCGATTAGTTTTCAATTAAGTTTCCTTTATTTTCATCAGTGGTCAATTAATAATACCTTATTTAACTTATTTTACAAACTATTGATACCTCTTTTTAACATCTTGAAATATTGATACCTTAAATAAATTTATTCCCAAACGTTGATTCCTCTTTTAACCACTCAAAATGTTGATATCTTAAATAAACTTACTCTTAAATGTTAATACCTTTTGATATAATTTAGTGAAAGATAATAACTAACTTATAAAACTAGAAATAAAATTTGGTTCTTATTATATGAAAAGTAATTAAATTTCACACTATCTAAATTAATACTTGAAGGTTTATATTATTTAACTACATTTATATGGTAATCATAAAAGAAATATTAATATAAAACTTGAATTAACGGTACAATAGTAATTTGAGAAAACAATGATACGATAAATCTATTAACATATTAACTCTACCTTCAAGTTAGTTAAGTTAAGGAATATGCAATAATAATTTATTTGAGTTCTTAGTTGAACAAAAAAGGAAATAAATAAGTTTTATAATTTCTTACACATTTTATACGCACATAATTTCTTGTTTTATGCACTAGTTTTTCCGAGTCATGTAATTCCTATGATTACTTGGAAGTTATCTTTCACTGCTCTATAGTCTAATAGTGCAACATATTAATTGGATCATCCACAACCTCTATAATAAGCAATGCAAGATCAATTGTAATAAATTAATGTTTGTTTTACTTTATGATATTTTATTTTCCTTTATAGTAAATCGTTTACTTAAGATATGAAGATTGAATTTTAACAAATGAGGTTGTAAAAGTCATAAAGGTTCATAAATCTTATAATTATAGTTTTTAGTTTAACATATTTTATGCTTGAAATTTTTTATTTGAGGTACAAAAATAACAAGTATGTATCTATTAAGTGCATGTATAATTACTACAACTTTTTTTAATAGGTTTAGATATTATAACAAATATAACTTATTTATCATAAAATTCTATATTATCATCATCTTTTTCAATGAGACCGGCTCTTTCGATTTTTTAGTTGCTCAAATTCAAAATTAACCATAATTGCACTAATAAATACTTAATGTATTACTTATTACATTTATTTTAATGATCATATGATTGACTAGATGGTCCATCAACAATACCATAGAGGTTTCGTTATCTATCATAGAACATAGTTTAGAAGCACGTTGAAATAACCTAAAATATAAACTGTCAAATTAATTTGTATATATATTGAGTTGTCGATTTCATGATTTAAATTGTTATAATTAAGTTATAATAATTTGATTTGATGACATGACAAATTATGAGTATTTTAATGGGTAAAGAATGACTTTTATGTGTGTTGGTGAAGTTAGGTGATTATAATAATGTATATGGAATTGTATTACATTAAAATGATACCAAGTGTGTATTATTTTGTGATAAAATTTGGAGACCTTGTTGGCTACAAAATTTTTCTTTAGGAAAGCCTAAAGCCTATCTTTTATTAGCAAACCAAGTCCACGCAACATGACATAAAGTCCATATTTAGCACCTTCTATAGGCTTCTAAAAATGCCTCAAAAGTAAAAAAGTAATAAAAACATCATCTCCAAAACAGACCCAAAACCATCATCTCTCTCTCTACTTTCCTATCATCTTCCTAAACATAACTAAGCACAGTTTCCTTCCCAAACTTTCCTCTACAAATCCTAAGTAAAGAACTAATCTAAGGAACAAGTAGGAGAAATAATTTAAGCTAAGGAAGTAGCAAGAGAAGTTTGATCGATCTTAGTATCTACAAAAGTAAGTAAAGTTGATTTCTTGCATGTTTTGTTTAATTATGGTTTTTAGTTGATGTTGATGTTAACTAAGAGTAGAACTTTGATGCTTTAGGCAAATTAAAGGTATGCTAATATGTATGTTGAACTAGATATGCAAATAGGCATAAGTATTCTAGATGTTTGAAGAAATAAATTTTGAGTTTATGATGAATTAAAGTGTGTATTAATGTTGTTGGTGATGAATGAGTAGAACTTTAGTAATTAGGTTAATAATAGAGTTCAACAAGCATAAATAATGAGCTTATGTTTCTAGGTTAAGATTTTGTATCCATGCATGTGAAATGAACATATGAGTATAAGTAATCTTGATGGTGTTTGATATTGCATTTATAAGTTAGTTTCTAACGTGTTTTTACAAAAAAAATAAAACCTTAATAAAGCGTTAGTGGATGTTGGACTTAAAAAATTTTGAAACATGTATCAAAGGATCAATACCTTGTTTTTATCACGGGCATGCTTAAGGCCATTACATCCTTGAAATCATATTTTTCTGATGATCACGGTCATTATGAAGGTCGTATCTCCTTTGTATAGTTTTTAATACTAGGTTACAGCCGTTACCAAGACTATGATATCCTTGGATGCTTTTTGGAGAAATTTTTTTTTACAAGCAATCATAGTCGTATTGATTAAAATGGCCTAAATATAACAGTGATGGGGGCATGATCTCCTATTACGGGTATGATAATGCCAATACTATGCATCATGAATCAACATCGTGCCGTGATGGTACCTATGATATCCATCATGGCCCTTATCACGGGTGTAACAAATTCTTTAGTACTGTTTTATACAAAAATAATAAAAATAAATGAATAATAATAATAGATTAATGAATAGAGAAATGTGATAGTATATCTATATATATATGAATATGAGACTATGTAATGATTTGAATCTTAATTGATTTTAATGAAGGTTTAATGATTTAATATTTAATTATGGATTAACATTGTTTTATACGAAATGATTTTCCTCAACAAGTTCCAATACCTAGTTGGGTTTGAATACAAGTCTTATATCTAATAAATCAAATTATCTAAGTAGGTAGTAACTTGTTTGTCGAATGCTAGGTTAGGCATTATCTAATCAATCCTAATTAAAGATTGGCTTAAAGACTTATTTGAATTGTTTGTATGTGTGCCGCTGAATCTGATCTAGAGAGCGACAACCCTATTAATAAGGTTAACATGATAGTTAAGCGCTTAGGCTACTTCTGTCATGATGCAGTGACTTTCATAAGTAGCTCAATAGGTAATCAATAGGAGAAATGGTATCAATGTAACATTTGCTTATTCTTAAGATGAAGTAGTATGATTTAATTCACGTTTTATGGGGACAATTAAACTAGGTAATATTGTGGATTAAGTTAAGTAAAGTTGAGTAACGGCTGTGAATCATAGAGGAGATTATTATTTATAAAGTTATGTAGGAGATATGAGTATTTAAGCTGCTTATATCAATCCCTTAAACAACTGCTATTACTCAGGATCCCATATCCCCAAAGATTATAATTGGAGTTTGAATACTTCAGTATTGGAATGTTTTACTTAAACAAAGATACATAATTATATCGTTTCTTACATTGCATTAGTTAGGATTGTGTGCCAACTTGTATTTATTTGTGTAGCTGTGTACTGGGCCTCTGGCTCACTTTTTCCTCTATAGGTAATGATGATGATGAATATTATGATGACTTTGGTTATGGTACGGATTGGGAGGTCTTTCTTGATGAATGAGATGATTAGGATGCTGGAATACTCCATTTTGGTTTTCTTGGAAAAGACAAAAGCAAGACCTTGTTTTGAAAAGCAATAGTATAGACTTTAGCTTTTCCAGAAACCTATGTTTAGTTATGTAAAATACTTAAGTTTTTCCTATTATATATATTATGAGTTTAGCTTTGTAACCTTTGAAGTACCTTAGATGATGGTGCTATTTTTTGTTTCTATATAAAGTTATCTACTCTTAAATGAGTAGTGCTTGTAAAGTTTTGTCCTATGACAAGTTGATCAAGCAATGAGTATAAAATCTTTCCTATCAGATAATCTTATGTATAATATCTTTGTGTATTACACGTGTTTGGGGACTTAGCATGTAAAGTTATAAAACAATACATGTTAGGTCCTTAACATTTCCTTTTCATATTTTTACATTTTTTTTTTGTAATACTTATTGTTATGTTTGTATCAATCATAAGTTCCAATCCTTATAAAAATCAAATTTTAAATCAAAATTAAATGTTTATTGCCATTTTTGTTTTTTTTTTCGTTTTCTTTTTTGAATATTAAAATAACACGACAACTGGGTCATTACAATACAGAGAATCGAACTCGATAACTCGAAGATGTGGACCAAGACCAATGTTATTAAGCAACAGGACCATTGCCTATTATCATCTATGTTACTAATCTATATTTTCAAGCATGTAATAATATTTTTGCCATTTTACAAACCAAGTCATCATTTATTTATTAAAACCTTTTAAAATTTTAATTGTTTAAATGCAAACTCATTTTACAATTCATAAATTATAAAAAATAATAGCTAATTAGTGAGATATTACAAATCATTGTGGAAATATTGTGGTCTACACTTCAAGTTTATATCTTTTTGTAATTATACACTTGATATGTTAAATTTTTAATTTATACAACTTATTACATGTTTAATATAGTTGCTATCGTTTGCATTCCGTCTCTTTCCGTTAATTGTCATTATCTATGTCATCATGAGTAGTCAATCACAATACGGCATCTGCAATATTATTTTTTGTTATGCATTGATGCTAACTCATATTGTCACATAATAAAAAATGCACATCATCAATACAAAAGAGAAAATTTTATTAAAAAAAAAACTATTTAAAAACTAAATATGAGGAAAAAAAACTAATCATATGAAACCATGAGATCTTCTTTTTTTTTTTCATCTCCTTTTCATCTCTTCATAAAAATTTAATCTTAACCTCAAAAAAGAGTAAAAAGAGAGAAAATGCCAACATTTAGCATAAATTAGTAAAAGCAAGTGAAAGAGCATCTCATTAGAGAATTGATTGGAAACCGGCTAAAGGTATAGTGGGTGCAAGATTTAAATAGTTTAAGTATTTTCTTTGGAAAAAGTTGTATTTAGGTACAATTCCATTATATTCAAAAAGTTTAAGTATTATCTATGAAACTTACCCTGTGAAATTGTTTTTATGTAAACTTATGTACAATTATAAGTTTACACAATAAACTTGGTATAATCTTAAGTTTTTAACCAAGTTAACTTTTTCTACCTATGTGAATAAATTTGATTAAAGATAAAACTATCTGGATGCTACATTTTCTTTCTTAATCCCCTTTTGTTTTATCCTTCTTTCTCTCTCTCTATCTCTCATCACTCGTTTAACTTTTTTAGCTTTATTCAATTTTGATAACAAAGTTTACAAGGAAATTTGTTTACTTTATTTATAAAAACAAGAATTCAAGATGTGTTGAAAGATTAGGTTTCTTTGAATTTTTAAAATTTTCCAAATGAATGAAAAAAAAAAACTTAATTTTGACTCTATTTCTCTTTCTTTTACAAATGTTAAATTATGGATTAAGAGTATTTATTAGGAAGAATTTTTTTTTATATTTTATTATTCCGATTTTTTTTTTTAAAACTAGCATAAACAAATCTGTACTTTTCAAAACTATTTTATATAGATCATGGAAACTTAGTTTTCAATGTTCATATTCTATGTTCTAGTTCCACATACATGCAACAAATTTGCTTAGAATTGAAATTTGACAACCTTAAATCAATAAGAAACAAAATTATTATATAAAACTATTGAAACTCCTCCATTACATTGTTCAAGAAAGTTTGTCAAAATAAGGTATGTAGATGATTCAAATACATTCAAAACAACACACATAACCAAACCCTCACTTCAAGGACAAAAACAATGATCTCTTAATTTTAGGAACATATATACAAAAACATATTTTATCTCCATGCAACTCTTCTCTCTACTTCTCGACACCATTCTCTCTCTATCTAAAGATTATTGATTTTATAGATAATTTTTAGAGAGAAAGGATAGTGCAAGGACATGAGGAAGCAAAATTTTAAATTGAATGTGAAGAAATAAGGCTGCGATGACTAATGACATATGCAAGATTTCTCTTTTTCTCTTATATAAATGTAAACCCTGTTTTCTAAGCCCTAAACCTTAAGCCGGAAAGTCTACCGGAGACCTTAAGTCAACGGATCTTGAGTAAAACCCTACAGTTTAGATCCTACAAACCCGAGTTCGTAAATCGAGGAGTCGAAAAATAATTAAAGTGTTTAGAATAGTCCGTAATAATATTTGAATTATTAAAAATATCAGATTGGTTCATTTTCGGCTTATTTCGAACCCGTTTGGATACTGCTTTGGAAAGCGTGTCCCGGGGCTCGGAAAAAAAAAATATATCTTTAATATTTTTAGACTCGTATTTTTATAAGGATTTCAAAAATATCAAGTTTAGAATTTTTCGGATTCTAAAAATATCAGTTATAGCTCATATAAGCTTATTTTACTCTTACCGGTAACTTAATTGTTAAATTTCTAAAAATAATTTAATTGATTATTTTATTTAAATCATAAAAATTCTGCTACTTAAATAAAAATATTTTTCTTAATTTATTTTATATATTTTCTTATTCAAAAAGCCACTTTATCAACCCATATCTCAAGTACACATACATTATCATTACTACACATTATTATGTCTTCTTTTGCTTTTTCTTACACTTCCTTTCCCAAAATTTGCAGCTGCCCATTCCCCATAAATTAGCCACTTTTCATTATTTTTAATTATTTATTTGATATTTTAAAAGTCTCTTTTAGTTACAAATGGATGCAACTTGTTACACTTTCAAAATTGCAAGTTAAAAATCAAACTACTCACACCCCTACACACAAAATCACGCCAGCCCCTCCCCTTGTTGCAGCTGCAGTTTTATTTTTTTTTTAAATTTATTTAACACACTTACATCTCTATTTAAACATCTTATTCTCTCTCTCTTTCATCTTTACAAACCCTACATTTTTCCTCTCTCTTTTTCCCTCTCTTTTCTCTTCTTCCTTGCCTTGTCTTCTTGAAAACAAGCTGTCCCCATTTTTTTTCTTGCTTCCACATATATTTCTTGCAATTATTTGAGGTAATCTTTCCCTTTTTGCTCTTATAAGATGTTCTAGGATGATACCATGGATGTTTCATGCATCAAAGGACATTCCACAAGCTTAAAAGGCTATGGATGATGATGCCAAGAAGTGAAACACTCCTCTAGATGATGATCTCTTTTGTTCTTAGTATTTTTGTTATATGGAAGGCTTGTTTATCTTCTTGTTTTTGTGATAGCTTGTAGATCTAGAGTTTTATAAAGCTTTAGTTATGTTTATGTGTAGATCTAGAAGTTTAAGGCTTACTACTAAGTTTTTCTTATGCTTTTATGGTTATATATTGAGTAGATCTTAGATTCAAGTTGGAATGAAAAAGTGAAATTCGTAACTTGTCAAGGCACCATCTTAAAAACCCACTTTCAACTCTTAAAATGGAAGATTTTGTTAAGAAAATGAAGGTTTGATGGATGTATATCATCAAGGCTTCATCTTACAAGAATCAAAGTTGATTTTCAAAGTTTATTTTCAAAAACAAAAATTGTATTTTCGGATCAAGACAAAGATCCAAAATAAAAACATGTTTTCCAACTCACAAATGAGGATTTTATTCAAGAAATGAAGGGTTCTTAGATATAATATGTAATGGGTTGTTTTTCATGAGTTTTGATGAATTTTCTCAAGAGATATGTCCAAAATAAATTTATGAAAATTCGGATCAAGACCAAGACCTATTTTTGGAACCCATCATTCAACTTTAAAATGAAGATTTAGACAAAAATATAAAGGGCTCTTGGTATAGATATCTTAAGGAATGAATTTTCATAAGTTTAATGAGTTTTCCTAAAAGTATTGCTTAAATCAAGTGCTTTGTAGAAGACAAAATTTAGGTCTTGTTTCATTGTAAACTTCAAAGTGGAAATTCGTAATTATGGGAGACCAATTTTTAAAACCTTCTTTTTGATCTCAAAACAAGTATTTTATATTGAAAATGGAATGCTTTGATAATATATAATATAGGAAAATTATTTTCATTGAACTAAGTAAGTTTTAGTAAAGGAATTACTCAAAACAAACAATGAGTTTCAACTTGTAAATTTCGGTTTTATGAAAATGGATTCTTAGAAGTTTCATTTGAACTTTATGTTTGGTATTAGATAAGTGTGTAATCTCTTAATTTTGTTTGAGAATCTCCTTGCAAGTTTAGGACTAAATAAATTGGTCTAAGTAGTTAAATAGAGTAGATATGGCAATTTTTCACAAAGGCTCAAATCTGGAATTTTCGCAACCCTACTGTACAGTATGTTTCCGACCCCTAAATGACCTTAAATGTTTGAATTAACTTTGAAATAGATAGCTCTTTCGAAGTAGGTATAAATCGGTATATTATAAGCTAAATTCCGAGTTAAAATGAGTTAGATATGACCTTTTTAAGTTAAGGATTCAACCTAGGCGGAAATTGACGAACTTAGTAAATAAAATTGTTAAGTTTAATAGAACTTCATAAGAGATACTCATTGAGGGTATTCTTTGTACCTAGGTGAATTGGAGGACGGGTTACCACTTCCCGAGGACTATTACGACTAGTGGATTTTCACTACATGGACAAGTGAGTTCATTTCTCAATTAATTATGCTCTTGGATGTGCTTGTAGTAGTAGTGGCATTAGACTTAGGAAAAGATAAAATTGTGATTGAATGGTGATCTAAACTTGCATGAATGAACGATAAGTATATCGAGGCAAGCTTTGTTGTAATAATCTTGTATGAGCTAGTATAGATTTGGAATGTCTGAAAATTGTATGGTCACTTTTAAATTATCTAAGTAATATGTCATGATTATATGAATAAGTACATGCATATCACGTAGTGAGTCTTATCATTGTCGAGTATGTCTTTGGTGGGACAAAGGTGTACTCGGGAGGCAGCGGGTCTTTAATGAAGGGGACTAGGGTTGCATGACTTATGGACCACCCCATTCAAATAATGAAACTATGGTTGCATGACTTATGGACCAACATTAAAAATTGTGGTTGCATGTCTTATGGACCACCCCACTTAAGATTGGGATTATGGTTGCATGTCTTATGGACCAACTTTGGAATTGTAGTTGCATGACTTATGAACTACCCCAAACCCCGAATGGAGGGCGTAAATTCATTCACTTATGACTACCGGAAAGTCATATGCTTGCTTGCTCATTTGCTTGTGCATTCATATGGTTGCTTAATTATAACTTGCTTGTATAGATATTTTAGCTTGATCGAGTATGTTACTTGGAAAATGAATCTCACTAAGCAATTAGCTTATACCCCAATAGTTTTTGTTGCAGTGTTCCTATTTTTGGATGTTCCGAGAGGACACTTTGTGCAGGTTTACTACATTGGATTAAAGAGCTTTTGAGGAAGTCGGGACCTAGTATAGGCGTGGACTTCTAGGAAAATCTCTTTAATGTAAATTCAGATATGTGTAATTGGAGCTAAACGATGTAGACTCCTATTATTTTGGCGGGGGTATGCCCCCTTGGCTTTTGTAAAGTTTAACTATTTATCTTGTTGTGATTTATATTCTTAATGCTATGTATGCTTTCTTAAGACTACTCGAATCAAAGTGTGATCCTAAAAGTTGTGTGAGTACACCTTACACACGATATGTAAACTCATGGGATGACTAAGGTTGTCATACTAAGTTTAAATATCGGTGTGGTGGACTGTCGCGTTTAGGGTACCCTTTGGGGCGTGACATATAATATATTTAATGGCGTAGGAAATATAACTTTTTAATGTATTGACTCTATTTCAATATTCTATCTAGATACATTAGATAAAATTATTGGTGTAATCAATAGGTGTTTGGTATTACCTACCATAGCTACCACACCTACCATGTTTGAGATGCCTATAAATTAAGGCTTCCATGTGTAGTTTCTATGTGAGAGATATATGAAATGAAATAAATTATTCTTACTTTCATATTTTTTTCTTATCAAATAACATGGTATCAGAGCTTCAATCGATCCATATTGATAAAAATTAAATCACTATGAACCACCCACCATCAACCACCTAGAGCAATTTTTTGGTAGATACATGATGAAACATGACCATCTGAAGTCTTAGGGAAAAGGAGGAAGTCAAACTCAACACAGGTGGTAAAAGTAAATCAGAATCAAACATATAATGCAAGTTCTGTATGATTTTCTATTATGATAATATTGCTCTTCGTCAACAACCACTTGGTCAGGTAAAAGTATTTTCTAATCAAAGTCAGGAAAGTAAAAATTCTTTGGTTTCCATTGCAAAAAAAAGGTAGCTTTGTTACTAGATCGTTCAATGCTAAACATAATTGTTGGATTATTGATAGTGGAGTCACTGACCACATTTGCAATACAATCCATTTGTTTGAATCAATTACTTTTAGTAATAGTTTTGAAAAAATTTCAATGGCCAATGGTGAGTTTGTGACAACAAGAGGGAAGGGCATACTAAATTTAGAAAATTTAGTAATTAGTGATGCCTTATTTGTTCCTGAAATCCAATACAACTTATTACATTTTAGTAAATTTGCTAAAGATTTGAACTATCAAGTAATTTTCTCTTTGACTCACTGTGTTTTCCAAGACCTATCTTCAGGGAGGACGATTGGTAGTGCTAAAGGATGTAATGGCCTCTACTATATAACAGGTGCAAATCCTAGTGTTAAAAAATATACCAGAGTCTAGGTCTCTTGTGTCTATTTCAAATGAGCCAAAAGTGCTACTTTGGCATAAATGCCTTGGACATCCAAATTTCATGTATTTGAGTCACTTATTGTAATTTATTCAAAAATAAGAGAGTTAGCGATTTTCATTGTGAATCATGCATCATGGCAAAACTATAAAAAAAAATTCCCATCATGTCCAACCTTATAAACCATCTAAACCATTTCACTTAATTCATAGTGATATTTGAGGGTCATTTCGTGTCTTAACATACACTGGTCATAAATGGTTTGTAACATTCATTGATGATCATTCTCGTGTTTACTGGGTGTTTCTTCTTAAAGAGAAATATGAAATTTGCCAAGTTTTCAGAAATTTTCACAAGTTTGTCTCTTATATGTTCGAAGAAACTATTCAAATACTTCAAACTGATAATAGGAAGGAGTATTTTTCTAATGAGTTTGAATCTTACCTTAGAGATAGCGGGATAATTCACCAAAGTTCATGTGCTTATACTCCTTAATAGAATGGAGTTGCTGAAGGAAAAAATAGGCATATCCTTGAAATTGCAAGGTCCATGATGTTTGAACACACTATTCTAAACTATCTATGGGGTAAGGCTGTTCTAACAGCTACTTATCTAGCAAATAGAGTTCCATCCAAAGTCTTGAACTTTTGAACACCTTTGAGTGTTCTTACTGACTGTCATCCTCAAGTTAATCTTTTTGATTCCCTTTCCCTAGGAGTCTTTGGCTACATAATTTTTGTCTTAATAATACACCAAATAAACATAAACTTGATTCAAGAGCTCTTAAGTGTGTTTTTATTAGGTATTCTCCTTCTTAAAAGGGATATAAGTGCTACCATCCTTCTACAAAAAGAGTTTTCTTCACTATTGATGTCATTTGGCTTGAAAATCAATTGTATTTTAGTACAACTGTCCAGAAGGAGTCAACAGGATCCTATGAAAAAAAAAAAAAAAATTTAATACCTTTTACCTAACTACTAGCTTATACACACTCCTATAGGTCAATCTTCACAATCACAACAACTTTCTTAAAAAATGAATCAAACCCTAATTGTAATTCTACTCAGGAAGTCCCACAACACTTAAAAGATAACTCTAAGTTAGCTTCCCTACCACCACTAGAAAGCATTCCAAATCAGCCCCTTCTTCGAATGTACTCCCAACGGCCTAAATAATCCTTACACAAGCTAACATCTCTCTTAAAGACATTAGTCCGACCCACGACTAGGGATAAAACCCAAGATAAAACACAAGAAGAGAATGAAGATGATCAACCAATTGCATTGAGAAAATGAAGAAGAGAATGTGCAAAAGGATATATGAGGTATCCAATATCTAGCTATGTAACTTATTCCAAACTATCTTCCAATTATAAAGCTAATTTAGCTAAGATTGATGAGGAGTAATCCAAGAGATATTTAGGAAGCAATGACGATACCTCAATTGAGAGAGGCTATTTTAGAAGTGATGAGGGCTTTATATCAAGATAAAACTTGGGATGTTGTAGATTTACCAACTAGAAAAAATGCTATTGGAAGCAAATGGGTTTTTAGTATTAAATACAAGTCTGACAGTAGTGCTGAGAGATATAAAACAAGCTTAGTTAGTCAAGGCTACACAGAAGCATATGGTGTAGATTATGAAGAAACATTTGCTCCAGTAGCTAAATTAAATTCCATTCAAGTGATATTGTCTCTTGCAACAAATTTAGATTGGCAATTACATCAGCTAGATGTAAAGAATGCATTTCTTAATGGGGACCTAAAAGAGGAGATTTAGATGAAGATGCCTTTAGGCTTTACTTCAGGAAGCAAAGTAAGTAAGTTGAATAAATCTCTCTATGAGCTAAAACAATCTCCTAAGGCATGGTTTAAAAAATTTAGAGATACATTAATTCGATTGGAATACAAACAAAGTGGGGCTGAACATATGTTGTTTATTAAAATGGGAGCAAATGGATTGAAATCTATCTTAATTGTGTATGTAGATGATATAATCATAACATAAGATAATGTTGGAGAAATTGCTCGATTGAAGAGAACGATCAATCAAGAATTTGAAACCAAGGAACTTCGAGAATTAAAGTTCTTTTTAGGAATGGAAGTGGTTAGGAGCAAGCAAGGTATTTTCATCAGTCTAAGAATATATGTGATGGACTTATTAAAGGAAACAGGTAAGTTGGGCTGCAAACCAACTATTACTCTGTTACCACAAAACTGGAAACTATGTGCACTAAAGGAAGATCTTCCAGTTGATAAAGGTCAATATCAATGGTTAGGATGGAAATTGATATACATATTCTTATACGACTTGATATTGCTTATTCTATTAGTCTTGTTAGTCAAGCTATGCATGCTCCTACTAGACATCACTTGAATGGAGTAAATCATATCTTGAAGTATCTCAAGGGAACTCCAGGTAAAGGCCTACTTATTCAAAAGACAGAAAGTAGAGATCTTGAAGCGTTTAGACATGCTGATTGAGGTGGTGATATATCTAATAGCAAATCAACATCTGGTTATTACACAAAACTATAGGGTAACCTTGTCACTTGGAAGAGTGAAAAGCAGTCAATGATGGCTAGAAGTAATGTTAAAGCTAAATATAGAGTGATTACTCAAGGAATATGTGAAGTAATTTGGATCCACAAATTGTTGAAAGATTTAGAAGTTGAGGTTTCAGACACACAGTCATATTGTGATAATAGTTCAGCCATAAGCATTGTGAAGAACCCAATTCAACACAAACGCATGGAACATGTTCATCTCGACCAAGATTTCATAAGATTAGAGAATGAGAATGGAGGAATAAAATTATAGTATATTCCTTTTCTCCACCAAGAAGTAGATATTTTTATCAATCAGTAGCAAGGAAAGTATTCAAAGAAACTTCAAGCAAGCTAGGAATGATAAATATCACTTTCTTAGCTTGAAGGGGAGTGTAGAAAATGTAAATTTATTTTTTAATGTATGGACTCTTTTTCAATATTTTATCTAGATACATTAGATAAAATCATTGGTGTAATCAATGGGAGTTTGTTATTACTTGCCACACTTACCATGTTTGAGATGCCTATAAATTAAGGCTTCCATGTGTAGTTTGTATGTGAGAGACATATGAAATGAAATGATTTATTCTTACTTTCATTTTTTTTTCTTAACAAATAACAAAATGATGATAAGAAAGTTCCTATCTACTTTTAGATTGTCTAAATCTTAAGCAAATATCCATGGGAGAATTGTAATAAAGGATAAATTATGGATTTTTTTTTTCAAAAATAAGTATACTCCTATAGTTATCTTTTCCTCTTTCTAAATACTTATATTTAAAATTCCAATTTAAAGTATATCAATTATATACTTACTTATGCAAATAATTCATTTTAATATTAGTTTAAACAAATAAAACTAAAACAAAGAACAATAAAAGTAAATAGTATTGCACGATAAATTGTTATATTGAATTTTCTTATGCATCAACAATATAAGGCAATGACAACTAGTTTTAGAGAAAAATGAGAAAGAAAGGAAAGAAAAGTTTAAGTATATAACAAGTCTAGTTCTAAAAAGAATCACACCCTTTTAATATGTTATAGATTGCTATATAATATATTAGTGTATCGTGTATAACAAATAATACACCCACAATATATGTGCAAAAATTAAACATATTGATATAATAGAATTTAAGACATAAAAAATTTTTTATGTCAAGCTCTATATTTGAGAGCACCAACTTCCTTAACTCATGAAACTAACCTATAGACAAATGTGTCAGGCAAAACCCGTACAGGCCACTTGGAATGTCTCCGCAGCCACTACTAATCCCACTAGAGAGGATGGTCAAATGGATTAATGGTCTAATTCTCACATTCACAATAACTATCCTTCAACTTCTCACTATTCCATGATTGAGTAGTATGCATAATCATTAGGAGATCGTCTCCTATAAATATCCCATTGACACATTCTAAAAGATAAGTATATACACACTTGGGATGCAACTTCACTAGAGTATTAGAGTGGCCACATCGGACAATTCCTTGCTGTACCACTAATGGTATTTTATCATTGAGTATCACAATATTTTAATGATTATTTTTTTATCACTATTAATTTTTTTAAGTTGTACTAAGTAATATAATTTATTTTCATTGTAAAGATTTTATTGTTGAATACATTACTTAAATAATACAGCTCATTGGTAGAAAAGGGTTTAAGAAAGGCAAAATTTTTTGTACTAGTAGGCTACAAAATAGCCTCTCTTGGCTTACTAAGGTAAGTCACTCGCCTTTTTAGCTGACTGTTCCCTCTTTATTATCCCACGCACACACACACCCCACCCACCTACACATATACTCACACACATACACATATTTTTAGTACTATTTAATATATGATAAATTTATTACTTATTTAATATTTTAATTATTCAATAATGTTCCAATTTTATCTCGAAAAAGGAAATTAATATTACTAATTTTGAAAAATTATAAAAATCTCAATTTTAGGTAAGTTGAACTTATCACTTGAGAAGAAGAGGTCATACGTCTTTAACCTCGTCTCTTCAAGAGAGGATGTCACAACCCGCCCCCCACTACCGAGGTTCTAGATGTGATGCCAGGGCAGACAAACCCACCATTGGCTCCCTAGTGATAATGGCCGACACCACTATTGCATCATGGTGATTCCAACCAACGCATGTCCCGTAGTGTACCACGGGCACTATAGGTATTGTTATCCTTAGGCAAAGTTAAACCCAGTCTACAAACTCTAAGATTCGAACCCCAGACCTAAGGCTTTTGCCTGCAGCTCAACTGGTAAGAGGTGTTGCCTTTGGGGTAGGAAAAAGCCTTAGGTCTGGGGTTTGAATCCTAGAGTCTACAGACTGGGTTCAACTCTACCTAAAGGTAACAATACCTATAGTGCCTATGGTACCCTGCAGGGCATGCGTTGGTTGAGATCACCATGATGCAATGGTGGTGTCGGCCATTATCACTAAGGGGCCAGTGGTGGGTTTGTCTGTCCTGGCATCACATCTAGAACCTTGGTAGTGGGGGGCGAGTGTGACATAAAAAGGCGCCTTTTTATGTCTCACCCCGCCCCCGCAGGCGACGGCGATGCGATACTAGCGCAGGCAAACCCACCACTGGTCTCCTAGTGATAATGGTCGACACTACCATTGCATCATTGTAACCCCAACTAACGCATGCCTCGCAGGGTACCACGGGCATTATAGGTATTGTTACCCTTAGGCAGAGTTGAACCCAGTCTGCAGACTCTAGGATTCGAACCCCAAACCTAAGGCTTTTGCCTGCCCCAAAGGCAGCACCTCTTACCAATTGAGCTGCAGATCAAGTTGTAAACCCCTGTTTTCTAAGCCTTAACCTTAAGCCGGAAAGTCAATCGGAGACCTTAGATCAACAGATCTTGAGTAAAGCCCTACAGTTTAGATCCGACAAACCCGAGTTCGTAAATAGAGGAGTCAAAAAATAATTAAAGTGTTTAGAATAGTCCGTAATAATATTTGAATTATTAAAAATATCTGATTGGTTCATTTTCGGCTTATTTCGAACCCGTTTGGATACTGCTTTGGAAAGCGTGTCCCGGGGCTCGAAAAATTAAAAATACATCTTTACTATTTTTAGACTCGTATTTTTATAAGGATTTCAAAAATATCAAGTTTATAATTTTTCGGATTTTAAAAATATCAGTTATAGCTCATATAAGCTTATTTTACTCTTACCGGTAACTTAATTGTTAAATTTCTAAAAATAATTTAATTGATTATTTTATTTAAATCATAAAAATTCTGCCACTTAAATAAAAATATTTTTCTTAATTTATTTTATATATTTTCTTATTCAAAAAGCCACTTTATCAACCCATATCTCAAGTACACATCCATTATCATTACTACACATTATTATGTTTTCTTTCACTTTTTCTTACACTCCATTTCCCAAAATTTGCAGCTGACCATTCTCCAAAATTTAGCCACTTTTCCTTATTTTTAATCATTTATTTGATATTTTAAAGTCTCATTTAGTTAGTAAAAGGGGACAACTTGTTACACTTTCAAAAATACAAGTTAAAATCAAACTACACATACCCTACACTACCCACAAAATCACGCCAGCCCCTCCCCTTGTGCAGCTGCCGTTTTATTTTTTTTTTAAATTATTTAACACACACACATCTCTATTTAAGCATCTTATTCCCTCCCTCTTTCATTTTTACAAACCTACATTTTTCCTCTCTCTTTTTTCCTCTCTTTTCTTTTCTTCTTGGCTTGTCTTCTTCACAAACAAGCTGCCACCATTTTTATTTCTTGCTCCCACATATTTTTCTTGTAAGTATTTGAGGTAATCTTTCCCTTTTTGCTCTTATAAGATGTTCTAGGATGATACCATGGATGTTTCATGCATCAAAGGACATTCCACAAGCTTCAAAAGCTATGGATGATGATGCCAAGAATTGAAACACTCCTCTAGATGATGATCTCTTTTGTTCTTAGTATTTTTTTTGTTATATTGAAGGCTTGTTTATCTTCTTGTTTATGTGATAACTTGTAGATCTAGAGTTTTACAAGCTTTAGTTATGTTTATGTGTAGATCTAGAAGTTTAAGGCCTACTACTAAGTTTTTCTTATGCTTTCATGGTTATATATTGAGTAGATCTTAGATTTGAGTTGAATGAAAAAGTAAAATTCGTAACTTGTCAAGCACCTCTTTAAAAACCCTCTTTCAAGTCTTAAAATGGAAGTTTTGTTAAGAAAATGAAGGTTTGATGGATGTATATCATCAAGACTTCATCTTACAAGAATCAAAGTTGATTTTCAAAGTTTATTTTCAAAAACAAAAATATTTTCGGATCAAGACAAAGACCTAAAATAAAAACATGTTTTCCAACTCAAAATGAGGATTTTATTCAAGAAATGAAGGGTTCTTAGAGATAATATGTAATGGGTTGTTTTTCATGAGTTTTGATGAATTTTCTCAAGAGATATGTCCAAAATAAATTTATGAAAATTCGGATCAACCAAGACCTATTTTTGGAACCCATCATCAACTTTAAAATGAAGATTTAGACAAAAATATAAAGGGCTCTTGGTATAGATATCTTAAGGAATGAATTTTCATAAGTTTAAATGAGTTTTCCTAAAAGGTATTGCTTAAATCAAGTGTTTTAAAGACAAAATTTAGGTCTTGTTTCATTGTAAACTTCAAAGGGAAATTCGTAATTAAGGGAGACCAATTTTTAAAACCTTCTTTTTGATCTCAAAACAAGTATTTTATATTGAAAATGGAATGCTTTGATATATATAATATAGGAAAATTATTTTCATTGAACTAAGTAAGTTTTAGTAAAGGAATTACTCAAAACAAACAATGAGTTTCAACTTGTAAATTTCGGTTTTATGAAATGGATTCTTAGAAGTTTCATTTGAACTTTATGTTTGGTATTAGATAAGTGTGTAATCTCTTAATTTTGTTTTGAGAATCTCCTTGCAAGTTTAGGACTAAAATAAGTTAATATAAGTAGTTAAATAGAGTAGATATGGCAATTTTTCACAAAGGCTCAAATCTTGGAATTTTCGCAACCCTACTGTACAGTATGTTTCCGACCCCTAAATGACCTTAAATGTTTGAATTAACTTTAGAAATAGATAGCTCTTTCGAAGTAGGTATAAATCGGTATATTATAAGCTAAATTCCGAGTTAAAATGAGTTAGATATGACCTTTTTAAGTTAAGGATTCAACCTAGACGGAAATTGACGAACTTAGTAAATAAAATTGTTAAGTTTAATAGAACTTCATAAGAGATACTCATTGAGGGTATTCTTTGTACCTTAGGTGAATTGGAGGACGGGTTACCACTTCCCGAGGACTATTACGACTAGTGGATTTTCACTACATGGACAAGTGAGTTCATTTCTCAATTAATTATGCTCTTGGATGTGCTTGTAGTAGTAGTGGCATTAGACTTAGGAAAAGATAAAATTGTGATTGAATGGTGATCTAAACTTGCATGAATGATAAGTATATCGAGGCAAGCTTTGTTGCAATAATCTTGTATGAGCTAGTATAGATTTGGAATGTCTGAAATTTGTATGGTCACTTTTAAATTATCTAATTAATATACCATGATTATATGAATAAATTGTACATGCATATCACGTAGTGAGTCGCATATCATTGTCGAGTATGCCTTTGGTGGGACAAAGGTGTATTTGGGAGGCAGCGGGTCTTTAATGAAGGGGACTAGGGTTGCATGACTTATGGACCACCCCATTCAAATAATGAAACTATGGTTGCATGACTTATGGACCAACATTAAAAATTGTGGTTGCATGTCTTATGGACCACCCCACTTAAGATTGGGACTATGGTTGCATGTCTTATGGACCAACTTGGAATGTAGTTGCATGACTTATGAACTACCCCAAACCCCGAATGGAGGGCGTAAATTCATTCACTTATGACTACCGGAAAGTCATATGCTTGCTTGCTCATTGCTTGTGCATTCATATGGTTGCTTAATTATAACTTGCTTGTATAGATATTTTAGCTTGATCAGTATGTTACTTGGAAAATGAATCTCACTAAGCAATTAGCTTATACCCAATAGTTTTTGTTGCAGTGTTCCTATTTTTGGATGTTCCGAGAGGACACTTTGTGCAGGTTTATACACATTGGATTAAAGAGCTTTTGAGGAAGTCGGGACCTAGTATAGGCGTGGACTTCTAGGAAAATCTCTTTAATGTAAATTCAGATATGTGTAATTGGAGCTAAACGATGTAGACTCCTATTATTTTGGTGGGGGTATGCCCCCTTGGCTTTTGTAAAGTTTAACTATTTATCTTGTTGTGATTTATATTCTTAATGCTATGTATACTTTCTTAAGACTACTCGAATTAAAGTGTGATCCTAAAAGTTGTGTGAGTACACCTTACACTCAATATGTAAACTTATGGGAGGACTAAGGATGCCATACTTAAGTTTAAATATCGAGTGTGGTAGACTATCACGTTTAGGGTACCCTTTGGGGCGTGACACAAGTAGTAAGAGGTGCTGCCTTTGGGGCAGGCAAAAGCCTTAGGTTTGAGGTTCGAATCCTATAGGCTGCAAACTGGGTTCAATTCTGCCTAAAGGTAATAATACCTATAGTGCCCCTGATACTCTGTAGGGCATGCGTTGGTTGGGGTTATCATGATGCAATGGTGGTACCGACCATTATCACTAGGGGGCTAGTGGTGGGTTTATTTGCCCTGGCATCACATCCAAAATCTCGGTATTAGAGGGTGGGTGTGACATAAAAAGGCGCCTTTTTATGTCACACCCCCCCGCAGGCGACGGCGATGCGATGCCAGGGCAAGCAAACTCACCACTGGCCCCCTAGTGATAATGGCCGACACCACCATTACATCATGATGACCCCAACCAACGCATGCCCCGCAGGGTACCACGGGTACTATAGGTATTGCTACCCTTAGACAAAGTTGAACCCAGTTTGAAGACTCTAGGATTCGAACCCCAGACCTAAGGCTTTTGCCTTCCCAAAGGCAGCACCTCTTACTAGTTGAGCTGCAGATCAACTGGTAAGAGGTGCTGCTTTGGGGCAGGCAAAAGCCTTAAGTCTGGGGTTCAATAACCTAGAGGCTGCAGACTGTGTTCAACTTTGCCTAAGGGTAATAATACCTATAGTGTCTATGATACCCTACGAGGCATGCGTTGGTTGGGGTCACCATGATGCAATGGTGGTGCCGGCCATTATCACTAGGGGGCCAGTGGTGGGTTTGCTTGCCCTGGCATCGCATCGCCGTCGCCTGCAGGGGTGGGTGTGTGACAGAGGAGGTCGTTGTAGCGGAGCAACCTTGCCTTTTCAAGAGACGAGGTTGTCCACTTATGATCTTGTTTCTTGAAGAGATGAGATTGATAGGGATATTATTAGCTAGCTCCTTCTCCTTTTTGTTCATTTGTACACACAAAAAAATCCCTATTTTTGCTCTTGTAATTAACCCTAACCCCAAAATCAATTTTGGATCAACTAATTTTAACCAAATTAGAGTGATTTCTTCATCAAATTTGATCATATCACATTAGTTCAGCATTGCAATCAGTTGTGGGCAAGCCAATTTCCATTTATCATGTTGATTTTTACATTTTTTTCCCTTAATGCTCCATTGTTTTGAAATTAGTATGTTTAAGCTACATTGATGATTCGGAAGCAATATTGATATCTTTTGTCGAAGTTTGTAAGAAACATTATGTTAATGTTTAATGTTAATGTTAGTGACTATTGTAATATGTTTTAAGTAAGTCAGATGGTAGCATCTGCTATAATCTGATGTCAATATGTAATATAATTTTGTTAGCGTTGGTGTCTGCTATAAGCAATGTTATGTAACCTAATTTTGTATAACTCCATAAGACTACCCAATTTTTTTTCCTATATTACTAGTGTGTCTGCTGAAAGCTACATTACGGTTTAATATATATGAATTCGTATGATTGAGAAGCTACATTGCTATTTAATACATACAAATTTGTATGTTTAATCTTGAGGATGCTAGTGAAATACTAGGAAAGTGTAGTTGATAACTCATGACCACATTTCATGCATTCAGCCCACGCTTTTATGAGTTAGCAAGATAGTGGTGGAAATGAACAAAGCCAAGTTTGTGTTATATGCTCATGACAATATTGTACAAGGGAATGATGGTTTTGGTTATGATCGACAGCTGGTTGCTTAGTAGCAACTCAATGAAGCAAATCCTAACCATCATTTGTAATTAACCTAAGATAAATAGGTTGACACATTGGGTTGCACTTTACCATAAGGTTGCTATTGGAGATAAGATACTACACTATGATGTGATTCTAGTGATTGATGATGATGCAAGTTAGGAGATTTTGGTGTACATAGAAGGTTTAATGGCTATGTATGCCTAGATATTTGAAAAAGAGTTGCTATAGGGACCTAAGTGACATATTGGCATTCATGGAAATGTTGGCAGCCAAGGGCTAGCAGATGGGAACCCCAGTCTTACTTTGACAACAATTAGTAGCCAAGTCTAAAAGGTAACTTTGAAATAGGTACCCTACATTGGAGTAGTGGAAACGATATTGATGCGATGCTAAACTCATCATTAAGAGAATTTAGTGATGATTATGATGGAGATGAAAATGAATGGTTGATAAGCTTGCCCTAGCAGATATCTAATACCTATATACCAAATGTGAGTCATGACTGACACCATTTTTTAGCTCTTACAAATGTCTATGCAGTAGAAAGCTTAAAGCCAGTGCCACTTTTCACTGCAGATGTAGGTAGTGCCTATGTTGCGTTTGATGATAAGTAAGAAATGAGTACTGGAAATTACAACTTCAGTGATGAATTCAAGGTTGGAATGCAGTTCAAGAGTAAAGATCATCTTATACGGCTCATTAAGATATGACATATATTGAACTACTACAATTTTAAGGTCATGGACTCAGACCCAAGGTCGTTGGCAGTTAAATGTACTGATACCCACAACAAAGGTTATAAGTAAAGACTTAGAGCATGCTACAAGAAACACAGAGGGTGGTTTCTCATCACCAAATATGAGGAGCCTCACACATGCTTAGATGAAATCACTGGACATGATCATTCCCTGTTTGACTCTACCAGCATGTCCAAGTTTATTATAATGGAGATTCAAAATTCTTTAGATGTGAGAGTGAATGATCTCTAAACGAACATCTTAAAGGAGTTTTTATATAAACCCCATCTTAAGAGAATTCGTAAGTGAGGCAAAAAGCTATTGAGCATGTGTATAATAGGTTAAAGGATTCATAGATAGATCTCCCACATCTATTAAATACTATCCAGGATCAAATGTAGAGTTGAGAATAGTTGAATTTGATACTGCAGGGTACGTATTCCATGACAAACTTTTATATGCATTTAGACATTGCATTAAAGCGTTTCAACACGGCTGGTAACTAATGTTTGTCAATCCTTGTTAATGCTTTGTAGGCCTATGAAAAGAGAATTTGTATACTTAGTAATGTTTGCTAATTATTTGCCGGCCTATGATCGCAATTGATGATACCATCTTGTGTAGTAAATACAAGTACAAACTCCTTATCACGGTGGCAGTAGATGGAGCGAATCATGTTGTGCCATTAGCATATGCCCTTGTCAATGAAGAGGCAGATGGCGCACGGAGTTGGTTCCTCTAATAATATTGGAACATGTTATCAAGGACCAAACAAACATCTGCTTCATATCCAACTGTCATGCTAGTATTAAGAATGTAGTTAAGGGAGAGATTGCAATATGGTCTAGAGGCTAGCCTCAGTGCTAATGTATTCAACATGTTGCCAACAACTTTAACTCAAAGGCTAAAAGTAAAGAATGCAAAGAATTAGTGAAAAAGGGTAGCCTACTAAACATGAGCAAGAAAGTTCCATGGTTATTTTGAAGTGATGAAATAGTCCAGTCCATGGATGTTGCTATATTTCAGCTAATTGCATCCCTATATGTGGACTTATCTCATGATAAAGGTGTGAGGTTTGGAATTGGTACAACAACCATGACTGAGAGTTACAATGCTACTCTTAAAGATGCTAGGTGCTTACTTATGCAATCCCTAGTGAAAAAAAAAAAACATTCACAATTGCAATTCTATGTCCAATAGGCAAAGGTAAGAGGCAACTGATGCAATGATTATAAGTAAGGTATTGACAAATTATGCTGCAAAAAGGTTTGAGAGGTGCAACAACGTGTCAAGTGCCCATCGTGTTACTTGTTTCGACTATCCAGAACATATATTTAAGGTTATAACTACACCTTGATCGACAATGTATGGCCAGAAAGGAGATCACATACAAAAAGCAGAGTTGAGGTTAAGAAGATGTACATCCCGGAATCGGTAGACTTATAAAATTCCATGCTCACATGCAATGGTAATGATGGGTACAATGCATGTGGATTGTGCTACACACGTAGGGTAATGGTATAGGTAGGAAAATTAAGTAAGTGTCACACCACAAGGGGTACCATAAATGTAGCAGTTCGTTGTACATAATATTAAAGCCTAGGAATGACTTCCTTAGTCACATAAAGGCTTTCATACCATGCACAAGGCGTACAACACATCAGAGGAAATGTACCAGAGTAGTGAAATTTACTTTGATAACAACTAACAGAAATGCTTAACATAAAACATAAGTAAGGTCAATTACAATTCTTAAGGACATACCCTCGCTAATATCTTTAGGATTTCATAAATACACATTATAGTAATCTCCAAGACATTAACATGTCATATATGACTCATAAAGAAACTTCATGAAAATAAATCCATCCTATGTTTCCACCTCTTCCACAAGAGCTTAAAGATTCACCAACGATTTCCTTGATATTTCGATCTTCGAACGTAACCGCAAACATACCTGTTTCAACAAAAGTCTATGGGAGTGTAAGCTTATAATGAGCTTAGTGAGATATCCTCTTTTATTTGCATCGTGATTTCATACAAGTTTATTAATTTTCATGCATATGCTATGCATGCTATGCAACAATCACATGATTACATAAATATATATGGTTATCTGAAAACCATATATAGAATGGATTTATCCCTTTGTATCAAGGGTTAGGGAATGGTAGTTAAAGGTCTTTGCGATCTCTTGCTGCTAGTCCCCATGTGCACCCTACCCTCAGCGATCGATCGGTGTAGCTCATTCTTGGAACATATCCCTAGTAAACCTTAGTTTCCTAAGAATGAGCATGGCCTTGGACTATCTTGGCCTCGGACCATCTGATTCTTCACGTAGGAGTAACAGCTTTCGACATATGACTAGACAAGTGCAATGTATTTCCATTTAATATATATCGAAGCCGAGTATGATTAAGGTATACTTAAGGGTGATCAAACAACATCATACACATATAAGCAACATGTAATATTAATGATATACTTGCACAATCATTTATGAGTTTCGATATGCTTAACATTCATCGTCATACATACATAATAGCATATACATATAAACTCATACCCCATATATGTTCATTTTATCTTGTATCTATAGATCTATTGTAACTATCTATAAGCATAAGCAAGGTAATGAAATCAAGAGGGAAAATTCACTCATCCATATCGTAATTTTTTTAATCGTAGTAGTCATCAGAAAGGAAAATCTCGTATTCCTGATCGCCTAGACAAAAGAAATACCCGAAATGAGTATTTTATAGAAGTTCTACTTAGACTTTCTAATTCTATTTCATGACTTTTGTCAAAAATCGGATTATGTAAAACATTGACTTAAAATGGCCATAACTTGCTCATTTTAACTTGGAATTTCGCATATAAGATGTTGTTTTGTACCTACTCGAAAGATCTATTTATTTCTAAGGTTATTTTGAACATTTGAAGTCATTTAGGTTCGAAAAAAAGTCGGTACAGCTCTAGCACGAAAATAACAGCCTCAATTTATAATTTTTTTCAATTCTATTTCATCCAAAAATTTCATAGCAAACACATACATACATATATTATATATATAGTTTGAAAAAATCCTTTAAATATAATATATATATATATAGTATCATATTATATGCATGATCCTAGTGATGTTGTCTTAAAAATAAAATTTATAAACAATATTTGTGAAAGATAGAGTTTAGCGAAAAGTCATTCATTGACTTGTGATTAAATTTGCTAGTTTGTAAACATGTGACTCACCAATAAGAATCATAGTTTAATATATATTTTAAAATATCAAAGATCTCATATTTGAAAAGAATTTTATTTAATAATTTATTTTACAAGACATTGTTTTATTTATTGGTGGTATGACACTCTAAGTATATTTTCTTATAGAAATTTTCTTAAGTTAGGTTTTTAAACAAAATTTTAATTCTTAGATTTTATGAATGTGGATCTCAATTAAAGAAAATCATGATTTTATACTTATATTGCGGTCATGACTACTTCACTTTTATATTAAGTTTCTTATAACTAATTATTTTTCAAAATATGAAACTTTATGTGGTTGTGAGGAAAAATCATTCTAAATTTTATCATCTTTAAAATGTATTAAGTCTTAACATATGAAAAAAAAATTAAATGAATGACTTGTTCTAAATTTTTAGTTTCATAATAACTCTTTTTTAAATTCATAATTTTTCAACACATAGACCTTTAGGAGGTTGTTAGAAAATTTTTAGTTTGATACAAGTGAGTGTATAATTACTATAATTATTATTTATATTTCCTTAATTTCATAAAAAAGAAGATGAGTTTATTTCTTAAAACTTAGTTCTTAGTTGTATACTGATTTTATTTTCTAAGTGAGTTTTTAATTAATGGTTTGATTTAAAACTTAACTTAGAAAATTTGTTGGTTCTTATGCTTATCAAAGTGTTGATAAAAATCTTATAAATATGTTTTTAAGAAAAATTTGCATAACAAAAAATTATCAACATTAAGACTTAATAATAAATTTATTTTAGTATTTGAAAAGAGAGTAATTGAATCACATAATTAAGTCTTGAAGAAACTTTACATAAAAACAATATTAAAAAAATTATGATTAACCTATTTAAATTTTTGCAAAGGAGTTTATCAAATCATGATTATAAGTTTTAATGGAGATTTCTTTTCTTAATTGTCAAAAATTATTTTCATAGAGAGTTTAATTTTATTTTATAGAAGAAAATAACTCCTTTTATTTCTTTGAAAAGTTTCATTAAGACAACAACATTGTAATCATGCATGAACTTGAATTTATAATTAAGTTATATGAGAAGAGAAAAATAACTCATAGAGAATAAGAGATATTTAAAAAAAAAATTAAATGAACATACATGTAAAGTCAAGTATTGGGAAGTCTTAGCTGGCATCAAGGCTTCCCAAAGCTTAGAATGGACAAGTTCCAAAAGAGGAAAGAAAAAGCATGAAAAAAGCTTAAGAAAAAGAAAAAAGAAGAAAAGTTCAAAAGTCTTAGATTTTATTCAAGTCTTCTTGGAATTAGACATGGACAAGTCCCTTAAAAAAGCAAGAAAACAAATAAGAAAAATTATGGGAGTCTTAGATTTATATCATGGCTTCATGGACTTAGATTATGGACAAGTCCAAAAAAAGAAAGAAGAAATTTTTTTTCACTTGATGATGACAAATCTAAAACTTTGATTATGGACAAGTCTCGACAAAGTAAGTAAATAAATAAATTGCAAGTGATAAAATGAGTGCAAAGAAATAGATGTTAGGTTAATAAGCTTATATGCTCAAATAGATATACATATGTACATAACTATATTTATACACATAGATGGTTAGATAGATGATAGGGCTAAAATCAACATAACTAATATATCACATGATCATAATGTAACAAGATGTGAGTTTTATTCTTAGCATTATCATTCCTTAGCTACATGGCTCATTGTGAGATTTTTAATCCATGGATAATGCATGAACAAATCATATTATCAATTAAGGATGTATAGAAATGTGTTTACCTTCAAAAAATGAAACAAGAAGTGTGTTTGAATAAAAAGAAGGAAGGAAGCAGCCAAAGAAATGATTTTTCGCCCAGTATAAGGAAAAATGAGAGGAAAATGAAGTAGTTTTGATGAAGTTGTAAAGTGTAAATGTGGAAATAAGTGTAGGTTTATGTGGAGAATAGTTTGATGACTTAAAAGGAAGATGAGTTGCAAAAAAAAAAAAAAAAAAAAAAAAAAAAAACATTCGTGTTACAACAGGGAGAGGAGAGGGGGGGGGTGGGGTTGGTGTGTGGTTTGTTTTCACATGAAAATTGACATAAAAAAGAGAGGAATGAGTGAAATTTGTGAGAGTTATTAAAGGGTAAGATGTGTGAATGTGTATGTTATTTAAAGTTTTATGTGAAAAATAGATGAAAAAAATAAAAATCCATGGCTGCAAAGAGAGGACATCAAGCTATCATGAAAACTTGTATGGGAAGGAAGAGAAAAGAAAAAGAAGAAAAGAAAAGTACATTTGATGTAATAGAGTAGGTACATGTTCAAAATATTTATTATGTTTTATATGTTATGTTTTATAGGAAATATACATAAAAATATAAGAAATAAATATTATCATAAAATGGATGCAAATTAAAAGTAAATAGGAATGGTAAAATATCATATAAGTTACCGGTATATAAAAAATACACGTAGATAGGCTATATCTGATGTTTTTATGAGCCAAAAAAATTTATCTGATATTTTATGAACATCTAAATATTTTTCTAGAAAAACTTGATTGTCGGAAAATTTTTCCTTATTTCGTGTATCGGTAGTCAAAAATCAAAACTGATCTCATAAAGGTCTGAAATGATCGAATTTTTGACTAATCTAATCTTTTTAGGCTCTATAATACTTTTACTAAAAATAATTTGAATTTATCTCATTTTTATTGTTTTATAGTTTTAAGCGCGATATTACTGAATCTAGTATCACTATAGCTTATTGTTAGCCTAGTTGACTTTTAGGGATCCGGTTTTAATTCCAACTATAAGATTTACTCACATGAGTATAAAATTTTTGGATTTTATGATCTTTTTATATTTTTTTTATAAAATTTATGTTTCACTTTATTTTTTGATTCATTTAATATTTTTTAGTTCTCAGGATTGATTAATCGAGTCTAGGGCTACGTGTTGACTTAGTTTGACTTTTGGTATTAATTGAAATTCTTGATTAAAAAATTAACCAAAGTGGCTAAGATTTTATACTTTTGTCACTGAATATTTGCTTGGATATACTGTCTTAATTTTCGTGTTAGATATTAGATAGGTGGATTATTTAGCCTACGGATTTTAAGTTGAATGATTATTGATTTTTCCATCTTGTTTTTAAAGGTTCTCATTCTTTTAAGGTTAAGGAATGTTGTATTTGATCTTATTTAGAATTCGATTTTAATTTGGATTGGTTTTTATAATTTTAGTTTCGGTATTTGACTCTAGGATTATTTCCTAAGAGTTATGAAAAATTCAGGGGTTTACAGTAAGGGTTTTTGGGCACTCATTCATATTAGCAACATATAAGGCAAATTGGACCTGTTTTAACATCCCAACATGGCATCCTTTTTCTTGAACATGTAAGGAAAAGAAGAAGAAATAGGAAGAAACAATTCCAAAATGAGATGGATATTAGAGATATTCTACGAGGTTACTCATGCGAGTTATGCGGTTAGTAACAGCACAATATCAGAAGTTGTTTAACAAGGAGGGTAGATAGAAACCAGTCGAGTCGTATTGGTATAAAAATGTTTGTGTGGATTGTCCCATTACATTGGTGCTTGATTATGATATTCCTTGTGGTTTACTCTTTATTAATGCCTTGTGACTTCGTTAATAATCTATTATAGGCCATCTTTCTAGGTACCATGCATATTGATTTCGTATAGCTAGATTGGCACTTAGTCACAACCTTGGTTGAGTTGTGGTCACTAGAGAGACACATTTCATATGCAGACGGGAGAGTGGACCGTGACATTATAAGATATTGTAGTTCTTACAGTCTTTCTTGCCGATGGGCATCTAGTTAGTGGGACCACACAAGAAGACTGGACAGGTTTGTGTCATCATTTGCTTGGAGTTAGACTCACTCATAGTGATATACATTGTGGACGCTTAAAGTTGTCATCGTTAGATATAAACTTTGATGCATTAATGGATGATGTAGACATATGACCATCCGGTACCATGCTAGGGCCTATATTCTTTCGTTGGTTGGGAGGAGGGGGTGTTGTTCATTATTGGAGACAAATCACAAAATCTGGTTCATGTTATGTACCTCTCACTACTTAAGGACTTTCAAATTGCTAAACAGTATACATGGGGAGTAACTTGTTTGACATGACTCTATAGGTAGCTTTGCGTGGCATCCCACATTAACATCAACGATATAGCAAGATCCCTAGTTGTTCTAGGCTTGGAAGTACTTCCCAAACATTGCCCTTATATGTAGGATGATCACATATGTTACCAAAGGGCATCTTCACATTAGCAATTAGGGAGCCTCTTTCAATGTTACGTGTCCCCACACACCTGTTGTTTTAGTATAGGGGAGCCATAAATTGATATGCTCCTAGATAGGTACAATTTTGTAAATTTTATGTGGTCTTTTATTTACATATGCATTATTCGGCTTATATATTACTTACTTTTTTCATGAATAGGTCGTTTGGGATCCATATGCTACTATTATAGATTTCCTCTCGGAGTATTGCTAGTTTGGTAGTGATGTATGGAGAGTATGTGTTCCTTTAGTGTGCTTTCATGTTATCGAGTACTACTATCCAGATAGGGTACTCAAATAGTTTGGCAGTTTCAAGGGATCCCAGTACCCCCACTCTCCCCCCTCCCCAACCCCCCCCCCCCCCCCCCCCCTTCCCAGCACCGCACTTCCTAAATGAAAGCCTTACATGAGCTAGACTTACGTGACGTATGGAGTGGAACTAGGTGGTAGAGCAGAGTGAGATGATCAATGCAATCATGTTACAGACATGCCAAATATTCTTATTAGTATATTTACAGATTATTTATATTGGTATCATGCGATCACCATCGTGGGATTAGTCGTATGGGGGCCATGATACGATATATGGTAAGTTCAATGTTTATATATGGTGTCTATGGATCTACTTTTAGTTTGTTGTGTTCAAATCTTGATATTTATTGTTAATTTTAGGCAGATTTCATATATTAGGTGCTTGACATGCTGCTGCTAGATGCCACTCCACCTATTGCATGAGAGTTATTTATGTAGTAGATGAGTTCATGGGGCTCAATATTAATGAGCATCCACCACCACCACTAGCACTAGTCCATCCTGATTATGGTGGTAAAGATGCCTCACAGCCTCAATCGCCATAGAGATGTAGGACTTAGAGAGAGAAGTAGGGGTAGGGATGTGGTTGGGAGCTAGGACGAGACCAAGATAGAGTTAAAGATATCAAAGATGAGCCTTCGCCCCCATATGTGTAGCCTAATGAGCCTAGACCTTCCTCATCCTAATATATGCATCAGATGGATACCCTTAGCCTTAATAGCTCACATGTAGAGGTTTATACGCCCTTAACTCCATAGAAGAGGTATCCAACATTGCCAGATGATATAGGGGAAGACCTCACTCAAGTACATCTAAACCCCATCGCATTTTATCAGTGCAGTGTACATAGCGAAGATGGGGATGTCACACTGGCTTAGGTTGATCCATCTATGGAGTATCCCCACCAGGGTCTAGATTAGCCATACACATATCATACATACATTTGTTAGACAAAGATGAGGGAGGCGTAGTAGGCAGGAGTAGAGATATCATTTTTTTTTATGATTATGTTACATTTTGGTTATTCGTACTATGTATATGTACTTTTCATGTAATGACTTGAAAATTAGTCCAAACATTTCTTATTTTATGTTTCATTTGTTTATTAGTATGTTGTTTAGTGGAAGATTAGTGATTAGATGTGTGATCAAATTAAAAATCTAATTTCTGTTCTACTCTACAATCACTCCATTGGCAGTTCTACCAATTAGAATATGGTATAGCAATTAACATTGGTATTGTTCCTCAAGGATATCTTTCAAGTATTAGTAATCACCTTAATTCTATTAAGTAACCATAAAAATACCAACGAATTCAGTTATTACTAATAACTAATCAATATCAATATGAAGATTTAAGATTACTTTTCTTAAAATATCATATGTACAACTTACTTTAACCCTTCGAATCACAACTACTTATTATGTAACTTTAAAAATATAATTCAATTTATAAATTACTTATTTTAAACTGCAAGATTCCTAAATTAGTTTAATATATTTCTTAAGATTACTAAACCTACCTTAGATTAGTTTATTGAAATCTCTTTCAATTAACAACAATCTAGAAATCACATTAAAAATCAATGAATAAGAAATAAAACCTAACTCTATATCTTAATTCTAATACAAAAGAATTATGGTACCCTATCTCTAGGAATGCATGCAATTCTCTTCATCCATGCAAGTTTTATTTACATAAGCAATTTCTTAATTAACCTATATGAAATCTAATAATTAAATCAATATGTTAGTAAATATCAATTTAATAGTAATAAGAACACATAAATGAATTCAAGAAAATTAGTCTATTATTAAAAACTAATAAATTCCAATTATATAATAAAGTAGGGTTTCCTAAGTCTAGAGAAATAATTCTCTACTCTTCCATAGTTGAAACTATTATAGCATAAATACTCCTACCCCCACCCATAAACCCCCCTACCCACCCTTGTGATAATCTTCTAGTAATTCCTATGTTGTAAACCCTTGATAGCTCAGCACTCTTAGATATTCTCTCTACTCTCACTCTAGAAAATCTTAATCTCTCAAAAATCTCCAAGTGAAAATATGCCTAAATTTTGCAAATCTCTTTTATATTTCTTGCAATCCCCTTATTAATTTTGTTTTCCTCTTTCGTTTAGGACTATATCTCGTTATTTCTGCTCTCACATGTATTTTGATGAAGTATGTCTCGTATCTTGACCATATCTTCTAGAAACAAACTTGGATAAGGTTAAAAAGATACGTCTTGATTCCAACATGAACGGGAACACAAGTTATGTTGCTGCTCGGGTAGTATGGAAAAATACTCTTCTTATGCACGAAATAGGATTCAACATGAACCCAAACATGGATCGTGTTCTCTTTCGTATGGCGTATAGAGTACTCTTCTGTTCCTCTCACGAATTTTTGCATTACTTGTGCTGATTTTTATGTACTGCATTCTATTTCACACACAAGTTAGCTTGTGTACTCTCTTATGTAGATTGCATTTTTCACTTTCTTCATCCTGAATACAACTTGCTTTAATTCATCCGAATTCCTTCTTTTAAGCTTAAATAACCTTCTAGAACCTGAAATTAACAATTAAATTAATTAAATATCATTTTTCTTACAATTATTCATAAAGTTTCATCATTAAATCTTAAAATATCCTTCCAAAATAAAGGTGAAATTATAACCTTTCAATTAGATGTGGGACAAATGATTCGGTTGAATTGTTGTAATTTGATGTTGTTGTAGTTTAGGTGGTGGAAGATTGTACATGACTTTGATAAGTGAAAATAGCATAATTGAATTGATCCATTAAGGGTTTAGAATGAAAATGTAGAAGGTGCTACAAAATGTTCTATGTCAAACTCATCTCTACAAGAGACGGGATCAATATTTCTAAACCTTCTCTCTTAAAGAGACGAGATTAGTTATGTTAAACTAATCTTGTCTCTTAAAGAGACGAAGTCAGACATTTATGACCTCATCTCCTTAACAAATAAGTTCAACTTACCTAGAAGTGGATTATTCTCATCATAGTAGCATTTTTGTAATTTTTTAATTAGTAACATTAATTTCCTTTTCCAATTTTTCTCATGATATTATATTAAATAATATTTATTTTAAAATAAAATATGAGCATTATAACATTTATTTTATTTATGTTTAAATGTAATCTCCAAGTTAGTGGAATGGTACGAAACATACAAGTCTAATAGAAAACAAATAATACTGAACAACACAAAAGTAACAAATCTACACCCTGATAGTAGACAAGTTAAATGTCTCCGAACATAACGCTAGTAGACATGAATCAATGAAATACCTAAGGCTATTTGTGATGTAGTGACAAAAGCGATAGGATGAAGAGGTGAGGCTTGCCTTTGTATCCTAGTCGACAACAAGTTTTGCCTTATATCTTTTGTTTGATATTTTCCAAACAAGAGAGGTGAGATTAGCCTTTAGTTTATGCCTTCCATGTCTGAATTTTTATTAGTGGTTAAATTGCTTCATTTATGTCATCTAAAAGGAAAAAGAAATGGTCCACTAAATTCAAATTAGGACAATCAAACTGATTTTGGTCGATAAAAATTAGGGAAATTCTCACGCCTTTTCTTCTTATAATTTCCCTCGCCCCAAATTTTTTCCAATACCCAATTTTAGAATATCTTACAATTACAATAATTAGTTCTTAGGTAATTTTTACTAATATTATTAATGCATCAAAAACCTGCAAGATATAAAACATAAACAAATATTTTAATGCAATATCAAATATTTCTATACAAAATTCATGGGAATCTTGTCTTTGATTTGAGACTTTAAAAGCCGATGGAGTTGATTCTTGATCTTCACAATTTTTGCATTCAATCATTATAAAGCCCACTATTTTGAAACTTTGTAGGACTTTAGGCTTATGTTATTTTGGACGGACCTAGGAAGGGCCGAAAGGCCCAGACCTTCATCGCTCAGGAAAAAAAATTAATTATTATAATATATTTAAATAAGAAAAAAATATGTTATGCTTATATTTATAATAAAGTAAATTTAATTGTCTTCAATCATATAGTTCTGCATTCATCCCAGATCATAAATTGGACTTTTGCTAATAGAATTATGTAAATTTATTATTGATAACTTTCGAAAATTCGCAATTAATGTTTTGTGATTTCATTGATTTACCTTTAGTCCGTCACTGTCCCCCTCGCCCCTTCCAGTAAGTTGTCTAATAACGACCGTAGAAAGTCATCTAACCTCGACTATTATGGTGATTATAAGAATAGTTGTTTTAGGTTTGGTCTGTTAATTTGATGTCGGTTTGGCATAGGTTTCATGTCTATCTCAATTATATTATTTACTAAAATAAAATAGATGAAAAACATACATTTTTATTTATAAATAAACCATACAGATTAGATACTGATAAAATACACATGCATAACACATACATATATGATACAAATTAACAACAGATCATCCAAACATACCCTTATAAAGCCTTCAATTTTACCCGTCCCTTGCACTAATACAATAGATGAAAGTAAACCTAAATCTACCCATCAAACTCTCTATCAAGAGCACAAGAAATATTTCCGGGAAATGGGAAGATTGGAGACTCCATGCGAATAGGGAGACTGAGGATGGTAAGGCTTAGACATTGCATAATTCCTAGTAAATGAGAACGTGGACAAATAGGATTACGAGAAAATTGAGGTTGTTGCACTTAACGTTAGATCACTACAGCTTTAACTCTTGTTGTGTTTTCTTAGTTCTTTTCGTAATAATCTTCAAACAGCTGTTGTATCTTAAAAATATTATTAACTGTCATTTTACATAGACTAAGGACCTTCCACATATATAAATATATAAAATGAATAACTAGAGAAAATATCTATAACGGTAAAACGCTGTGTCAGCTAGTAAGAGTCGTCTCCTATCATTAAATCACACATATGTAAGGGGAACAAGGTCGTTTTAGAAGCTTGTTGCAATATGGCCAATATTCCTGTCTCTTAATAACAAACTAATTGCATAATCAGAGCCGTTAAAACTTCTAATAACTATATAAGATATATCGAAAATTTATTTGGTTCGCGATATTATATGAAGTCCCTTGATCAAGTTCTTTTGCCCTTATCCATACTGAAGAGCTGAAGGATATTGAATATAGTGTCGTTTATTGGGGTGATGATGAGTGGCACTTAAACCAGGAGATTTATTTATTTCTGGATAGATATAAAGACAAATGATGTTGTGGGAAATAGTATAATGAGTAGTTTCCAAAAACACTACCATCAAATTTTATAAATTTCTTAAATTTGTTATGATGTTATTATAAACGTTATCTTCTTACTTATAGTTTTAATTACTGATTACATGTGACAGTATTTTAAGGAAGTAAATTTAAAACTATTATAATATTTAAAAAATTTTGCCATAAGTGAACAATTTATTTGTACCTACCTATGTCAGTTGGGTGCATAACGGTTTTCTTTTTTTTTTTTTTTTGCCCTTTAATTGGGATCTTTAATTTTTTTTTAATTTTTTTTACCTATTCTATTTTATAAATGTTTGTTTTTAATGTTCAACCTTTTAAGAAATATAATGTTTTGAAAAATCTCCATCTTTCTAAACAAATATACGTTTATGTGGAATCAAACGGGTACTTGATCTATTAACTGATCGGATCAGACGATAGATGCATTATTTGAGCCAGCGGCAAGGACTAACCTCGTGCCTCTATATAGTTTTACTTGAAATGTAACTAACTAGATTTTGATAACGAATATGTGTAAGGGATGCCGAGGGAATTTATTATAAAAAATTTATCTGAAATGCCAAATTCATTCCGAAACTAGTAGTAGAGATAGTAGTTTTGAGCAACTGACATAATTTAATAATAATCTTATATTCATTCCTCCAAAGTATTAAGTACATTCATTTGGTATTGCTCCATGCATCTCCTGAGAGAGAACCCAAAATGCTATGTTTAACATCTTATACTATACTCACACTGGTGATTATAATTCTTCTATGTTATTTCTAGCTTAGGAGATTTTGAAGGAGTAAATTATATAAGAAAATCACTACGTTTGGGGGTAAGCTCATCTTAGGTCATAATGTTATAAAAAGTCCAAAAGAGATCACAGCATTTAGTGAGTAAGTTCATTTTAGATCATATCATTTAGAGGTAAGTTTATTTTAGATTACAACATTTGAAAAAGTGAGTCAATGAGGTCACCATTAGTACATATCAATATGAGAAATATTTAATTAAAACATAAAAACCCTTCTTTTAAGATCTCATTAATATGAATCAATAGATGAAATACTTAATTCAATCTTTGAAGATACTTTTCCAAATGTTGTGATATCTTTTGAACTTTTTGAAACGTTGCGATATAAAATGAACTTAGTTTCAAACGTTGTGACCTTCTAGTGTAATTTGCCCGATTTTAAAATTCCTCAATTACATCTTTATTTAATATTTTAATTTTGGAAATTCTAGTTCTCATCATATTTTTTAATGGGACTAGTGATGTGGGTTATTTAATTGATAAAAAACATATCCAGTCGTGATCATACTAGTAAAATATTTTTTATATATTAGTTATTATATTTTTATTTTATTAATGACATTATTGATTGAGTGATTATGTTGAAGGATTGTAGAAGTTATCATTAACTTTATAGTAAGTGACTATAAAATATTCAGCTTCTTTTCTCTCTTCTTCTCTCTCTCTTTTCTTTTTTTATTTTGTTTTTACGGATTCCATGTTTAACTCAATCTCTTTTATCGCTCTACGTTTTTCCCTTGGCTAACTGTAACTGCAATAGGAGAATGAAAATTCATTCTTATGTAACATTTAACTGTTAAAATAAATATAATATTTAGAATATTATGTTGAACATAGTATATTTGTTACTTGCCAGCTGTATCGTACCGTGTGCCGTTATTATTGGGTGGAATAGTTTTTGTTGTTAGCCTTTTTGTTATATATTAAAAAGATTGAATAGATACAAGTGGAATAGAAAACAGAAATAGAAATGAATATTCTTCCAGTTTCTCTCTTTACTGTTTGTATTTTGTGTTCAGGTTTGAGATCTAGGATTGAAGGATTCTTCAATATTTCACATGGTATCAGAGCGTGTTAAGATCTTACTTTGATCTTGTCATTCTTTGTTTCTGAAAATTTTTTGTGTTTCTTGCGATATGAATAGTGGAATGGCGAATGAAATGTTGTTTAACGATCCATTGTATCTTTCGACTTCGGATAATCCAAATATGGCTATTGGAAATATTATGTTTGATGGTTTGAATTACCTACCCTGGGCAAGATCTATCAAGATATAGGTCTAGGAGCAAAAATGAAACTAGGGTTTGTCGATGGTACTTTACCTAAACTTGATCTAGGGTCTACTGATATAATTAGATGGGAAAGGACGGATTATATGGTTAGAATGTGGATTCTTAATTCGATGATGAAAGATATTGCTCAAAATTATGTTTTTACTTCATCTACATGCGATTTGTAGAATGAAATCGAAGAGCAATATGGACATAGTAATGGTCTTTTGATCTTTCAGATTCAATATGAAATTAGCAATTTGAAGCAATTGAATCAGATAGTAGCTACGTATTACAACAAGATAAAAAATATTGGGATGAGTTGCAAGTTCTGCAAGCATATCCTTCATGTTCTTGGACGAGTTGATGCTTGTAATTGTAGACTCAAAAAAAATTCAAGAATTTGAATCGGAGACAAGACTAATACAATTTCTCATGGGTTTGAATGAGAATTTTGAGATGGTAAGGAACCGAATTCTTTCAATGGATCCTTTACCGACAGCAAACAAGGCCTATTATCTTGTGCAACAGATAGAGACAGAGGTCTATTACTTGTGGGTTGTCTTCTGATATTGAAGTTTCAGCCTATCAATTGAATAGGTCATCTGGGATATTTGGAATGTCTGGTGTGACAGGGTTGAAGAGTTATGAAAGGAAGAAAGGAAAACGTTTACTTTGCAAACATTGTCAAATGGAGGGTCATAGTGTTGAAACTTGTTTCAAATTAGTGGGGTATCTGGAATGGTATAAAGGAAGAAGATCTGGTAATGTAAATCAGAAGCTTGGAAAATCAAGTGTGAATCTTATTGATACAACATCTAGTGTCTCTAATTTTTCACACAATTTATCAACTCCTTTGGACACGAATTCTATGGAAGGACCTTCTAATACTGCTGTTGTGACACGTTATAGTGGGAGTTCGCCTACTTTGGATCCGCAAATGGTTAATAATCTGCGCCAAGAAGTGTTCAAGTTGATGCATTGCAGCTATGAGTTCCATTGCTTTTATAGGTAACATTTTATCCCATTCTTGTTATAGTACAATGAGTAATACGAGTGGTACATGGATTGTTGACTCAAGAGCCACAGATCATATAACACCCTTTTATTCCATTCTTTTTGACATACACACTTTACCCTATCCTATAAACATCCATTTACCGGATGGGACTACTAAGTTTGTCTAACTTTGTGGTTTAGTACGTCTTTCTTCTAATATGGCCTATCTAATGTTTTGTTTGTACTAGATTTCTTCTACAATTTACTGTCTGTTCATCGTCTAGTTAAAGACAGTAAATCAGTTGCCTTTTTTGATCATATGTCATGTGTTTTTTAGGACCAAGTTCATAAGATTGATGTCAAACAGGCGAAGGAATCCAATGGATTATACTTACTCGAAGCTGATGATATTAGCAATATAGGTTCTATTCATTCTTCTGTATCCAATACTGTTCATACACAATAAAAAGGTTGATGTACTTTTGTTTCACAAAAGACTTGGTCATGCTTCTCTTTCTAAAATGAAGCATTTGTGTTCAGATTTTAGTTCTGACATGTCGGACTTGAATTGTGAAATTTGTGTTCAATCTAAGATTCATAAACTTCTTTTCCTTCTTCTTTTTCTCATTCTAGTAATGCTTTTGATCTTGTTCATGTTGACATATGGGGTCCGTATTCCACGGTTTCTATTGGGGGTGAGAAATATTTTCTCACTATTTTGGATGATTTTAGCTCATCTACTTGGGTTTATCTCATGAATAATAAGTCTCAAACTGTTTTTTTTTCTTGATAATTTTTTTAAACTTATCAAAAATCAATTTGGAATTGTTCCTAAAGTTGTGCGTTCAAATAATGGATCTGAGTTTATGTCTTTGTCATGTTAATCTTTGTTGTCAAATCTTAGTATTATCCATCATAGGTCTTGTCCCTACACTCCTCAACAAAATGGTCGGGTTGAACGAACACATAGACATATAGTAGAAACTGTAAGAGCTTTGAGATTACAAGGTCATTTACCTAAAAGTTTCTGGGGAGAGTGCATTCTTACTGCTATATACGTCATTAACATAATGCTCATGGAGAAACTGAAATGGAATTCTCCCTATAAGGTTTTGTTTAATCGTGCTCTTTCTTATAGCACTTGCGAACTATAGGCTGTTTATGTTTTGCTGTTAATCATTCATCCCGTGCTGATAAATTCGATTTTAAGGGTCTTAAATGTGTCTTTCTTGGGTATATTTTTGGACAAAAAGGATATAGACTATATGATTTGTCTACTAAGAAAATCCTGATTAGTTGTGATGTTGTTTTTTTAGGAACACATGTTTCCTTTTGCTTCCTCTGTTGATATCTCACATTCTGATATATCTGTTTTGTCTGATTTTCAAACACAATCTCTAAACACTACTCCTATGCTGCAGAGTCTTACCTTTCCTAGTGAGGAAGTATCTAATTGTCCTATTTCACCTTCTCTGTCTGAGTCTGCTACTTTACATCTAGCAGTCTTACGTAGGTCAACACGTCCTCATCATACTCCACAGTGGCTAGATTCATACATTCATTCTTTACATACTGATTATACTTTAGCCAATACCACACACACACACCTCTTGTTTCTAATATTCATGAGTTTAAACACTGTAATCCTTGTCCTTATCCTTTGTTTATAGCTAATACTTTTTCAGTTTATCCTCAAGACTTTATTGATTCTATGGCTCTTGTGCTTAACACTCTTGAACCAGTTAGTTATACTTAAGCTGCTAGGCATGAGGAATGGGTGTTAGTAATGCATAAAGAAAGAGAGGCTTTAGAAAACAATGATACTTGGGAGATTATTGATTTACCTAAGAATAAACGTCCAATTGGATGTAAATGGATCTACAAAATTAAATATCGGTCTGATGGTTCTATTGAACGTTACAAGGCTCGATTGGTTGCTAAGAGGTATACTCAAATTGAAGGGGTTGACTATCATGATACATTTTCTCCAGTTGCTAAGCTTAGTACAATGCGAATCTTATTGGCTATAGCTGCTGCTTTTGGATGGCCTTTACATCAGATTGATATAAATAATGCATTCCTTCATGGGTTTTTATATGAAGAAGTGTATATGTTACCTCCATCGGGCTACTCTAAGGCTGATTCTTCCAAAGTTTGTCGGTTAAAGAGGTCTCTTTATGGGCTTAAACAAGCCTCTAGACAATGGAATAAAGAGATTTCAAGTTTCCTTTTGAATAAAGGATTTATTCAGTCTTCTAGTGATCATTCATTATTCACTAGACATCATTTTGACAGTTTTTTGATAGTTTTGCTTTATATAGATGATATGTTGGTTACTGGAACTAATAATACTGCTATTGATCTTCTTAAACGTCATATAGATCAGACTTTTACAATAAAGGATCTTGGGTTAGCACGGTACTTTCTTGGATTAGAGATTTGTTCTACTTCTTCTAGAGTGTTGGTTCATCAACGGAAGTTTATTGCTTATTTGCTCATTGATGTAGGTCTCATGGCTTGTAAGCCTTCTTCTATGCCGCTTCCTACTGGAAATTTGTTGAAGAACGATGGTCTTCTCTTAGACGATCCTACTCAGTATCGTCGAATTATTAGATGACTTCTTTACTTGACGTTGACACGGCCTGACATAGCTTTTGCTGTCAACAAATTAAGCCAATTTTTATCTCAACCACGACTGCCTCATTATCAAGCTGCCTTCCATCTGTTGAGATATGTTAAAGGATCTATTGGTGTTAGCCTACATTTTTCCTGTTCAGAATAGTTTTACTATCATTGCTTATTTAGATGCGGATAGGGTCATCCACATTTGATAGAAAATCCTTGTCTGGGTTTTGTATCTTCCTTGGCAATGCTCTAGTAACTTGGAAGTCTAAAAAACAATCCACGGTTAGTACTTCAACGACTGAAGCGGAATATCGAAGTCTTGCTGCTCTATCTAAGGAATTGTTATGGACATCCTATATTCTTAGGATCTTCGGGTGCCTTGTTCTCTTCCCATTGAGGTGTTTTGTGATAACAAGTCCACCATTCAGATTGCAAGAAACCCATGTCTTCATGGATGAACAAAACACATCGATATTGATGTTCATTTTGTTCGTGATCTTATTTCTCGTGGTTTTCTGAATGTCCTTCATATTCCTTCTGATCAACAAGTTGCAGATTTATTTACTAAACAATCTTCTCATGTTTCTTTTTCTAGTTTGATGTCCAAGTTGGGCCTCTCTATGGCACCAACTTGAGGGGGAGATGTTGAATATATTATATTTTATTAGCTGCCAGCTGTATTGTATACGTGTGCTGTTATTATTGGGTGGAATAATTTTTGTTGTCAGTCTTTTTGTTACATATTAAAAAGATTGAACAGATACATGTAGAATAGAAAACAGAAATAGAAATGAATATTCTTTCCAGTTTCTCTCTTTACTGTTCGTATTTTGTGTTCGAGGTTTGAGATCTAGGATTGAAGGATTCTTCAATATTTCACATATTAATTATTTTAATGGTTTGATCATGGTTAGATATGATTGGATAATGATGTGATCGATTTTAAAATTAATGATAGAACCATAAAATTTCTGTATTTGTTGACATTCTTTAGCGTTTTTCTTATACACTTACATTATTCTATATATTGAAACTATATTTATGAATTCATCAAGGTGCTCTTGCACTTGAGAAGTTTATCTGGGGGCATTACGTTGTCTCTAAAAACTTTAGACGGTCAAAAATCGCATAACTGAAAGGACATATATGGAATTGGGGACAGAAAACTAGCATGTAGCAACGAGACTCACGAAGTTATTATTTTAAAAAATATTGTAGAAAAATGAATGTAAGTAAAGTAAAAATAAATTGATGCATATTACACACTCACGTGTAACACTCATAAGTAATTTTTTACTAAGTAGTTATATAGATGGTAGTTACTTTAGAAATTATCTTTTGTAACATCAATGTATAAAAATATAAATAATAATAATCTATTACGTGTATATACATGTATTGTGGGAAACTCATTTGTTGAAACATAAATAAAACAGTGTCATAAAAATAGCATCATGGAGACAGCTAATTGTTATCTCTATACTGTGTACCAATATTTTTTCCGTTTGAAGTTGCATCGCATTGATTTCTAATAACAAAAGAAGCACGTGGACAAAATAGGGTTTCGACGAAATTCATGTTAGTGCATGCACTTAAGATGGATCAATACACAACTTTAACTCTGCGGCTGCTTTCTTAGTTCTTTCTAGTAATAATCTTCAAATATCTGTTACGTTTCATGAATATGACAAGATGTCATTTTACATAGACTAAGGAAGTTCTATAACATCTACAACGCTGTTAAGCTGCGAATCGTCCCACATCTTTTCTTTCCGTTATTATTCTTCGTTAACATTTAAACAAACGCAAAAAATGGGGACAAGGTTTAGAATCTTGTTTCATATAGCCAATGTGTCTGACATGCTTAATAACGAACTAATATCATCGTCAAAGCCGTTAACCTCTAATAACAATACACAAGATATATATAATAATTTATTTGGTTCGTTATGTCGATGAATTTCCTTGATCAAGTCCTTGTGCCTGATCTAACACACAAGAGTTGGACGATAGAGTCCGTTTGGATTAATTGTTTTTTATCGGTATCTATATGGTATATGTATCATATTTTTTATATTAGTATTTAATTTGTTTGATCAGTTTATGAGTAAAAATATCTATTCTTCATCGATATCTATTTTTGATAAACAGTCTATTTGAAAAAATAAAGTCAAAAAGACAGAATAACGATAAAACAAACAGGCTAATATAATATTATTTAAAGTGGAAAATTCATTTTTATTGTCAAGCATATAATTGCAATATCTAAATATTACAATATTTTAAATTAAATTAATTAAACTTACATGTATTATACTTCTAATAATTACCTGCTACCTCCAATATATATCATGTTGATAATCATGTCATAATACTCACTATTTTCACCATTATTTCTGCCAACTGCTCCATCTATTATATCACTTATTACAAGCTTACCATATTTTTCTTGATGCTATTATAATATCTCCCCATGATCATCAACTGGTAGCTATCATACGCCTGTATGTCATGTATAATAGCTTTTTTGTTTTAAAAATAAGAGACGCCATTCAAAGGAACGTAATTTGAGGATTCCACAAAATTTATAAATACTGTGATACAACACAAGGACGAAACAAGTAAAATCCATCAACTAAGAATACAGATACAGTACAAGGACAAAACAGGAAACATCCTCTACTGATATGGCACAAGGACAAAACAGACAACATCCATCATGGATGCAAGATTACGGGTCTGTTTGTTTTGGTTTTTTTTTCGGCAGATATAGACACTTTTTCAAACTTTTTGCTAATAAATTATTTATCAAAAAATAGATATAGATAAAAAAAAAGTTGACAGTTCTCATCAAAAGATCAAATAGAACAAATATAGATAAAATTTAGATGCAATCGGATATATTTACACATATCATTTTAAAAAAGATACAGATACAGATGAAAAACAGACAATCCAAACAGACCATACATAACAAATTAGGAAACATAGCTATCATAAATAATAGAATAGCATTGTAAAGGAAACATAGCTATCATGATCTATACATGCTAAGAATATACATTTGATGTACATGTACTATTATAAAAGGGGAAATAAGATTAACAAAGGGGTATGATTTGTGCTCCCTAAGAAATTGCATTTTGGAGCCTGTGAAAGCTTGAATCTCCACATTTACCTACAAAACAATAGAGGTTGTGAGAGTTTTTCTGCGATTAGGGTTTTGAAATTCAGAGAGCAAAAGAAGGCGAGTTGAGAGAGTATACCGAAGAAGTGTAGAAGATGACTAGGTATTTGCTAGGGTTTATTATTTTCTAAAAAAGTTCAACAGATTTGGGTCGAGTAGGTGGAAAGACCCTATCATTTGGTGCTATCGTTTCCATGCCTCCTATTACAAGATCTCAAGACCATATGGGTGTAGAAATTTTAAAAAATTCTTTGACTACCATACAAGAATCATTATGCCAATTGAATTCTAGGATTGAAAAATTTGAATTAACGTAGAATATGACACAACATATTCACGAGGGACTTAAGGATCATGATTCATCATCTCCTTTTCAAATGCAAACTTCTACGAATTTGCTTAAAGGAATCAAACATGAAATTCTAAATTTTCTTGCCTTGACGTTTTGGGGTGGCTTTTCAAACTTGACCAGTTTTTTCTTTATCATCACACACCAGATGAACAAAGAATAACCATAGCACCCTTCGCTTTAGGAAGATGCCCTTACATGGTATAAATGGTTGTATCTAAATAAACAACTTAGTTCTTGGACAAATTTTTGTGAAGCATTAACAAGAAGATTTGGCCCTTCGGGCTATGAAGATGTACAAGGATTATTATCCAAACTAACTCAAACTTCATCAGTGGCTCATTATCAATCCTAATTTGAGCAACTATTCAATAGAACTATTGGATTATCATAATCTTTTTTGCTAATTTTCTATTTCAGATTAAAACCCACAATCCGCAGGAACTACAAATAGCCCAACCAAAAAATTTAATGGATACAATCTAGCTTGCCCGTTACATGAAGATAAAATTAATGATCAGTCACGTACCTTTAGCCTTTTAGAGCTCTTTTGCTCTGTACATCAACCAAGCCTTACAATTCAACAAATCCTTCTCCTCAAATGTACAGAACACAGATAGTCAGTTACAAATCAATCCACTCAAGGTAAAACTTTACCTATTAAAAGATTGACTCCTACAGAAATGCAAGTACATAGAGACAAAGGGTTATGTTATAATTGCGATGAAAATTTCATAAGAATCACAAATGTAAAGCCAAATTTCTTTTATTGTTATCTAAGCAAGATGCTACTGATGATACTTTTCTCTTTTTGCACATGCCTAAATTGAATAGTGATAGTGAAGAGTTAACTGGCACAATCAGTTATCATGCTCTCACTGGAGATATTGTTCCTCGAACCCTTAAATTTCAAGGAACCATTAATTCTAAACCATTGTCAATTTTAGTAGATTCGGGTAGCACTCATAATTTCTTGCAACCCCGATTCGCTAAGTTTTTGGGTCTAGCTATTGAACCATTTTCTCAGTTTCAAGTGATGATAGGGAATGTACATCAATTGCAATGTGCTAGATTATGCAAAAATGTGTGTGTAACTATTCAAGGCTTCAGTTTTTTGGACACATTTTATATTATGGATATTCAAGGTGTAGAGTTGGTTTTAGGGATTCAATGGTTACAAGTCTTGGGACCTGTTACTATTGATTACACTAATTTTCTCATGACTTTCATGTATAATGGCTCTACTATTACTTTGGCTAGGGAATAGGGCTCTGATGCTCAACTTATCTCTCATCAGCAATTGAGACGGCTTATTCAAAAGATGTTGTAGTATCATGTTACCAACTATTGGCTCAGAATGGTGAAGTTACATCGAACACCACCAACAACCCATCATTAGATGATGTATTGGGCAGATTTTCTCAATTATTTGAGCCACCTTCATCCTTACCACCAATGAGAGATATTCAACACCAAATTCACCTAGTGAATGGTATGCAAGCAATTACTGTCAAGCCCTATCGATAACCTCATTTCCAAAAGGAGGAGAATGAAAAACAAGTTCATGATATGTTGGCACAAGAGCTCATACAGCATAGTACTAGTCCTTTTTCCTTTCTAGTTCTTTTGGTTTAAAAAAAAGATGGCACAGAGATTTTGTGTGGATTATCGTGCTCTTAACCAAGCCACTATTAAGGATTAATTTCCCATTCCCACCATTGATAAGCTACTTGATGAATTACATGATGCATGTATCTTTTCTAAGTTGGATCTCAGAGCAGGTTATCAAAGATTCATATGGATCCTAAGGATGTTTCAAAGACCACATTTCGTACCATGATGGCTACTATGAATTTCTAGTAATGCCATTTGGGTTAAGCAATGCCCCCGCCACTTTTCAAGCTATAATGACTAGAATTTTCAAACCGTATCTGAGAAAATTCACCATAGTCTTTTTCGATGATATAGTAGTATACAGTAGGTCTTTGGAGCTACATGTAGCGCATTTAGAGATAATGTTAACTATATTAAGAGATAACATTTTTTTTTCTAAAACAATCTAAATGCGCTTTTGGCCAAGACTCTATTGAGTACTTAGGCCATATTGTATCAGTAAAAAGAGTTCAACCAGAGCCAGCTAAAGTAGATGCAGTTAAAAGGTGGCCTATTCCAACTTCTTTGAAACAGTTAAGAGGTTTCTTAGGCTTCTCTAGCTACTAAAGAAGGTTCATCAAATCACATGCCTCTTTATCATCTTTTGTTGATTTATTAAAAAAAGATTCTTTTAAGTGGTCAGATGAAGCTCAAAAAGATTTTGATGCTTTAAAACAAGCATTAACAACAGCTCATATTTTAAAACTGCCTAATTTTCGGAAACAATTTATAGTCGAGATAGATGTTTCAGGGTCAGGTATAGGATCTCTCTTTCTACAAGATAACATGCCATTTCTTATTTCAGTAAGAAGCTTCCACTTCATTTAATATAAGCTTTAGCATATGTGCGTGAATTACATGTTGTGGTGCAAGTAGTAAGAAAATGGAGACAATACCTTTTGGGGGCTTACTTGTTATTAGAATCGATCACAAAGTTTGAAGGACCTGCTTTCACAGGTAATCCAAACCCCTGAAAAACATAAATAGTTATCAAAGCTAATGGGATTTGATTACTCTATAGTATACAAAAAGGGACAAGATAATATAGTGGCAAATGCTTTATCACGCAAATATGAAGACTTGTTTCATTACTTGGCATTTTCCATGACCCACTTTTCTATATTGGATGAATTAAAGGTAAAATATACATAATTACTTGCTTTTGTAGCCATTTGTACCAAGCTTAAAGAAGCACAACCATTGAAGGGGCCACTGTATTGGAAGAATGGTTATTATATTTTGGTTAGAGACTATTTTTAGTGCCAACTTCAAAAGTGATTCCTTCACTTCTTAAGGAATTTGACTCTATTCCTTCGGCTGGACATTTTGGGATCTTAAAGACATACATACGGTGATCAAACCAATTTTACTAGGAGGGCATGAAACAAGATGTGGAATTTTGTGTTCGAAGGTTCCTTGAGTGTCAACAAACCAAATACTCTACTAGACATCCAGCTGGTTTATTAGCACCTTTACCTATTCCCAATTAGATCTGGGATAACATCTCTATGGATTTTATTACATCATTGCCTCCATCACAAGGACACTCTGTTATTTTAGTAGTGGAAGATAGACTCACCAAGTATTGTCACTTGGAAGCCTTAGGAACACACTACAATGCAACACAGATGGCTCAATTGTTTGTCTAAATTGTAGTTAAACTACATGGTTTTCCAAGGACTATAGTTTCCAATCGAGATACAGTTTTTGTAAGCAAATTTTGGCAACAGCTCTTTAAATTAATTGGCATCACTTTATGTATGAGTAGTTCCTATCATTCACAAAATGATGGCTAAACAAAAGTTTTAAATCGAGTGTTGCTACAATATTTACGCAGCTTTGTTATGGACAGAACTGACGATTAGGTAAAGCTTTTACCTTAGGCAGAATTGGCATATAATACCTCTTATCATGAAGGACCTAAGGCCACTCCTTTTGAATTGGTATATAGCGAAAACCACCCACCATTCCCATGTATATTCAGGGTGACTAAATTTGAAGGTAGTGGAATCTGACCTGTTAACAAGAGATGAAGCACTCAATCAGTTGCGTGAAAATTTACACAAAGCTCAGCATTGCATGAAACAACAAGCAGATAAGAATCGCTTAGATATGCAATTTAACAAAGGTGACTAGGTTTTTGTTAAATTACAATCATACAAATAAGTATCACTAACTGGTGGCTTTCACAAGCTTTCAAAATGTTTTTATGATCCTTTCAAAATCCTCAAACAAATTATCCTTGTGGCCTATGTATTACAACTACCTGAGTATTTTAAGATTCACAATGTCTTTCATGTTTCATGCCTGAAACCAGCTTATGGTTCCATTATTTCATCTTTGGATCTACCTTTACATCATTTCATAGCCACCCTATTCTGGTTCCTTTAGCAATGATTGATTCTAGGGATATTATTGAAAACCAGCATATTTATCAACTTTTAGTTCAATGGCAAGGATTACCTATTGAAGATTCTGGTTGGGAAGAATTAATAGCTTTTAAACAACTCTATCCATCTTTCAACCTTGAGGACAAGGTTGTTTTTTCAGTTGCGGAGACTACTGATATAGCACAAGGACGAAACAAGCAAAATCCATCTACGGAGATTACCGATACAACACAAGGACGAAACATGAAACATCCATCTACTAATACAACATAAGGATGAAACATGCAACATCTATCATGGATGCAAGATTACATAACAAATTAGGAAACATAATTGTCATAAATAATAGAATAACATTGTAAATGAAACATAGCTGTCATGATTTGTACATGCTAAGAATAGACACATTTGATGTACATGCACTATTATAAAAGGGGAAATAAGATTAACGAAGGGGTATGATTTGTACTTCCCAAGAAATTGCATTTTGGAGCCTGTGGAAGCTTGAATCTCCACATTTACTTGCAAAACAATAAAGGTTGTGAGAGTTTTTTAGCAATTAGGGTTTTGAAATTCAGAGAGTTGAGAGAGCATACTAGAGAAGTGTAGAAGACGACTAGGTATTTGCTAGAGTTTATTATTTTCTAAAAAAGTTCAACAGATCTAGGCCGAGTAGGTGGAAAGGCCCTATCATACTGATACTTTTTTTTACAATTTGAATTTTTGTTCGTCCATTATAGCACGCAAATTTTCAAAGGAGTTGACTACGATTGACAAAGTATAATAGCTTTTAGTTCACTTCCCACAAATGTTAATTTTAAGAGGTTTTATGTCTCATACATAATTTTGTTTTGAATCTTTTTATTAACTTTTTAACATATATAATGTTATAAAAAATCTATAACATCAAAATGAATATATATCTTTGTCTGGGATTAAAAGGTGTATTTACTATGTTCTAGTTGTTAGGTTGAGATGATGGACATATTTGAGCCATCAAGAATGGGAACCCTCGTGCCTCCTTCAAATAGTTCTATTTCAATGTGTAACAAGTTGTATAATTTGTTAAAGAGAAAGTTTTAAGGATATTGACGGTTCGTTTGGTTCATTAGAATGAAATAATACCGGAAAAGAATAGCAATTATTTATGTTATAATTAGGGATATTTTCAGAATAAAATATATTTTTTTGGTTAAGAATAACTAAATGAAAGAAATGGGGACTCCTTATCTATTCGCATCATATGCACTAGATATTCCTTTGATAGAATTTTTAGCAAACCAAACAAAAGAATGGATATTGCGTAAGAATAAAATTGGAATACTGGTTTCATTCCATTCAACCAAGCATAATGTGAACGCATTGGTTGGCGCCAAAAAGAGGGTCTCTTTTTCTTTTTCTTTTTTTTTTATTTTGTTTTGAAAAGATAGTTTATTATATGCTATAAAATTTGAACTCTTGAATTTGCAGTATATATATGTAGCAAAATAACAATCCTGCAGATTTTAAACGGACAAAAACATGGTTTATTGTTGATATGATCTATGCAAATGGCGGATTGAAGTAGAAGGAAAAATATTGCATTATCCGTTAAACTTGGGATAAAAGAAAAACATTTACAAAGTATAGGATAATCATAATCCTTTTTGTTTTTTCGGCCATGATAAGATAATCACAATCTAAAGGACTTTTTTTATTGTCATGTAAAGTTTTCATTTCATAATCATAAAGAAACAAAAACATTCTGGTACTACGCTACATTCGAGGTAAATGAAGAAAGCAATAAGACAAAATAGGGTAGCAACTAAATGCAAACACACCTGCAACTATATATTGATTTCTCCAAACACTCTCGCCACATTCACAGAAACGATCCTTCATTTTTCATCTTCATTCTCAAAATCTGTAAAAAGAAGAGAAAAATATATACATTGGTCATTACTTAACGCTGTGTCCCTTCTTTTTACTACAAACTTTCTCTCCATACAACACCACCCATTTCAAAATCTTTCTTTGAAGTTTCTGTCTCTCTCTTTCTCCCCCGAGTCCCAATTCCCAAGAGGAGGGGGAGAGAGAGTATAAAAGCTATTACATGCATTAATTTTTCGAACCAAACTTTAAATTTTTGTTTATTTAGTTTGGTCTCCTTTTATATAACTTTGTGGGGGTACTTTGGGGCAGTGTACATCTATAATAAGATACACAATGAGCCTACAACACCTTTCATTTCAAGACACGGATAGTCTTATGATGCCTCTGCCCCGTCCTCGTCCCGCTTTTCGATTGTCTCCTTCCTCCATGTTTCCTGACATGGGTTTGAACCGAACCAAAATTCCTGATGTAGGGTATCACCTTTTCAATTCACCGTTGAGGAAACAAAATAAAGCATACAAGGTCAGTAGACCATCAAGTTGTGATCACAATGATGCGTGTGGAAAGTCAATGAAGAATAATAATGAGAAAAAGGGTATAGATTTGAATGTAGAGTGCAGAAGAAGAGGTCCACGAGTGTGTTATTGTCGGTAATAGGGAAGAAGATAATGGAAAAGCAGGACAGGCTAAGTCATGCGTAAGAGGGCATTGGAGGCCAGCTGAAGATGCTAAACTAAGGAGCTTGTAGCACAATATGGCCCTCAAAATTGGAATTTGATTGCCGAGCACCTCAAGGAAGATCAGGTAAAAAAAATAACGAAAGTCAGAAAATTATTCTTTATTTTATTTATTTTATTTTTACCATGATCACAAGAGATTATCTATCCCCCATGACCTTTATTTTGTTTTATTTTTACAAAAAATATGTTCCATCGGTGGCTTAAGTTTGATATTAGAAAATTACTCTTAAGAAGTGATGGTTATTTTGTTTTTTAATATCCTGTATTCGGTTGTGAAAGAATTTTGAGTTGAGGAAATTTTATGGGCAATAATATACAGGAAAGAGTTGCAGATTAAGATGGTTCAACCAGCTAGATCCAAGAATAAACAGGAAAGCTTTTAGTGAGGAAGAAGAAGAGAGACTTTTAGCTGCTCATAGACTTTATGGCAACAAATGGGCTTTGATTGCAAGACTGTTTCCTGGAAGGACTGATAATGCAGTGAAGAATCATTGGCATGTGATCATGGCTAGAAAACAAAGGGAGCAATCCAACTTTGCAGGAAGAGAAAAATCCCTCCTCCTAATGCTCAACTTCAACTTCAAGCTAAAGCATTTGATATGGCATCACCAAAGCTAATTGTGTCTAGTGAATCAACCATCTCTAGCGTAAGGATGGATCCGTTGTCTCAACTTCCGCTGATCTTTCCCTTACCCCATCTTCAGCTAGAGCACACCCTCCGTTCTTCACCAACTGCAAATCACTTCACCACCTCCAATCCATTGACCAATCACTCTGTAAGTTCGTCAGTATTATTGCCTAGTAACTTCAAGCAATTTAAGTCTATTCCTGTGAATTCTTTGTATTTCTTCCTCTCTTTTGCTGTGTTCGATTGATTAGATGATGGACCAGGCTTTCGTCCATATATTAAAAAGGATATTTTGCATGTGATGTAAGAGGTGGTTCATGGATGCAAAGTTCTATAATTGTTCTCTCGGACCAAAAACAATATCAGGTTGTGCCCCATTGGTTAATAATTCATTTGTTTTGATTCCATCCGGTTCCTATATTGTAGGGTGATAGACTTGAACTAGGTGCGTTGAGTTCGTTGGTTTGACATTAGTTTGATATCTATTTTAATCAAATAATTTGTTAAATATAGATATAGATATAGATGAAAAATATATATTTTTACTTATAAATAAACTACACAGATTAGATACAAATAAGATAAAAATAAAATACAAATACATACTAGATATAGATAAGATATAAATGAAAAACAGATCAGTAATTCCATTAACAACTAATTCTATAATTTCAGCTATATTGTCTTGTTACTTAAAGCGATTCTAGTCTCTTTGTGAAAATTCTTCGTATTATTATATTCTGTTCAAGTTTATTACAATTCACTAACGTGATGGATCAGGCAGTCATAGGTTAGAGACTCAAAACAATATGTTTTGCATGTTATGTAAAAAGTTAATCATGGAGACAATGTTATAGATATGTTCTTGGACCAAAAATAATCATTAGGCTGTTTGCTGTTGATTTTATCCATTTTGGCTCCAGACCATCGTTTCTTAAACGAGATGGCGATAGATTCTGATTTTCGAAACCAAATAATCTGACAAGGTGGTTTATGTATTTATTTGATTATTTGACAAACGGAATGAAAGTAAAAATATTAACCATGAAGCAATCTTGTTTTTTTTTTTTTTTTCTCTCTATCTTTGAACTCACCATGTCCACACTTATGTATTGCAGATCCATCTGCTAAGAAAGTTGCAATCAGTTTCATTCGAGATGCAGCTATTAAGTGTCCTAAGCCAAAGGAAACAGTTCCTTCTTCAAATTCTGACTCAACCTCAGATGCCTCAGCACCTGAATCCATAGTCACCAGCAAGACCACTTCCTCGGGGGACAACGAAAATGGAATTGAGAAAATCAACAACGTAAACTTCATCGATTTCCTTGGAGTAGGGGCTACTTGAATCAAGAATATGTAATTGTTTTCATTTATTTATTAATATTATTATTTTTTCTGTTTTCTATTCTTTTTTTCTCTTTGTTCTTCTTTTGAAAGGTATTATTGGTATTGTATCAGCCCATAAAACAAAGAGAGGACTCAATTAGCCCATTACACAACTTAATGGGCTAATTGAGTTCTATCTTTGAAAAAAGAAATGAGAAATGGGCAGGGAATGTTATATTTATTATAAGTGACATTCCAGTTTTCAACTTCTAGTGCCCTGTAATTTTTGGCACACATAGGCTTAACATTGTTATGGTCCCTGTTCGTATGCTTGTCACTTGTTGATCCAATAAAGCTGTCAAGAATGTCTGCCCTTATTACATAATCATTTCTCTTTTATCTTTTGTTGCCATTGTTAATTGTTTGGTTGTTTATGATACATTTAAAAAAAAAAAAAAAACATTATCCGTAAAACTTAAGTTGATGCATTGATTTACAGCTATCCTACCCATATGATAGAACGAATTTCGAAATAAACCAAAACTGAAGTATATGTTCATGTATACTTGGCTAAAAGATTAGTCGTAAATTCTGATCCATTGGGCCTTAGAAAAATTCATCTTAAATATTAGGTTGCATTGTATATTTTAGGAGGGAAGGTCCATAGTTTGCAGACTAGATGAACGAACTCATAGCTGGTGTAATTCCTAAAAACTAAATGGAAGCCTATACTTGAATATACCTAGAAACAGCCTATAATGGTAGGTTTCCTAAGTTATCCAGTATCCTAATCGGTTCATTATGAGCCATCTTAGGATAGAACACTCAATCTTTGCACCCTAAATCTTGTCATATGCTCATAAATCATCCAAACAACAATCGATATCAAGTTTAATCCAATAAAATGACAAAAGTTAATACTTATGATATCATATGAAGACAACACCTGGCTTTCAATAGTCATTTAATATATAATTCTACTAACTATAGGTCCAAATCATGAAGAGAAAATAGAACAATGGAATCTAAATGGAATGCCACCATGTCCGTCACAACCTCATCCTATATCTAGCGGACGTACGGAATGACTTATACAGGAGACTTCTTTTTAAAAAATAAATAAATTTTTAGAAGTTATTTACCGCCAGCTAAGATTGGAAGAAAAATAGTTAGGATCAATGAAAAAAACAATTAAAAAAAAAAGAATTTCATGAGTTTGTGATTATTTATTAAAACCTTATGATTACCACATGATGTAGAAAGATTTAAGGTTTTACCACAAATTATTGACTTGTGTACGAATATCGAATATAATCTTTAAATACCTATTGATTCGTGAATACCTTGGTAAATGATATCTAAGATTTGAAAATTATATAAAAATTCAAAATTTTGGGAAGGAAATGAGCAAATGCGGCTTAAAATTGTACTACTCATGATAACTTAATGTTCTTTTATCATGAGGCATATATATATATATATATATATTGTGAGCTAAAAAACTATCAAAAATAAAATACAAAAACTACAAAAAATAGTAACGCACTAAAAAGTCAATGACATACTGCAAACGAAAGGACAATTACAATGCTACTGACGGAGTGTCTATTAAGGTTGGGCAAAAAAACCAACCGGACCGAACCAATCTGTAATCAAACCAAACAAATCGAAAATATGGTTTTTTTTAACAATTTGTTTTAAAAATTTTCCAATATGAGTAAATCCATAAAGCCGAACCAAACCGTTTTAAAAAAATAATATATTACTTGTAAGTTATAACTATAGATTTTTTTATGACAATTGATTAAAAGTCATATATGGTCATATGTTTTTATTTGTTATTTATTATTTGGAAAATATTAATTAAAATCAATTTGTTCATTTTTAAATTTGTTTTTTAGGCTCATGACATATTTTTTTGTTGATGATGAACTATTGTTTTTTTAATAGTTTTTAATTTTATAAAGCATGAAATTTATTTATTTAGTTATAAACTCTTATTATGTATTTATGGTTTAATATATTTTGTTATTGGATTATTTTATTCGTCGATAAATTTTGTTGATAGATGATTTTTTATTTTTGCTAAATTTGTTGGTAAATGATTGATTTGATAGTTCTATTAAAAATTATAGATTATGACTTATTATGCATTGGTTAGTAAATATATTTTATTAGTGGATAATTGATATTATAGAGAGGTATAGATTAAAAGTATGATAAATTCATAAAGTATTTTATCATGGTTTATAATATAAATTTTATAAAATGATATAAACATTCAACAATCTAGACAAATGTAAAAAAACTATAATAAAGAAAATTTTTAGTTAGAATTTTGATTTAATCCATAATCCAAACCGTTATTTAATTGTATAAAAAATTTCTAATCCGAACTAAAACGTTACTTAATGGTTTGGCTGGGATGGATGGAACAAAAACCAAACCGTAAATTATGATTTGGTTTGTTTTTAGGAAAAATCGAATCAAACTGATCCGTACCCATCTGTAGTGTCTACTAGAATCTATAATAAATATAAAACTTACCCAAAATAGAAAAATTACTCGTTTGTGGGCCTAAATGAAGGAATTTAACCTAAAATTGACATTACTCACCGCCAAAATGATGACATTTTCATACCATTGGCTTGTTTCCTTTAAGACAGCGACTTAAAAATCATGAAACTATAATTGACTTACTGTTCACCATTGCTTCCAGCTCATCATCCTCCCTAAGGTAGATAGAATTTGCCATCGAATTATCTTTGTCTAAGTTTTCACTAGTGTAAGGAATATGGTGTTTCACATTGAACACATATACAATCCAAACGTGGCTATGTAGCTTCAAACGGTATGCATTCGGGTATATTTTATCTATGATCTCCACTAGTCCAATCTTCCTCATAAGCAGTTTGTTATACTCACCAGCACAAAATCTATTTGTACTAAGGATGACGCAAACATAATCTCTTACATCAAACTCCACGTGCCACTGCTTTCTGTCAGTAACTTCTTTATGTAGCCTTTTCCAAATTGTCATATGTAGTCTTATGAATTCCCCATAGGCTATGGACAAAGTCTTCTATTTGCTAGTGATGTGCCCTAGGCCATATAGATACTATTTAATTATCTATTGTTCTTTATAAGATTAAGATTAATAATAATTATTAATTACAATCATTATTTTACAAGAAGTGTGTCATTTGGAATTCCTAATAACTTATGTGTATCTTTTAGAATTCCTAATAACCTTGAAATCCCTAATAAAATTAGGGAAGTTGACTATGACACAGTTTCTTATAAATAGAATATGGTGATCTTCCCTAGGGTTTCAACAGACACTTGCCGTCACATTAGAATTACAAAGAAACTTTGTAACTTAAAAAGAGAGAGACTCTATTGAGAGAGATTCCCAAAGATTTAGAATTGGTCCAACGTGCTAGCACACAATCAGAGATCTAATTGGAAATTCATTCATGTGGATACAGTAGAGGTGTTTGCATTTGCAACATTTTAGATCCGAATTTTCAAATTCTAAAGCATTAAAAAGGTAATTCGATATGCTCTAATTTGATTGAATTGCAAGTTGTGGAGGCCTTCTTTGGGCAATTAGGGATCTTATGACTTAGATCGCCACAAAAATAGCACTTGTTTTGTAACAGGGGGCATCTTTTCAGATAATGTGCTTTCTTGCACTTCCAATAAGTCACTGTTGCCTTTGAGACATCCTTTCGCCCACTAACATTTCCTTTGAAGTGGCTGACAGGTTTAAACCTTTTAGAGGAGAAATTGGAGCTTATCCCAACTTGAAATTTCTTGCCAAAAACAAATACTTTCTTCTCGGAAGCTCTAGCCTTTCTTTTCTTGGCTTATAATCCTTGCTCATTTTACCAATTCTTTGAAGGTGCGGATGTCAAACTCTTCCAACCTCATTCTCAATTCCTGATCAAGTCCATTCAGAAACACTTACCGCTTCAATTCCTCACTGTACTTGTAGGAATCGAGGGCATACTGTAGAAGTCTACTGAATTCCATCTCATATTCCTCTATACTCCTTTCCTTTTGAGATATGTGCAAGAAGTCAGCACTATGTCTCACTCTCAAGCTTCTTGGAAAGTAGTTCTCTAAAAACTCATTCCAGAACATGTCCCAAGTGATAGGTGGTGGCAACTCTCGTCTTTTTTACTTCCACCAGATCCTGACATTAAATCTCAGCATATATGTGCCATAACTTAGATGGAGGTGATGGGGTACTTCATAAGCATCAAAAAATCATTTTATCTGCATAAGCCAAACTTCGGCTTCATTTGGTTTCTAAAGGCTTCGTCAAAGTAGTGGTTGCTCTTGATGAAATCGGCATGTTCATATTTTTTTTATTGTACTAACACATTCAAAAGTTGTGTTAGTTTACCGAGCATAGCTAAGTCACCTTATGGGTTTGGAGGCAAAACCATCGGAGGTGTTTCTTGTTGATTTGCTTCATTTGGTAGATCATTTGATGCATGTCTTTCCTTTGCACGTCCTCGTTGGCTATTTAAATTTTTCGTTACATGAGTTTTAATTACCAAGTCCTTTTAAACATTGAGTCACGGAAATTATGAAAATTTTAGAAATTCTAACATGATAGAAAGTATATGAAATCACAAAAGAAGTTTAAATAATCAAATAAGGAAATTAGAATTGTTCAAATCAGAAATACTTCATTAAATCGAAAAAATCCAAGGGTACAAGATCCGTACATAGAAGAAATCAGTAACAAAGCTTACAATAAAATCACAAAACATAACAACATTAAACACCTTTCTGAAAACATAAGATAAATTTCTAATTGATCCTATAACCTAGGTCGATCTTGTTACAAAATTGATTTGGACTTTTGAGATGTACTCGGATAGTTACTTCATTCCTTTATTCCTCCTTCATCTTTCTTCAATCAACTTTCATGGGGAGGGGTCCATGCCATGGTGATCAGGGCTAGGAGTCATCCTGGGCCTCTTTGCTACAAATTGCCTTAAGTAGCTTCATACCTCATCCTCTTTCTCTTATTGGAGAGATGGACCCGTGATGTGCCAGGTTCTCCTTGCTCATGGGCTCTTTTTGGTGCATGTCCTTCATCAGATTCCATCATCATCACATCATTGGTTTGTTCTCTCAGCATGGGGTACGAGATTGGCTTCTACTTGGGCCATTTGTATTCGAAGTTAAGTCGGCATGCCATTTGAAATTATGGTTAACTGCATAGGGGTTGGAGATGGGGTCTTCTCAAAGGTGATTTGTTTGCAACACCATAGGTTCCGCTTCCTAACCTTCTTCTTCATCCTCTTGTAGATCCTCCTCTTCTTCCATTCCTTCCATGTTTCCTTCCAATCCTTCATCTTCACCCGTATCTTCATCTTGTGGTTTCTCGGGTTGGCTCATCGGGATGTGGTAGCATATTTCAACATACTCCATACCAATAGAAATAGGACTCTTCATCAGCTCGGCCCCATTCAGTATGGTCGGTGAGCTCATCATGGGCATAAATGTACACTGGGCCTATAGAGTTCCAAGTTCTAAAGTTAGGAAAAATAAGGCGTCCATCATTTCAGAAGATAAACGTGGCCTCTTTAGCTACTTAATTTTTATCTACCCATTTATTTTTCTAGATTCATTCCTATTACCTTATTCCTTTAACCTTATTACTCTGATACCAACTTAAATTGTCACACCCTAAAGGGTACCCTAAACGTGATAGTCCGCCAATATAATATCAAGACTTAAGATTGACTACCTTAGTCACGCGAAAGTTTCGGTATTATATGTAAAGCGTACAATACGGTAATAGGAGATGCCAATGGGAAGTGTGTTTTAAGCAAGTAATAATGAACAAACAAGAATCTAGAAAAAAAGTTAACCTAAAAATAACATTTAATAGTCCATTGCATAAGTCCTAGGGGCATTCCCCTACTAATCTCCAAGGATTCTATAAAAGTTACTAGTCTTTACAAAATAACTTAAATACTTCATCAAAAGATTTTTAAAGGAAGTCTATTCTAAATCTTCAAGTAGATTTCCTCCAAAAGCTCCCAAAAAGAAGACTTACTCGGATATGTGAAAGCCTTGGATAAAGGAACAAATGGTCCTGTGTAAACAAAAATCTATAGGGGTGTAAGCTTTACGAGCTTAATGAGAACATTCTCGATTTACATGCTCGAAACAAAGATAACAACCAAGTTTATTTATACAAGCAAATGAAATGCAACAAACATGTGAGTATACAGATATATGGTTTTTTAGGAACTATATGTTGAATGAATTTACGTCCTTCATTCGAGGTTAGGTATTTCGGCCAATTACAGCAAAAAATTTTAACAAAACCATTTTTATAGTTCTTACTAGCTACTATTCACCACCAAAAACATATAGATCTTACCGGCTCTTACTCGCCATCAATTTATGTAGTTCTTCTCGACTCCTACTCGCCACATGCAGACACTATTGGTTATGCCAACCACCACTATCACACACTTGTCCCACCAATTGTATAATAGCGAATGTAATGTGACTCAACTCGTGAAGTGCATGCATCAAATTTTATTTAGAGTCTAGCTATTTAATTTCAATTTCTTGCAAGTGATCAACCAATTTTAGACACTTCAACATGCTTGTAGAACATATAATTTATTATATGCAATTCATGGCTCGATATAATTAAGGTTCTTTCACCAGCATTAGAAGTCACATGCACTTTTCATTTTATCTTTTTCCTTTATCTAGTGCTATACTACAAACACAATCATAAGTATGACAAACAAGGAAAGTAGACTCACTCGGCCATGGCTTGACGATACTTCCTTAATCGAAATAGTCTTTAGGGTAGTACACGTTGTCTTCCTCATTTCCTAAACAAAGGAAATACACAAAATGAGTATCCCATAGAATTTCTAATCAAATTTTCTAATTCTATTTTCTAGTTGCAATAAAATTTGTATTGGTGAAAATTCAACCTTAAAATTGCTATAACTTGCTCATTTTAACTTGGAATTTCGCATATTATATATCGTTTTCTACCTACTCAAAAAGATATATCCATTTATAAGGTTATTTTTATCATAAAAAATTGGTTGGGTCCTAAAACAGCAAGATATAGATTCACCATGAAAATCCCAACTTATAAAACACAAGTTTTTAAACTTTTCTTGATCCAAAATTTTTTGTACAAAAATATAGATATTTGTATAATTTAAAAATCCTTTTACTATATATATCTCATATTGTATGCATGAATTTAGTGATGTTGTTCAATAATGATTTTTGTAAAACAATGTGTCCTAAAAGTTGGAAAAATTGAAGACTTGAAAATTTGCTTAAGTTTGTTGGAAAAATTTCTTGAACTATTATAAGTGAGTGTTTCCTTATTTTAACTTCATTTACTAACCTTGGAGAATAATTTAATTTTCTAAAAATAAATTTCGCCTTTTTAAGATTCCTACAACTTCATTTCTAGTTGTTGAAAAATGAAGTTTTCTAGTGGCTAAAATTTCTTATAGTAGTCATGTTTTTGTGTTCTTAATTTTTTTTCCTTAAGTTAGTTCCACTTTAAGTAAATAATAATGACCTTCTAAGTTATTTACTAATTTTATTTTCTAAGTAAGACTTATTTCTAGAAGGTAAACTTTTATGATTTTGTAAAACTTGTCTAGATTTTAGTATTTTAGAGTGTTGGTGAGAAATTTACAAATAAGCTTAAGAAAACATTTGTCAACCAAGGAATAAGAAATATTGAGTTTTAAAGATACCTTCTTATTTTATTGGTTTGAAAAGAGCATGTGTGATAAATTTTCTTTATGTATTCTTTGTTGAAATTCTAATGTACCGTTTACTAAAAACTTGTGATGAGCTTTTCTAAATTTTGAAAAAGATTTGTTAAGATATAACTTTAAGTTTTTAAGGAGAAATCATTTCTTAGGTGACTTTCTTCATTTAAGAAAAATCCTTTTATTTTTGTTGAGACAATATCAACATGTTCATACATGATTATGAATATGTAGCCATAAGAAAGAAAATAATATCACATAATAAGATAAGAATATATATAAGAATCAATAAGAGCATAATAATGAGATCAAGTATTGAGAACCTTAGCTTCATAAGGCAACCTGGGACTAAGAATAGACTAGTCCAAGAAAAAGAAAAAAGAACAAAAGAAAAAGCATAATAATAGCAATAATAAGAGCATGATGTGTAGTTTCCTCAGCCACCTAACCCACAACCTCAAAAAAACATGCTCTTAGAGTTTATCAAGTGTAATCGGTACTTCAAAGGGTTCCAAGGAAAACCCAAAGATGCAAAAGATTGGTGGGCTTAGCTGGAGAGATCTTTTAATGTGTTTCAAGTACCTGATGCCCTTAAAGTGCCATATGGAACATATCAGTTAAGGTTAAGAGCCAAGATATGGTGGGACTCAAAGGAACGAGTTTTACTGCAACAAATCATGTGGGAAGATTTCAAGAGAGAGTTTTTGAGGGAGTACTTCCTAAGCAGCTTAAGAGCAAAGTATGGCACGGATTTAATGAATCTTGCACAAGGGAGTAAAAGCATCAACGAGTATGAACATGAGTTTAATAGGCTGTTGCAGTTTGCTCCAAGTGCTTATAGAGATAATGATGAGCTGAAAAGATAGACTTTCATTACTGGTTTGGAGCCCCATTATTAAAGAAGGCTTGTTGAGTTTAAGATCGAGGATTTCTTTATGTTAGTGAGAAAGACATGAGTTATCGAACATGCTGGAAGGTATTGTTGGGAATTTAACGATAAAAACAAGGATGTGCAGCGGAAAATGTTTTATTTTCATTTTTATTTTACACCTTAAATTCCCAATTTGCAGATCCATGCATTTAACAAATGTATAACATAAAAGACATGTAATTCGAAAAACTAACCTCCTTTTCGAATTTCGTATAACTCCTGATGCGGATCTATAGACGCTGCAATGTCGCAAGCGTCCTCTACGGTATCCACACGCGAACGATTGTGTGCTAGCACTCAAGAACACGAATCCAATTCGTGTTGGAATTATTTTTTCTTTCTTTTCTCTCTTTTAGGTTTGCAGAATTTCTCTACCGTCTAATGTGATGTCAAAGAGTCTGACCTAAAAGGCTGTCTATAGATCTATATATATAGACATATAGGAAACCCTAGAAGATAAATATGATGAGATATTTATTTAATATTTAACAAAATACATTATTTCATTAAATATTAATTATATGTCATAATCATTTATTATTCTTAAACTATTTAAGAATAATAAATATAATAATTCCTATAGGTTTAATTATAAACCCATAATATATTTTATTCGTTCTTTTGTGTGTGACCCTATAGGTACACTCAATATTGGCAGTAGCCTTTAAATACTTTTTAAGGCTTACAAGACATAATTGGTCTCTAGCAAGACGTTATGCCTACTCAAATTAAGTGAAGATCGGTGATCCGACTTTATCTATTAACAGTCAGTTATTCAGTCCCTTTATCACATGATATCTTATGATTAATCATAAGGTGTGGATCAATACACACTTATATTGATTAATCACTTATTTCTTGAATCAGAGTTTGACTGATTTAAACAAATGATATTAATAACTCTTAATCAATTCATTTAAGCACGGCCATGCATTTCTCAGTCTTGCTCAACAAGGGACCCAAAAAGATATCTCTCTCAATTAAATGAGAGGGACAAATTCCTTTACGAACACTCACATTCCTCTACATAGCTTATTCTATATCCAAGAACAGTCTTACAATCACTCGATCAAAGATGACAAAGAACTGAATTAAAACACGGAGCTTGCTATGTAGGAATCCATGGTGTCATCAGGTCAAAGGACTTAAATAACACTGCAATGAGAAATACTTATCATATTGATCCATCTAGTATTCTCATAATTGGTTATTCCAATACAATGTACTTTTACATGTATTTATGTGATGAAATGATATCTTATATCCATGATCAGTAAAATGTGACCATCATCCAGCCTACATACTAATCTTAATTCATTATTATTCCATATAATGAACGATTAGGGATAATTTAGAATGAAGCTATTTTTCTTCTATGGTTTTACTATTAAAGTCACATACTTCAATGGCATAAGTAATAGCAAGTTCACTCAAGGAATTATTTTATCAATGTAAAAAGGCCAATAATAAACCTCGATAAAAGGAAATGGCTCATAATATAAAGATGATAAATATTCACATGACACAAAACCATATGGCCTAGGGCACATCACTAGCAGGTATGAGGTAGAAGGGTATAGAAAGAGGGGCCAAACTTTCAAGAAGAGGCCATATGATAATCTTGGAACAAGTTTAGCATCCAAAAGGAATAAGATCCTTAAGATAGTGGGACACATAAGGGAGAAGTTTCTAGGAAAAGAATTATTGTTCATTGAAAGTGCAAGGGATCCCATTACCCTAGGGATTCCCCCATATCAAGAATCAATGCTTCTTTTGTGAGGAAAGTGGACACTTAGTCTATGGTTGCCTAAAGAGGACAGGAAATATTGTTTTATCTAGAATGAAGTGAGACATGTATCAACTGCTTATCCTCAAAGGTCCTAATAAGGAGGAGCTTCATGATCCTAGGATTTAGTGAAGCAAAGGATAAGAAAGAAGGAAGTAACCAAGGAAGCAAATCCATAGGTATTGCCCAAATGTTTGCAGTGCATGGGACTTCCATAGCTGAAGGATCGGAGGAGGAATATGATGAAGATGAAGTAAAAGACTTTGGTCTTATTGTAGGTATGTACTTAACCTTATCTTTTGAGTTTTGGTACAAGTGCACGTTAGATAACTGGAATAAAAACTTTCTTAAGCAAGCTAGTAACTAGAAAATAAAAGATAGTTAGGAATAATGCAAGTGAGAGACTCCCCCTTGCATATGTACTCTTTGTTACCGATGATACGTATTCCTTTGTCAACTTGGGTTTAGTAAAAAAGCTGGCTTTTGTGTTGAGGTGGTAGAGAAATGTTTAGGACTCTCAATTCCTACCGAAGATATGGCTATTACCCGAGAAGTGATAAGGAGATGTCCATTATGGATGGATGACAAGGAAACCATTGCTGACTTTATAGTGGTGGATATGCAGAATTATGATGTCATTCAAAGGATTTCATGGATGACTGCTGCTAAAGTTAAAGTGGATTGTCAATGCAAGACAGTTTCATTTATAAATAAAGGAAAGAAAAGAGTAAAATTTACATGAGTACTGAAGAGTAATCAAATGGAAATAAGAGCTATTGAAGTGTTAGGGGAGAGAGTTGATGAGTAAGAAAAGAGCTCAATATATTCACTAGATGAAGGGATGGAAAAACTTGATGTTTAAAGTATTCAGATAGTGTGTGGATTCTTTGACCTCTTTCCTAATGACCTACCAGGACTACCTCCATAAAGAGAAGTTGGGTTTACTATAGAGTTCATGCCAGGGATAGCGTCAATATCAAAACCATCTTATAGGATAGCATCCATAGAACTAAAAGAGTTAAAGACACAGTTGCAAGAGTTTTTGGACAAAGGGTTTATTCGCCCTAGCATTTTGCCATGGGGAGCACCCATATTATTTGTCAAAAAGAAAGATGATCTATGAGGCTTTTCAAAGATTATAGAGACATAAACAAGTTCACTATTAAGAATAAGTACCTACTGCTTGGATAGATGATCTGTTTGATTAGCTGCGTGGGGTAAAAGTGTTTTCTTGTGTTGATCTAAGGTCTGGATACCACCAAATTTTGAATAAAGCTTATGACATACCTAAGACAGACTTTCGAACACGATATGTTCATGAGTTTTTGGTGATGTCTTTTAGATTGACTAATGCACCGACCATCTTCATGGACTTGATGAATAGGATTTTTCGATCATTGCTAGATGTGTGTGATAGTCTTTATTGATGGTATCTTAATATACTTTGCTTCGGATGAACAACATGATGAGTATCTATGCATGGTGTTATAGCTTTTGAGGGAAGCAAAGTTGTACGCCAAGCTATCAAAATGTGACTTCTAGTTAGGATAAATATCTTTTCTTAGACACGTAGTATTAGCATAAGGTATTTCTATAGACCTTGAAAAGGTTAGGGCTATTGTTGAATGCAAAAAGGCCTGGAAGAGTAACTTAAGTGAGGGGTTTCTTAGGTTTAGCAGGGTACTATAGAAAGTTTGTTCAATACTTCTACAAGATAGCAATACCTTTAACTCGACTAGGTAGGAAAGGTGAAAAGTTTGAATGTAATGAGAAGAGGAAACACAGTTTTTAGGAATTAAAGAAAAGGTTGATATTCACAATGATACTGGCTCTACCTAATGATGAAGATTTTTTTGCTATCTATAGTGATGCATCGAAGTGTGGGTTAGGATGTGTGTTAATACAAAATGGAAAAGTGATTGCATATGCGTCAAGGCAGTTAAAGCCACTTGAGGAGAATTATCAAACACATGACATGGAACTAGCAGTCATTGTTTTTCCTTTGAAGATATGTCGACACTACTTGTATGGATAGAAGTGTGAAATCTGCACTGATCATCAAAGTTTGAAGTACATGTTCACTCAAAGGGAGTAGAACATGAGACAATGTAGATGGCTATAATTGATCAAGGATTATGACTTAAGCTTCAACTATCGCCTAGGAAAGGTTAATGCAGTTGCAGATGCTTTTAGTCGTAAGAGTCATGGAGATGTAACCTTGATACTTACGAGACAAAAAGAGCATATAAGAGAGCTTGAAAGGATGAGCTTGGAGTTTAACTTACAAGATCCAAAAGTTGAGATTACAAATATGGTTTTAGAACTTCCCTATTGCAATGGATTAAATGCCCTTAGATTTTACTATAAATATAAGTAAACCCTAAGAACCGGAAGTCAAACCGAAGCCTTAAAGTCAACCTAGTTCTATGTTTAGTATAATGAATCTAGATCTGACAATCATGTGCATGAAACCTAAAAACAATAAAAATGAGAAAATTTCAAATTATAGTTTGGAATTATATAAGAAAGCTTAGAAAGATTAGATTTGCCAACATTTAATTCGTTTTGGACCAAATGATATCAGTTTCTAAAATTAGGATCTTGACAAGTAAAATAGTGAAAATATTTTGTTGACACCATTACACTTATAATAATATAAGGATTTCAAAAATATCAATTTTAGAATTTTTTGATAACTAAAAATATTAGATATAGCACATTTGTACGTATTTTCTTTACTACTGATATTTTAATTGTCTAGTCTACTCTTCATATTACTATTTCTACTATTTATTACTATTTCACTATCTCTACTTTTTCTTACTACCTGTTTTTATACTTTACCATACCTATTACTTACAATTTACCTTTTACGTAAAATTTTATTCACATCACACCTTGCACATTATTATTCTTCATCACAAAACAACAAAATAAATAATTTTTTCCCTTCCCCCATGCAAAACCGATGCACCCTCTCTCTCTCCTACAATCTATTTATTTTTCTTTTTCATTTTATTTAATTACATATAATTTCCCTCCATATTTATCTATAAATACCCCTTTTCCCTTCACTTCTTTCGCACATCTCATTTTTCCTACCAAAACTCTACCAAATTCTCTTCTCAAATTCTCTTTCTAAATTTCTCTTCCAAACTCTCTCTTCTCTCCACAAAACCACTACCCATATATTACTACAACCAACTCTTTTCTTCTTCAACAAATTACATTACCTTAGGTAAAACCTCTCATATTTATTCTTCATGTCATGTAACTTAACATGATCATAGTGTGTGTTTCCTAAACCTATAAAGTTATGAAAGCAACAATATGCTCATGTTTTGCCCTTGTTCTTTCATGCCTAAACTTTCATTATATTATTATTGTTATTATATTGTTATTATGTTTCTATATTGATATTATTGTTATTATTGCTCTAATCTAACTTCATATATGTATTAAGTATATGTATATATATTTCATAGAGCATATAAGCTCACTAACATAACTTTTATTTATACATGCTTTATAATTTTTTATTTATTTATTTCATGCAATTTTATTAAGACTAGTCTTTCTAATCTTAGACTTGTCCTTATCAAGTCAAAACAATTTCATTTTCTTTTCTTTTCTCTTCTCTTCTTTCTTTTATAGGACTTTTCCCTAATCTAAGTCCAGGGAGCCTTAATACCAATCTAAGACTCCCATGATTTTCTTGTTTTATTTTCTTGCTTTTCTTTTCGGAACTAGTCTATCTCTAGTTCGGAAGCCTTGATGAGAGCTAAGACTTCCAATACTTGACTTTATTTACATGTTCTTTTGCTTATTTAATTTTCTATATCTCCTATTTCCCATATAAGTTATTTTTTTTTTTGTAATATAGTCATATGCACATGATTATGCATAATCACTATGTTGTTGTCTAAATAAAAGGAGTTTTTTTCTTTTTTAAAAATTAAAAACTAAAATCTTTACAAAAAAATAATCCTTGGCACTTAAAGTTTTCATTGAAAGCTTAGGATTATAATTCAATAATATCCTTTTCAAGAATTTAAATAAATTCATCGTAAACTTTAAGAGTTAATGTTATAAAAAGCTTTTTTTTTTTTTCCAAAAACATAGTCATAAAGTTCTTTTACTCTCTTTTTCAAAATAAAATAAATTTATTATTAAATCTTAATGTTGATAATACTTTGCTATACAAGTTTTTCTTAAAAATTTATTTAAAAGAATTCATACCAACACTCTAATAAATACTATGAACTAGAAAAATTTTAAGTCAAGTTGAAATCAACTCACAAAGTCAAGAAAACACTTAAAAAGGAATATTATAAAACAACCTAGAGTAACAAGTTTCAAAAATATAAAAGCTTATTTTTATAAAGTCTATGAAGTAGAAAAATGGTAGTTATAATATAAAAATTACTCATATGAAATAAACTAAAAATCTTAGTTTTCATTTTAATAATTTACAAAGAGAACTTGTAGATTCCAACCTTTTAAAAAAATATTATTTCTAAAAAATCATAGCTTGGACAACAAAACTTGAATCATGCATGTAATGTGATTTATATGTGTACAAAAAGGATTTTTCAACTATATAAATATCTATATATTTACTATGGGATTTTTTGTTAATGAAAAGCTTGGAAAAATATATTTTTAAGGCTAAGAACTTTTGTAACAATTGTGTATCATACCATTTTGAGACCGAATGGCTTTTTATGATAAAAATAACCTCAGAAATAGGTAGATCTTTTCAAGTAATTAGAAAATAACATATAATATGCGAAATTCCGAGTTAAAATGAGCAAGTTATAGCCATTTAAAGTTGAAATTTCTTGCCCTTCGAATTTTCATGAAAATGGTAAAATAGATTTTGTCACGCCCCGCCCCCGCAGGCGACGGCAACGCGATGCCAGGGCAGGCAAACCCACCACTGGCCCCCTAGTGGTAATGGCCGACACCACCATTGCATCATGGTGACCCCAACCAACGCATGCCCCATAGGGTACCGCGGGCACTATAGGTATTGTTACCCTTAGGCAGAGTTGAACCCAGTCTGCAGACTCTAGGGATTCGAACCCCAGACCTAAGGCTTTTGCTTGCCCCAAAGGCAGCACCTCTTACCAGTTGATCTCCCAACCACCATGATGCAATGGTGGTGTCGGCCATTACCACTAGGGGGCCAGTGGTGGGTTTGCCTGCCCTGGCATCACATCGTCGTAGCCTGCGGGGGTGGGATGTGACATAAAAATGCTCAACTGGTAAGAGGTGCTGCCTTTGGGGCAGGCAAAAGCCTTAGGTCTGGGGTTCGAATCCTAGAGTCTGCAGACTGGATTCAACTCTGCTTAAGGGTAACAATACCTATAGTACCCGTGGTACCCTGCGGGGCATGCGTTGGTTGGGGTCACCATGATGCAATGGTGGTGTCGGCCATTACCACTAGGGGCCAGTGGTGGGTTTGCCTGCCCTGGCATCACATCGTCGTAGCCTGTGGGTGGGGTGTGACATAAAAATGCTCAACTGGTAAGAGGTGCTGCCTTTGGGGCAGGCAAAAGCCTTAGGTCTGGGGTTCGAATCCTAGAGTCTGCAGACTGGATTCAACTCTGCCTAAGGGTAACAATACCTATAGTACCCGTGGTACCCTGCGGGGCATGCGTTGGTTGGGGTCACCATGATGCAATGGTGGTGTCGGCCATTACCACTAGGGGGCCAGCGGTGGTTGTCTGCCCTGGCATCACATCGCCGTCGCTTGCGGGGGCAGGGTGTGACAGATTTAGATGGTTTAAGTAGATCTTGGATAAAATACTTATTTTGGGTATTTCTTTTGTTTAGGTAGCGAAGACCCGGACCTTCTCTTTCCTAAAGATTACTTCGACTAATTGGGATTGCCATCGCCGAGTGAGTTTTCCTTTACATTTTATGTATTCGTACATGTGCTCATAGAATAGAGCACTAGATATTAGGAAAAGATAAAAATTGATATACATACGAGTTATCATGGGAACTATGTATGTGATTCATTATGTGTGATCAAAAAACAATAGGTATATTGGGGCTCAATTAGTTGATTAATATAAATTGCCTCTATGTATATTGATGTATGTGCAAATATTGATTGATTGCCTTGAATGAATTAATGTCGGATCAAAAATACCGTAAAACTAAATTTTTCATGCCTATCACTTAGAATATTATCTTCGCATTTTGTTACTACTTCTCAACATGGGATTAGAAATGTAAGTTGCCTATCTACATCATGACGAATTAGGATGTTTGGAGAATACAACCCCATGGTGTAGCCAAGCCGGATCAATCACTTTAGATAAAGAAAGCTTGGGGACTAGTAGTACTATTGATTGAAACCCCATGACGCGCGCAAACTTCAAGGAGGTTGATTATGACCCATTCAAAATATTCTCTAACCCAAAATGGAGGGGTAAATCTATTCTACAAAAAAAAAAAAAGAACGGATAGTCGTATATATTGCTTGATCATATGGTTGTTTACATTTCATATGCTTACTTAACGGACTTGTATGATTGCCTTGTTATGAGTACTTTTGCATAGATAATCTCATAAAGCTCGTTATGCTTACTTCCCAATAGATTTATCATGTTGTAGGATCTTTGTTTTTGCACCCAAGACTATCTAGACCATTCAGGTAGAACTTACGCTTTTGAGAAGCTTTTGGAGGAATTCTATTTGAAGACTTTAGATTAGATTTCCTTTAAAATCTTGTTTTTAGTTATTTGTCTTAGTGGGACTATGTTATTTTGGAGAATTATCAGGAAATGCCTCGTATCTTAAAATGCATACCTCCACTACCTCTCTTTGTTGTGAACGTATGCTTCATACCAATATGAAAGCTTTCAAGTGACTGAGGTAGTCATTCTTAAGTTTTAATATTATATATGGCAGGTTGTCATGTTTAAAGTACCCGTTGGGGCGTGACAATAAGGACACATAAAAACAAGATTTAAAGTGTCAAAGGATCATTCAAAGCCTTGCATAAGGAAGGTTTAAAGAGTTTCATGTGGATGGAGAAGGAGTCTTAAGGATAAATAATAGATTGTATGTGCTAAATGACACAGCTTTGAGGAAAGAACTTATCTAGGAGGTGTATTACTTCATTCAGGTGAAATCAAGATCTAGCAAAAACTAAGTGCATATTAGTGGAATGGAATGAGAAAGGATATAGTAGTTTTTATCGCTCAATGTGAAATCTGCTAAAGAGTAAAGGCTGAACATCAAACACTAAGTGAGTTGTTGTAGCATTTACCTATCAACAAATGGAAATGTGATTAAATATTAATGGATTTTGTAAGCTCATTACTAACAACTAATGCAAGATATGATAGAATATAGGTATTTGTGGATAAGCTCACTAAATCTGCTTGCTTTCTACCCATTAATATGACTTATTCCTTGGATAAGCTAGCACTAGTATACATCAAGGAGATTGTTAGATTGCATTATGTGCCAGCAAGGATTGTTTCATATTGGGACTATCTCATATCGGGACCCAAGGTTTATTTCAAGGTTTCGGGTTAGTTTTCAAAAAGCCTTAGCGACACAACTATATTTTAACTTTGCGTATGATCCTCAAATTGATGGAAAAATGGAAAGAACAATACAGACTTCGGAGGATATGCTGAGAGCATGTGTGCTGGAATTTAAAGGAAGTTGGGTTCGACACTTGCCACTAGTGGAGTTTGCATACAACAATAGCTATCATTTCAGTATTGGGATGCCACCATATGAGGCTTTGTATGGAGGAAATTGCAGGTCATCGCTATTTCGGGATAATTTGGAAAGTATAGTCATTAGGCCTAAGCTAGTACAAGAGAAAGTTGATAAAGTAGTAGTAATTAAGTATATAATAAAAGAGACACAAGATCGACAGAAGAGCTGGACTGACATGAAAGGAAAAGAACTTGAGTTTAATATAGGAGACCATGTGTATCTTAAGATCAAACCAATCAAAAATTTGCATAAAGGACAGTTGCAAGGAAAGATATGCCCAAGATATGTTGGACCATTTGAGATCTTGGAAAGAGTTAGAAATTTAGCATATCGTTTGACACTCCTTCTAACCTTACTAAAATACACAATGTCTTCCATATATTAGTTTTGTGGAGTATGTACCTAACCCTGATAAGATGGTTGAGCTGGAGCCTATCCCACTTAAGGAAAACTTGACATATGAAAGGCATCTAGTACAGATTTTAGATTCTAAAGTGCAGACTCTTCGGAATAAAAGAGATAGGATATGTTAAAGTGTTGTGGGATCCATGAATTGAGGAAGTTACATGGAAATTGGAAGATGACATCATAGATGTTTATCTACAGTTGATTCTTGAACTAGGTACTTCCTAAGCTTTGAGGATAAAGCTTGTTTTAAAGGGAGGAGGATGTAATCCCTAGGTTTTTTCCTTAGCTTGAGTTAAAAACTAAAGAGTTAAAATCTTCAATGCTTTTGTTGCATAAAATCGCATTCTTTTTTTTTTAATTTTAATTTTGTGTCTTGAAATAATAAATGTTTTGTAGTATTTTAATTAATATTTACCTGATACTATAAGGTTTTGATTTTCATTTCTTATTATTAAATCCTTTCCAAAATTTCCAGAAATTGCTTTGCAAGTTGTCCACTATAAATTTGAAAGCATGGGCATACTGTCATTTCATTTAATAAAATTTCTTTCATTAAATGATGAAATGACAATTCCTAATTAAACCATAATTCTTTTCTTTTACATAAAAAGGAAGCAACTGGAGATTTGGCGGTTTATACCAACTAGACATCACTATTTTCAAAAGATAAACATAATATTTTCGAAATCCACTTTTCTAACATAATCTCTTTTATACATACAAAATGGTTTCTTCAAACCTTCACTTTCTTAACTTGAAAAAGCCTCCAAGATAGTGTTTACATGTTGCTTCACGACTAGTGTTTTGAAAAGAAGTGAGTGAAGCAATCTTGAAAAGCACGACAAGTAACTTCGTTTTACCTTATTTTAAAGAAAGATACAAAAAGTATCTTCGTTGAAAACACAAGTACATGTGCACATTTCACCATTCATCTGTAAAACTTTGATTTTAACATATGTTATAAGTTAGAAAACTAAAACTGAGCCTTGCTTGCTAAGAATTGTTAAAAATGAGTAAAACTAGCTTTATGAGTTTGTTTAAGCCTAAAGTGTAATATGTCTATTATAAGCCTAAAAACAAAACTAACTTAACTATGTTGGGAATTTAGGAACCAAATGAAGCAGAAATATATTTTCTTTTAAAATAAAAATGAACCTTAAATCCTCAATTTCGGATCCATGCAATTCAATCAAATTAGAGCGGATAGAATTACCTTTTTGATGCTTTAAAACTCCGAAAATTCGAATCTGAGATGTTGCAAATGCAAACACCTTCTATTGTATCCACATGGATGAATTTCCAATCGAATCTATATGTTTATGCTAGCACATAAAAACACTTCCTAATATTGGGAATCTCTCTCAGAAGGGTTTCTCACTTTTGAGTTATAAAGTTTCTCTGTAATTCTAATGTGATAGCAAGCATCTCTAAACCCTAGAGGTGACCATCATTTCCTATTTGTAAGAAGATGTGACTATTGGTTACCTACCCTAATCTTATTAGGATTTTCTCCATGTCACGTATATAATAAAATAACAATTTTATTTAATATTTATTTATTATTCTTAATCTAATTAAGAATAATTATATAATTCTCAATATGGTTATCTAAAATAACCCATGATCCAATCAATTCTTTCTTTATGTGTGACCATGTAGGTTCACTTAATGTTGGCAGTAGCCTTAAAACACCTTTTAAACCTACAAAACATAATTGGTCTTAGCAAGACATCATGCCTACCTAAATTACGTGAAGATCGGAGATCGACTTTACCTGTTAATAGTTAGTTATTTAGTCATTTTTTTACATGATATCTTATAATTAAACATAAGGTGTGGATAAATACACTCTTATATTGTTTAATCACAGATTTCTTGAATCTAGAGTATAACTGACTTAAATGAATGATATTGAAAACTCCTTATCAATTTATTTGAGCATGGCCATACATTTCTGAGTCTTACTCATCAAGAGGCCCAAAAGACATCTCTCTCAAATTAATGAGAGGAACAAATCCCATCTTAATTACTTAACTTTCTTTACATCATTTATATTATGCTCAATCTCAACTGATATAATTATTTGGTTAAAGATAATGTTTGATTGAGTCAAAACACAATATTCCTCATGTTGGAATCCATGGTGATTTCAGGTCAAGGACTAAAACAACACTACAAATGAGAAATACTTATCACATTGATCTATATAGCATTCTCATATTGGGTCATTCCAATACAATATACTCTTACACATATTCATATGCTGAATTAATATCTCATATCCATGATCAATAAAACATGATCATCATTCAACTAACATACTAGTCTTAAATCATTATTATTTCATATAATGAGCAACTAGGGATAATTTAGAATAAAATTTTTCTCACCTATGGTTTTACTATTAAAGTCACATACTTTAATGACATAAGGAATAACTAATTTATTCAATGAATAATACTTTATCAAAATAAAAAGGCCAATAACAATTTTGATAAAGAAAATGACTCATATTATAAAGATAATAAACATTGAATCCATATGGCCTAGGGTATATCACTAGCAAACTAAACAATATATAATAGAACCCATAATAGAACAGAGAAAACTACCCTAAAACTCTCATGTTAGAACTAGAGTTAAGAATAAGAGGATGAAAATCTTATGTTAGTTTAGTGAGTTTGCTAGAGCTAGTTGTGTTAATTTTATCTCAATCCATGTTTTGATGCAAGTATCTATTAAAGAAGAGTTAAGCTGTAAGATGGAGTAAGCTAAGTTGTTGTTCTATTTGGTTGTCGGAGATTGCAATCTAGTTTTGGCTGCAGGTTGGAATCGCATTAGGCTTTAAGTAAGAATCGAGGATCACAAAGTTCACACACAGCCTCAACCTAACCTAAATCATTCTATTGATTGAACTGCGATTGAAGTTGTGGATGTTTTTGGATGCCTGCAATTCCCAATTTGTCAAGGTGTAACCTAGTTTCTACTTACGATAGTCCTCGCGATTCTTCCTGAGCTACCCACAACTCAATCTGAGTGAGAAGCAATAAGGAAACACATAAGCTAAGAAGCTTATAATGTGAATCTAGAACGCTTAAGCATGGGTGAGAGTCCTTCTTAATCGTAAGTATAGTAATGTATGCTTGTTGTTATATAAGAACCGTAAACCAAGATCCAAAGTTTCTAGAAGACTACTATGATCTCTAAACAGGATACACAGGTGAGTAATTTTGATCTTTTCACATTATTTGCGCTTGTAATATAGCTACATGTGTTTCCATATGACCATAACTGGTTATGTATGGGGATGGGTATAATATGTACAACATTGTGTCTAGATGAGTGGCTAGCTTTAATACCAGGAGTCATAACTAATTTCCTATTATTGATGTGTAATGCATATTGATGATTGTTTTAACATTATGTGGTCACTAATAACTTGATCCAAGTATCAACCGACCCTTAAGTAAAATGGACATGCATTGCACGATAATATACTTACATTAACATGGTACCCATGTCATGTATTGATATTCTAATTCTTTGGTAATGCACGTCACGCTAATGAATTTGATGGGGTTACCATAGGGTTGTTAGCCTCACGAGAACTAAGCAGGTACCGAAGGACATTGGCTGAGTTGGAGTTGGCTTTAGGGTATTAATACTTAGTGGAGTTTCTGAGGTTCTAAGGTGAAGTTGAGATTATGTTACATATGTATATAATAATAATAATAATAATTTGGAAAATTTTTCATTCCTCAGCTCTTAGTCTCTCCGGGCATGGATTACTTGAGCTGGTCCTTTAACCGCCATTAGAAGGCATAAATCTCCATTGGTTTGAAGTTCGATCATCTAAACCGTGCATGCTTTATATGGCTGAGTGTTGCATTGCATATGGTTGAAAATATACTTGTCTGACATTTGTTTGAAGTGTGATATGGTCAAGTTATCTGACTAAGCTATGGTTTGTTCACTCTCCTACAGACTTTATGTGCTTTCAGGGATCCATATAGATGATCTATGCTTGAGGCAAAGAAATGTAGAAGGCATTAAGGGGGAAACCAAGGCTTACGTGAGAGTTGAAGATAGTATCTTTTTATAGGGATAACTCATATATGTTTCTTGTAAGTTTGTAAAGTAATGGTTGGGAACTCACCCTAAGTTGTTTATAAAGGACATGTTGCATGGGACTTATATGTATGCAACAGTTCATTAATAACCCTACGGTCTTGTTTTAATTGTCCATGCTATAGAGTGTCATACTAGTTTGATGCCCACAGAATTTCTTGAAAAGCCTTGGTTAGCTTACTTAAATATTGTGATTTCTAAATTATTACATGGGAACATCAATACTGCTAGGGTGCCTTATAAGGGTGCGGCAAGAGTTAGTATCAGAGCAAAGGTTATATGGATGAGAAAATTTGAATATATATGAGGTCCTTATAGGAATATAGCTAGATAAACCTAGAATTTTGAATACGTTAGCAGGATAGAGTGTAAGGTTTACATGGTTGAGATGGGGTAGATTAAGGGGACGTGTTTTAGGAGTGATGATAACCTAATTATTGCTAGAGAAGTTTTGTAGTTTTTGTGTGTGGCTTTTGTTGCAAAGCTATGTTATTTGGTTGCTATCTAGTTGTCTTAATGCTGACAAGTAAAATAATAGGACTAATATTTCTACCTTAGAAATAGGAGACAAGGATGAAGAGCAAGGAAGGCTCAAATACCTGCACCCAAGGTTTAACCCTAAGTTCATGAGCCTGCGGGATAGAGATAACCCAAACCATGGAATGTACCTCCACCATCCGCTAACATGTTGGAAACAATAATGTTAGCAATACAATAGTAGAATGCCCTAATCCTACAAGATTTACAAGGAGGGCAATAGCCTCGAGTAACACCCTAAGCTTCTCTAGCATATGTAATTATTGAACCGCTTGTTGTCCCGTATTGCACCACAATAACCTAAACTCCCATACCACTAGCTGTTATACCGGAAAAAGTATATTAGCCCACTAAGTCAACTGTGGAAAGTCAAGCATTGCCTCTTGCTTGGCATGATGTGTAGTTTCCACAGCCTCCTATCTTACGACCTCAAAGAAATATGCTTTTAGAGTTTATCAAGTGCAATCAGTACTTAAAAGGGGTTTTAATGAAAACCTAAAGAGGCAGAAGATTGGTTTGGCTCAGGTGGAGAGATCTTTTAATGTGTTTTAAGTACTTGATGCCCTTAAAGTGCCATGTGGAACGTATCTGCTGAGGTTAAGAGCTAAGATATGGTGAGACTCAAAGGAATGAGTTTTACCACAATCAATCATGTGGGAAAATTTCAAGAGAGAGTTTTTGAGGGAGTACTTCCAATGCAGCTTAAAAGCAAAGTATAGCACGAATTTGATGAATCTTATGCAAAGGAGTAAAAGCATTGATGAATATGAACACGAGTTTAATAGGTTATTGCAATTTGCTCTAAGTGTTTATAAAGATAATGATGAGCTGAAAAGACAAACTTTCATGGCTGGTTTGGAGCTCCGTTATCAGAGATGGTTGCTAAGTTGTAGATCGAAGATTTCTCTATATCCTAGTGGAAAAGGCACGAATTATCGAACGTGCTGGAAGGTACGAGATAGAAAGGTATAGAAAGAGGGGCCAAACTATTGAGAAAAGGCCATATGACAATCTTGGAATGAGTTTAGCATCCAAAGGAATAAGTTCCTTAAGACATTTGGGATACCTAAAGGAGAAGTTTCCGGGAAAAACGCTCTTGTTTATTGGAAGTGCAAGGGATCTTATTACCCTAGCGATTGCTTCCATATCAGGAATCGATACTTCTTTTGTGAGGAAAGTAGACACATTGTCAATGGTTGCCCAAAGAGGATAGGGATTACGTGTTTTATCTGTAACAAAGTGGGACATGTATCAACTATTTATCCTCAAAGGTTCCAACAAGGAAGAGTTTCATGTCAAAGGGATTTAGTGGAGCTAAGGATAAGAAAGAAGGAAGTAACTAAGAAGCGAATCTACAGGTGTTGCTCGAATGTTTGCAAACCATGGGACTTCCATAGCAAAAGTATCGGAGGAGGAATATGATAGAGATGAAGTAGATGATTCTGATCTTATAATAGGTATGTGCTTAACCTTATCTTTTGAGTTTTGACACAAGTGCACATTGGATAATTGGAATAAAAACTTTCTTAAACATGCTAATAACTAGAAAATAAAGGATAATTAGGAACAATACAAGTGAAACACACCCTTACGTATGCACTCTTTGATATTGGTGCAACATATTCCTTTATCAGCTTGGGTTTAGTAAAAAGAGCTGGCGTTTGTATTAAGCGATGGTGAAAGGTGTAGGAATCTCAACTCCTACTAGAGTATGCTTGTTACCCAAGAAGTGATAAGGAGATGTCCGTTATAGATGGATGATAAGGAAACCATTGCTGACCTTATAGTAGTAGATATGTAGGAGTACGATGTCATTATAAAGATGTCTTGGATGATTGCTACTAAAGTTAAAGTGGATTGTCAACACAAGATGGTTTTGTTTATAAATAAGCAAAAGAAAAGAGTGGAGTTTGTTGGAGAAGTACTCAAGAGTGATCAAATGGAAATAAGATATGTTGAAGTGTTGGGGGAAAGAGTTGACAAGTTAGAAAAGAGCATAATGTATCCGTTGGATGAAGGGATGGAAAAGCTTGATGTTCAGAGTATTCAGATAGTGTGTGGAGTCTTTGACATCTTTCTTAATAATTTACCAGACTACCACCCCAAAGAGAAGTTAAGTTTACTATAGACTTAATGTTAGAGATGGTGCCAATATCAAAACCACCTTGTAGGATGGCATCCATGGAACTAAAAGTGTTTAAGACATAGCTACAAGAGTTATTGGACAAAGGGTTTTTTGCCCTAGAATTTTGCCATGGGGAGCACCTACATTGTTTGTCAAAAAGAAAGATGGATCTATGAGGCTTTGTATAGATTATAGAGACTTAAACAAGGTCACTGTTAAGAATAAGTACCCACTGCCTAGGATAGATGATCTATTTGTTTAGTTGCAAGGGCAAAAGTGCTTTCTCATGTTGATCTAAGGTTTGGATACCACCAAATTCAGATTAAAGCTGATGATATATCTAAGACGGCTTTTCAGACATGATATGGTCATTATGAGTTTTTGGTGATGTCTTTTGGGTTGAATAATGCATGAACCATCTTCATAGACTTGATGAATAGGATTTTTTTTTTCTGGACGTATGTGTGATCGTATTTATCGATGATATCTTAGTGTACTTTGCTTCAGATGAATAGCATGATGAGCATCTATGCATGGTCTTATAACTTTTGAGAGAAAATAACTTGAACACCAAGTTATCAAAATTTGACTTCTAGTTAAGACAAATATCTTTTTTCAGGCACATAATATCAATAGAAGGGATTTCTATGGACCCTGAAATGGTTAAGGCTATTGTTGAATGGAAAAGGCCTGGAACAGTAATTAAAGTGAAGAGTTTATTAGGTTTAGCAGGATACTATAGAAAGTTTGTTCAAGACTTCTCTAAGATAGCCCTACCTTTAACTCAACTAACTAAGAAAGGTGAAAATTTTGAATGTAATGAGAAGAGGGAACATAGTTTTTAGGATTTAAAGACAAGGTTGATATTCGCACCGATACTACCCTTACCTAATGATGAGGATTCTTTTACTATCTATAGTGATGCATCGAAGTGTGGGCTAAGATGCATGTTAATGCAAAATGGAAAGGTGATTGCATATGCACAAGGTAGTTAAAGCCACTTGAGAAGAATTATCCGACACATGACTTAGAACTATAAGTTATCATTTTTGTTTTGAAGATATGGTGACTCTACTTGTACGGATAGAAGTGTGAAATTGATATTGATTATCAATGTTTGAAGTACCTGTTCACTTAGAGGGAGTAGAACATGAGACAATGTAGAAAGGTAGAGTTGATCAAGGATTATAACTTAAGCTTAAACTACACCTAGGAAAGTTCAATGCAGTTGTGAATGCTTTGAGTTGTAAAAGGAATAGAAACGTAACCTTGATGCTTACGGGACAAAAAGAGCTTATAAGAGAGCTTGAAAGGATAAACTTGGAGTTTACTTTGCAAGATCCAAAAGTTGAGATTGCAAATCTGGTTTTAGAACCTACCTGGTTGTAATGGATTAAGGATACAGAAAAAATAAGATTTAAAGTGTCAAAGGATCATTCAAGGCCTTGCATAAGGAAAGTTTAGAGTTTCTTATGGATGAAGAAGGAGTCCTAACAATAAATAATAGATTGTGTGTGCCAAATGACACATCTTTGAGGAAAGAACTTATGTAGGAGGCATATTACTTAGGATATATAGTCCATCCAAGTGAAACTAAGACCTATCAAGAACTTAAAAGTGCATATTAGTGGAATAGAATGAGAAAGGATATAGCAATTTTTGTCGCTCAATGTGAAATCTGCCAAAGATTGAAGGTTGAAAATCAAAGACTAAGTAAGTTATTACAACATTTACCAATCTACGAATGGAAATGTGATAAACTATTAATGGATTTTGTAAGCTCATTGCCAAGGAATAATACAGGATATGATAGAATATGGGTAGTTGTGGATCGACTTACTAAATATGGTCACTATTTACCCATTAATATGACTAATCCCTTGGAAAAGTTGGCACAAGTATTCATTAAGGGGATTGTCAATTGCATGCTGTGCTAGAAGGGATTGTTTCATGTCAAGACTATCTTAGATCGAGACCCAAGGTTTGTTTCAAAATTTTAGGTTAGTTTGCAAAAAGCCTTGGAGACTTAACTATAGTTTAACATTGCGTATGATCCTCAAACTGATGGACAAATAGAAAGAACAATACAGACTTCAGAAGATATGCTGAGAGCATGTGTGCTGGAGTTTAAAGGAAGTTGGGTTCAACCTTGCCACTAGTGGAGTTTGCATACAATAATAGCTATCATTTCAGAATTGGGATGCCACCATATGAGGCTCGAGATGGAGAAAATTGTAGGTCACCTCTATTTCGGGATAATTTGGAAAGTGTAGCCATTGGGCCTAAGCTAGTACAAAGATAGTTGATAAAGTGGTAGTAATCAAGCAGAAAATAAAAGAGACACAAGATTGACAAAAGAGTTAGGTTGACATGAAAGGAAGAGAACTTAAGTTTGATATAGGAGACCATGTGTATCTCAAGATTAGACCAATAAAAAATGTGCATGAAGGACGATTGTAAGGAAAGTTAATCCTAATATACGTTAGACCATTAGAGATCTTGGAAAGAGTTGGAAATTTAGCATATTGTTTTGTACTCCCTCCCAACCTTGCTAATGTACACAATGTCTTCCATGTATTAGTTTTGCGAAAGTATGTACCTAACCTGATAAGATAGATGAGCTAAAGCCTATCCTACTTAAGGAAAACTTGACATGTGAAAAGCATCCAGTATGGATTTTGGATTCTATAGTGTAGACTCTTCAGAATAAAAAGATCATATATGTTAAAGTGTTTTAAGTCCACAAACTGAGAAAGTTACATGGGAATCGAAAGACAGCATTAGAAAGTTTTATTCACAGTTGTTTGTTAAACTAGGTATGTCCTAAGCTTTAAGGAAAAAGCTTGTTTTAAGTGAAGGAGGATGTAATCCCCAGGGTTTTGCCTTAACTAGAGTTAAAAACTAAAGAATTAAAATCTTGAATGCTTTGGTTAAGATAGTTTTAAAATAATTCACGAGAAAACAAGACACTAGATAATAGCTTAAAATTCGTTTTCACAAGTGTTGAAGCTTAAATGTCGTTTTTTTTTAATTTTAATTTTTTCATTCAGAAATAATAAATGTTTTGGTAGTATTTTAATTAATATTTATTAGATACTATAATCTGTTCATTTTATATACATTAAAAGGTTTCGATTTTCATTTCTTATAATGAAATCTTTTCAAAAATTACCAAAAATTACTTTACAAGATGTTCACTGTAAATTTCAAAGCATGAGCATATTGTCCTATCTTTTAATAAATTTTCTTTCATTAAATGCTAAAATGACAATTCCTAATTAAACCATACTTCTTTTCTTTAATGTAAAAAGGAAGCAACAGGAGATTTGAAAGTTAACACCAACTAGATGTCACTGTTTTAGAAGATAAACACAATATTTTCGAGATCTACTTTTTTAACATAATCTCTTTTATGCATACAAAAACGTTTCTTCAAACCTTCACTTTCTTAACTTGAAAAACCCTGCAAGATGGGTTTACAGGCTTCACCCTAGTGTTTTGAAAAGAAGTAAGTGAAATAATCTTGAAAAGCATAATAGGTAACTTCATTTTATTTTATTTTATTAAAAAATTATAGTAAATATCTTTGTTAAATATACAAGTACATGTGCATATTTCACCATTTACGTGTGAGACATCGAGTTTAACATATGTTATAAGTTAGAAAACTAAAATTGAGACTTGCTTGCTGAGAAGTGTTAAAAATGGGAAAAACTTGCTCTGTGAGTTTGTTTAGGCCTAGAGTGTAATATGTTTGTTAAAAGCTTAAAGAAAAACTAATTTAGCTTAACTAAACAAAATATCACATAGCCTGTAGTTGAATAGAGTAAAACTACCCAAAAACTCTCATGTTGGAACTAGAGTTAAGAATAAGAAGATGAAAGTCTTATATTAGTTTAGTGAGTTTGCTAGAGCTAGTTGTGTTAAGTTTACCGCAATCCAAGTTTTGATGCAAGTATTTGTGAGAGAAGAGTTAAGTTGTAAGATGAAGTAATCTAAGTTGTTGTTCTATATGATTATTGAAGATCACGACCTAGTTTTGACCGTGGGCCACAACCGTAGTAGACTTTGAGTAAGAATTGAGGGTAACAAAGTTGACACACAACCTCAATTGCAACCTAAATCGTGCACTCAATTTGACTCACAATTGAAGCTGTAGACGTTTTTGGATGCATACAATCCCAGTTTATCAAGGTGTAGCCTAGTTTCTACTCACAATGGACCCCGTGATTCTTCTTGAGCTACCCGCAACTTAATCTAAGTAAGAAGCAATAAGGAAACCCATAAGTTAAGAAGTTTATAACATAAATCTGGGACGCTTAAGCACATATGAGAGTTCCTTCTTAGTTGTAAGTATGGTAATGTATGTTTGTTGTTATGTAGGAACTGTAAACCAAAATCTAGAGTTTCCAGTAGACTATGACGATCTCTAAGCAGGATGCATATAATAACTTCGATCTTATCATGTTGTTTGCTCTTGTAATGTAGTTGTACGTGTTTCCATATGAACATACCTGGCTATGTATGTGGATGGGAATAATGTGTGCAACATGTTGTTTGAATGAGTGGCAAGCTTTAATACCAAAAGTGATAACCAATTTTTGGTTATTAACGTGTAATGCATATTGATGATTGTTTGAACATTGTATGGTCACTAATAACTTTATCCAACTCTTAACCAACCCTTAAGTAAAATGGACATACATTGCACAACAGCATACTTGCATTAGCATGATACCCACATCACGTATTGATATCTTGATTCTATGATAATGCTTTGTTATGCCAATGAATCTGGGTAGGGTTACCATAGGGCTGTCAACCTCGTAAGAACTAAGTAGGCACCGAAAGACGTCGCTAAGTGGGAGTTGGCTTTAAGATATTAATACTTAGTGGAGTTTCTGATTCTAAGATGAAGTTGAGATTATATTACATATGTATATAAGTATATATAATAATATATAAATTTGGAAAACTTCTCATTCCCTAGTTCTTAGTCTCTTTGGGGCATGAACTATTTGAGTTGGTCCTTCAACCACTAATAGAGAACATAAATCTCCATTCGTTTGGATTTTGGTCATCCAAATTGTGCATTATTCATATGGTTGAGTGCTACATTGCATATGGAGCTATGATTCGTTCACTCTCCTACAGACTTTAAGTGCTTTCAGGGATCCATAGAGATGACCCATGCTTCAGGCAAAGAAATGTACTAGGCATCAAGGGGGAAACCAAGGCTTGCATGAGAGTTGAAGATAGTACCTTTTTATAGGGATAACTTATATATGTTTCTTATAAGTTTGTAAGGTAATGGTTAGGAGCTCACCCTAAGTTATATGTAAAGGACATGTTGTATAGGACTTATATGTATGCAAAATTTTCTTATTTTAACAACCTCATGGTCTTGTTTTAATTGTCCATGCCATAGAGTGTTACGTTTAATGCCCACAGAATTTCTTCAAAGACCCTAGTTCACTTACTTAAATATTGTGATTTCTAAATTGTTACAAGGGAACATCAATACCACTAGGTTACCCTATGGGGTTGTGACAATACTCATATAGTGTCATTAGGATACTTTGAAAATTCACATTGTGTTAGTCTATGTGTAGAGATATTAAAAGGGTTTTCATGACCCATTAAATCAAGTTCCAATCCCTTTGATTGGATTAACTTCTAATAATAATTGTACATAACATAATTGATTAGTGTTCACCATCATAAAATTTTAATACACACCATGTCACTACTAATAAGTACAGCTTCATACCCATTTTTTACTTTTTCATCAACCTAAGCTTTAAGGTTCCACCTACACTTTTGTTAATCTAAATCCAATTAGCACTTGTATTAAACTTTGATGTAGATAATCGCCATAATAAGATGGTTGGTCTTTTTTTTCCTTCTCTTTCTCTCTCTCTCTCTCTTTGTACACCCTTGTTACTACTCTAATGTGGGTGTTTTTGGCTTTCAAATTGCTCCTATTGATTTAAACCTAAAGTTTGTATTCTTAGTACATCATTCAATTGTTAAACTAAATAAATCTTAACACAGCTTAAAGATTCACTTACCACTATCAAGGAGACTTGCGCCCATGGGTTGAGCTTGCTTAGGGTCTTTCATCTTGTTTTCTTCCCAGTTCCAAACACAATGAAACCGAGTCTAAAGTTGGTTTGCATTATAACTTCATTGATTTTGCTAAATTAGAGCTAGACTTTTAGCAAGATTTTGGAGTACATAGCTTAAGGCTTGATGTAGAATGAAAAACTATAAGGTAGTGAGCTCATAACATAACAAGGCTTTACACAAAGTTCTTGGTGGCTCAAAAGCCTAAGGAAATAAAGTAGAAAGGGCTCTCTACTTTTTAGTTCCTTTTACACAAAAATAACTAGACATAAAACTTTACTAACTTCAAGATGCTCGTTGATTTGATTGCATCTTATTGATTGATTATTAATTAAGATGAAATGATCCAAACACCAATAATAAATTAAGAAATTTAATTTCTATTTGAAGTCAAATTGGATTCAAACAAAGCTTTTAAAATCCAAAATTTTCATAGATTACCAATTTGCCTTTAGCTAGTAAACCAAGGAAATTGAAATTTTGGAAATTAGTTAGCATAGAAGTAATAATTTTAAATGAATAATTATGCTATGACCTACACTTACACCAAAATTTAAAACCTAAACTAGTTAAGGATTTACATATAGACATTTGGGTGCTTCGGATATTGCAATGTGACATCTAAGAAAGGGGCCATTTTCCATTTCAAAAACCCTAACCCTTGCCTCTTCTCTCTCTCTCACACACACACACATATTTCCTTTCCTTTTTCAGCTTCCTTTCCCTTTTTAGAAACCTTTCTCCAAGCGTAAGGTAATGTGTCTAAAACCTTAAACCCTTAATGACTTCATCAATGCTAGTTAAGTAAGATCAACTAAAAATTAGCACTAATTAGTAATTGAACCATGTTTCTATTAAGTGAAGAGAGAAATGAAGAAATGATAGAAAGAAATAAGTAGTCTAACATATCTAGAATTCATAATCAGGTAAGAATTGTATTTTAAAGTGCTATAATATGAGTTTTATAGCTTTTTATGCATAAAAATGGACTTGGACAAGTGGATTTGTGTTGGATTGTTAAAATTCATGTGTTAAAGTGGTTTGGAGGTCTTAAATCTCCATAATAGTCAGAACAGTTGTGGTGCCGTACATTTGATTGAGGTAAGACCCTAAAACAACTCATTACGTGAAGATTTTTGTGTTCTTGAAGCTGAGTATGCCCTTGCTATGTAAATGGTGTTTAAGCTTAAATTGGAAATGGGTTATTTTCCAAAAATTATGTGTGGATAATAAATATGGTGTTTGAGATTGATTTATACATAATTCTTAAAAGATATGTTGATGTAGGTATAAGTATTGGTGTAGGTGTTATTGAGCCATAAAATTGATGAAGTTTATGCATTGTTTGTTATGATTATGGCATGGAATTGTAGAAGATGAAAAGTTACTGTTAAATTTGAGAATTGTGGCTTAATGTGGAATTTAGAGTGTTTAAGCTGTGAATTGTAAGAGTATGAGTTAGTAAAATGTGTGAATATACAATTGGATCTTAGAGATGGAAATTTTGTTGAAAACACAACGAATGTGAAATGTTAATTAGGATAATTGATACATGGTCTGTTATAGATGAAACAGAATGCCCTTGATGAATTGACCATTATTTATGCTAAGGAGAAACTATCATGGACCTGCATGACTTCATGAGTAGATGTCACGCCCCGAGGATATCCTAGTAGTAGTAAACAAGCTACACTTAAATACTATCACTAGATTACCTTCAAAGAGTGACATGTTTTCAAACAACAGGATCTTTTAGTTGCGTTGATAAAAAATGACAAATATGTGAGCCATAAATTAGTAAATAACTATTATCTCAATACTTGAATATAATATTACAAACCATACTATCTTTCTAAAAAATCTCTAAACACATAACTGATAATTTAAATACTATCTGACTTAAACTAAAAATAAAAGCTAGTAACTTATCCCATAATCTCCCATGAACTTTGAAGTTCTTACCGGAGCTAGATTCTTAAAAGTGACAAGCCATGGCCTAAGTGTAAACCTAAAAGGACCGTTGGAGTGTGAGCGAAGCCACAGACTCAGTGAATAACCAGAAATTACCACATATCAAACAAGTTTATTAACAATCATATGAAATGTATTAATCAAGCATATGCACAAATACAAGCCCAGATAACCCGGAATCTAAGGCGGGATGAAGATTTATGCCCTTTCATCGGGTTGAAGGAACACAATACTATGGCTTACATACCCAAGAGAGACTAAGCATATAGGAAAACAACAATACTCACTTTAAAGTAAGTTTATCATATCTTTAACACTCATTTCTTATTTTTAGCCTTAGAAACTCCACTAAGTGTTAGTCATTTGAAAGTGATACCATAAGTGGTGTCCTTTATTTACCATTTATTTCATATGATACCGATAGAACAAAGGTAATCTTGCGTTGAACTAATAGTCTCTTTGCATAGAAAAACCAAGCATTACCAAAGATCCGAAACACTAACACGTAGTAGGCTGTCACTTACTCAAATGCTATTTATGCAAATCGTGTAATGCATGTTCATTTCATTTATGGTACCAGTAGTTTCTAATTAGGTTTAAGGAGATTAATCATTATACAGACAAACAACATGCTATACAAGCAACATGTTCATATAGAATTCTGTTTTTTACTATTATTAGAGTAGCTTAGCAATCAACAATTCATACTGCAAACAATTCCTGTAAACCCATGCAGCAAATTCATGTTATTATTTTTCATTTAAGATAAGCTAAGCTACAAGCATACACAATGTTATAAGTTTGAGTTACTCACATGCTCATATTGGCCAGTCGTAATAATCAGGTAGAAAATCTTCTACAGTTTCAAAATCACCTATTGAGATGAATAAAATATTCATCAATAAAACATAAATTATAGAACTATACTTCTACGATTTTAAGTGTCCTACATTGGCATTAGTTTTTATTTCTATCACTATATTGGTCATTTAATGGTCTTATGATAACAATTATTATTTAATATTTATTTTTATTTTGCTTTTCTTGATCTTGTTTGATATTTATATATTTTTATTGGGTAGTTGTAGAATTTATATTCAGTAGATTGATATTTTATTATTACTATTATCATCACTTTTATATTGTTCTCCACTTAACCTATTATAGTAATGGATCCTTATTTACTATCATTTAGTTTCGTTGTGTTTCTCTTAATCTACCTCATATAATTATCTTGTCATTTTTAGAAATGACATTAGTCATAGTTTTAACTTATTTAGATTTCCATTCTTATATATTTACCTATATAAAACAAGTATTTTACAATTATCATAATTTATTCTTATTTGTAAAGTATACTATTATTAGCAATGATGATAACAATATTAATATTAGTATTAATAATAATAATAATAACGACAATATCAATAATAATTACAATAATAGTCATAATAATAGTAATATCATTAATAATAACAATAACATAATAATAATAATAAAAATAATAATAATATATTATATTATTATTTTATTATTATATTATTATTATTATTATTATATTATTATTATTATTTTATTTTGTTTTATATTGAAGCCGAGAGGGTACACAGCTAGGTACATGGCCGTATACCAGCCATGCACTTTTGGAAACACGGTGTCTTAGAAAAATAAAGAGCCAATAGGAACATGGGGAGTTCATTACCCCGTGTATCTCCCGTGCTCTTCTGCTGATTCGCCATTCCATGCGTTTTCATCTATTTTTCTACAATTCTCCACATCTAACTTGTTTGTAAATCATTCCTAAGTGTTTTTACATGATATATATATATATACATATAACATCTTATAACACATCAACATGTATATAATCATTGTTCTATGATCAAAAAGAGTGTAACTAAGGTTTTTGCCTTGTTGAGCTTGATATGGATGTTTTGAACTCTATTTTTGAGTTTATTTCGAATCTAGGATTAACAAAACAATTTTTAAGACAATGTTTAATGTATAAACTAACTTAAAACAAAATTAACTTACCTCTTTTGCTCCTTATCCTAGCTTGTTGGTGTTTTCTAATGGAGTTGTGGTATGTTTGAGTTGTTGATTGTTTTGGTGGTTTGGTGGGGCGAATTTGAGCTATCGTTGTTGCTGTTTTATGTGGGTTAATGGCTTTGTTTGCATGTTAATGGATGTCTTTGCATGTTTGCTAATGAAGGGAAGTGTGTAGACACATATAGGCAAAGAGAGTTTGTTATTTTTCAGCCAAAGAAAATGAATTTCCTCTGAGAACAATCAAGCTACCAATTCATGTAATCTTCATGCATTAATTACTTAGCTTAGTTAGATGGTTTTGATTGGTTCTTGAGTTGTTTTTATTGAATTTTATTTGTTCTTTTTTACCCTTGCTGCATCACAATTTCGGCTAACACTTATCAATGCAATCCCAGCCATGAATTTGGTGCAATTTGCACTGTAATGTATTATTATTATAATATTATTTATTTAGTTAATTGTTTAAGTTTTAGGGTTATATTAGGTTTATGACAATTATTTTGGAGTTTTATCTCCAAAAATTTATATAGAGATCTATAAATTTTCTAGATTGTTATTGAGTTTAACTTTATATTTAAAGTTTACGCGATTAAATATTTTTAGGTTTTTATCTCACTTGATTAGGATTTTCTAAGTTTAATAGGCCAATTTTTGTTTTAGGCTCTAATAGTTTAAGAATACTTTAATTAAAATAATGGTGTGATCCAAATATTTATTTGTGGTCTAGATTATTAGTTATAGATCTGTTTATGTTTTTATTGTGTATTTATAACCCTAACAATTTATCTTTAGGTTATTATTTTCTAACTATAAGTGTAATTGGTTATTTACTTTTTATCGCATTTAAAATCTTAACCAAGTTATTCTTATATCTTGAGTTTTTTATACCCACTATGAAATCTTATTAGTAGTATTTAATACTATCTAGAAAACTTTGTTTTAAGGTTTAAGACTATATACAGGCTCACAACTACTCATAATTCTATTATAGTCTTTGTTGAGTTCAATATTAACTATCTATTTTATATATTTATATTTTTGTCTATTTTTACTGGTATGAAAATTCCGAGTTTATAGTAGAATTAGCAAATCTAAAATATTATTGAAGTTTAACAAAAAATACATTTTGAGAGGTTTAAGAAACATATTGAAGAATAACCATAGATTTGTGATGATTTGAACTCTTCAACATATATCGATGTTTAGTTTACCTTCTCTATACAAAAATATCATTCTTTAGATGCACATGAGTAGGATGATCAAAATTGGGTTTAATCATGTTCTTTTGGTCCTTTGGAAACTTTTGAGGATGCCTAAGACTCTTTTCTTATTGAACTTTCAATCCTTAAAATGATTTTAAGTAATTTTGGAAGTGCAAGGCTAGTTGATAATTGCCTTCAAGCGTAGTTTTAAATTTATAAAGGCACGTTCTTAATTCACTATAAAGGCAATAAGCAGTGTACCTATCAATTACAGAATATAATTAATATGGGTATCGTCCTCTAGGATCTGGATATCAAGTACTAGTATTACAGTTTCTCTACTATGTAACCGATAATTTTGATGATTTACTATTTTATCTAATTTACCTTGAACAATATTAACACATATCCAATAACAAACAAGTATGATTCAATAAGAACAAATGATCCAAGTTTTGTCTTACCTCTAATTTATCATGTGAATCCTTGGCAACTCATACTAGATATATAAGATTTAGTTCTTAAGCTATAGAGTTCCTTAAGCAAAATGTCAATTCTTTTGAATCTAACAAATTGTCTAAACCTAGGTTAATCAATTAGGATGTCTCCTCAATCAATAGCAACCCAAATTTGCATTAATAACATGAACTCATAAAAAATAGAAGATTCTTGCTATTCTATGTCTAGAATTACAAACAAATCTCTTCAATTGCATAGATCAAATCATAAAAGTAATCTTTCAATTAACTTAAATGAAAATCACGCATAAATTTGTATTTCCGGACATACAAACTTAAGAAACGGTTAAAAACATGCAATTGTACAAAAGAACTTCAATCTTTCATTAAGCTCAAAGCCTCATCACATGATAAACATGGAATTCAACAAAACCCAAATCTCTAATTTCACTTTCCATAGTGTCTAATGATAATACATGAATTTCAAAACAGAAAATTGAAATCATGATACTACTCGAAAAGAATAAAGTTCAAAAATTTCGGATCTTCAATCTGTGATAATCTTGACTTGTTGTTAGAATTCTAAAGAACTTGGATATGAATTCTATATGTGCTCTCTCTTTCTTTTCTTCATGTTGTTGATTCTTCCTCCATCTTCAATTTATAACGGATTTAACATAAATGGAATTGAATGCTTATTATGGAGGAAATGGGAAGTTACGGGAGTTACAGGCCTTTTGGCTTTTCAAAGTAGCACCCCTTTAATGTCCAATAGACGTTCCTTTAATAATTAGGGGGTTATTATTCGTTAAAAAAGTCATTTCTCAAAAAGTAACGGACTGTCAAATCGACAGGTTTGGGGACAGGTCATGTCACTTGAGCATGTCTAGCTGTTTTCTTCACTATGGAAATTGACATGGCTGGGGACACGGCTTGTCCCAGAGTCGTGTCCTTTGCTGTGGTCTTTTTTTCTTCACTGACACAACTTAGGACATGGCTTGTCCCTGAGTCATGTAACTTCCTGTTTTAAAGCTTCAAAACGACATGCCCAGCGACAAGCCACGTCAAAAAATGTCTTTGCAAGATAAAATTTCCAGTTTGACATGCTTTGTGACAAGTCATGTCACTGAGCTTGTCCTTCCAAAACTTGAGATTTAGGACTCGATTCTTCTTTTCCTTGACATGGTTGATAGACATGGCTTGTCTTTGTTGTGTTAACCACTTTTTGGTCCAAACTTTGCATTTTTGACTCGTTTTGCTTTCTTTTTATAAAATAACTCCTTTAAAGGTCTGAAAACATAAATTAATATTTTTAAGTGCCAAATTCATAATATTTATCAATAAAATGATCAATAAAAATCCATTTTGGCATTCATAAAATAGGAATAATTTTGGTTTATCACTAGTGCATGGGCTCATGCACTTGGTCGTATACCCTTTGACCACAAAATTTTCCTTATCTGAATGTGCACGACTAGTACATAGGCTTATGTACTTGGTCATGTAACTCTCTAACCTAGACATCCCTTCGACCCTAAAAGTGCATGACTAGTACACAAGCTCGTGCACTTGGTCATGTACCTCTTGTACCTTGATCTTCCCTCTCCTCTTGTAGTGTACAAACTGTATACTTGGTTATATATGTAAAACCCGACCCACTAAATCCCAAGATTTAGAGTATCGAGTCCCTAACCACATATAACATTTTCTCATTATATGTAAGGTTGTCTAAACTAACAATTTATGAAAATTGATTGATTAAATCTACTAAAACAACAAAACAAGATTGCTAATAAAAGCAATCTATACGTATATATACATGATATATACAAAGTTTAGTGTCAATACAAGACACTACAAAATTTACAAGTTTTCTTAAAACAAAAAGTAACCCTAAGAGATCTTAAGGTCATTACATCTTAGGCTTCTCTAACAAGCCTTCTATATCAAGACTTTTGCTTTAACAAAAGCTTCTCCAAAAATCTAGGGTGTTCGAGTCCTATTCGTCCCACTCATCCATGAATTTCTCAAAGTCTAACCCGTAAGCCAAATCATCATATAACTCGTCTCCATTACCTGCAAAGCAGCAAAAGTGAGCTAAAGGCCCAGTACACAATAACATAATACAAGAATAAGTTATCAAGCCAAACTTAAATCAAATGGAATGCATCAATGGACAAGTGATTATCTTATTAAGTTTTCTTTTACAAAACAGCAGGAGGGTATTCAAACCCCGGATCACGCTTTGGGAATTTAGGGGTCCTTAGTAAAAGCAGCTGCTCAGGGGGGTGATATAAGTAATCCATATACTTGTATCTCCTATATCTATTTCATAAAGAAAATAGCTTCATTTAAGGTTCAAAAGTCGTTGCCCGACTCTACTTAAACTCAGTCCACAATATGAGCCTAGTTCACAAGTTCCCATAAACATTGAACTAAATCATGGTATTTCCCCCTAAGTTTAAGCAAACGTTACTCGGATACTATTCACCCCATCGGCTACCCACTTAACCAAAATGAATTGCTATTGCATCACAGTATACCATTGCATCATGACTTAGGTTAAGCGCCGAACTAACATGTCATTGCATCATGATAGGTTTGCTGCTCCTCGGACCAGATTAAACAGCGTAATAGACATCCAGTTCATCAAAATGTTAAGCCGAATTGAATTAAATCAAATTAGGAATGCCTAGTCCTAGCATACAGCAAACAAGCTATTGCATATCTAAACCCGATAGTATATCACTATATTCACTCGGAGAGGAACTAACCGAAGAACCTTTAACTGAAATAAGAATATCAAAACAATCAATAATTAAATGTAGAATTTACATCTATATATATATATATATATCATAATCCTAGATTAATTATACAAGGAGATTCAATAAGCTTTGTATGTAGTTTTAATATCTAATTCATGCATAAAACATGTTTATCTAGCTTATATATTCATTAGGAGATCATTTATGAAGTAAGGATTGAAGATTGAAGAAGTTGGAATTTGAAAAACTTAGGGGGATACGTAGCCTTCCTACGCAGGCAAAATTTGAATTAACACTAGCAGCATGAGAAATATACACCGGCGACGTTTCACCCGGCGTTAAATTTTTTGATTTTGTTCCAATCCAACACCGCCCATAAGCCGGTGGCATTGAAGCCCTAATGGTCGGCGTACATTTTGAAAACTAAACGCTGATAAAGTTTTCTTGCAAAAGCCGGCAACATTCGAAGCAGCTTTAAAAAAAATCGATTCTGTTCACTTCCAACACCGCCTCTACGCCGGGGGTGTTGAAGTGCCAGATGTCGGCGTACGTTCAAAAACAGACCTATTCGAAAAGAACTTATTTCCCTTGTTTTGCACTTTGCAAATTTCTAACCAACAACACTTTTAATCCTTCTTCAAGTTCATTTTAGCTTCATATGCTATCTCCTATCTACACTAATCAATCCTAGCAACTTAGAATATTAAATCACTTCAAATCCCATTCCACTCATCCTCAACTTCAACTACTCAATTCGACATTATTCCTTCCCAACACTTCATATAACTACTACAACACATAAAGAAATTCACATAATAACAAAACACAATCCAACCTATATCAATGCATGAACCAAGCAACTCAAAAGACATTAAATTCATTCTACCAAATATTTCACATAGATACTATAAGAAGGAAATAAAACAAAATCTATACTTGTATTAACTTACATGAGTAAGCCTTAGTTTAGAGAGATTTTTGATTCAATAAGCTTGGTGTTATTCATTGGTTTAGGGCTTGTAACTTGAGAGAAGAAAAAGAGAAAAGGAAAGAAAGAAGATGGAAATTCGTATGGAAATATAGGGCTGCCAAAAGAGGGCTTAATTAAGCAAATTTTGGACTAATTATTATCTTAAGTTTGACTTTTAAGGCATAATAGACTTTGGGTTGAATTTGGGTTAATTTGGAGCTCATTTTGGTGCAATTTAGGCATGAAAAATGGGCTTAATTTGAGTAAAATTTCTGTCAATTATTTCTTAAACAATTCAAAAGTTGATTTTATAAATGTAAACATAACACAAGCATATTAATGCATAAAAGACACAAATATTAATTATACTATAGACACATTAATATATATAAAACAATGACATTAATTTCATTACACATGCAAAATAACACACGTGGAATGTTCAAGATATACTATCTTAGACATATTTAAACTATTACCAACTCATCTACTCCAATATTAATATTACCAAACATGACTCTCATAAATCAACAAGCTCATATAGTTCAATAATTAATACAAATAAAATATATACATGGAAGTTAAATAGAAATTAAATTTAGATCATTTTATTCTTCCCTCCATCAAGAAGTTTCGTCCCCGAAACTTTACTTACCTTCTTAATCAAAAAGTTCAGGACACTTTTGTCTCATAACACTTTCCACTTCCCAAATCGCTTCTCTTTCGGATTGATTAATCCATTGAACTTTTACCATCGGTTTCACTTTATATCTCAATTATTTGTCCATTTTGCCTAAAATTCTAATCGGTTTCTCCTCAGTAGTCAAATCTGGTAATATCTCCGGTTGATTTGTGTCCAATATAGCATCGGGATCAGATATGCATTTCCTAAGCTGAGACACATGAAAAACATTATGAACACCTGACAAGCTTGGTGGTAGCACCAATCTATAAGCTAATGGTCTGATTCGTTCCAAAATTTAATATGGTCCAATATATCTTGGATTCAATTTGCTCCTTACTCCAAATCTAAAAACTCCTTTCGTCGGGATATCTTGAGAAACACATGAGCTCCAAGTTCAAATTCCAAAGCTCTTCTTCTCAAATTGGCATAACTTTTATATCGGTCTTGAGTGGCTTTTAATCTCTGTTTGATCATTTGAATCTTATCAATTGCTTGTTGTACCAAATCAGGACCAATTAACACTCTCTCGCCTACTTATTCCCAATGCAAAGGAGATCTACATTTTCTCCCATATAATGCTTCATATGGAGCCATCTGAATCGCTGTCTAATAGCTATTATTGTAAGCAAATTCAACCAGAGGTAAGTGTTCATCCCAATTCCTTCCAAAGTCTAGGGCACAAGCTCTAAGCATAACTTCAAGAATCTGAATCGTCCTTTCTGATTGACCGTTAGTTTGTGGATGAAAAGCTGTGCTAAATTATAACGTTGTCCCAAGAGCTTCGTGAAGACTTTTCCAGAATAGACTAACAAATCTGGTATCTCTAGTTGAAGTGATGGTCACTGGTATACCATGTAACCTCACATCTCCCAAACAAAAATTTGGGCCAACTTTTCGACTGAATATCTACTCTCAGTGGAATAAAATATGACAATTTCGTTAGCCGATCTACAATGATCTAAATCATTTCATTCTTGGCTACTGTCTTTGGTAAAGCCGTCACAAAATCCATAGTTACCTCTTCTCACTTCCATTCTGGAATTCTTAATGGTTGCAATTCTCCTCCAGGTCGCTGATGCTCAATCTTCACTTGTTGACATACTAAACACTTAGAGATAACTCTTGCAGTGTCCTTCTTCATTCCTTCCCACCAAAAATGTCGCTTCAAGTCTTGATACATCTTTGTGTTTCTAGGATGAATCAAATATGAGGAGGAATGCGCTTCTTTCATAATTTGAAGTCTCAAATCATAGATCTCAGGTACATAAATTCTATCCATTTACCTAATAATACATTTATCATCAATCCTCATATCTTTTCTCTTCTCCTTATTTATCTCACTTCTCAATCTCTGGCTTCCAGGTTCTTCCAGTTGTCCTCGCTTAATTTGATCCAGAATTATTGGTTGCACAAATAAACTTGCTAGCACAATTTCAACATTTTCCATGGTTATCTCAACATCCATCTTCTGAAGATCTTCTTGTAATTCCCGTTGAGTTGTAATCAGAGATTCCACATTCATCGGTTTCTTTCTACTGAACGCATCTGCTACAACATTGGCTTTTCCCGGGTGATACAAAATTTCAAAATCGTAGTCTTTGATTAACTCCAACCATCTTTGCTAACGCATATTCAATTCTTTTTGAGTGAAAATGTATTTCAAACTCTTGTGATCAGTGAATATCTTACACTTTTCACCAAATAAATAATGTCTCCAAAGCTTCAATGCTAATACCACCGCGGTTAGCTCAAGATCATGAATTGGATAATTCCTCTCGTGGGGTTTCAATTGTTTTGAAGCATAAGCTATAACTAGATTATTTTGCATCAAAACACATCCGAGTCCTTGAAGTGAAGCATCACTGTAGATCACGAATTCTTTCCACTAACTGGAAGTGCTAAAATCGATGCAGAAACCAATCGTTCTTTTAGCTCAAGAAAACTTTGATCACAATCTTCATCCCAATCAAATTTCACATATTTTCTTGTTAATTTAGTTAATGGTGAAGCAATTTTGGAAAAACCTTGTACGAATCTTCTGTAATAGCTTGCCAAACCTAAAAAACTTCGTACTTCAGTGACACTTGTAGGCTGTGGCCAATCTAATACCGCTCTAATCTTTTTCGGATCAACAGATATTCCTTCCTTTGTAATGATATGTCCCAAGACTGCAACTTCTCTCAACCAAAACTTGCACTTGCTAAATTTAGCATAAAGCTTCCTCTCTCTTAATCTTTGTAGAACAAGTTTTAGATGTTTCTCATGTTCTTCCATATTCCTTGAACACACCAATATATCATCAATGAAAACTATTACAAACTGATCCAGATAATCTTTAAATACCCTATTCATCAAATCCATAAAAGCTGCTAGGGCATTTGTCAAACTGAAAGGCATAACCATAAACTCAAAATGTCCGTATCTTGTTCTGAAAGCACTCTTGGATATATCTTGTTGCTTAATCTTGAGTTGATGGTATTCGGATCTCAAATATATCTTGGAAAATAACTCAGCGTCTTTCAGCTGATCAAATAAATCATTAATTCGAGGAAGTGGATACTTGCTCTTGATCGTCACTTGATTTAATTATCTACACATTCTTAAACTTCCATCTTTCTTCTTAACAAATAAAATCGGAGCACCCTAAGGAGAAATGCTTGGATGAATAAACCCTAAGTTTTGTAATTCCTTCAACTGGCTTTTCAATTCTTTCAACTCAGTCGAAGCCATACGGTATGGAGCTTTAGAGATAGGTGTAGTCCTTGGTATCAAATCAATCCTAAACTCAATCTCTCTATCCGGTGGTAAACCCGGTAATTCATCAGGAAAGACATCAATAGATTCCCTTACTACTGGCACCATATCAACTCGGAGTTCTTCATTACCCATTGTTGTTCCCATATCCTTCTCCCACAACTCCATAGAATATATACTCTTTGGTCTCCTTCTTTCCAAAACATGAAGCAGTCTTCTACCCTCCAACTCAAAACTTACTTTCGCCTTATTACAATCTATCGTAGCTTTATAAAGATTTAACCAATTCATTCTAAGAATAACATCAAAATCGATTAAAGGCAGAACTAACATATCTATTGGCATGCTTTCATCAGAAATTACAACATCAACATTTCTACATACACATGGCTCTTTGGATTGCATACCAAAAGGAGTATTTACACTCATCATTCTATCATACAACACTTCAGAAGACAAACCACACTCATTCACAAAACTTTCAGCAACACATGTATGAGTAGCACTAGTGTCAATCAAAGTATATGCAGGATGATTTGCAATATGTATTATATCTGCCAGCGTATCAACTGATGGAGCTTTCTCACACTGTTGTAGAGCAAATACTCTAGCAGCTGTCATTCCCTTTCCAAAGTTCGGTCCCTCATTCCTAGGTTTATCTTTACAATTCGCCACATGATGACCTCTTTGTTGACAATGAGCACAAAAGATAGGCTTCAATTTAGGATCAGGACACTCAGAAGCTTTATGACCTACTTTCCCCATGCAAAGCATGCTCCAGGAGTCCATTTACATTGAAATGATTCATGGGGTCCAAAACATATAGGACACCGCTTATCAAATGGAATAGAAGGCATAGGAGTCTTCATTGCTTGTCCCGAACTTGGTTTCTTACCCAGAAATGGTCGCTTGCCTTTATTAACATGGCAAACCTTGAATAAGGAGTGTATGATGTCACCGATCTATTGCCCATAAATGTAGCACATCTATCCCTCTGAGCTTTATTCTCACTGATAATTTGTTCCACTAACTTCGCTTTGATTACCGTTTCAGACAGTGTTGATAACTGAAATTTCTTGACCTCACTCTTGATTTCCATGTTCAAGCCATCTTGAAACTTTTGAACCTTCATACTCTTATCATTGTAATTTGTACCAACAAACCTAAGCAATCTACAATATTCTGCATGATATTCTTCAACAGTTTTATTCCCTTGCCTTAAACTCAGCCAACTCGATATCATTTGCTCTCACACTATAGATGGAATGTATTCCAAGAAAAAGGCTTCCTTAAATCTATTCCAGGGTATTGGTCTTACATATCCTTCACTATTCAATCTCCACCAAGTATATGCATCTCCTTTCAACATATATATAGCTAAGTCAACTTTCCTATGCTCAGGTACTTCACAAGCTGCAAATGCTTTCTCAAGCTCCACTATCCACCCTTCAGTTCTAGTCGGATCCAAAGAAATTCCATCAAAATCAGGTACCAATCTGACAAAATCATGCAACTTGACTTGATCATTCCGGTCTTCCACTTGTACATGTTGTTCTTGTCTCACAGTTGGTGGATTATATTGCTGCATAAATTGTTGTTGTTGTTGATACATCATTTGTTGATACTATTGAACTATTGCAAACATATCCCAAAACATAGTGAACACATTATTCGGATATCCCATAGGCATCTGAGGCATAGCTGGATATGCTGGCATTTGAGGAGGTTGTGGATTTGGTGCAGTAGAAGCTAATGCCGATGATGGAGTCGAAGTAGAAGCTGGAACATTAGCTAATGCAGAAGCTGAGATAGTAGACTGAGAAGGAGGTGGCATACTCTCTCTTTCGAAGACTGTTGAGTTACTCTTCTTCACCTATCCATCTTTAAACAAACATACAACATATATATGATATATATAATAATTTTGCAATGTCAAATCAACATCAAAACAGTTAATGAACAAAATAAGTATTCAAACAAAAATACCCAACGCAATCTAATCCTATATGCATCCGACTAAACTCACCGCCTCTAAGGTCAAGTCACTACTATTTAATCAAAAAATTTCATAAACAACGCTCTGATACCATCTGTAAAGAATCGACCCACTAAATCCCAAGATTTAGAGTATCAAGTCCCCAACCACATATAACATTTTCACATTATATATAAGGTTGTCCTAAACTAACAGTTTATGAAAATTGATTGATAAAATCTACTAAAACTTTACAAGCAACTTTTAACAAAACAAGATTGCTAATAAAAGCAATCTATACATATATATACATGATATGTACAAAGTTTAGTGTCAATACAAGACACTACAAAATTTACAAGTTTTTTTAATACAAAAAGTAACCCTAAGAGATCTTAAGGTCTTTACATATTAAGCTACTCTAACAAGCCTTTTATACAAAGACTTTTGCTTTAACAAAAGTTCCTCCAAAAATCCAGGGTGTTCGAGTCCTATTCGTCCCACTCATCCATGAATTTCTCAAAGTCTGACCCGTAACCCAAATCATCATATAACTCGTCTCCCTTACCTGTAAAGCAGCAAAAGTGAGCCAAACGGCCCAGTACACAATACATAACAAGAACAAGTTACACCACCAACTTAATCAAATGGAATACATCAATGGACAAGCGATTATCTTATTAAGTTTTCTTTTACCAACAGGGGATTCAACCCCAGGATCACGCTCTGGGAATTTAAGGGGTCCTAAGTAACAACAGCTGCTCAGGAGGATGATAAAACATTCCGTATACTTATATCTCACTATCTATTCCATAAAGAAATAGCTTCATTTAGGATTCAAAAGTCGTTGCCCAACTCTACTTAAACTCAGTCCACAACATGAGCCTAGTTCACAAGCTAAAAACTTTTACTAAATCATGGTATTTCCCTCTAAGTTCAAGCAAACGTTACTCGGATACTATTCACCCTATCGGCTACCCACTTAACCAAAATGAATCACTATTGCATCATAGCGCACCATTGCATCATGGTAAAGTCATTGCATCATGACTTAGGTTAAGTGCCTAACTAACATGTCATTGCATCATGACAGGTTTGCTGCTCTCGGACCATATTGAACAGTGTAATAGACATCCAGTTCACCAAAATGTTAAGCTGAATTGAATTAAATTAAATTAGGAATGCCTAGTCCTAGCAACCAACAAACAAGCTATTACATACCTGAACCCAATAGTATATCACTATATTCACTCGGAGAGGAACTAACTGAAGAACCTTTACTGAAATAAGAATATCAAAACAATCAATAATTAAATGTAGAATTTACATCTATATATATATATATATATATCACAATCCTAGATTAATTATATAAGGAGATTCAATAAGCTTTGCATGTAGTTTTAATATCTAATTCATGCATGAAACATGTTTATCTAGCTTATATTTTCATTAGGAGATCATTTATGAAGTAAGGATTGAAGATTGAAGAAGTTGGAATTTGAAAAACTCAGGGGATACGCGGCCTTCCTACGCAGACAAAATTTGAATTAACGCCTGCAGCGTGGGAAATATACGCCGGCAGCGTTTCACCCGACGTTAAATATTTTGATTTTGTTCCAATCCAACACCGCCCATAAGCCGGCGACGTTGAAGCCCTAATGGCCGACGTACATTTTGAAAACTAAATGCTGACAAAGTTTTCTTGCAAAAGTTGGCGGCGTTCAAAGCGACTTTAAAAAAATCGATTCTGTTCACTTCCAACACCTCCTCTACGTCAGCGGCGTTGAAGTGCCAGATGCCGGCATACGTTCAAAAACAAACCTATTGGAAAAGAGCTTATTTCCCCTATTTTGCACTTTGCAAATTTCTAACCTATAACACTTTTAATCCTTCTTCAAGTTCATTTTTAGCTTCATATACTATCTCCTATCTACACTAATCAATCTTAGCAACTTAGAAAAATTAAATCACTTCAAATCCCATTCCACTCATCCTCAACTTCAACTACTCAATTCAACATTATTCTTTCCCAACACTTCATATAACTACTACAACACATAAACAAATTCACACAATAACAAAACACAATCCAACCTATAACAATGCATGAACCAAACAACTCAAAAGACATTAAACTCATTCTACCAAATATTTCACATAGATACTATAAGAAGGAAATAAAACAAAATCTATACTTGTATTAACTTACATGAGTAAGCCTTAGCTTGGAGAGATTTTTTATTCAATAAGCTTGGTGTTATTCTTTGGTTTAGGGCTTGTAACTTGGAGAGAGGAAAAAGAAAAAAGGAAAGAAAGAAGATGGAAATTCATATGAAAATGAAGGGCTGCCAAAAGAGGGCTTAATTAAGCAAAATTTTGGACTTATTATTATCTTAAGTTTAACTTTTAAGGCATAATAGACTTTAGGTTGAATTTGGGTTAATTTGGAGCTCATTTGGGTGCAATTTAGGTATGAAAAATGGGCTTAATTTGAGTAAAATTTCTATCAATTATTTCTTAAACAATTCAAAAGTTGATTTTATACACACTACAAGAAATTTTGGCTTTAGAAACAAAAAATTCTGTCTCTGAAAGTGAAAAATCTGTCTCTAAAGACTTTCAGAGACAGATTTTCAGTCGCAAATTTTTGTTTCAAAAATCATCGTCGCTAATTCTTTTAGAGACAGATTTATTTTCCGTCGCAAACTTGCTACGGAATTTCTGTCGCAAATTTGTCTCGTTTTATAATTAGATATTTTTAAATATCCAATTAATAAATATTAAATAAAATTATTCTGTCGCAAATCTGTCTCTGATTCTAAGACAAATTATTAAAAAAATACACATTTGCCTCTTATTTTTCCTTCCCAAAAGGTCACCCATCATAGAATGCTACATACTAAGCACACTTAACATTAGAATTTTCACAAGCACTAAACCGATAAACCAATTCATATCTTCATGAGTAAAGTTCCACTATTGTTTATTAGAGATATCACAATTTACAATATTATAATTATAAAACATTTTACATATTTTTTATAATTTATTTTTATTTTATAATTTCACTTTACCTATTTATTAAGGATTTTTCATTAATATTTTATTAAATAATATATAATATTAATATATACAATGTTTACATTTTATAATAATTATTTTCAATTATATATTTATAATAAATATATAATATTTTCAGTATCATATTATAATTTTTTTTTCCAAATATGATATTATTATTTAAAAATATTATATATTATGTAAATATAAATAATGTTATACATATAATTTATATATATATTTAATGATATATTATAATTATACTTTTTACATTACTTATTTAATATTTATATTAACTTAATAAATTGCATATTTTTAATTAATGTGTTTTTTTATTTCATTTTTGTTACACTTAATAAATTATAATATAATATAAACAATATAAAAATATATTTTTCATTAATATATTAATAAAATAATATATAAAACCAATTTAAATATATTTAACTAATTATTATATATTATATATTTTATTACTTAAATATACTATATTTTTACATAGGCTATTATTTTTTACCCAAATATGTTATTATATTTTAAATAAAATATAGTATGCAAATATAATTATGTAAGATATATATAATAAATTTTTTTATATTAAAAAAACATATGAATAGTCATAATAAATATATAATAAAAAATTATAAATAATATGAATAATATTTTTTTATTAATATATTGTTAAAATATAATATATTATTTATATATTTGTATATGTTTAAATATACTAAGTTTACATTTTATATTAATTATTTTATTTTACATATTTTATTATTGAAATATACTTTATTTTTAAGTAGTATTTTATGATATTACTTGTATATAACATATTATATTATTGTTTATACACTATTTTATTAAGTTGTATAATTTGATTTTTTATATAAGTTATTATGCAAAAGAATATATAATAAGATATAAATAGAATATTTATATTTTAAGTACTATTTTTAACTTATGCTTTATAATATATAAATATGTAATGTAATAATAAATATATTATAAATAAAAAATATATAATTAGTTGTCAATAACATATGATTATACATATTTATTTATTATTAATAAAATTAATTTACAAATATAATATATGTCCTTATTATATAATGCACATTTATATATATATATTAAATATGTATAATTAAAACTAAATTTTAAACATAATTATTTATATATTAATATATGTAATAATTTAATTTAGAGACAAATTTGCAACAGAATTAAAAAAAAATAGAAATTGGCGCTAAAATAATTTATTTCCCTCTAAAATCAGAGACAAATTTGCAACGGAAAAATTTTCGTCGCAAATCAATGTGTAATCCGTTGCAAATTCCGTCGCAAAAGCATATAAAAATTAGAAGATTATTCATAATTTATGTCATCACAAATCCGTCGCAAATCTGTCTCTAATTCATTTTTTTAGAGACAGAAATTTTCTGTCGCAAATTTTCTGTCTCTAAAGGCTAGTTTTCTAGTAGTGACATAACACAAGCATATTAATGTATAAAAGACACAAATATTAATTATACTATATACACATTAATATATATAAAACAATGACATTAATTTCATTACCCATGCAAAATAACACATGTGTAATGTTCAAGATATACTAACTTAGACACATTTAAAATATTACCAACTCATCTACTCCAATATTAATATTACCAAACATGACTCTCATAAATCAACATGCTCATATAGTTCAATAATTAAGACAAATAAAACATATACATGGAAGTTAAATAGAAATTAAATTTAGATCATTTTAGTATAAAAGTGCATGACCAATGCATGGGCCATGTGCTCAATCGCACATCTCCCCTCCAAGTGCACGACCTGAACCTATGTGTAGGCTCATGCACTTTATAACTTCTCAAACTTTGTCAATCTTTATCCAAATTGCATAAAACTTGGTCTACTTCATCCTTTGAGCTCGAATAACCTTATAAATATTCCAAATCGTAGATTTAACAAGTAAAAGCACCCTACTCAGAAGTATACATCAAGTAAACATATCCATGTCTAATACAAATAAAAAGTATTTTATACTTATTAATCTAATAATTAAAGTAGGACATTAAGGACCATACCTGATTGGTGCATTATGGGAATCTATTCTAAGAAAGCCAAGAACTAAAACCCATAAAGATATAGCCTACTAAAGATTGGTTAACATAAATCTCATAACCAATCTTAATCTACATAATTAACTAGACAAGTTAGCTAAATAAAAACAATGACACAGGAATTTAGTAAATATCACTTACTTAACAGACTTAATGCATGGAAATGAATTGAGTCTTGAACTAAGATCTATAAACATGTGAATCCTAACCTAAGCAAAATGATTAGAACTAAAGTGTAATTGACTTAAGTTACTTAAATTAAACTAACACCGACCTTAAAACTTGTGAATAGCTGATAACTTCTAAACTTCGGATTATGGGGTAAAGGCTTTAGAGATGATTAACAGGTATGTAGTAAATGTGTGATTACTTGCTGGAATAGAATTTAATAACTATACTAATAATTAAATTCGGCTTAAATGTTTATTGGTTGTTGCTTGATCACTTACTTTAAGGAGTGACACTCCCAAATTGGGTTGTGAGCCTGATCACAACTATGGGATAATGCGGTAGCTTGGCAATAAGGCTCCCACAGAATCCATGGTTGGGTTTGGTGAGTAGCTAATAGGGGAATTTCTAAGACCATATGATCAATTGGATTAGGGATGGAGTTGTAATAAGTTATATGAGGGAATGAAATCTATTTAAAGTGTTGCAACGAACTATGCTCGTTGATGGCAGGACGACAGGAGATGAACCATATAAGACTACTTTATTTTCTTTTCTAATAATTTATGGAGGCTTTTCAATTCCCTATTATTTGGTGAGAGTCATAAGTACTCCTGTACGTGTTTGTATTTCTAGGATAATGGAAATGTTTGCTTGTGGACTTTTAATTAATTAAGCTATAATTGTCGCATTAGAATAAGTTGTGTGATATGTGTATATGTGTTTTTTACTTTGTAGTGAGCTTGCCACTCATTCTATATCTTTTCAAGTACTGAGGATAATCTTTTTGTGGACTTCTATTATGATTCCTTAGTTTATGGGTTTGATTACTTAGAGGGTTGATCAACCTAGATGGCAACTCACTTGATGTTGATATAGGAATTTTAAAGGAGACTTATTTGATACTATATTTTTGCTAGTTAATTGTAAATATTAATTATAAAAAACCTTTACTTTTTCGGGCCTAAGGTCAAATGTTTATATTTTATGTTGACCTTAACTTCTCATTATATTACGCTCATGTGCGCTGTGTTTTCTTAATTGTGCTTTCCTTGAAAGTCCTTTAAAAAGGTTCTAATTCATGAGTTTTGAGGTAACTTAAATTACGGAAAACATACTACACTTTGCCAAAATTTTTGTAAAATCTAATCATGATTTCTCAATTAAAATTGGATTAGAAATTCATCTAGTTAACAAATGCCTTACATATATCACTTAATGTGATATATGTGGCAAAATTAATACATCCTGTGTGCTTCAGATGTGACATAAGGTGTCTAAGTGGTCCAGAGTAATTTTTAAATTCCTTTTGGTTTAATTAAATTGAATAAAATTAGGTTAAGGCCATTTTAGGAATTTTTAATAATTTAGCCCTAAGATTTAGATTAGTCATACTTGTTTAAACTTGTGAATCCTTAATTATTCACTCATTTATTACTTTGGGTTGTTTCAACATTTGAGTCATAAGAACATATTAATGAATTACCTCTTATCTTATTTGTCTTTTTTTTCCCTAGGCACAAACTGTAAACCCCCAAAAATTTTCATAATTCTTACAAAAAATTCCTAGAAGTCTAAATATCAAATTTTAAATCCCGAAAAAATTGACTCAAGATAAAATCCCAATTCTAGACCGAGACAAACACCGGAAACGAAACCCTAAAAATCGAACCAAGCTAAAACTTAATTCCAAATAAGATCAAAAACGAGATTCTTAGTCTTGAGAAAACGAGAACCCTTGAAACAAAATATAAAGTCCAACTACCGATTCAATCAACGTCCGTACGCCAATCGAATCATCTACCCAATTCCTAAAACATAAATCAAAACGATATATCTAAATACCGCTTAACAACGAAATGATAAGATCCTAAATCCTTTGGTAAATTTCAGAATAAAAAATTTCAAGTTTTTACCAAAAGTCAAACTGAGTCAACTCATAACCCTAGACTCAGTTAAACGATCCCGAAAACTAAAAACTATTAAATAATCTCAAATAAAATAAGAGAAACCACAGATATCGAGCTAAAAATATAAAACAAACAAAACTCAAAAATTTTACTATCTTACGAATATCTTGACGAAACTGGAAGTCAAACCGGAACCCTAAAGTCAACAAAACCCATAACAAACCCTAGTGTTTAAGATCCGGCAATCCCGTGTTTTCAAACCCTAGAAAAAGAAATTAAGTTAATGGCCTAAAATAGTTTGTGATAATATAGGGTAACATAAAAGTATCGGATTCACGAATTTCGAGTGTCCTTCAAACTCAAACGGGATCAGTGCTCGAAAAGCATGTCCCAGAGCTCGGAATATTAAAAATATTTCGTTTATACCAATAGACTCGTAAAAATATAAGGATTCCAAAAATATTAGTTTTAGAAATTTTCGGTAGCTAAAAATTATAGATATCACATTATTACGCGTATTTTTATTACTACCGGTACTTTAATTATCTAGACTACTATTCATAGTACTTTTCTACTATTCATAACTATTTTACTATTTCACTATCTCTACTTTTTCTTACACCTATTTCCTACACCTACATATTTATTTTCCTACTTTTTATATTTCCAATACAACTTTAATCACATCAAACTTTACACATTACTTCTTTTATTACAAAACAAATTAAAATAAATCAATTTCCCCTCTCACAAGGACCAAAACCGGTGCCTCCCCCTCTCCATCAATCTCTATTTTATTTCTTTTTCAATATATTTTATTACATCAAAAATTCACTCCAAAAATTCTTAAATACCCCATTCCTCTTTCATTCTTTCACACAATTCATTATACTACCAAAACTCTCAAATTCACTACAAACTCTCTCCATAAACTTTTCCTCTACCAAAACTCTCTTTCACCAAATACTCATAAGGATTTCCCTTTATACAATACAACTACCATTTTTCCATAACCACATAACCATACATTCACTACCATCTTTATACCACAAAAATACCTTAGGTAAAAATTTCTTTCAACCATTTATTTATCCATGTCATGTAACTTAGCATGACTATGGTGTTGTTTTGAAACTCATATGAGTAGTAAAAGTAACAACATGTTCATGTTTTGTTCTTGTACATAAGCTTTCTATTTTAATGTGTTGTTATTATTATTGTTATTATTTGCTTCTAATGTAACTTATATTATGTATATATATTATTTAGAGCATATAAGCTCATTTGTTATTTATTTACTTTCAAGTTATGCAATTTATTTATTTCATGTTATTATTAAGACTAGTCTTAGACTTGTCCATCTAGTCTTAGACTTGTCCATATCAAGTCAAAACAATCTTTTATTTATTTTCTTTAATCTTTCAGGACTAGTCTATTCTTAGTCCCAAGATGTCTTGATGAAGCTAAGGCTCCAATACTTGATCGGGATTCCTTGATGAAGCTAAGATTCCCAATACTTGATATTTTATTTTCTTGCTTATTATTTGTTTCTAGTATTTTTTTATGTTCTTATTATTTTATATGCTCATGATATTTGCATCTACATAATGTTAATGTCTCAACTAATTCAAAATATAGAATTTTATTTTATTAAAAGAACTTAAAAACTAAATTTCCTATTATGTGACTCGTCACAAAATAATGAAGTTATTATCAAACAACATAGAAATAGATTAATACAAGTTTTCTCAAAGTTTTCTTAAGTATCAAAGATAGTTTTACCAAGGAAACGTAAAAAATAAATATTTTTCATTTTACATTATGGGAACCTAAGTTCTAGTAAATTAATTGGTTAGTTTTCAAAGTCCTTACAAAAAGCTTAAAGATTAAACTCTTTTGAACTCCATGACCAAAACCAAGAAACAACTAGATTTCAAAGTTAAGATAAAATCAACTCATAAAGTTATGTACCCACTTAGGAAAATAATGATTTTCAAGTTCCTAAAGAAGAGGCTTGTTTTCAAATAATATAAGCAAGATAAGATTAGAAACAATGATTTTTAGCAATAAAAAGAATTCTTTTCAAAGGAAATAAAAGAACAAGTTTAGAAAACAAAAACTTATATTTTAAAATAGTAAATATAAAAAGACCAGACTCATTTTCTAAAACCATCTTAAAAACAAAATTATAAAAAGGTTTTCAACAACCTAAATATACTTTTTAATAAAATTGATCTTTTATCACTAAAAGCGAAATTTATGAAAGACCAAGATTAAAGGAAAATTTACTTGTTTTGGAAAAAGGAATGAAGGAAATAAAATAAAAATATACTCATTTATAATGAAAATATAAAGTTTCTTCCAAATACTTAAAAAGGAATTTATCAAGATAAGTTTTAACACATTAAAAAGAATTGTTTTATGAAATAAATTGTTGAGACACTACCATTAGAAATTTTACATATAAAGTGAGCATATCTATATACCCAAAGTATTTATCAAATATATGTTCATAATTATATATATATATATATTGTTACAAAAGGATTCTTCTTTAAAATAATGTTGAGTTAGAAAACGGATTTGCAAAAGTTTAGAAGAATTCGTTTTAAATATGTACCCAATGTTTTTGGAACGCAAATGACCTTATATGACAAATATAACCTTAGAAATGGATAGATCTTTTCGAATAGATAGAAAACGGTATATTATATGCGAAATTCCGAGTTAAAATGAGCAAGTTATGACCATTTTAAGTTGGAATTTCCTTTTATACGATTTTACCGCGATTTTTAGAAAAGATTAGAATCTCCAAGAATAGAAATTTCATGAAAGGCTTATCCCGAGTATTTCTTTTGTCTAGGTGATGAAGGATACGAGAATATCCTACCTAAAGATTACTACGACTAAGAAGATCGCAAAATGGACGTGTGAGTTATTCCTCCTAATTTCGTTACCTTGCTTGTGCTTGTAAAGTAATGGCATTAGTATACTAAGAAAAGATAAAAATGGATATATATTTAGGGAATTTGGGATTATGTATATGTGATTCTATGTTTATGTATGAAATGAGAAATAAGAATATCGCAACTTCGAACTGCTTGTTTAAATAATTTTGTTACTTACTGGTATGACTGTTTATTGTTTGCTAAATTGATTGATTGTCCCTAATAAACCTTGATAAGGTTTGGCTTAAGAAAACTAAAACGCTCACGCATAGCATCAATCGAGTCACATTTATTTCAGAAGGCTGCTACTCCTACGCGTAGAGTTGGATTGGCTGTGATCGTGCGATACCACGAGCCATGTTCCTTCCTGAAGAATCCAAATTGCTCGGGGAAAGCGACTCTAGGTTCGGAGCCGAGCCAACTGAACGCTGTGGGTGAGGACCTGGGGACTAGCAGTAAAAGGTCGAGGACCTTCAACCCCGATTCCCTAACCTTTGATACGGAGGGTAAATCCGTTCTATATATGGTTTCCGGATAACTGTATATATTTACGTAATCATGTGATTGTTGCATTGTATGCATAGCATATGTGTGAATAAATAAATAAACTTGTTTGAAAATATGGTGCGAATGAAAAGGAATATCTCACTAAGCTAGTTGAAGCTTATACCCCGATAGATTTTGTTGAAACAGGTATATCCGTGGCTTAAATTGAGGATCATGACATTAAGGAAGTCATGGAAGGATGATTATACTTTTATGAAGGAAATGGAATCATAAGATGAAGTAATTTTGTAAGGTTCTTTTATATGTAATTAGTGATGTATATTTATTTGAAGATAATAGAGGGATATGCCCCTAAGAATTGAAATGTAATATGTTTATATTTTATGATAAGTATTCTCTTTGCCTTGCTACTTATTCATTACCAATATAAATTGTGCTATTCTGATTCGTTCCCTTAGTTGTGATGTACGCCTTGTACATGATATGAAAGCATTTGCGTGACTAAGATAGTCATTCCTAGGCTTAGTATATTGTACGACGGACTGTCACGTTTAGGGTATCCCTCGGGGCGTGACACAAATCTTGAACAAAAGAATCTTTGTGTCAAATTCAATTTTTAGTAAATTATGATAAAAAAGTCAAATGATATGAGTTAAAGAACTAGATTTATTTTGTTAGAGTTTTGTACTTGAAATTATAAAAATGCAAAGTGATATGTGAGAAAGAGAAGCAGGTGTAGCACAAAAGTTTTTTAGAGTGATGGAAAATGAACATGAGAATTTTGAGTATCTATAATGCAAGAAGACCTAGGTCATAGGGTATACATAAGAAAGGTCAAGAAAAAATTACTATATTGCCTTTTATTTTGATTATTCTTTTTGGGCATTTTAATAAGTTTAAAATAGATAATTATTTTTAATTTAAAGATTATTTAGTAGTATTTCAATTAGATAAAGAATTTTGTGTTGCTTATCTCTTTACCATGGAAAACATGTTGTACAAAGGTTTATATTTGTACACTTTTTGCAAAAAAAGACCAAATTTATGAAACATGCATATAACGGCTTGTATTTATTGTTTCATGTAGTTAAGGGTCTTTGTTAATGCACTGTTAATGGAATTTGATGTGGCATTTTTTAATGTTAAAAGTGCTTATATGACCATTTGATGCGGCATTTATCAAAAGAATTGGGTTACCACTAGAGTTGTAAACAATTTACTATTGTTTTTATAGATTTAGTTACTTTGTGAAATGATTTGTCATAATTGAACCATAATGACATACAATGCACAACTACAACATTAATGCCCAAGCTTGTGGTAATTTTTACTACTCTGCCCTCTATTATTTTTTGTTTATCAAATCTGTCTTTTATTCAAATAGATATCCTCTTGATAATCCTTAATTTGAAGGAAATGTAAAACATGACTTTTTTTTTTTTTTTAACGTCATTGAGAGGTGGTATAAAATTGATATTCCTGCGAAGGTCCTCATATTGTTTTGTAAATGTCACTCAATCTATATATATTGTGGAGTAGTTGAAATTTCAACCTTTAAACTATGTAATTAAGTCTAATATTGAGTAAGTCAAACTATATGAAGATTAAACTTTCTAATTTCGTTTTCTTTAAATTTGTGTAGTCATGAATTTTTTGAATTAATTAAAATATTGTAGAAATAAAATTTGCAACTTTCATTTTGATTCGAGAAGAGGTTTCGATTATAATTTTGGGAAGAAGGTTTCGTTTTGTTTTGTTTTTATTTTTGATTTTTTGTTCTTTTTCAAGTATGGGAAAAGCTATTTCTTTTTTGGTTAAATAAATTTTTATTTTAGTAAAAGAATATTAATAAAAAATTTTCCAAAAGTATTAATAGGGAAATCATAAAGAGAGAATATATTACATAAAAATATATTACATAAAGGTGAGTCAAGCAACCACATCCCCACTTTTAGTGTTTCAAAATGCCATATCAAATTTCGTTAATAGTGCATTAATGGCAATCCTTGAGTATGAAATTATAAAATACAAATTCTTAAATTGCGTGTTTTATAAATCAAAGCCATGATTTGTAAAATAATGTACAAATATACCCTTCTACTGCATTTTTCCCCTTTACCTTCATTCCTTCTAATTTCTATATTATTTAAAAGGAAAATTTATATTTAATTTTAAATAGGGTAAATGTTAGCTTTGTTTCCTGCAATTTGCCCCTTATATAATCAATTACTCAAAATTTAAAAGTATCAACTTCATATTTAAACTTTTGTATATTTTTTATAAATTAACTACAAAAATTTATTTTTGTAATCAATCATCTAAAATGAGCTAATAGAAATATTAAAAAAGATATAAAAATATTATAATAATAAATCAATATTTTTTTTGTTTTAACTAATTAATTATATAAATAGTTAAAAATTTGAGAGTTAAATTTTGTATGTACCGTTTTAAATATAATTGTAATGTTGGCAAAAGAATATATTATATAAACATATATTTGTAAAGATAAGAGAACCCGAGTGTAAGGAATAAGATACAGTACGAAGCTGTCGTTGTCATCGTTAATCAAAGGACATGTCAAATCAATCTCCAGCACTTGAGACAAGGAAGTGAAAGTAGCTGGTGGTAAAAACCACACTAGGGAAACACAAAAAATGAAAAGCTGTCAACTACAGTGAAGATTCCCCTGGCTGTCACTTAGTAGGCAGTTTTCCATTTATAGCTACCATCCAAAAGCCTATAAAACCTTGTAAAAGTCAAGAAGTGGTAACCTACCAACCTCTCATGTACTCCTCTCTTAATTTTTCTTATGCCTTTTTTTTTTAATTTTTTATTTCCTTTATCATTATTATTATTATTATTATTATTATTATTATTATTATGATGGGACACTGACCGACATTTATCACTCCTTTTTACTGACACGCCTTCAAGGGTTTCTGAATTTTCTTCCCTTTCTCCCGTTCTCACTGTGCATAGAATTGTAAAAGCAGTAGAGCATGTTTTTCTTACTAAAATAAATCAACCAAAATAGTGACTTAAAATAAGAATTTCTGAGGTGAGGGTTCTTTATTTAAGCTTTCACAATGTCTTTGATCAGTTTCTTTCTGGATCGTTCAAAGGAAAGTAAATTATAGCCGAAAAATGTTAATTGGTGTTGAATTTTATTAAGAAAATTTCACTTGAGCCCTTCGCAGGTGCTAACTGATCCAATTATATAATAATTTTGTCGAAAATAAGAAATAAAAAATCACTTATAAAAAAACACATAATACATATGTGTATAATCTTTTGTTTGAAAAGCCAATGAACTAGTGCTTGGATTATTTATTTATTTATTTACTTATTGCTGTTTCACAATTCCATTTAAAAGCAGAAAGAAATTTATGATAGTTTGTTTGTTCTGTATGGTCAAGTTAGGCTTCAAGCTATATAATATATACACATATATATTATTTGATGAACCTCCCTTACAAATGTGCCGAATATATCCTTTCTATATGCCATATGGGCCTTTTAATTGCTGAACTAAGATGGATATACTTATCAATGATGAGAGATCCCGGGGCAAAGTATTTGGACTAATTAGTGCATCAACTTTGGAGTGTCGACACTTGGAACCGTATGTACAACATAAACTCAATTTAATAATGAAAAGTTTGCCCTTTTTCTTAGTCTCAGGTTTGGTGCCGTATTAGAAGAATCTTTGCAAAAGTTGGCTCCACAAACTAATTAAGTGAAAAAAAAAATTAATAAAAAACATTTACAAAAAAGTAAAAAGAAAAATTATAAGCACAAAACATTTTACTTAATTAACATCTTTTCCTTTTCAAAGTTTCTATTTTTACAAAAATCAAACAAAAAAGAACCTGTGGGTTCTTGTACTTTGCAAATGAAATAAATTATAAGTTATATGTTTTAATTTTCCATTGATATATACGGCTTGTATTTATTTACTTTGTGTCAATGATGATCATATTTATTTTTGTAAAACAAGTCATAGATATTAATATTTATTCAAATAATTACAATAAATTAACAGATATACACTGCATGGATTTAGTTTTGATGAGTCTTTTGCCATCTAGCCTAAAATTATATTAATTTGATGCGTAAATGGTTTGGTTCAAGTAGATATCCTTGAACTTTGGAAATGAACTCTCTAATTAAAACATGCAAAGTGGTCGATTGGATTCATTTGGACGCGCTTAGAAGAGCTACACAAAATGACTTTGTCTGGTTTTGTGTCAAAAAAAGTAAGTACGACACGCGACAGATAGCTTCATGAAGCTAGTGGGGTTATACGACCGTGAAAAGTTGTATGAGACATTTTGATGGGTTGGAGATTTATTTGGTCTATTTCAGACGTAATATTATAGGACCTGACAAACTGAGGTTGGTCTCTTCTAAAGTAAGGGGTTCCGATCATTTCATGTTTATGGACTTTAAACTAATTAATAATGAACCACTTGTGTGCCTTACGTGTGAACTTTGGTTACGGCAAAATGCATTGAGTAAATGTCTTCCTCAAAAAGCACACAAATAAAAGGGTGAAAAAGGTAAAAACAAGGCACACGGTCTTGGTTTTTGAATAAGTTGCACGCCCTCTTCATTATTGTTATGCTTGAACATGAACAAGACATCTAACACAATCAGCGGTTGTTTAGATCAATCACAATCACGAACTTCCAACATGTTCTCGCCCTTTATTCCATCTTTAAGATCTATCTTTTTTTTTTTTTTCGTTTTTTTTTAAACTAATAATATAAAGGGCATTTTAATTTTTTACTGCTCTTTCAGCTTAATCTGGAATACGTATGTAGACTTTCTTAGTGTAGTATGTTTAATATAGTCTTGGAGTTGTTAGGAAGGAATGTTATTTGTAGATTATGTTAAGAAGATTTAAAAATAAGCCTTTGAAATTAAATCAGCATCGGCTCCACTTCATGGTAAATAATTGCGCGCCTGGTTTCTGTGTACATATATGTTGACCATTTATTTGGAATTTTCCACCTCAATTCTTTCATCGATCTATTTAAATGATATAAATATTAAAACACAAAAATATTTATAAAGTGTTCGTTGGAGTGCATTAGCCAGTTTTCTAAAAAAAAAAAATAAATAAAATACTAAACTAAAGGGAGTTTCTTGATTAAAATGTGGGGATGGGTTCGGCAAAAATTTTGACATAGCATAAAGCATAGATAATCAAGATTTGCTATAAAGATGCGAATTTTATGAGAAAAACTTCTCAATTAAGATTTCAGAGAATAATAATAATGTCTAATCTTCTAACAATATTTTTTGAGACTATATATATCAATAGCTAAAAGCCCTAAAAGATAAAACAATAAAACAATTCATTAAAATAAAAGCCAGTAGAAAGTTGATGGCCTTGGGATGTCATCATTGGGTAGCCTAAATTAAAACAGACATAGCAGATTGTACTCCAACTAAACACTGACGACTTTGAAGATATACACTAGTGGCTTCTAAGATATATGCCGATAGCATAAGTAACACCATGACTGTACCTAGACCCATGGAAAAATCTGGGTAATTGAACTTCAATCTACGTTGTTGGTGGCCTTCCCAAAAACATCGGCAGCTTAAGCTACACACCAGTTGTCTTTGACTGCTTTCAGGAAGCTGTCTTCATCTTCTTTTGCTCCTTCTTGGACGTCTGTATTTTGTTCAAATAAACATCCACTACTTGTCCACATCAGTCTCCTCCACTTGGGAAAAACTCAATCCTCAAGTTTTTAGAATGGTCTAGATAAAGAGCAACATCTGAATCGTGAAACTTAGATAAGTCCACCACATTAAATGTTTTGGAAATACCCAAGCTATCTGGTAAATCCACTACATATGCATTATCATTTATGTGTTGCAGCATTGCATAAGGACCATATTTCTTTAGCTGAAGCTTGTTGTAAGTACCCACTGGGAATCTCTCCTTGCATAGAAAAACTATGAACTAATCTCCAACCTAAAACACCTCATGCTGTTTATGTGTATCAGTAGCTTGCTTATAGCACTGATTTGCCTCTTTCAACTATTGTTTCACCTCTCTTTGCACATCAACCAACTGCTCTGCCATATGTCTTGCTGGAACATTAACACCATCTCCCTTAGGTAGTTTAATTAAGTCAAGAGTATGTTGTGGTATCTTACTATAAACAATTGAAATGGGGATCGGTCTGTTGCACTATTGATAGCATTGTTGTAAGCAAACTTAGCTTGTGAAAGGAAGATGTCCCATTGCTTTGGTCTGTCACCACAAAATTTACGAATCAAGTTTCCTAAAGTACGGTTTACTACCTCCGTTTGCCCATCAGTTTGTGAGTGAGCTATGCTACTAAATTGCAATAAAGAATTAAATAGCTTCCACAATGTCCACCAAAAATAGCTCAAAAACTTGCTATCGTGATTTAAAGTGATGGTTTTGGGAACTCCATGCAAACGGACTTCCTTGAAAAATATTAGCCACACTAATCACATAAATAGTTTTCCTGCAAGGAACAAAATGTGATATTTTGGAAAACCTGTCAATAACCATAAAACACAATCAACTTCTCTTTGTATATGTGGCAATCCTAGCACAAAATCCATAGACAAATCATCCCAGATATTTTTTGGAATCGGTAAAGGTGCGTATAGTCCGATATTCTTGGATTGTCCTTTGGATCTCTGGTAAACATAACATTTCTTAACAAATCTACTCATATCCCACCTTATCTGTAGCCAATAAAACCTGTTCTTCATTGCCGCCGGTGTCTTATCTTACCCAAAATGACTAGATAACCCTTCTCTATGTAGATTACTAATCACCTTTTCTCTCAATGACATTCTTGGTAGGTATAGCAAGTTATCATGCATTAAATAACCATTAGACAAATAAAAACCAGAAACAAGTTGATTACTTGATACCTAACGCCATATCTCAACAAAATCCTCATCATGCTCATACTCTTCTTTAAGCTGATCGAAACCTAGAATTTCTTGACTCAAAGTCAGCAACAAAAAAGCTCGGCTACCCAAAGCATCTACCACTTTATTTTGTACCATAGATTTATGTCGTAACCTAAAGGGAAATTTCTATAAAAACTGGCACCATCTCGTATGCATATCACTACTAATCCTCTTTTGACTATTCAAATATTTCAATGCCTCATGGTCCAAATAGAGCACAAATTCCTTCCCAATCAGACAATGCTCCCAAGTCTTAAGAGCATGCACCACTTAATAAAACTCTTTGTCATAAGTTCTCCATTTCCGCCTTGCATCACTAAGCTTCTCACTGAAGAAAGCAGTAGGCCTCTTTTACTGTGAAAGAATAGCTCCTATACCCACTCCACTTGCATCATACTCCATCTCAAACAATTTGTCAAAACTTGGAAGGGCAAGGATTGGTGTTGCACACAATTTCTCCTTCAAAACTGCAAAAATAGTTGCTACTTCATTTGACCATAGGAACTTTCCTTTCTTCAAACACTTTGTCTTCGGTGCAGCAACGGTGCTAAAATTCCTAATAAATATGTGGTAAAAAGTTGCTAAACCATGAAAACTTCGCAATTGATAAATATTCTTTAGAGTAGGCCAATCTCTAATTGCTTGGATCTTTGCCTCATCAGCTTGTATACCATCAGTCGAAACAACAAACCCTAAGAAAAGTAGTTTATTTGTTAAGAAACTACACTTCTTAAGGTTGATCTACAGCTTATTTTCCTACAAAGCTGTTAGTACACTCCTCAAATGCAACAAATGTTCATCTTCACAAGAGCTATAAATCAGTATGTCATCGAAGTATGCCTCCACAAATTTACCCATAAAAGGTTTTGATACTTGGTGCATCAGTCTCATGAAAGTACTAAGAGCGTTGGACAAATCAAAAGGCATGACCAACCACTCATATAACCCTTCTTTTGTCTTGAAGGCAGTCTTCCACTCATCACCAAGTCTAATTTGAATCTAATGGTATCCATTCTTCAGATCAATCTTCGAAAACCATCTAGCCCCATGCAACCTATCAAGCATATTATCTAACCGTGGTATAGGAAATTTATACCCTACTGTGATCCGGTTAATAGCTTTATTATCAACCCACATCCTCCAGCTCTCAGCCTTCTTGGGCATTAATAATACTGGAACTGCACATGGGCTCATACTTTCCTGAATTAACCTTTTTCACTAGCTCCTCTACCATCTTCTTTAGAATCTCACTCTCCTTTGGGTTCATCCTATAATGAGGTAGATTAGGGAGGCTAGCTCTAGGAATAAGGTCCATTTGGTGTTGGATGTCTCCCAATGGCGGTAACCCAGCTGGGATATCATTAGGCATCAATTCCTTAAATTCCTATAATAAAGGATGAACCAACTCTAGTTGCTCTTCCACTTGTAACCCAACATTATTCATTAAGACCTGCTTTACAATCAAAGCATGCACTTGCCTGGTCTCTTTAATTTCTGCATCAAAATTCTTACTCTAGATAAAAACATGTTCTATTGAGGTGAGGCATTCTTATTTTTCATTGGCAATAATGTGCACATCACCCTTTCCTTCTCTAGTTTGTACACATTACTTTTACCCGAACATTGCGCATCCACACCATATTGCCACGGCCTGCTAAACAAAAGATGACATACATCCATATCTACAACATCACAATAAACCACATCATGGTACATACCTATAGAAAAAGGAACCTTACAATGCTCAGTCACCTTAATATTCCCCACAGCCAATTTAATCCACCTTAAGTTATAGGGATTTAGATGCTTCTCAAAAGGAAATTTCAATTTTTTCATTATTTCTCTTCCAATTTTGTTCTTGTAGCTACCACTATCAACTATTACTCCAAACACCTTCCCATCAATGGTAGATCTAGTTTTGACCAACTAGTGGTATTAAGTAAGATCATCACATTTTGAAGCCAACATCATTCTCTGAACAACAAAAACCTATTCATCGTCTTCTCCATATTCCTCCTCCTTATCTCCACCAGCCTCACAACAAATCCCATCATTATCCTCTTCTCTTTCCACTATATTAATGGTCTTCCTCTTAGGACACTCATTAGATATATGTCTCGGTTAACACATCGAGAACACTTCCCAACAAATTGGTTTTCATAAGGATTATTTGCTTTATTTACCTCTTTTCCACATCCCTCATTTACAGGACATTTTCCTATAGCCTTATCTTCTAGGGGTCGACTCTTAGCATTATATCCACGAGTCTACTGTTCCTCCATATCCTTGGTTTTCTTCTCTAACCATGTAGTGGATCTGTACCGCCCAAATTTTCTTTTTCCATGTTCTCGCTGCATCAACTTAGCTTTCAAAGTCAAATTCTTTGTCTCACTCAAGGTACGAGTAACGTGTACTCCAATTCTATCCCGTAAATCTAGCCTCAACCCTTCTAAATATTGAGATACTTGCTACCCTTCAGATTCTAGGAGGTTATTAAGTTTTGCCAATCTCATGAACTCTACAGTGAATTCATGAACTGATTTGCTTCCTTATTGGCATTGTTGATATTGCTAGAACAAAATCTGCTCATAATGTGGTGGTAAAAATTCCATCTTCATCAAGTATTTTATCCAATACCAAGTATGAACATAACTCTTTCCTTCCCGCTCTCTCCCGTATTGGATCCATTCCTACCATGCTGAAGCCATCCCCTTCTAGCGACAAGCCACCAATCTGACTCGTCTTTCAGAAGGAGTTTCTGCATAATCGAAGAATCTATCAACATCTGCAATCCAATCTAAGAATACGTCAATACCTAAGCTCCCATTAAAGAATGGGATATCAACCTTCAGTAAAAAATCTCTGACATCCTTATCATCATATCTATCTCTTCTATGACCGCTATACTGCTAATAGCAAAAATTCTTGGCATCTCTATCCTCATAATCATTCCTTCTCTCGCCACCATATTGCTCTCTTTTGAATCCTCTTCATAGAGTGGTTGTCTACATGCAGGGACAGGTCTGTCAATAGGGTCACCACGAGCTACCTCAACCCCTAGCCTTCTATTGTCATTTCGTCTCCTGTATGCATCGATTCCACAAGCATTAAGATGATCCACAATCTCCTTAAAATGTTCCTAAAAACATTGGAACATGTGATCCATTCGTTGCTCTAGATGTCACTCCAATCATTGCAACTCCTTGTCCACCTGAGGGGCTCGACCCTTCTGAACACCATCACAGAGAGCACCGCAATCGCCATTGGTTGCCATCTTGCTGTGATACTACCTAACACAACGCAAAGTGTAGATAATCAAAATTTGCAATAAAGATGCAAACTTTATTAGAAAAACTTCTCAATTAGGGTTTCAAAGAGTAATAATAATGTCTAATCTTCTAACAATGTTTTTTGAGACCACATTTAACAATAGCTAAAAGCCTTAAAAGATAAAACAAGAAAACAATTTGTTAAAATAAAAGTTGGTAGAAAGCTGGCAGCCTTAGAACGTCATCATCGGCCAACCTAAATTAAAATAGACGTAACAGACTATACGCTGGCAGCGTACATAACACCATGGCTGTATCTAGATCCATGGAACAATCTAGGCAATTGAACTTCAATCTACACTGGCTGAATGCGGATAGCCTTCTTGGAAACGCCAGCGACTTACACTGCACACCGGTGGCCTTCAACTATTTTCAGCAAGCTTTCTTTATCTTCTTTCATTCCTTCTTGGATGCCTCTATTTTGTTCAAATAAACATCTGCTACCCCGTCCACCTCAATTTTAAGAACTAATTATATGTGAAATTATTTTATACGAAGAAATTGAAAAAAATTAGAAAACAAAAGTAAACAGGGATGTCAATTTTCCATTTAATAAGTTTAAAAGGGGAACTTTTCAATTTTCGCTGCTTGTTCACTTCTCTGAAAAAATAAAGTTATAATAAAAATATTATTATGATGAATGAAATAGAATCATAATAAAATTTTTATTTGTTTATCTTTTATTTAAATAATAATATTTTTGGAGGGAATTAAAAAAAAAATACATTTCCAGAGTTGCATATCCTTTTCTTCCTTTTCCTTTTCCCGTCGACAAGAGCCGATGATAGATGGTTAGTATTTTTCATGTAAATTTGCTAGAAAAAGCAAAATCGAAGCAAAACCAAAGATAATACTGCCATACAAATTTTCTACTGTTAAAATGATACAATTTAAAGGGTTTATCAAGTGGCCCGTTTGCTGTTTAAAATGAGAAAGAACAATTATGACTACTTATTTGAACGCGTTCATGATGAAATTAATGATAGATTAGCAATAAAACTAAAAATAAAATCTAGCCTGGTTGAATCAATAGCTAGATTATTGGATTGGGGTCCTATAGATAAATATAGAAATAAGTTGTAAAAGATTAAAGAATAATTATTTAGTTTGTTTAGAAGGAATCGCAATTTTTTATTCTATAATTTTAGGGACTATATAATAAAGTTACACCAACCAAACCAAGAATAAATTTATATGGGAGAGAAACTATTATTTTTTGTGTAGCCAAAGGGAATTCTTTCATCTTCTTATTTTTTGTCTTGTTTTTATATCAACCCATTAATTATTTAATAGTTTAAATATAAATACAATGTAATTGTACTATTAAATATATAACACATAAATTATTATATATATTTTAATGATTAAATAATTAATTCCCAGCCATTGATGTTCCAAACATGCCACTTGTCTGTTGTGCAATTAAGACCTTATACTCCATAGAAGTTCAATTATTTATTTATTTATAAGTTCACTTTGGCTAAGAAACATAGAATATGACAGGTACATGAAATCCTAGAGAAAACAAACTACAGAAACGGGGCAATAGATGCAGATCATGATGGCGACAGCTCTTATAATAATGATAGGCATCAATAACCCTTTGACAAAAACAAAAATACCTAGACAAATGAAAGAAGCGATCATCTTACTGAAGAAAATAAGCATCAGGACAGAAAATAAAAGTTAAATGAAAGAGGGAGGAAAAAAAAAGAAGACGTAACTCGTCAATTTACAGAAGATGGAGGGGTGATGAGACAGTGATGTATGATGTGCGACAACCACCAATGATCCTTCCAAAGTAAAACAAATTAAGAAATATCGGTATCATTCGTTTACCTTCGAATCAACTTTGATCTCATATAGGTAAACAATAATGGAGCTTTTTTTTTCATTGGAATATTGTTATAGACATAGTATATATCAAATGAGGAAAGGAGAAATTGTAACATAAAAATAAATAAATTATAGCGAAAGGCAAAGTTATCATATGCTAATAAATAAGAGTATTTTATGGTCTACCCTAATATGAATAATAATAAAATTGTAAAATAACACTTCCCCTCCCTCACTCAATAGAATATGTATCTTTCTATGGTATCATAAAGAGACAAACCCTAAAACTCCATCAAGCTTGTATCTTGTTTCAAGGAAGATCAAATGTCAAATATTAGATAAGTTTTCTCCTTTTCAATCCTTTATCAACAAAAAAGAGTTGTTTTTTCTAAGTTTTCTTGTTAGTGTTGAAGAGATTCGATTTTTGAGAGAGAATTAGGAATACCCTAGCTTTTGGTTTTGTGGCGGTTGATTGTTTGCGAAAGAAGGAAGCATCATTTATTATAGGTAATGTGGTTATAAAAGCATTTTGCTCTAATATGTATGTTTATGGAGTTTTTGTACGGTTTAAGATCAAAAAGAAGAGTTTTGGAGCTTTTTGACATATTTTGGATCTAGCTGGTATATAGATAGGAGTCACGGCTATGACAAAGGCCATGATTTCCTTGGGTGTGTGGAATCCATGCTGATCATGACCGTGACTTAGGCCATGATGGCTGTCATTGCCATATCACTACCGTGACAAGGGTTGTGATGGTTGTCACGCCCTTATAATGGGCATGACGAGGGCATTATGTTGAAGTTTTTCCTTCCCAAGCCTATCACACCCTTTATCATGTGCATAACTAATAGGGGGATGTTGTAGTGTTCTTCAATCCATGTTTTTGACTTTCTTAAACTCCTTAATCCTTATTTTTGTATCTAGTACTCCTAAATCCAAGTAGTAAGGCATATCTAGACCTAGAATAGTTGTAGTTTTTAATAGTTTAAGAGATTAGATAACCTTAGAAATAGGTTTTTATTTTGAAAACAAGTTTTAAGTTAGTTTTGCTTTATGTGGTTAGATGTTTCCGGTGAAGCTAGATTATATGTTTCAAAAGTTGTTTTAGGTATATCATTACCTTGATTGTTGTTTGTAAAGGTAGGTTTATAAACTGCAAATGAACTTAATGATATCTGGCTTTAAATTGGTTGTTGCTTATGTTTTGGCTGAGTCTAGTACATTAGAAGCACCAATGTCACTAGGACGACGTCCTAATGATCTATATGTGGCGTTATCCCAAGAGGAGTTGTGCACTGAAATGATTTTGGTAATTTAAGAGTGGTGCAAGTATAGTGCCCGGGGTGTGTGGGAGTACCCAACACTAATATATATAGTATTTATGTATACATATTTGTTTTCATGGAGTCATGAGTAACTTCAGGTTTAAGACTAATTGCTAATGACTCTGAACTGTGTTATTTGACTGGCTAATTGAAGATAATAACTTATGATTACTACATATGTTACTATGTTGCATGTGGATTTTTATGATGTTGTTCATGCACATGTGGTTATGGTTTAGCATACTAGGCCTTGTGCTCACTCCTTTTATTTTTTAAGAACAAGTGATGATCCCGTAGTTTTTGATCTATCAGGCTATGATATATATGTAGATGATGGGGATGACGATAGCAGAGTCGATTTTCTAGTTGATTATTAGATGCCTAAAGTTGGAGACAACTAGATTTAAAGACTTATGAAGTTTTAAATAGTTATGAGACCTTTTCATTCTAATGTTTTAAGTTTGATATAAGTAGGTGCTTGGTTTATGCCAATCGAGTTATTCAAAAGTTTGTATTATGACATAAATGTTTTAAAAGTATCCTTAAATGTGAGAATTTGAAGTTATAATGTATTATGATTGTGGTTTAGTAGAATCCAAGCCTTAGTGTTTCATCTCTAGTGATGATAAGTGATAGACTATTAATACTCTCAATTTATGGCGTTATAGAAATGATGTCAATCTAGTCCATTATGATAAGAAATAATTTATGGGTATTACATTGGCTTGTTTATTTTTTTCATCTTTCTACTGTTTTTACTTTATCTTTTTGTTGTTTTCAAATATGCTATTTGTCAAAAATAGCAATTGATAGAAAACAGACATTTTTACTCATAAACTGATCAAACATACTAGATACTGATATGAAATAGATATGATATAAATACCGATACAATTACCAATGAAAATTAGGCCATCTAAACAAACTCATTTATTATATATATAGTGTGTAATTATCAATATAACTTTTACATACTTATTTACACTACCAGGTTAACTTTATGATTTTGAGTTTAAACAGTTTGGGGAAGCATAAGGTCTCCATTACACAAGAGGCATAATCCCCAAAAAGGAATGTTACACCACTTGTTTTGTGCACAAGTGGTAGATTGTTCTCTTACAAAGCCAATGCTCTGTAGGGATTCCTTGCTAACAAGTGTCTTGATTTTTTTTTAATTACAATAAAAGCTTAGCTTTATAAAATATAATGCCCTAAATTTTGGGATAATTACAACTCGTCACAGTTCCATAATAACTATGGACACACTAAGGCTCAGAACTTGCTGAAAACCTACAATTACATCATTATTAGCTCAAAAACTACTCAAATATTAAATCTCCAAATAATATCAAATTACATACTTGTAACTATAATAGCCACAAAAGTCTCATATAATTTATGCACGAATTCAACTAATAAATACTAAGAAAGTCTTATGCTAACAATGTTATGGGAACTGATCATTATGTCTTGAATGTTTTGTTTCAATAAACGCTAAATTCTTATTACCATTAGACCAACTACACATGACCATAGATCCCATTTCATAGATCTTCTCATATCCTTTAATCATCATCTGGAAAGTCCTCAATGCTAGTGATATTCTCAAATCTCACTAACCATTGCAACTAACAGTACAACTACTCTTATGCTCACCATCTATGCATGAAAAAGATAAAGTGGTGAGCCAAAGTCTAGTATAATATACCACAATCACATGTGTGATGCAAACACATATTCAAGTGTAGACATGTCACTAATGCAACACCCCACATTTTATTTTATTATCTTTATTTTAAGCTGAGAAAGTAACACAAGGATGACTCCGTATCCTACCACACGTAATAATATATATATATATATATGATGTTAGGTATTCCCTAACATCTATGAGTCTATAAATTGAATATTGGATACTTCCAATATCTATGATACCAAACTCCTAGATCTACCTAGATCATTTCCATGCACAACTATACTTTGGGACAACACCACACATGGATTATTGAGTTGCCGTGATAATAGCGTGGGTACTTTACTAGCAGTAACGCACAAGCATCAAACAAATTCTTATAGTCAATTAGTAATTTAGTTAATTTATGAATCTACCCTAAATAAGTATAGGCAACAAGTAAGGTATACATGTACATGAAATGTAGACTCGTCATGAAACTTAAACCTTATAGACCTAAGTTACAAAGTAATTTGAGTATTTAGAATTATCTACTCTTCCAAATTCTACTATAGATTATAATTCCTATAGCTCTTGCTCCTACCAAAACATGAACGGCACCTGTATACATACTTATTTTAAAGATAAGGTATTCATTTAGAAAAGAAAAAAGAAGAGAAAACGGTCATAAATTCAATAATTCCTAGATTTAACATGTTAAAGGAACATCAAACCTTTATGGAAGGAGTCAAAGAAGTTTCAAAGGTTATTGACAAGGAAAAAGCAAGTTTTGAAAAAATTGTATTATACACAAGTGCCAATACAACCCGTATTGGAGGTTATGTACTTCTAAATGGGTCTTAGCATAACTTGTGTACTATGTCATGTTGGGCATGAAATCAAGATTTTCATAGTTTTCAAACTACTATGTTCAACATGGGCCTCAAACGACCCATATACTCAATCGTGTTGAGCATAGAAACATAAAAAAGTGAACTAGTGTTCAACACGGGTGCGAACATAATCCAAGTCATGTTCAACACAATTGAAAGGAAAAACATGTAAACATTGTGAATTCCAATCATTTTTTTCTCATCCCAATCATCCAAACTCAACATTAAACCTAGATACAACCTTCTTATGCACTAGTTCATCCATCTTGACAAATCTCAAAATCAGAAACTTGCATTGAGATTCATATTACTCACTTATGAATTCATCTATTCCTTCATCTTTCCCATTCTCTAGAACTTTTCTTTAGAGAGAGTTTTCAAAAATTCACTTAAAACTCATTACATCCTATAATGAATTACAATGGTTGCTAAAAACTATAAGAATTTGGTATCCAGACGATTATTTTTTATCGGAAGTGATGAAAAGAAAAAAAAAGGAAGAATGAATTTACTTTCTACAAAACCCTTTTTGAATCTTCAAAAAATATAATGCGTTTACTAGAGAGGAAGAAGGGAATTCTATAGGGTTTGAAGAAGTGAATATAGAGAGAAAGAGGTGTTATTTCCATTATCTTATATGTTGGTAATGTAGCTTTTTAAATAATAAGTTAACAAGACCATCATACCCTTATTTAATTTCTAGAAACTATTGTCCCATCCTTAACATATTCTTTTTATTTAATGGGTATTTTATAAAAATTTCAAAGATCCATAATTTCACATTGTTGATAATTGCTAACACATAAGAAAAGAAGTACATATACTTCCTTTCTATAGTTACTTATGAGTATTAAGCTTATAAGACTCACTTGTGAGATCGAGAACCATAGCTTTATTTTCTTTAACTAGTATTTATGAAGTAATTAAATATTAGCATCAAAACACTAACTTTGTGTTTGGATAGTATTTAAGGATTGAAAAAGGAAGAAACTAAGTGATTGGAATGTTATATTTAATAATTTATGTGAATGGTAAATCTGGATTAAAAAAGAAGAAAAATGAATTGAAAAGTTTTGAAAGTAGATTCTCCATATGTTCATCATCTTAATTTCAATTAATTCCCAATTATCCTTATATTACTTAGAATTATTTTTAACTAACTTATGGCATTATCATCATCATCATCATCATCATATCATTTTCTTTTTTTTTTATAATTTAATAATTAATTATACATTATGACATTTTAAGTAAGAAATCCATGAACATTGAGATAACTAAACTAAAGAGGATTCAATTCAAAAGTTTTTACTTTGAAGTGCATTTCTTTTCTTTTCCTAACTAGAAAAAAAAAGGAGGAAATAGATGAAAGTGGGGCACAATGACAAATTTATCCCCATAACAATAATCATCAAAATAAAATAGAGATAATTGTTTTGATCAATATCTTTTTATTTCTCTTCTTATAACGCCCTAAATTTTAAGGCACTTACAACTTGCCATATGTCCATATAAAATATAGACATGCAAAGGCTCGATACATGCTAATTAATAACCATAATAAAAGCTATTTAATATCATCAACATACATATATGAAGTATTCCATGTCCATAATTATTACATAATTACTTCACTTACAACAACACTATACATTCTTAAATCCTACACAATATTAACAAGGGATGACTCTAGTGTTCATCTTAAATAGATACTATTATAAGCCAACAAGCAGGTCTATATGCTATTGCACTATCTTAAACATAGGAACAATTATAACATAATATAGTAGGAGTCTCTATCTCCTATAGTTTACAAGCCATTAGTAATATTCTACTAGGTAATCCATGCCACTAAAGGCCTCCTCATAGTCCACGATGATGTCATATACAGTTTAGTCTAAAGTAGAGGAGTTTCATCTATACTTTAAAAAGAGAAGGATGAGCCGAAGCCTATTACCGTATAATAACAAACATATGCATATATACAAATAATGGCAAGATCACATGCATCATCATCATCATACAAATGCAACAAGTAAACATTTGATTATTTATATATTTTAGTCTTACACCCATTAAAAGGATAACTCAGTATCCTGAAACACACAAATATTTACATACATATATATTGGTTATTTAGTACTCCTCAATAACCACGGCGCCAACACATCCTAGATCTACCTATATCATTTCCATATATGACTCCACTTAGGATACAGTCACACATGAATCATTGGGATGCTGCGATAATAGCGTAAATACTCTAATTACTATCAGCAGCTACGCACAAGCAGCAATCAAGTCATTAATGTCAAATATTTATAAAGTCAGTTTTAGTTCCTATATTCTTAATACATAGTCACGTCGAAACCTAAAAGGAAGAAATACACTAAATTCCCTTACATTTCAAAGAAGATAAAATAAGAAATTGTTGAACGTAAAAGAAACATGGGAAAGCACACAACCATGTTTATGGGCATGTAACTTCACACGAGCAAAGTACATGGCTATGCTTAAGTTGTGTACTTCAGAAGTTTGAAAGATCGAAAGCATAGTAAGGAACAGAGCTAGATATATGACTTTGCATACCCAGTCTTTTTTTTTCTTTTTTGGAAAAGAACATGATCTTACTCAAAGAGGTACACGATTAGAAGCGCGACCTTATGTTTTAATCGTGTACTCTAAAAAACTAAGTTAATTGACTTCAAAGAGGTACATGCCTTGAAACATAGGATTGTGTATAAGCCACATATCTCAAACAAACATCCTTCCTTAAAATAGAGAGGTACACGATTTGAAACAAGGACCATGTTCTAGTCATGTACTTTTGGAAAAGCCCTCTTTAACCCATGGAAAGGTACATAACTAGTAACATGAGTCATGTATTGGTTGTGTACACAAGGAAAACGTTCTTTTTCAAAATCTTTCACTTACTTTCAAACTAAAACATGTTTAAACCATTTCTTAGTCACTTTAACACCCTTTTATATTCTCATAATTATCATTCTCTTCGTAACCAGAACATTGGATGCACCATCTACCAAAGGTATTACAATGAATAGCAAACAAGGAGTTTAAGTGCTATTACCTTTTAAATTTCTCCTAATCTTTTCGTTCCTCCAACTCTTGAATCTTGATTGATAGAGTTATTCCATAAATTCTTTTTTACAAAACCTGAATATCTTGTAAAATGTTGCTGCTAAGACCATGACAAGAAAAAATAAAATCGGACATTACCCTAGACGTATAAGGTGAGAGAAGGAAAAATATCTTACTTTACAATGGTAATTCTTCAAGAATTTGTCAGGAACTTGCACTTTGGGAGTTTTCATGGTTCTGTAAGTTACATGAAAAAATTTAGGGCAAAAAGGTGAGAGTAGTTATCTCCAAGCATATTTATATGTTGTTTTAGCCGACTTATCTTTTAAATTGAAAAGTTAATTTTCCATGTTGTCCTTACTTTTACTATTGATTTTTTCAATTTAACTTTTATTATAAATCATATATTTTATATGATTTCACTTCATTTCTTTTTTTTTTTTTTTTAAAGAAGAAAAGAATACCCAAACATTGACAATAAATATCATAATAAAAATTACATTACTTTAATTTCTACTTACTTTGCATCCTTTCCAAAAGTTTTAGTCCATTTCTTATCCTTACGAAATTGCCAATAACCATCGAAGAAATTCACCAATAACGAAAACAAGACTCCACTTTTTGATTAATAGACCAATATTAAGTCAATATGAAGCAGAATAGAATTAGAATATAGTCGAGAAAACGACGAGGCATGCCCAAATATCACAATGTCCGCTCTTTTTTTGTTGAAGTCTCAGTTGCTACATGCACTTCCCACTTTCCACAAGATCTGTGTGTTTCACCGCTGACCTGGAGTGTATAAGGATGGGCATGAATCAATAAATTAACAAAATAAAATCTATAAAAAAAAATGCTTGCTTTGTATGCAACCTAGGTAAGAGCAGTATATTGCATATGGACCTGGTAGACTAGGATCATAATTTGCTGGGCAAATGGATGCGTTATACCGGAATTTAGTAGCTATGGTGGTGGATCTCTGCCATCTATAAATAATAATTGAGATTATAAATAAAAATAATATTATAGTGATGTTTTACACATTTCAACTATTGATGATTTTAAAAAAGTTAATATATAAAATTCAAAGGATCAAAGACAAGATTCATATAAGTTATTAATTCCTGAAGTTTCACACATGTCAAAGTTTCACACATATCACAAAATTAGTAAAATTAAGACCTTTCAAGGGGTCCTATAAGACCAACTTCAATGCTAAAAAACTTTCTAAGGTCCTTAGTATGCCATGTCATCGTCTCAAGGAACTCTATATATTAAGAGCCTCTTCATTTTATCCTTGGATACATGGTGAAATTTTAAGGGATATGAGTGATGTGATAGTTACTTGTGCAATAAAGTGAGTTGCTTGTCAGGTTGCTTAGCAATCAAAGTTACTTGGGCAAGCAACTTTCTCACTCCTATTCCCATTGCTCATTTAACATTATTTTAATTTTTACAAAAAAATAATCCTCTCACTCCTCTTATTCGTCCATTTACTCTTAACATTTATAAAAAAAAGTATAAACATTATATTAAGATAATAAAATAAAATGATACTCACAAAAATTTATAAAAGGTAGATAAGTAACTCTCTTAAAGTAATCATGAATAAAGTAGAGAGTTATTTAATAAAAAAAGTTGCTTTAAGTGTTGATATAGTACTTTAAGCAATTCCTTAAGCAACCCAATAAAATATGCTTTAAGGATCTATAAAGGTTTTTTAAAATCTTTTTAATGTTTTTGTAGATCCCACATTATGATTACTTTTACCAATGTGAAAATATTTTATCAAGGTAATTTTAATGTAAAAAGAAAAGGGTTAAATAAATTTTGCAATATAAATATTAGGCATATGTATAATTCTTGGATGAACAATTCACCTAGCATTTCCTTTGAAACATATAAAATATATTTTAAAAAAAATTAAGATATGGATCCTTGCAAGAGAAACCGGAAAAGTACAAGCAGCGTGCTTTAACGTGGAAGAAACTTTCGTTGAGGTACTTCGCCATAAAAAATCACACCAAGCACCGTGCGTTAAAGATGGTCTAAGGTGCCTAGCTATGGCCATTGCTTGCAAGAAAATAATTATGTTGATATACCTAAATTATATTAAATATCAAGATAATACATATATATATATATATCTCTATATATCTATATGTCAACTTGTTTCCATTATGATCCAGTTATATGAAAAATAATCTGTTAGCTATGCAATCTGATTTCTTAACTTTTCCTAAAATAATGTAAGAAAATAGGGTAAATTATAAAGATACTCCCTATAAACTTGGATATTACAAAGACTATCCTAATATTTATAAAAAACCCAATACTTACACTTCTTGATAAATCAAAACGATTCCTATTGTAAATTTAAAAAATATTATAAAAACACACTGAAATTGAAAATCTAGCACATGCACCCTTTGATAGAAATATAAGAAAATCTCAAAATATTAATTTAAAAAATCGTCATTTTCATAAATCAAACTACATTGATAAGTTGACATTCTCATATCTAGTTTTCTACCAATTAAACAAAAGTAAGGGGACATAAATTTTTGTCGGTATGTAAATGTTGAGTTTTTCAAATTTGTTATAACTTTGTAATATCTAAAGTTTTTAAAGGCTATATTAGTAAATTAGCTTAATTCATTACTTAATGATTGAGTGTTTTTTTTTTCCCCTCATTTTATTACATTGATGCCACCATTCACGAGTCAAGTTTTCAAAGGAAAAAAATCACTTTATAAAATCAATAGGATCTACCTTTAGTTTTTTTTTTTTTTTTTTAAATCTATAATTTACATATAGCGGCCGCGTATTTTATCAAGAGGTGTAAGTATTAAGTCTTTTTTTTTTTAAATTTGAGTTGTCTTTGTGTTGTTAAGGAGTGTAAATGTTAAATTTTTTATATTTAAGATGATTTTCTAGTTTACCTAATGTAATTCTGGTAGTACCCTTTTAAATTTCAAGTTTATTTTTCAATTTTTATTGGGTTGATGCAACAAGTCAAATTTTTTATCATATGTCACTTTCTTAAAAGAGAAAATTAATCCAAGACGTACATATTAGTTAAATAAATAAATTGATATTATTTTTATCTAATCATAGGCCAACTAAATAAAATAGTGGCACTTACAAGTGTTGAATTTTTTCAAATCCAGTATGTCTTTTAGTATATTTAAAGGTTAGAAGGACGTCCAAGTTGAACGATTGTCAATGTTGGATTTTTAAAATTTGAGGTATTGTCGTAATATCCAAAGGATATAGGAATGTCATTGTAATTACCCTAAAAATATAGATAGAATAGGGTCACGTCATCCGTCTTGATGGATGATTTAACAAGAACATAAAGAGAAAAAAGTACGAGCAGGAGTTCAGATGCAATGAATGACTATTACCTTTACTTAGCTATAAATAAATTATACATTTTTTTCTATAGTTATCATTTATTAAGAAATAGCAAATTAAATACATATATCTAACAAAATAACCCTTTTCTATAATGTACTACTATCTTAATTGTAATTCTATATCTTAATTTTACAGGTGATTATAAATATTTGATACACCAACGTTTAATAATGTTGATTAATATTTAGGTTCTAGGATACCAAAAGAAGAATAAGACAGCGCAACTGCGACTGCGAACCAAAGTCGGTTCCTGTTTCTGTATATTTTGCAGCGGAATGATCGGTGTGGAAATAGGAAAAAGTAATGCTCGACATGTAAGCCGACCTTTAGGCTCTGTCTCTCTCTCTTCCCCCCCTCCTCCGCTTCTGCTTTGATCTACTGAAGTCAGAGAAGAGAAAAAAAAAGGAAAAACAAAAGAACATTTGTCAGTTAATCTCTCACTGGAAGCCAATGTTGGCCAAACGTCATGCCTAATAATTAATATAAATCGCACGGTTTCACTTCACCATCCCTTTGGAATTTTCCACTTCGTTTCTCATTCATTCATTTTTATTTTTATATATTTTTTTACTCATGAATCACTATATAATATATTTGTATTATATAAAAAGAAAATTATTAAATTCTTTTGTTGCTGTGCATCGACCCAGCTTTCCATGTATACCTTCACATGCACTTGCATCCCCAGAATAATCCCCAAAACCCTAGCTTACTTTCACTTCCGCACGCGGTGCTGTCATCAACCACCATCTGAATTTACCATTTTAGCCCTTCTTGCTCATGTTTTTCCCATGCAACCTCCAATATATCCATTTCAACATATACAAAGCTTTTCATATATTATATATATTCTTATATATGAAATAGCCGAATGAATATTTGCTTTACTCAACTTATTCTTACATTAAGGTCTCAACAAATAAAAGCATACTACATATTATTAATTTCATTTTTTTTTTTTTTACAAGTGAAATAACACATGACATGTTATTGAGACAATAACGTGACAGTAAATTCGCTATAGCGAATATTCATAAATAACACCCAATATAAACAGATTGTGTGTATATATATATATATCCGAAGATAGTATTTGAAGAGACCGTGCATACATATGTTCTATTGAATTTTAAAGATTATTGTTCACATAAAGTGCAATATAACCATTAATTGTTGAATCATGCACACATATCAACGATGATTAGATTAAACCTGACACTAATAATACATGTCTCTTGGTGTCCTCTGTGTTGATTGGCTAAATGAGAACATTTTTTTTTAATCTGAATAATTCAAAAAGGAAAGAGCAGGTAGGGCTAAGTTTTGGTAAACTTGTAAAGTAGATTAATTCTCTATGTTATAATATGAAGCTATCAGGTAGGGCTAAGGTTTGGGAAACTTGTAAAATCAGTGTTGGTATATAATTGAACACATAAGTAATAATATAGTATATAATTTTTAGACTAGGAAGCCCAGGTATTGCTTGGGTGAGGCTAGGATAATTAAAAACGACGTCTGAAAAGGTGAGAGAGAAAGGTTGTGGAACAGAAGCATGTTAGCGCTCTTGCATGTAGGAAACATGCTGACGCTAAAATTAAGCTTTTGTTATCATTTTCAGTAGAATTTGGTAATGGCTGATGATGATTATGTCTCTTGCATACCCGATCGATTTGACATTCAACTAAGGCGTAGATCAAAGGTGGGTCGATGATTGTACTGAGGTTTGACTTATTTGCAGTGGAAGCATTGAGGCATGGATATTTTTGTCGTTGTTAGGTTTCTTTTTTAAATAATGTACTAGTTACGTGTTGCAGAAATGAGACAATAGCAAGTCTTATCCTTTTGAAACATAAAAGTCCCGATTAGCTATTGTGAAGTCACGGGCGTATAAAATTTTTTTATTAGACCATTTTCGGTTTGTATAGATTTTGTGCGGTCAGATATTATTAAAATCTTATGATCCGAAGAGATTATACTGATTGATGTATGAACCTTACGAGGTGGAGGCATTATTCATAGTAAACTAACCACAAAAATTTCTATTGAAATTAAAGTGGGTCGGTCTAATTTATCACACGCGATGAGATTAGACATACCACAAATTATTAGTAAGTTGCATTAGTTAGTGTTGCTTATAATATATATGCTTGGTTAATTTTTTATAGGTGAAGTGGGATATCTATTATATATATTTTTAAAAAACTGTTGTGACATGTTTAATTTGTAAATATGAATTCTAATAAGAATAATATAAAGAAATATAGTGATTATTTCTTATTATGGCTTTGAGATCTTGTCGATAGATATATATATCTGTTGTAAAGGACTAGAGAATAGTTACTCTTTAGTTGTATAAAAGTAATGGCAATTCCTCATTCATAGCAATAGAAATTTTATGAAATAGTTAACTAACCAAACACAGATAACAGTCTACTAGAATGGAAAAATTCTTAAATTCACCTTTATGAAGTCAACAATCACATGTATCAGCTTAGCTAATACTTGGTCTAGTTTACATATTTCCACTCCCATCTTCCTTTGAGAAATTGTGGCAAACACTAGAAGCCTTAAGCCTTATGTTTCTTCTCTCCATCATACCTTGTGTAGTCTAATCTCTCTCACCCTTCTGCCACCTCCTACTTCATATTTTGAACACCAATCATTGAGCCTATAGATAGTATGCATATTTTATAGCAAGGAAAAGGTAATTAATATTTATTTCTATTTCACCTCTAAGTATTCTTAACTATTGAAAGAAATTAATAGTAGTCTGACTAAAAACTCATGGTCATGAATATGTTGTGATGATAAATTGAAGGAGAAATCAATAATGAGTTAGATTAAACAGCAAGGTTTTTTTAATAAGTGATATTTATGTTATAAATAGTGTTGAAATGGTATTCTATTTTCATTGATTAAATTGTTGAATATATGTTTTGTTCTTATAGGCCATACAAGATTGCTAACAAAGGAAAGAAATAACTATTTTACATGAGTTATGCCAAAGATCATGATAATACATATTTTATGGGACTGAATGATTCTAATTACTCAATTTCAGTAAATTAATGATAGCTCAGGTCGACACCTTTCCTAAGTTAGTGCATGGATATTTTTCTTGCCCAACTTGTCTAGTAAGTTATAGAACACTTTGCTAGAAACAACTTTTATAAGAATGTTTGCTAGTTGGTCTTCTAATTTACAAAAGGAAAGTGAACTATCTTTACCTCAAGTTTTTCTTTAATAAAATATCGATCTACTTCAACATGTTTTGTCCTGTCATATTGAACCAAGTTATGTGTAATCTCTATGGCAACTTTGTTATCATAAAACAATCTCATACTTGAGTCAGATGAGTAGCCAATTTCTTTTAACAGCTCTTTTAGCCAAAGCAACTCATAGAGTCCCTTTGCTATACTACAAAACTCAACCTCTACACTAGATAATGCAACTACTTTTTGTTTCTTACTTCTCCATCACATTAAGTTTCCTTTAACAAAAGTAAAGTACCTACATGTAGACATTTTATTAGCAATGCTTCCTACCTAATCTGCATTTGTATAACCATTAATTTTTAGGTGATTGCACTGTTTAAACATAAGACCTTTTCTTGGAGATGCTTTTAGATACTGCAAGATTCAAGTTATAGCTTTCATATGTTCTTTACTTGGATTACGCATAAAGTGACTTACAAGGCTCACGACATAAGTAATATCTGGGCATGTGTGAGATAAGTAAATCAACTTCCCCACAAGCCACTGATATCATTCTTTGTTGGCATGTATCTAATCTAGACATTCTCTTAGTTTGTAGTTTTGAACTAACAACGTGTCTATTGGCTTACAGTCAAGCATGTTCATTTATGCTAAAAGGTCAAGTTCATACTTTATTTGTGAAAGAAATATCCCTTGACTTGATCGAGCCACCTCAATTCCTAAAAAATATTTCAATCCTATAAGATATTCCATTTCAAACTCAATTGCTAGATGTTTTTGCAAGCTTGCAATCTTCTTCTCATCATTTCCTATAGTTACCATATCATCAACATAAATTAAAAGGCTAGTTACCAACCTTCCTTGATGATTTAAAAATAAAGTGCTATATGAATTGATTTATTTGAACCCGCACATCTTCATAGTTGAGTTGAATCATCTAAACCATGCCTTTGGTGACTGCTTTAAGCCATAATGCTTTTTGCAACTTGCATACCTCCCTAAATTGTGATGTAGCAAAGCTTGGTGGGACATCCATGTAAACTTCTTCTTTAAGGCCCCCATGAAGGAATGCATTTATTACATTGAATTGATGAAGTGGCCAATCCAAATTAGTAACAATTGATAGTAAAACTCTGACTATATTCAATTTTGTCGTTGGTGAAAATGTTTCTTGGTAGTTAATGCTATATGATTGTTTGTGTGTATTTTTTTTACAACGAGCCTTATCTTGTATCGATCTATTGTTCCATCTACCTTATATTTAATGGAGAACACCTATTTACGTCCTCCTATTTTCTTCCCTTTCGGTAGTGTTGTGTGCTTCCATGTATTATTATTTTGTCATGTTGCCATTTCTTTAGTTATTACATGGGCCTATCTGAGGTCATTCAAAGCCTCTTGAATTGTATTGGGATGTGCTAAAAGTACAGCTTATGCATAAACGTCTCGAGTGGATATGACATTTTCTTAGTGCTAACAAAATTAACAATTGGATATTTAGTTCTTTCCTCTTTACAGTATGGTGAATATCGATTTAGTATCTTTCTCCTGTTGTACCTAAAGATAATTTATATCCAATAAGAGTATCTTCATTGTCATTAGAAGAGAGATTTAGGGATTGTATCTTAGGATTATTCTTAGGAGTTTGGTCATCACTTCATTTCCTCCTTCTTGCCTATCTTTCACGTAATTTCTTGCTTTCTCATCTTGCTTGACTGAAGGCATATCTTTAATTCCAGGCATTTCCACATTTGTGCCTTTAAAACATAGCCAATTCTCCCAATAACCATAGTTCATATTATTATCTTCACTAATTTTCTCCCCTTAAAGAGAATAATGTGAATCTGGCTCTTGAAAGAAATATTTAGGTTATAGAAATGTAACATCAATTTTGATATGTACTTTCCTTATTGCAGGATCATAGCATCGGTATCCCTTCTAATGTTATGCATAGCAAAAAAATATGCAACGAACCACACATGGATCAAATATGGTCCTTTGAGTCTTGTGAAGATGGGCATAAGCTACATGTCCAAATATTCTGAGTAGAAGCATTAGGATGGTTGATAAAGATATATAATGAGCAAGAAATTATAATGAAGTCTTAAAGTTTAGCATTCTTGAGGGCATTTGATTCATCGAGTAAACTACAATTGTAACCGCATCTGTCCAATACCATTAAGGTGCATTAGCTACTATCAAAGAGACCAAGCTGTTTCTAGAATGTGTTTATTCTTTCTCTCTGTGATGTTGTCCTGCCATGGTGTTTGAGAGCATGTTATTTCATAGTATAACCCATTCATTTGAAAATATTCCTGCAGCTATTTATTGTCATATTCTCCTCCATTATCAGAATAAAGGACTTGAAGTTTAACAGAAAATTGGGTCTTAATCATAGTATGGAAAGAGCGAAATATTCTAGCAACCTCATTTTCAATTTTCATTAAGTAGAGCATACGTGTGCAATGATTAACAAAAATCACAAAACCATCTAATTTATGAAGAAATTGAAATGGAAGCTAGCTCCCAAACATCAGAGTGGATCGATATAAATGTTATATCATACCTTTTTTAATTTATTGGATGGGAAAATCAATGACTTTTAGCTATAATGCAAGTTTCAAATTTTAATTTTGTGTCATCTAAGTTGTCCTGATTAGAGATGCCACTACCAAATTTCTCGCTCTTTATCACACATATAATTAATGTTGTTGGCTTGACTAATACTGAGATCATTCATGTAGTACAACCCCCCTCTTTTATTACCATGACCAATAATCTCTTTGGTGAAAATCCTAGAGCAAGAAAAACTTAGAATAGATTAGTACACAACAATTCAATTCTTCAGTAGCTTGTCTAAGATATAGCAAATTATTCGTAAGTGTTGGAACAAGTAAAGTATTTGATAAAGAGAGTGAGGATGAAAGTGCTACTTTTTAACCCCTATAACAGGGTATTTCACACCTTTTGCATTAGTGATATATATCTATCTTGATTGAGTTGTTTCAAGAAAATCTTGTGGATTGAATGTCATGTGGTCACTTGCTCTCGAATCAATGGTGTAATTGCCGTTAGCTAGTTCATCGTAGGCAAAAGAAAAATTTGCTACAATTGGTAGAGGTTCCTCTTCTGATATAAGAGAAAGGTGAGGTTCCATGGAGACACTTTCAAAATTAACATAAGTAGCTCAACGAACTTCACGCTTCTGTGCCTTTAGTTTATGCCACCAATCTGGGTGCCCATGCAAGTTGAAACAACTGCCTTTAGTGTGTTTCATATTTCCACAGTGTGTATAGCTTCCTTTCTAGTCCTATATCTTTTGGTTTGGTTGAAGTACTCAGCTTTCCATTTGTCATCATTTGCAGTGAAGGTTCTGATTTCTTTCCTCCGTTTAATATCATAGCCACACTTGGTATGGTATCCTCCTTTGTTAACATTACCATTGATCTAGATCTTCTCAACAAACATGAGTGTAAGCCTCTTCCATAGTAGGAAGGGTTGAATTTGAAACACATTAGCACAAATCTTGTCTATTCAATTATTAAGCCCTTCTAAGAAAGTGTGAACTCTATCCTCTTACACCATAGAGATATATTTTTGTATATCAGTTTCACAATTCATCTGATTGGGATGTTAAAAATCAATTTCTCTTCACAAGCCTTGAAGAGTTTTATAGTATGTCTCAATTGATCCTCCACCCTGCATAAGTCTCAACACCTTCCTTTTGAGACCATAAACTTGAGAGGTGTCACCACCATCAAAATATGTCATGGCAATAGCATCCTATATTGCTTTTGCCATTGGAAATCTGATGTAGTTTCCAATTAGTCTTGGGTCTATAGAATTTATTAACCTGCCTTTTACTACTGCATTTTCTATTCTCTACTATCTAAATGTAAGATCTGTCTCTGATGGTTTTTGAAGATCTCCATTTATGTATCCAAATTTGTCTTTACTAGATATATGCATCTCTACAATTTGAGACAAAAATCCCTAGTTTGTATCATCCAATTTGATGCCAATTGGTATGACTGTAGGGTCATGAGTTGCTGGGGCTAGTGTTTGATTCAACACCTGTGATATTTTAGATGTTAAGTCTACACGAATTGATGAATCTATTTAGAAGCTTTGTGTTGAAGGGGTTGATCTCTATCCTCAAATTTTTTAGAAATCTCTCTCTCTCTCTCTCTCTCTCTCTCTCTCTCTCTCTCTCTCTTGTCTTTCTATTAATCCACATAAAGAGTCATAGGTCCTAAGATCTAATGCTTTGATACCATGTTGAAATGGTATTCTATTTTCATTGATTAAATTGTTGAATACATGTTCTACTCTTATAGGCTATGAAAGACTGCTGACAAAGGAAAGAAATAACTATTTTACATGAGTTATGCCTAAGATCATGGTAATACATATTTTGTGGAATTGAATAATTCTAATTACACAATTTGAGCAAATTAATGACAACTCAAGTGGACAAATACCACTTCTTTAGAATACTTTGTTAAAGAATTGAATAATTAAAAATTTAGGCTCTCAAAATTTTATTTCAAAATTAAATCAATGAAAACCTTCAGAAAAGTTAGCATATAAGGTATCTTAAGACTTACATACCAACATAGACAAATGGGAGATTGACCATATTGGACTTTAGGATCAATCGGCCTCCATAAAGAAAGTGAAGAAAGATCACTTCACTATCTGATTAGCTATGCTATCCTACCGACCCCAATAGTAGAGGTTAACTGCCCTTATTTTTCTCATACAAGTTGATCATCCCTAATGCCTAAGTTGATTAAATTACCCTTAAAAAACGTAGTATAAATCTTATAGGCTAATCACTTGTTTAAATGAAAGAAATGAGTTTAGTCTTGAGGTTTACAATTTGGGGCTATATACATGAGATGTAATTAAATAACAGCATTGAATTGGATGTTAAGAGTTATCAAGGTTTTAGACAAAAGTAAGATACATAGCTATTATTGTGTGAAGCATGTGAATGCATGATAGTTTTAACCGGCTAATCAATATTTAATTTAAATAATCGATCTTTGTTTATGCTTGTATGTTAAAACATTTGGATGACAACCATTAACAAGGGAATGCTAGTCTTAGACTCCTCGTATGATATTGTTAAATTAGGCATAAGTGTTACTATGATGATCGAGTGGGTTAAATGATATAAGAGAACTATGGTTAATATTGCTTAATTGAGTAAAGTTATACAATTAGTAGAATGGGACACTAAATCCTGCAATGTGGATGGAATATGTTCCAATTGGAATGATATAAGTGGTGAACTCAGTATAAGGCAATTAGAGTTCTAACAATTTAGAAAGTTGTCACTTTACAAAATATGTTTCGCTAAAGATGGCTATGTGGATCTTATTGTAATATGTATGGCAAATGGTGAGCTATGATTCTATTACTTATGAAAATTTAAACATGAGTCATTTGGAAAATTGATTATCAAGGTTGCACTGTGAGAATTACTTAAAAAATGGTTTTTTTTTTTTTTTTGTTGCATTTAGTAATCGTAAGTGAGTGTGAGGTTTGACATATGATTTTATTTATGCATCTAGTTACTATGAACTAAGTTTCATGGCATCCACATTTAGGATTCCTATTATAGGTGATGAGCTTAGTTAGACTGCTAGGTTGGGATGGGGAGTGAAGTTAGTATAACTATTAGATAATAGATGGATTTGGATTTGTAAGTTGACAAATATTTCATTGTATTTATATGTAGTTAGAGATGGTAAAGTTTTAATGAGTAAAACAAATTCAATAAAAGAGTTTGAACATTTCTTTAAGGATCTATTAGTGTCCCTAATAAGGTAGCAATATGCAATATGTTGAACACATCTTTCAATTTTAGGAAGTGACAATAAAGATAAAGAATTGTGTTGCTCTACCTTTTCATACATTAAATGTAAGTTTATAGCATGGTGTTGGGGAGTCTCAAAGGAAAATAGAAATGTGAAAAATTCAGAGTGAAATCATCTTTTAGCTAGTCACTAATTATGAAAAAAGGAATGGAAGACCAATTTTTTTTTTTTTTTTAAATATTGTGGATGAAATGGTCATTTGAGAGAATGGTTTTATAAAATTATTAAATTACAATTTAATTTTTACTTTGCTAATAGCAAAGAAAGAAATATTGTAGACTATTTGTAAAACATGTTAATAAAATTGTAGATTTCACTTTAATGGAAATGGGAGAGCCTTTAAATTTAAATCTTTGTGGAAATCAAATCTCAATGCTAATAGTCTTACTTGAATGTAGCAAAACAATAGCAATATTTCTATTCTAGCATAACCAATAAACTAAAAAATCATCATTCTAACATAATAAGAATTTTACCAGCATGCTCTTGTTTGTCATTTTATATTTTTTATCAAATTATTAATATGACCACAATAATTAATCTAATATGAAATAGGTATTTCTTCAATTACATTCTTATAGAAATTGGAAAAAAGCGTGCAATCACCTCATGAGTGAGGATCTCAACATTTGCAATTAGTATATTATCTTAAAAAGAGTTGAGATTGGGCAATCTAAAATCCATAGAGAGAAGCATTATTATAAATTATGTAAATTTTAAATGATATTCCATTCATGCTTTCAACATCACCAATCATCATGATATTTATCTCCTAACAAAATCATATAATTATGGTCTAATGGAGTATTGATAAATGCATATTTAGTAAAGAAGCACTCAAAATTTCAACAAGACATGTCATGTACAAGGCTAATCACAAGTGCCACACATTAAGTTAAAAGCATTAGGCACATGACTAGTAATATTAAAGCATTCATTTCAGTCAAAGACAATATAAAAATTTTGTTTGTGTTGTTGCTGAGTACAATAGGTCTTTTATGACTCCTTAATTGATGAGTTATCTGGATGCTACACATGTTAAGTTAGTGGCCTCATGAGGAAATTGCTAGGGGAATAAAGAACTTATGTCCATTAGTGCTTCAAAGCTCAATATAAGTTTACCTAAATTGGGGTAATGGCTTGGTGGATGATTTAATGCCTACAAATTATTGTTAGCATAGAAGCACAAGAGTTGAAAATTTTCTTTGGAGTGTAATACAATATTTTAATCTAGTTGGTAGGTTAGATGATGCATCAAGACTTAAAGTGACTTTAATGATCTTATAGTATATAGCTACCTTATGGTAAAGGATGTCAATTCTTGAAACTAGGTAGGGAGATAGGCTAGTTAGATAATTTGAAGTGTAAAGCAAAGTTGAAGGTTAATTTTACCTGAGAAATGTTGAGAGAGATGTTGGGTTGAAATCTGAACAAATTTTGAAATAAATCAAATGCGAAGTAAATTAAGAAGATTATTTCTTTCAAGTTTTTATGGAAAAGTTAATAAATAATTATTTTTTAAAGTTTTCTATTTATGGAAATGATATGAACAGTGGGGTATGGATCAATACAAAAATAAATTTGCACTAACTCAATAGATAAACTAGGTTTAACTAAATCAAAAGTGATATGACTCACAATTGATGATATAGTCAAATTGATAAATAAAGCGTCGATATGACTCAAGAAGATTTCAGTAATGATAATTTTAATGGGATTCGATATGACTCACAACTTACCTTAATGTAGGTATAACACAGTCTTAAAGAGACTAATAAGTACAGGGTTCACCACAATCACAAAGGGATTGATATGAATGGAATCAATTGAGGTAATCTTAATCATAAGAGTAAATTTTGTTCATAGATATCACAACATTCATTACTTTGTATTCCCTATAAGGTTACATATTTATAGTAAAATTATAATGGTTGTAACTATAGAATTGCTATCAATAAAAAAGAAATATACCAAAAAGGAAATAAAATAACAACTTACAAGGAAAGAACCATCTATATAGTCCAATGGATCCCTAATTAGGTGAATTAGAATATTCCCTCGCTATATCTAAAAGGTACAAAATATTTTATAAGCGTAAACAAAAGATTTTCCCATGTCATCCACTGCAAATAGAATCTTTAGAAGTTATGAGTTACCAACACCAAAATGCATATCTTAAGAAATTTAGAAGTTATTCCCCGGACTTAAGTTCTACTAAGATACATAAAAAAAAAAAAAACATCTTCCATACCTCATACTTGAATTTTTGTTAGTATATGTAATAACCTAAATTCATACCATTCAGAAATAATAATCATTAAGAAAATAATGTAAAAATTTTGAAAAAGTTTTAAGAAAAGTTATGGATAGCATTCCCAATTTCTTGTGATTTAAGAACATTGAAATTTAAATAAATTAATGATTGTTTAAAATTTTGAATTATTACTTTTTAAGATAAAATTCTATAAAAATAACAAGGATGAAATTAAAATATATATATATATATATATGCAAATAAATGAAAATGGGATTCAAGTAAGTGATAATAATAACCAAAGTTATAAAATAAAATGTAAAGACCTGGCCTACTTAACTCAAATATTAAGTGTGTCAGATCTCCCGACCACACATAATACCCAAATATTAGGACCAATATTCAAGCATTATACGTAAGGTCATCTTAAAAAGAGATGTTTATAATGGCTACCTATTTAAAATAGATATAACATTTACATGATTTGAACTAAGAAACACTACCACTACATAAGTAGTGGGTCATCACCTATATACAAGACATACATCATATATATACATTATAGCTTCCCAAGGATCACATAAACATAGAGATCTTACTTACAACCCAACTATATTACAAATACAATTCAAATTAAAATACATTCCAAGGCTTAACAATAATTCTAAACACTTCACAAAATTTACATCAAAAGGAATCCTAAGCATATACTAAGTCTCTCTCTCCTAGTCATCCATTGAATCCTCACAGTCAGTCCCATAGCCCATATCGTCATAGGGTTCGTCATTAAAGTTACCTACAAGATAGCAGCATGAGCCAAAGGCTTAGTACACAATAGTGCAAATAAATACATATGCAATGCTCACTTAACTAAATGCAATGCAATAAATCACCACAACTTCATTATCATTTAGTTAAGTGAATAGAACAACACTGGAGTATTCAAACTCCGATTCAAGCTTGGGAATTCTGGAGGTCCTGAGTAATAGCAGCTGCTCAGGGGGTTGATATAGATAGACCGGATATCTATATCTCCTATATCTAACCGAAAATGAATATTAATAGCATTATTTAAGGTTCACACTCCTTTATACACTCCACTTATCCTGATCTATAACATCAATTAGTTCAACGATCCCATACCCGTAAACTAAAACATATTATTTCCTTCCGTGCCTAAGTCGAGAATATACCAATACAGTTAACCCTATTAGCTACCCACTTAGCCAATAAAAAAACCACCATTGTATCATGGATTTGAGTCATTGTGTCATGACAAAGGATTGGGCTTAGTGCTTAAACTACCGTGCCATTGCATCATGACAAGGTTGTCGCTCCCTGGTTCTGGATTAAACGATGTAAAGCACAACCAATTTCAATATCTTTCATTAATCTTTGATTAAGGTAAAAATGATATATGCCTATCCTAAGCAACAATCAATCAAAGTATTATGTACCTGGTTTGATTTGGGAATTGACGAGAATCTCCAACTGAGTATCTATCTTTGTTCCACATAAATCAACTACATCACATTACTATCTTAAGTCAAATTTATATTCACTAGATTAGAACTTAGGAAAATTATTGAACCCTATGTAAAAACAATCCAAAGTCATCACATAACATTATATAACATCATACAAGACAAATCTTTGATTAAAAAGTCTTATATCATGTATCGGAAGATGTTGGAAGAAGTTATAAAATTTTGAAATTTACAAAGTCCATGCCGGCCATTAACACCGGCAATGCAAACCTTAAAGCCGGCGGTATAGGATCATACGCTGGTAGCATATAAGGGGGCATTAAGAAGTATGCATTATGTACAGAAAATTGGAGTCTTTTCACCGGTAATTTCAATGTTAATGCTGACGGCGTTTAAGAAAAATTTCGAAAGATCAGAAATCAGGGTTCTAATACCGGCAAATCCTGACTTCAACCCCAGCAGCATACACTGTAATTCACATTACAGATTTCCTCTATTTTCCAAACACAAAAATTTTTACATTTTAAATCTTCCAACTCATTCCAAACCACATGAGAGCCTACTACAACCTATCTATAACATGTCAAGCATTCTAAAGCTTTCCTAACCAATCTACAACATCTCAACAAGAATTAACATATCAACTACTTGTATTATACTACACAAGCATATTTCATGGATTAAGAGGAAAATAAGACATCTCAAACATCAAATAAACTTACCTCAATGTATATAAGGCTTGGGGAAGGATTTTTGGTGTATTGAGTCTAAGAAAACTTGATTTGTGTGTTGGAAAATTTTTGGTCTTCTAGAGTTATGAATTTTCTTTTTCCTTTGTTCTGTTTTGGATTATTTAAAGTTTACAAATATGCTTGATATTTATCCAAAATATATTGACTTTTTTTTTGGGTGGGGGGAGGGGGAGGGGGAGGGCATAGATTAGGGAAGGCTTTGGGCCTTAATTAGGCTTTGATTTGGGCTTATATTAGGCCAAAAATCTTCTAAGCTTAAAGGCTATAAACTTAGCTCAAAACACTCTTAATTCTTCAAACATTAATTACTACAACAACCACTTGCATTAACATAATAATTGAATAGTATGAATAAACTACCATTCTAAATACATTTACCAAAGACTTATATTTAGTTATTACTTCCTAACACATATAACTAGAGCAAACAACACAATTCACTCTACACATACACATACACACATGCAACAATAAATCTACAAGTATTAATTATAAATTAACTTTGGGTCATTTCACTCTTCCCTCCTTCAAGAAGTTTCGTCCTTGAAACTTACCTCAATCATGACTCAAATAACTCGGGATACTTTTATCTCATCATATTCTCAACTTCCCAAATTGCTTCATGCTCGGATTGGTTACTCCATTGAACCTTTACCATAGGGATTATCTTGTTCCTTAACACTTTATCCATTCTCTCCAAAATCTTAATAGGCCTTTCCTATATGATCAAATCGGGTTGAATTTCTGGCTGATTTGTATGAATAACAGTATTTGGATCTGATATACCCTTCCTTAACTATGAAACATGGAATACATTGTGTACATCTGACATGTCACGCCCCATAAGGGTATCCTAAATGTAACAGTCCGCCACACGCTATAGAAGACTCTTGAATTTCTATCCGAACCCTTCGGGAGTCTTGTATAGATGTAAAGCGTCCCTTTACAACAATAGAATACTCTATTCAATGGAGTTAAGAAGTTTAATATGGCATTCATTAGCCATAGACAATAAACCAAAACACATAAATCCAAATTACAAAGTTTAAGGGCATTCCCCTGCAAAATAATATTAAGTCCATTACAGTCATCCAGAGTCCTTTAGTTTCTAACGGAAGTCTAAACAAAACCGAAGTAAACTTCTAAGGGAAACTCCTAGCTCCGGTACCTGAGCTGCAGCCTGCCTTGGCTTAAGCCAAATGAATTCATGCTACAACAAGTAGAAACTATAGGGGCGTAAGCTAACTAGCTTAGTGAGTGAAAACTTCCATATCACAATTAAGACAATTCATTTAAGCAAGTGAAATGCATCAAACAAATGAGTTCAACAAACATATGACCAGCCGAAAATCATATGTGGATGGACTTGCGCCCTCCATCTGGGGTTAGCAGATTAACGAATCCTGCAGTACGACGTCGTTTAAGCTCACGGTCAACTGAACAATAATTCTTTTTATGGATCACGATTAACCAACATATATTCGTTTTATGGATCACGATTAACCAACATATATTCGTTTTATGGATCACGAAAAACCAACAAATGCTAATGCTCCATCCCCATCGTGATATGAATGAGTTCAAATTATAATTGAAGTCCAATACTCGATTAATCCCAATTCTATTAGGCGGTCAAGTAATATTCGTAGACACTCAATTCTAGCTCATCTCTATACAAGCAATAACTTATCACCCGACTTCGATATTCTTTAAGTTCAACTTCACATATCAACAACAGACAATTATAATTCCCAACTAACCCCATCATGCATAATCATTTTTTTTTATCTTTACTTAGCAACTAGTGCAACTATTATTACAATCACAAGCAATAATTGAGATCAGAAGTGAAACTCACTCAGCCATGGAACGTCGGTCTCTTAATAGTAGTAGTCGGGTGGTAGGGTGTCGTCGTTCTCGGGATCACCTACCAAATAAGAATAATCTAATGAGAGTTTCATCACTTAACTAATTCAAGCTATGCATCTAAGCTAGATAAAATCGTGATTTCGCTATTTGCGGAAGTTCCAATTTAAAACGGCCATAACTTGATCATTATAACTCGGAATTTCTCAAATTTTATATCAATGTCTATCTAATTCGAAAGATCTATCTATTTCTAATATTATTTTCAAGGTTTAAAAACCTTAAGGTCATGGAACAGAGGGATCAGATCTGTTCTGTAACTTTTTCATTTCCGAAAAATTGTTTTGCATTTAGTAAAAATATATCTAGTTGATGATTCATGTATAGATGGAATATGAATGAATTCCTAATATGAATGACATGTAATGAGTTCAATATATACATGATCTTGATGATTTTTTATAATGAACTTTTAAGAACTCCTAATTATTATAAGACTCTACAATAGTCACTTCTTAAAAATCTATTCTTTCCAATTTTGCATTTCCTAGTGTTTTAGGATTTTATTCTTAAAATTCACTTGCTATCTAAATAAAAATGAGTCTCCATCATCTATACTATCCAAGACCTTCATTTTTTCATAGAAATTTACATTTTTGACCTCGCAAATATGTTTTTAAGCAAGCTTTTCACAAAAATCCGAATTTTGGAAAATTTCATTTCTTGCATATTTCTTATGAGAAAACTTGTTTAATGCATCAAAATTTGAAGCTTTATTATATCTATTGTCTAAGGACTTCATTTAACTCATAAAACATGCAATTTGAGCTCAATTACTAGGTGATTACATCTTCATTATCTCAAATTACGAATTTGACAATTTGATCACTAACTCAAAATTTCTTATCTTAATTCCACTACTTGTTTTACACATTACTCATGTCTAAACTCATTTCAACTTGTAAGAATCATTCCTTAAAGATACCTATTACATATACCTTTCATTTTTCATGAAAAATATGAGTTTCAAAGTGGTTTCAAGGGTTTTTAAAATAGGTTTCAAAAATCATCCGAATTTTTCCTTTGACCTTTCTAACAAAAATCTTTTCTTTTTAGGTTTCTTGTCTTATATACATAAAGATCTATCATCTAACACATTTATATATGCAAGGCTAAACTTTTATGATTATAAATGCATGCAAGCTCAAAATAACCACTTGAACATAAATGTCAATGAAAGTATACGTGTCTAAACACTAGATCTACCACTTATAGTGTATGAACATGAGTTTAATAACATGAACATAAACTTTCATGCAAGATCTCTACTTTACATGCATGAACATAATATTATTTCAACAAAAACTACTTTAAACACAAGATCTACTTCTTGTGATGGCTTGATATTCTTGTATGAGTGTTTTCTTATCCCTAGCATATGCTCATTGGGATCTAAAGTGGAAAACACACAAGAAAAGTCTTGCCATTACAAGATTTGGTAATAACAAAGCTTGGAATCATCACATATATAGAGATTTGGAGTAGAAAAGAAGATGAAATGAAGTTGTGAAGGTGTGTGTGTCACAGCAACAACAAGAGGAGGAGGAGGAGAGAGTTTTCAACCTTTGTAAAAATTTTGAATGTGTGAAAATGAGGAGAGAGAGAGAAAATAGGCTCATATATTAGAGGAATTAGGGTTTAATTGAATTAAAGAAGTAAAAATAAAACAAAATAGAGGGGAAATGGGGAGGGGGTCCGCCGGCAAAGTGAGTGAGGGAGAGAGAGAGATATTTGATTTTGATAAAATTTGTAATTTAAGTAATAAAATGTAATAATTGTAATAACTAATTAGGAAACAAAATTTCTTGGAAAAGAAAATTATAATGAGTAGTTGTAAGGATGTAAGAATAGGGTATGGGTAGTGTGTTGTGTAGGTTGTACTTGTGAATAGTAGACAAGACATCTACTTTACCGGTTGTAAAGAAAATACGGGAAAAGACTATAACTGTAATTTTTATAGCCCGAAAAATTATAAAATTTATATTTTTGAAATACTTATAAAATTTCGGTTCTAATAAATATTTCGGAATATTTTTCTGAGTTTCTAGTCTCGAGGCACGTTTTTCCATAATTGAGCTCGGGAATGCCCGGAATTGAAAATTTTCCGAATTTAAAACTTTCTAAGGTTTAAAATATACTTTAAAACAATAATTCATATTCATTTACTTTATAAAACTTCTTTTATTATGAAACCGAAGGAAAGCCGAATTTAGGGTTTCTAAGCTTCTCTCACTAAGCTTAAACTGAACTGGATTAGGATTTTTGCTTTTCGATCCCCGGAGTTTATTTGACTACTAAGAGTACCGGGGTTTACAACCTCCCCACCTTAACCAGAGTTTTGTCCTCAAAACTGAATTGACATACCTTATCCTTCAAATAACTCAAGGCTTTCGGATCCACTCTTCAGCTTCCCAAGTTGCTTCCTCAAAGGCATGATTCCTCCATAATACTTTAACATAGTGAATGTCCTTGTTCTGTAGCCTTTGGGTTTTCTTATCCAATATCTTTACGGGGTGTTCTTCATATGTCATCTTTTCCTTCAGCTGAATCGGTTCCAATTCCAAAATCCTTTCTAGGTCGGGCACATACTTTCTTAGTACTGACACATGGAACACGTTGTGAATCTCGAATAGATTTGGTGGTAAAGCTAGCCGATATGCCAGATCTCCGACTCTTTCCAAAATTTCGAAAGGTCCAATATATCTCGGGCTTAGCTTTCCTTGTGTACACATCCTTTTAGTACTTTTAATCGGACTTATCTTCAGGTACACATGTTCACCTTCCTTGAATTCGAGTTCTCTTCTTTTCAGGTCTGCCCAGCTCTTTCATCTATCCTGAGCCTCTTTCATTTTCCGCTGGATTATCCTCACCTTATCGGCTGCTTCTTGTACCAATTCTAGCCCAATAGCTATCTTTTCCACTTCATCCCAAAACAGAGGGGATCTACAGCGTCGTCCATACAAAGCTTCATATGGCGGCATTTGAATAGTTGAGTGGTAGCTGTTATTGTAAGCACACTTGATGAGATGCACATGACTATCCCAACTCCCTTTGAATTCCAAGGCACAAGCTCTCAGCATGTCTTCTAGGGTTTGGATCGTCCACTCGGACTGTCCATCAGTCTGAGGGTGATATGCCGTACTGAAATGCAATTTGGTACCTAAACTCTTTTGTAGGCTTGTCCAAAATTTAGACACAAATCTTGAGTCTCTATCTAAAATAATCCCTGCTGGTGTGCCATGTAACCATACAATTTCCTGGATGTAGATCTTAGCTAGCTTTTCCATCGAATAAGTCATATTTATGGGTAAGAAGTGCGCCGACTTGGTTAACCGATCCACTATTACCCATACAGCATCACAACCTGAAGGGGTCTTTGGAAAACCACACACAAAATCCATAGATATCTGATCCCACTTCCACTCGGGAATGGGTAAAGGCTTTAACAATCCACCCGGCCGTTGGTGCTCTACTTTCACCTATTGGCAAACCGGACATTTCGTTACATAATCTGCTACATCTCTTTTCATGTCGTTCCACCAATAGTGGCTTTTCAAATCTTGGTACATCTTGGTACCTCCCGGATGCATGGTATAACCGGAGTTATGAGCTTCACTCATTATTTTCTTCCTCAACTCTTCGTCTTCCGGCACACACAACCTTCCTTTCATTCTGATCACATCCTCATCATCTACTGCAAAGTCAAGGTATTTTCCTACTTGGGTTTCCTTTTTAATTCTTTGTATCACCTCGTCATACCTTTGGGCTTCCTTGATTCTTTCTATCAGGGTTGGCTCTAATGCCAGATTAGCTATCTCAAGCTCAGCACTTTTGTCTATGAACTCAATCTTTAATTTCTCAAAGTCCCTAATCAGATCTCTTTGACTTGTGATCAAGGCGGCTACTTCCCCATAATTTTTCCTACTTAGGGCATCTGCGACTGTATTAACTTTTCCTGGACAGTAATTTATTCCCAAATCATAATCTTTTATTAGTTCCAACTATCTCTTTGTCTCATGTTTAACTCTTTTTGTGTGAACAGATACTTAAGACTCTTATGATCTGTGTATATCTCACACCTCTGTCCATATAAATAGTGTCTCCATAGTTTCAAGGCGAAGACAACTGCAGCCAATTCCAGGTCGTGTGTAGGGTAGTTCTGCTCGTGGGGTCTCAGCTATCGAGAAGCATACGCAATAACTTTCCCTTCTTGCATTAATACACAGCCAAGGCCATTCCTTGAGGCGTCACTATGCACCGTATAGAACTTTTCCGAGTCCGGCAGAACCAAAATTGGTGCTGATACCAGTCGTTGTTTCAACTCCTAGAAACTCTGTTCCCTCTTATCTGTCCAAACAAATTTCTCATTCTTTTGGGTTAATTGAGTCAGCGGCTTGGCTATCTTCGAGAAATCCTTCACAAACTTGCGATAGTAGCCAGCCAATCCCAAGAAACTTCTTACTTTAGTAACCGTTTGTGGCTGTTTCCATTCCACTACAGCCTTAATCTTTTCGGGGTCAACTGATATTCCTTCACCAGTTACCACATGTCCAAGAAAAGATATTCTGTCCAACCCAAAATCACATTTGGAAAATTTGGCGTACAATGTGTTTTCTCTTAAGGTTTGCAATGCCAAATGAAGATGTTCTTCGTTATGTTCCTTGGTCTTCAAATATATTAGGATATCGTCTATGAAGACTATTACACACTTATCCAAAAGTGGCTTGTAACTCTGTTCATGAGGTCCATAAATGCAGCTGGTGCATTAGTCAGCCCAAACGACATACCAAAAACTCGTAGTGTCCATAACGAGTACGAAAAGCCGTCTTTGGTACATCCTCAGCTTTATTCTTAACTGATGGTATCCGAACGCAGATCAATGCATGAAACACACAAGCCCCTTGCAGTTGATCAAACAAATCGTCGATTCTTGGCAAGGATATCGATTCTTGATAGTACCTTATTTAACTCACGATAATCGATACACAATCTCATTGATCCATCCTTTTTCTTTACAAACAAGACAGGTGCGCCCTATGGCGACACACTGGGTCTTATGAATTTCTGATCCAAAAGTTCCTGCAGTTGTGTCTTTAATTCCTTTAACTCAGCCGGTGCCATCCGGTATAGTGCTTTGGATATCGATTCGGTGTTTGGACCTAAAACAATCTCAAAATCAATTTCTCTTTTTGGTGGTAATCCAGGCAAAGTCTCCGGAAACACATCCAAATATTCGTTTACCACCGATATATCCCTTTCTTCCCGAGTTTCCTCTTCGTCCAAGACACCTTCAATAGGTACCATCTCTTCATCCTCCATCATCAATTCGAAAGAGTTCAATCCGAACTTTCTCGAAACTAAGGTTTCTCCTTCAAACTCCACTTTTCCTCCCGATTGATCATAGAAACACACCATCCTCCTTTGGCAATCCATTACTGCTTTTACCTTACTTAGCCAATTCATTCTAAGGATAACTTGGTATTTACTCATCTCCAATATTATTAAATCACTTTTGGAGTGGTGCCCGTGAATTTCCAATGGACAATCTTTTATTAATTCTCGAGTTGACACGACAATTCCAGTAGGTGTCTTAATCCTCAAGCTAACAGTAGTTGTGGCTATAGGTAATCCAAGTTGATTAGCCAAGCTAGAGGTGATGAACAAATGCGTCGCTCCCGTGTCAAACAAAACATAAGCATCCATTTTATTCACCCGTATGTGTCCTGTGGTCAACAAACATCCATCACTTTTCAAACCCTAAAACACTCTCAAAGTTACCTACGTAGGGTTCTTAACTTCCAGCTTTGCCATAAAATATTTCAATTTAATTCAATCAAAAGTTGAATAAATAAATTACTTTCAACTTAAGAGGGTTCTGTTACTAACCTGTCACCAGACCGCCATCCGTGCCATCACTTTAATCCATGGCTGCCAATTCTACCTCCTCGTCTTCATCTTCTTCTACCATCCACTGACCCTCAAAATTAGAAAGCCTCATCCCATGCATTGCCGAAGTTGCACGACTCCCACTTTTATTACCTGACCTCATAGGGTTGGTATTGCTCGAAGTCCCAAAGGGTCGAGCGGCCACACTTTTTCGTTGTGAACATTCAGAGGCCAAGTGCCCCTTTTCCTTGCAAATCAAGCAAGTCACGGCCATTTTCTTCGGGCACGTATAAACCATATGGCTAGCATCACTACAGTAATAACATTTGTTCCTCAACAGTAGGCATTGCCTAGGAGCATGAGTCCCCTTGCATTTCCAACAAGTGACATTGGCCTTAAACTAGGTCAGCTTTCCACTGGCATCATCCTTAAATCCCTGGTACGGTCTGTACCTTTTTCCTTTAAATCTTGAACTTGAGGCATCAAACGGCCTTTTCCCAAATACTCTTTTGTCGGGTTCTTGGTATTTCCTTTTCCTGGCCCTGTCAATCACTCGAGCCTTTTCCACCAACTCAGGGTAGGTCTTTACTCCAAATTCTTCCAATTTAATCCGTAATTCCTCATCCAAACCTCCCAAGAATACCTGTTTCTTCAACTCCTCACTATCACTAAAAGACTCAGGTGCATATTGCAACAAGTGGACAAACTCAGTCTCGTATTGTTCCACGGTTTTCCCTTTTTGCTTAACGTGGAGGAAGTCCACACTATACTTTACTCTCAAGCTGGAGGGAAAGTAATTGTCCAAGAATTCCCGGCGAAAAGATTCCCATGTAACTGGGGAAGTCAAGCTTCTTCTCTTAGAGTCCCACCAAACCCTCGCATTGTATCTCAACATATAAGTTCCATACTCCAGTTGTAAATAGGGTGGAATCTCATAAGTAGCAAAGGATCACTCAATTTGAGCTAACCAGTCCTTGGCTTCATCAGGTTTACCAAACGCTCCATCAAAATACCAGTTACTTTTAATGAAGTCCGGTAAGGAGCTTCGGTGAGGCCTTTGGTATGGTGGAGGTGGTGGCAAGGCACATTGTAGGAATGCTCCTCCTGTGGAGCAGGTGCTTCAGCAGTCACTTCCCGGTGATCTGCAGGTGGTGGTGGATGTGGAGCAGAATCTCGGGCACTTTATCCTTGGTGCGGGTTCTGAACCGAGTTTTGGTTCTGGATGAATGTATTCAAGAGATTGGCCAACTGTCTAATCGCATTCAATACATCACCCTGTTGATTCTGAGGTGCTACTCCTTGCGGATTTGGTTGAGGTACGACCGATTGGTCGGCTTCATTCGGGAGAGATTCTTGCTCCCGATTCCGAATCCATCGATTTCGTCTGTTTACACATTGTTTAATAAATTTTAGCATTTTTAGAACGTTTTCAATTTTTAGGGGAATTAATTTGTCAAACAAGGTTCATAACTTTGCAAGAATTCAGAAATCAAATTTCAAAGAGGAATTGAATTTCATAAACCTCATGTAATCATAAGGAGAAACAAAAGAATTCATACATAAGGAAATAAATTGCAATCTCAAAATAATAACATGAATGAATGAATGCTCGTGCAGTCTATATGTGGTTAATGCTCCTTATGTCTAATGTCTAGTATGCTTGATTCTTATAACTTCCTTCTTTTGAAATATACATGATCTTTCATTGCTTTAGCGAGCCATACAAAATTTTACATCGAAGATTTTTTTTTCCCACAAAATTTGGCTAGCTATATTCTAGTTCCGATTCTAAACATTTTCCCTATTTCCGGAAACAGAACAAAATACAGGGAAAAAGAAAGAACAAAATACTAAACTATCTAGAAATCCTAAGGCAAATTAGCATCCCGCATTGCCTACTACAAAATAAGGAAAACAAGGACTTCACTTAGACTTCATGGGTCTGGCTATCCTTTCAATCCTCACTCATCACTAGCATCATCCGAGGTCGAGCTAGAAGGTCATCTCCTACTAGAAGAACCGCCATCGTCCTGTCGGACAAACAGACTAAGGTATTCCCTTACATTCATCCTCCGCCTCCTAGCAGGTCGGACTAAAGGCTCTTGGTCTTGCTCTTCACTTTCCTCCTCTTCTTCTATTCCTTACCCCTCCCTCAGGCCCACTTCTTCCTCATCACCTCTTGCTTTAGGTTCATCCACCTGGTTCTCTACTATCTCGGGTTCTCTCATATGTTCTTCACCCACATTTTCCACTTCCATGGGCTCGAGAGCCACGAGTTCTACTACTGCCAAATCAAGCACAGGTGGATATTCACCCTCAATGTAAACATCCCTCCATAACATGGGATCTAATTCAGGCTCTACCCTCCCACTATCAGGAATCTCCAACACTCGATTAAAATCCCACACAATTTGATTGGGTTCCGGATTCACTTCCACTCCCAGCTCTATAGGTGGGGTAGGGGTTCTAGGTACTACATTTTCCTCCCAATTAGGATCCTCCTCGGGGTCCTCCTCTTCTTCTTCCTCCTCCACTTCTTCATCAACTTCATTATTCACTCCAATCACAGGTGCATCATCCAATTGCATGCCTATGTCACTAGCTGGTGGAGGTGGAATGATTACACGTGGTGGAAGAATGTCTAAGTAAATTGCATGCCATGTAATATGGTTCCATGCATCCGCTATGTTCCAATCATGGTGGTCATACAGGTTATCATGAGCATAGACATATAAAGGACCTATAGGGATCCATACCCTAAAGTCTGAAGGGGTCGGGTTTCCCTCATTCTTCAAAATAAAAGTAGCCTCTTTAGTCATGGGTTCATGCCCATATTCTACCATGATTCTTTCTAGGGTATAGATTGTCTCCAACTTGGTCCAATTCCTTCTTCCCATAGGGTCGAATCTCAGTTGGTTAACCACAACTGCCTATCTAGTATAACTTAACCCTTCCTTCCATAATCTGAACATCTCCCCTATAATCCGGGGGTTTCTTGCTAGAGCAAAATCCTCACACAGCTCTCTTAATCTCAATCTGTATTCCACCATGGTCTCATCGGTTCTTTTGGTGAAATTTCTAGCTCGTTCCCTAGTCTCACCTAAGGAGACCTACAACAAGATAAGACTCCTAATTAGACTTAATCAAAGAAAGATATCCTAAACGTAACAGTCAACCACACGCTATAGAAGACTCGAATTTCTATCCAAACCCTTCGGGAGTCTTGTATAGATGTAAAGCGTCCATTTACTATAATAGAATACTCTATTCAATGGAGTTAAGAAGTTTAATGTGGCATTCATTAGCCATAGATAATAAACTAAAACACATAAATCCAAATTATAAAGTCTAAGGGGCATTCCCTCGCAAAATAATATTAAGTCTATTACAGTTATCCAGAGTCCTTTAGTTTCCAACGGAAGTCTAAACAAAACCGAAGTAAACTTCTAAGGGAAACTCCTAGCTCCGGTACCTGAGCTGCAGCCTGCCTTGGCCTAAGCCAAATGAATTCATGCTACAACAAGTAGAAACTATAGGGGCGTAAGCTAACTAGCTTAGTGAGTGAAAACTTCCATATCACAATTAAGACAATTCATTCAAGCAAGTGATTATTCAAGCAAGTGAAATGCATCAAACAAATGAGTTCAACAAACGTATGACCAGCCGAAAATCATATGTGGATAGACTTGCGCCCTCTATCCTAGGTTAGCAGATTAACGAATCTTGCAGTACGACACCGTTTAAGCTCACGGTCAACTGAATAATAATTCGTTTTATGGATCACGATTAGCCAACATATATTCGTTTTATGGATCACGAAAAACCAACAAATGCTAATGCTCCATTCCCATCGTCATATGAATGAGTTCAAATTATAATTGAAGTCCAATACTCGATTAATCCCAATTCTATTAGGCGGTCAAGTAATATTCGTAGACACTCAATTCTAGCTCATCTCTATACAAGCAATAACTTATCACCCGACTTCGATATTCTTTAAGTTCAACTTCACATATCAATAACAGACAATTATAATTCCCAACTAACCCCATCATGCATAATCATTTTTTTTATCTTTACTTAGCAACTAGTGCAACTATAATTACAATCACAAGAAATAATTGAGATCAGAAGTAAAACTCACTCAGCCATGGAACGCCGGTCTCTTAATAGTAGTAGTCGGGTGGTAGGGTGTCGTCGTTCTCGGGATCACCTACCAAATAAGAATAACCTAATGAGAGTTTCATCACTTAACTAATTCAAGCTATGCATCTAAGCTAGACAAAATCGTGATTCTCGCTATTTGCGGAAGTTCCAACTTAAAACGGCCATAACTTGATCATACTAACTCGGAATTTCGCAAATTTTATATCGATTTCTATCTACTTCGAAAGATCTATCTATTTCTAACATTATTTTCAAGTTTTGAAAACCTTAAGGTCACAGAACAGAGGGATCAGATCTGTTATGTAACTTTTTCATTTCCGAAAAATTGTTTTGCATTTAGTAAAAATATATCTAGTTGATGATTCATGTATAGATGGAATATGAATGAATTCCTAATATGAATGACATGTAATGAGTTCAATATATACATGATCTTGATGATTTTTTATAATGAACTTTTAAGAACTCCTAATTATTATAAGGCTCTACAATAGTCACTTCTTAAAAATCTATTCTTTCCAATTTTCCATTTCCTAGTGTTTTAGGATTTTATTCTTAAAATTCACTTGCTATCTAAATAAAAATGAGTCTCCATCATCTATACTATCCAAGATCTTCATTTCTTCATAGAAATTTACATTTTTGACCTTGCAAATATGTTTTTAAGCAAGCTTTTCATAAAAATCCGAATTTTGGAAAATTTCATTTCTTGCATATTCCTTATGAGAAAACTTGTTTAATGCATCAAAATTTGAAGTTTTATTATATCTATTGTCTAAGGACTTCATTTAACTCATAAAACATGCAATTTGAGCTCAATTACTAGGTGATTACATCTTCATTATCTCAAATTACGAATTTGACAATTTGATCACTAACTCAAAATTTCTTATCTTAATTCCACTACTTGTTTTACACATTACTCATGTCTAAACTCATTTCAACTTGTAAGAATCATTCCTTAGAGATACCTATTACATATACCTTTCATTTTTCATGAAAAATATGAGTTTCAAAGTGGTTTCAAGGGTTTTTAAAATAGGTTTCAAAAATCATCCGAATTTTTCCTTTGACCTTTCTAACAAAAATCTTTTCTTTTTAGGTTTCTTGTCTTATATACATAAAGATCTATCATCTAACACATTTATATATGCAAGGCTAAACTTTTATGATCATAAATGCATGCAAGATCAAAATAACCACTTGAACATAAATGTCAATGAAAGTATGCGTGTCTAAACACTAGATCTACCACTTATAGTGCATGAACATGAGTTTAATAACATGAACATAAACTTTCATGCAAGATCTCTACTTTACATGCATGAACATAATATTATTTCAACAAAAACTCCTTTAAACACAAGATCTACTTGTGATGGCTTGATATTCTTGTATGAGTGTTTTCTTATCCCTAGCATATGCTCATTAGGATCTAAAGTGGAAAACACACAAGAAAAGTCTTGCCATTACAAGATTTGGTAATAACAAAGCTTGGAATCATCACATATATAGAGATTTGGAGTAGAAAAGAAGATGAAATGAAGTTGTGAAGGTGTGTGTGTCACAGCAACAACAAGAGGAGGAGGAGGAGATAGTTTTCAACCTTTATAAAAATGTTGAATGTGTGAAAATGAGGAGAGAGAGAGAAAATAAGCTTATTTATTAGATGAATTAGGGTTTAATTGAATAAAAGAAGTAAAAATAAAACAAAATAGAGGGGAAATGGGGAGGGGGTGCGCCGGCAAAGTGAGTGAGGGAGAGAGAGAGATATTTGATTTTGATAAAATTTGTAATTTAAGTAATAAAATGTAATAATTGTAATAACTAATTAGGAAACAAAATTTCTTGAAATGAGTAGTTGTAAGGATGTAAGAATAGGGTACGGGTAGTGTGTAGTGTAGGTCGTACTTGTGAATAGTAGACAAGACATCTACTTTACCGGTTGTAAAGAAAATACGGGAAAAGACTATAACTGTAATTTTTATTGCCCGAAAAATTATAAAATTTATATTTTTGAAATCCTTATAAAATTTCGGTTCTAATGAATATTCCGGAATATTTTTCTGAGTTTCTGGTCTCGAGGCACGTTTTTCCATAATTGAGCTCGTGAATGCCCAGAATTGAAAATTTTCTGAATTTAAAACTTTTTAAGGTTTAAAATATACTTTAAAACAATAATTCATATTCATTTACTTTATAAAACTTCTTTTATTATGAAACCGAAGGAAAGCCGGATTTAGGGTTTCTAAGCTTCTCTCACTAAGCTTAAACTGAACTGGATTAGGGTTTTGCTTTTCGATCCCCGGAGTTTATTTGACTACTAAGAATACCAGGGTTTACACGACAAATTTGGCAGCAATGCTAATCGGTATGCTAATGGTCCAATTCTTTCCAAGACTTCAAAAGGACCTATGTATCTCGGATTCAATTTTCCTCTAACATCAAATCTGATTATTCCTTTAGTTGGAGAAACTCTAAGAAAAACACGATCTCCAACTTCAAATTCCAACGGTCTTCTTCTTTCATCAACATAACTTTTGTATCGATCTTGTGCAACTTTTAATCTTCGCTTAATGAGTTGAATCTTATATATTGCCTATTGAATCAATTCTGGACCAATTAGAGCTTTCTCACCTACTTCATCCCAGTGGAGAGGTGATCGACATTTCCTTCCATATAGTGCTTCATACGAGGCCATTTGTATCGCCGACTGATAATTGTTATTGTAAGTGAATTCAACTAGAGGTAAGTAATCATCCTAATTTCTTCCAAAATCCAAGGCACAAGCTCTAAGCATATCTTGTAAAATCTGTATTGTCCTCTCGGATTGCTCGTCAGTTTGAGAATGAAAAGCCATACTAAAATGAAGCTTCGTACCAAGTGCTTCATGTAAACTCTTCCAAAAGCGGCTTACAAAGCGAGTATCCTTGTCTGATGTAATCGATACTAGAATACTATGGAGTCTCACTATTTCTCGAATATAAATCCGTGCCATTTTCTCCAATGAACACTTGACTCTCAATGGTATAAAATGTGATGATTTAGTCAATCTATCCACAATAACCCATATAACTTCATTCTTGGCAGGGGTCTTAGGGAATGCACTCACAAAATCCATGGTTATATCATCCCAATTCCATTCTAGAATTGATAATGGTTGTAACTCACCACCAGGTCTTTGATGTTCGATCTTTACTTGGTGGCATGTTATACACTTGGATACATACTCTGCAATGACTTTCTTCATATTGTTCCACCAATAATTCTTCTTCAAGTCCTTATACATCTTCGTACTCCCTGGATGTATTGAATACGCCGTTGCATGAGCTTCCTTCAAGATTTTTCTCCTCAATTCTCCCTTCTCTGGTACTAATATTCTGTTTCCAAATCTGATAACATTGTTTCCATCAAGTCTCAATTCTTTTCTTCTTCCATCTCGTATCACACTTTTTATCTTCACACTTTCTGGATCTTCCTGTTGTCTTTGCTTAATCATATCCATTAAAGTTTGTCAGAGTGTCAAATTTGCAATCATCACTTCCACTTTGTCTAAGGTTACTTCGATATCCAATCTTCGTAGATCTTCTTGTATTTCTTTTTTACTCGTAATCATGGTTACCATCCTCATTTGTTTCTTCCTACTCAAAGCATCGGCTACCACATTGGATTTTCCCGGATGATATAGAATCTCTACATCATAATCCTTGATCAACTCAAGCCATCTTCTTTGACGCATATTCAATTCTTTTTGAGTAAAGATATACTTCAGACTTTTGTGATCTATGAATATCTTACACTTCTCCCCAAACAAATAATGTCTCCACAATTTCAAAGCTAAAACCACTGTTGCAAGTTCCAAGTCATGCACAGGATAATTCTGCTTATGCAGTTTCAATTGTCTAGATGCATAGGCGATCACTCGGTTGTCTTATATCAGGACACATCCAAGACCTTGTATTGAAGTGTCACTATAGACTGTGAATTCCTTTTCATTAACAAGTAAAGCTAAGATAGGTGTAGATATTAATCTCTTCTTCAATTCTTGAAAACTTCTCTCGTATTGATCATCCTACTCAAATCTCATATGTTTCCGGGTTAACTTTTTCAACGGAGTGGCAATCTTTGAGAATCCCTGAAAGAAAGATTCGATAATAACCTACTAAACACAAGAAACTTCTCACTTCAGTAACATTGGCGGGTTTTGGCCATTCTAATACTGCCTTAATCTTTTCAAGATCAACATATATCCCATCCTTTATGATAATGTGTCTTAAGAATGCAACTTCTTTCAATGAAAACTCACATTTGTTAAACTTGGCATATAACTTCCTTTCCTTCAACCTTTGAAGAACTAAACTTAAATGTTTTTCATGTTCCTCTTCACTTCTTGAATACGTTAGGACATAATCTATAAATACAATTACAAACTAATCTAAGTAGTCCTTGAATACCCTATTCATAAGATCTATAAAAGGCAGCAGGGACATTAGTTAAACCAAATGGCATAACTAAGAATTCGAAATGCCCGTATCAAGTGCGAAAGGCCATTTTTAGTACATCTTCCGGTTTAATTCAAAGTTGATAGTAACATGACCTTAAATCAATCTTTGAGAAAACTATTGCTCCTTTTAATTGATCAAATAAGTCATCAATACGGGGTAAAGGATACTTCTTCTTAATTATAACTTGATTCAACCCTCTATAATCAATACACATTCGTAGACTTCCATCTTTCTTCTTCACAAAGAGAACAGGAGCACCCCATGGGGAAATACTAGGTCGTATGAAACCAATCTTTTGTAATTCTTCCAACTGAATCTTCAATTCTTTCAATTCCATAGGAGCCATCCTATAAGGAGCCTTTAATATAGGAGTGGTTCCTGGAATCACTTCAATACCAAATTCAATTTCCCTATCTAGTGGTAACCCAGGTAATTCTTCAGGGAAAACTTCTACAAAGTCTCTCACCACGAGTAATACACCAATATCAAGCTCTTCACCATTTGCAACTGCTTCTAAAGTCTTCTCCCATAACTCCATTTTATACATACTTTTAGGTCTTTTCCTCTCCAAGACATGAATAACCTTTCCACTGTCCAGATCAAAACTCATCTCTGCCTTATTACAATCTATAATTGCTTTATACATATTTAACCAATTCATACCCAAAACCGCATCAAAATTAACCATAGGTAAAACCATCATATCAATTGGCATATCACTATTGGCAATTCTTACATTAACTTCTCTACAAATACAAGGTTATCTAGACTTCATACCCAAAGTAGTATTAATACTCATTACTCTGTCAGTCAACACTTCAAATTTCAAACCACACTCATTCACAAACTTTTCAGCCAAATATGCATGCGTTGCACCAGTGTCTACTGATGCATATGCTAGATGATTTTCAATCATTGTAGTACCTGCAAGAGTATCTACTGATGGAGCTTTCTCACATTGTTGTACAGCAAAGATCCTAGCTGCTATCATTCCTTTCCCAGGGTTAGGACCATCATTCTTTGGTTTAATTGTACAATTAGCTACATGATGCCCTCTTTGTTTGCAATAGGCACAGAAAATATGTTGTAGCATCGGATCCTTACACTCTGAAGCTTTTGTCCTACTTTCCCATAAGCAAAACATGCTTTCGGAGTCCACTTACATTGAATTTGATCATGAGCCCCGAAACATCTAAGATATCTCTTCTCAAATGTGTTGGAGGGAGTAGAAGTCTTAGTAGAAGATCCAGCATTCAATTTCTTACCTAGAAATGGTTTCTTCCCTTTGCCATAGTTATCATACTTCTTGTAAGGAGTGAAAGGTGCAAGTCTTTTTCCTAGCAATGTAACTAGCTTATCACTTTGGGTCTTGTTCTCATTTTGAATCTGTTTTCCTAGCTTCGCCTTATTCAAAACATTTGATAAGGTCGGAAGTTGAAACATTTTAACTTCTCCTTTGATTTTCATATCCAATCCATCTTGAAACTTCTGAACTTTCATCCTTTCATCATTGTATATGCCTCTACCAAATCTGAGCAATCTACAAAACTCTGCATAGTACTCTTCAACTATTCAATTGCCTTGCCTGAGACTCAGCCAATTTGAAATCATTTGTTCTCGGACTGTGTTGGGAAAATATTGTAAAAAGAAAGCTTCCTTGAATCTAAACCATGAAATCGGTCTCACCATGTCTTGACTTGTCAATCTCCACCAATTATTTGCATCCTTCTTGAGCATATAAACCGCTAAGTTAACCTTTCTATTCTTTGGAACTTCACTAGCTACAAAGGCTTTTTCTAGCTCCTCAACCCAGTGCTCAGCAGTAGTAGGATCTGAAATTGTTCCAGCAAACTCTAGCACAATCTTGACAAAATCATGTAACTTAACTTGGCCATTTCTCTCATTGCCTTGCACATTTGCTCCATATCCCATTACTTGAGGAGTATGTTGCTGTACAAACTGTTGCTAGTGTTGGTACATCATTTGTTGATACTGTTACATCATAGCAAGCATATGTCTAAATATCGCACACATAGCATTCGGATCTCCCATTGGCATCTGTGTCATCTCTGGCATTGGTGGCATAGTTGGAAAAGAAGGCATTTGGGGCATCGGAGGTGGCTGTGGAGCTTGAGCTATAGAAGCAGAAGCAGGAGATGGAGTAGTAGTAGAAGCTGGAATAGATGATGAAATAGAAGCTTCAACAGTTGATGATGATGGAGGAGGTGGCATGTCCTCTCTTTCCGATTGTTGTCTACTCTATCTTCGACTTCTGTCCATCTATGATCAACATACAATATATGCATGGCCTTTATTAAATATGCAATCCTAATGAACTGTCACTCAATCAACAATCAAGCAAACAATCAAGGTAATAATTGAAACAATCATATCACTCAAGTCAATTTAAGTTTATTCCAAGCAAATCACACTACACTTAAAGTCAAATCACATTTAGCAATCTCATTTAAACAAGCAGTCATACAAACTAAAGCTCTGATACCAACTGTAAAGATTCGGCCCACTTAACCCAAATATTAAGTATGCCAAATCTCCCTATCACGCATAATACCTAAATATTAGGAACAATATTCAAGCATTATACGTAAGGTCGTCCTAAAAAGAGATGTTTATAATGGCTAAATGTTTAAAACAGATATAACATTTACATGATTTGAACTAAGAAACACTACCACTACATAAGTAGTAGGTCATCACCTATATACAAGACATATATCATATATATATACATTATAGCTTCACAAGGATCACATAAACATAGAGATCTTACTTACAACTCAACTATAGTACAAATACAATTCAAATCAAAATACATTCCAAGGCTTAACAAATAAGCCTAAACACTTCACAAAATTTACATCAAAAGGAATCCTAAGCATATACTAGGTCTCTCTCTCCTAGTCATCCATAGAATCCTCCAAGTCAATCCCATATCCCATATCGTCATATGGCTCATCATCAAAGTCACTTGGAAGATAGCAGTATGAGCCAAAGGCCCAGTACATAATAGTGCAAACAAATACATATGCAATGCCCACTTAACTAAATGCAATGCAATAAATCACCACAACTTCATTATCTTTTAATTAAGTGAATAGAACAACACTGGAGTATTCAAACTCCGATTCAAGCTTAGGAATTCTAGGGGTCCTGAGTAACAGCAGCTGCTCAGGGGATTGATATAGATAGACTGGATATCTATATCTCCTATATCTAACCGAAAAAGAATATTAATAGCATCATTTAGGGTTCACACTCCCTTATACACTCCACTTATCCCGGTCTATAACATCAATTAGTTGAAAGGTTCCATACCCGTGAACTAAAACATTTTATTTCCTTCCAAGCCTAAGTAGAGAATATACCGATACAGTTAACCCTATTAGCTACCCATTTAGCCAATAAAAGAAACCACCATTGCATCATGGATTTGAGTCATTGCATCATGACAAAGGATTGGGCTAAGTGACTAAACTACCGTGCCATTACATCATGACAAGGTTATTGCTCCCTAGTTCTGGATTCAATGACATAAAGCACAACCAATTTTAATATCTTTCATTATTCTTTGATTAAGGTCAAATTGATATATGCCTATCCTAAGCAATAATCAATCAAAGTATTGTCTACTTGGTTTGATTTGGGAATTAACAGGAATCTCGAATTAAGTATCTATCTCTGTTCCACATAAATCAACTACATCACATTACTATTCTAAGTCAATCTTATATTCACTAGATTAGAACTTAGGAAAATTATTGAACCCTATGTAAAAACAATCCAAAGTCATCACATAACATATATACAACATCATACAAGACAAATCTTTGATTAAAAAGTCTTATATCATGTATCGGAAGATGTTGGAAGAAGATAGAGAAATTTGAAATTTACAAAGTCCACGCCAGCCATTAACGTTGGCAATGTAAACCTTAACACCGGCGGTGTATAAGGCAGCGTTAAGAAGTATGCATTCCGTACATAAACTTGGAGTCTTTACGTCAGCAATTTCAATGTCAACACTGGTGGCGTTTATGAAAAATTTCTAAAGATCATAAATCAGGGTTCTAATGCCGGTAAATTTTGACTTCAACACCGGCGGTGTTTAAGATAATTTTCAAAACATCAGAAATAAAAACTCTAACGTCGGCATGTACATCGGCGGCGTACACTACAATTCGCATTCTAGATTTCCTCTGTTTTCCAAACACAAAAATTTTTGCATTTTAACTTTTCCAACTCATTCCAAACCACATGAGAGCCTACTACAACCTATCTATAACATGTCAAGCATTCTAAAGCTTTCCTAACCACTCTATAACATCTCAACAAGAATTAGCATATCAACTATTTGTATTATTCTACACATGCATATTTCATGGATTAAGAGGAAAATAAGACATCTCAAACATCAAATAAACTTAACTCAATGTATATATAAGGTTTGCGGAAGGATTTTTGGTGTATTGAGTCTAAGAAAACTTGATTTGGGTGTTGGAAATTTTTGGCCTTCTAGAGTTACGAATTTTCTTTTTCCTTTGTTCTGTTTTAGATTGTTTAAAGTTTACAAATATGCTTGATATTTATCCAAAATAATATTGACTTTGGGGGGGGGGGGGGTGGGTGTGGTGTAGATTTGGGAAGGCGTTGGACTTTAATTAGGCTTGGATTTGGGCTTATATTGGGCCAAAAAATCTGCTAAGCTTAAAGACTATAAACTTAGCTCAAAACACACTTAATTTATCAAACATTAATTACTACAACAACCACTTGCATTAACATAATAATTGAATAGTATGAATAAAATACCATTCTAAATACATTTACCAAGGACTTATATTTAGTTATTACTTCCTAACACATATAACTAGAGCGAACACCACAATTCACTCTACACATACACATACACACATGCAACAATCAATCTACATGTATTAATTATAAATTAACTTATAGTCATTTCATAAAATATTCCGAATAATTAAAGAAATGAATAATGAGTAAATAAATAATTATAAAAGAATGGTACTAAATCTATATAACTTAAATCTTTAGATGTTTTGTGAAAATAAAAATAATATAAGAAACCCCAAATCAATATGATAAGAAAGAATAACACAACAAGAAATATCAAACAAACTTGATAATGAATGAAAAAAAAAATAATATATTAACCCAATAAATAATGGATTATCATATAATTTAAAATTATGATGGAAGTAAAAAAAATAATAAATCTAAATCTAAATTAATTGGAATAACACAATGAAAAAGTGAGTAAAAGAATAAAATCTTAAAACGATTGATAGCTTTTGAATTATGAAAACTAAAGTTTATATGATGTCAACTACCCATGGCAAATTAATTTTAAAGTTGTTTAGAGTTAATTGAGTTTTGATAGTTTAATCAAAATAAGTAATTTGAGTTATAGGTTATAAATGGATAGATTAACATAAACAAATTAGTAAATAGACTTCATTGAAATTGAGATTTCAAATACTCCTTTTCAACCTTTTATTTATTTCAATTATCCATTCCATGAACCAAATTTTTTAAATCTCTTTTAGGTAACAAATTTGAACTCTATTTCTTTCAAATTACTTACTCACTTTGATTATTCTTCCCATCAAACCAAATTTCACCATTTTATCAACTAATTTTAATTTGAATATCCATTTCTCTTAATCTACAAATGATCTAAGGTTTTCTTGAGTTCGATATTTAGATTCCTAAAATACTTAAATGTAGCATTTATAATCTAAATTCTATACTATCAATTTTCGTGAATTTTGAGATTACCTATTTATTTAAAAATATCAGTTTCTAAGTCCAAACTCAATTAAATATCATGTTTTATAAAATTAAATTTCTAAACTTGGTTCATAAGTTAAGCTATTGATTTTACTTGTTTATATTCTAAAATCCTCTCCTAATTATTTTTAAAACATAAGATAATGATCTAACAAGTTTAAATCAAAGTCCTTAAGCCTAAATACCCTTAATTAAATTTGGCCTTATCCTATTTAATCCTATTTTCTCTCCTCTTGCTGCCAATTTTTCTTCCTTTTTCCTCCTTTCTTCCTTTCTACGTTTTCTCTCTTCTTTTTCTCTACTCCTCTTCTTTTTCATTTCACAAATCCAACTTAAAATCTCAATCTCAAGAAGATTATGAGATGGAATGAAGTTAGAAATGAAGATAAAGGTGGAAAGTATGTTAGTCAAAGCTTCAAGAGTGAAGAAAGTGGTAGTAGGAGCAACAACACATCTCATGTATTTCATCCAACATGTAAGTGTGATGTTATTTCTTATTTTTATTTGTTGTGATTGCTGTTATATGATGATTTAATGCAAGTTATGAGTAAAGCTTGAGTAGAAACTTGTAAACAAGTGATGTAAGAACTTATACATTAAAGACCTAAGTGCATACATGTGTTCATGTATAGATTAAAGGATAGATGGGATGAATTGAGTAAATAAGATGTAATGATGGATATAGAAGTGTTAAAAGTTATGTTGTTGAGTTGATAAGGTATTGAGAATGGTGTTTGATGGGTAAAACATGTAGAAAAGTGGCTTGAAGAAGTGAAAGAAAAACAGAAGACGCGTTCTGGGTTGGTACGCCCCTCCCCATAGGCCATGGCAAGGGGCATGGCAACTACTGTACTCATTATAGGGCCACTACGGGGACATGGCATGGGGCATAATAGCCACTGCCCTCTTAATAATTTTACACGCTCCTTGATATGGGGCAAGGTGATCACCACCACCCTTGGAACGGCCCATATGGATCCAAATCTCCTTTGTTTTTCTTTCCTTTGTAAAGTTAACTTGATTTTATCATAATTTCATCATCCGAACTCGGATTAAAGTGATTTCAAATGCTATGAAAAGCTTAGGAAAAATCCTATAATTGTTGTGTTGTAAGTTTTAGGAATTTCTAGAAATAAAAAACTTAAGATATAATTGTTTCATTAGTTATGTATGTGTAGTTAAGCATGATAATTCATGATTTCTTCGAGACCATTAGAATAAGGAGTTAATATAACAAGTTTAGACTACTTAGACATAAAATGAACTTAGTTAAAAAATCTAAGTCTCACTTGGCTTAACATAATTTAGTAACTAAAGAAGACTTGATATGTTCTATGCATATCAATTGAATTAGTAAATGAACTTGAGTTAACATGATTCTTAGAAATGAAATGAAATAGTAATATAACTAAAGTTAGTTGATCTAATGAACTTCACTAAGATTAAATGATTTATATGTGATTGTAATATACTAGACCTTAAGTGATAAGAAGGATGTGTGGTTTCAAGTATAAGATTGTTATGAAATGAGTGTTTTGCATATGAATATTTTGATGGTGTTTTTATAACAAAAGATTATAAATGAAGAGAAAAGAAATACTTTGAAAAACAATGAAGAACTGTCCGTATCTTGGAGAGACAAACTTCACAGCCATGGTAAGGCTCCTATTTAGTGTCTAATTAAATAAGATCTTAAAATGAATCCAAGTTCTTGAATAGATGTTTGCTTTTGTATTATATTCTCTTCAATATCCTTTAGCCAACTTTCTTTTCTTGTTTAGATTTCATATGAAGTGTGATGATGATTTGGTGCTGATGATAATGTCATTGATGATTTGATGATTGATGGGGATGGTGCTTTGATCTTCCTAGAGAATAGTTAAGATTTAGCTTGGATGCCAGGTGGGTAAAAACAATCTGTTCACCTTGCTTGAGCTTATAATCTAGTTGCATTGGAAATAATATAAATCTAATTGATTATGCATGGGGTTTGGGTATCTGTTTGCTGCTTGATGATTACATTTGATTGATAACTCACTAAACCATAAATGAAAACAATTGTGTGGTATTAATTGTGATTTATATAATGTTGATTGTTTGAAAATGATATATACATTAACTAATAAGACATAATTCTTATTTGACCTTTGGTCATGCATTCCATCACATAACATTTGCATTGGTAGGGGTTCACATAACGTATTAATATTCCAATTCTATAGTAGTGCTTGATTAGGACTATGGTTCTGCATGGAGGCTACTAGTAGGGTTGTCGGCTTCACGGGAACTAAGTAGGCACCGAATGACATCGCCCGTGTTGGAGTCGACTTTAGGGATTAATACTTAGGGAGTTTTTATGGTTCTAAGGGAAGTGGAGGGTTGGTTGACAGAGTAAATGTTTTGATACATGCACAAAATAAGTTCAAAAGGAAGTCCTCACACTAGTCTTGTCTAAGGAGTAGTTAGAGATTATATTTTCATAAAATGGATTTTAAAAAAAATCCTCCCTCCTTAGCTAAGTCTAAGGAGAAGTTAGAGGTTATTAAAAAACTATTCAAAATGAAATCCTCCCTCCTTGGCTATATCCAAGGGGCAATTGATGATTATATCTGTAGTATAAAAGAAATGATTTTTGTGCAAAGAAAGATATAAGTTGAAGACTCCAGGTTAAGTATGCACCCTCTTCCTTAGTTCATAGTTTTCTTGGGTGTGAAAGGAATGTATTTAGTCCTTCAAACCCCAAGAGAGAGCATAAATCCCCATTCATTTAGATTTCAGTCATCTAAATAGTATATATCATACGAATGAGTGTGCATTGCATATGTTTGTTAAATAAAAACTTGCTTGACACTTGTTTGTAGTGTAATTTGGTTTTGTTATCCACTAAGCTATGGTAGAGCTCACATCCCTATAGTTTTGGTACAAGAATAGCTGAAGCTTCAAATATAGGATAAATTTGAGTGAAAGGGAAACTTTGAAGATAGAAGACTAGTTTGAAATGAGAAATAGATAGATAGTATAGTTTGTTTTGATTCTCTCTTGTGTAAAATTAAGTCTAGATTATGGATTAGATTTGTGGCTTTGTAATTTAAAAATTGTAGAACATAGATGGTTTATTCTATTTTAGTATTTGGTACGGGATATCAATTTTCTATGGTTCTAGTGGACTATATGAAATTGAATTTCCTTTATTTATTATAAATATAAGCTCATATTAGATGTTTATAAAGTAAATTTCTAAGTAGAATCTTGCAAAATCTGACTTGTAAGATGGCTTTCATATTATGAGTGCACAAGTGATATGATAACTTCAAGTTATTCGTTTAGGCCTGTTATTAGGGTGTGACAGTATCATTCCGAATATCTTGACTCTTAGAAAATCTTGGTTAAAAACGATCTTTTTTTACATCTGATACTCATTACCTCACAAATCTTACTTATGATGTTTTCTACCTAGTTTTACCTGTAAACTAAGTCTTACTTTGGCTTATTCAAGTCACCATTCAACTTTAGCTTTATGAATCCATATTTAAGGTTCCTATCATGGAGGCTTAGGCAAAGCCTATTAGGTTGAAACCTAAGTTATTTTTCAAGAACCATGTGCTGGAACTTTCTAAGTTGCTACTTCAAATTTTTGACACGAGCGATAGCTAAGAGATTAATAGATTTTAAGCCCATTAAATGACCTAGTGATGAAGTGTTAAAAGGTAGCCACAAAGAACGTGGGGGAATCTAAAGAGGTGTAGATTCAAGCCTAAGGATAATTAAGAAGATCAACAATAGCAAAGTTAAATCTTATATGAATGAAGAAGAGCTACTTAAGAGAAGTTTATCTTGTTTCAAATGTTTCAAGTTACAAAAAGCAAGGTATTGCCAAGTCAATGACTAGTTAACAACATTAGTTTGCCGCTAAACAAGGAAAGGAAGCAAAGCTAATCATAAAATTGGAGTTTTAAAGTAATTAAGCTCCATATAAAGTAAGTCCACAAGGACTTGAGAAGCATCATGCACATGGAGACATTTGATGTGGGTTTGATGAAGAATTTCTCAACGAATAGGAAATTTGTAAAAGTCTTCATTGTAAAGGAGGCAACTAGCAAGCTAGGTCTAAATTGGCAAGGCTAAACTAAATATGATCAACTTAGAGCAAGTCCTTATGATTGGAGTAACCTTACATATTCACTTTGAGGAGAGTTAATGAAGAGGAAAAATAAAACTAGAGATGATTCTTTTGGATGATTATGAGTTGGTCATCAATATAGACTTCACCAACAAGATGAAAGCATAAATAGTCTCATCTACAAAGTGCATCATTATAGTAGATAGAGGTACATAAAGTGTGGTTCCACATATCGATAACTAAATAAAACAATTACTTTAGGAGGGAAAGGGAAATATTCTATTAGAGTTACTTAAGATGCTTTTAAAACCTAAGATTTTTGAATAAGTTTTGATTCATGAGGTAGGGAAGCCCAAACTAGAGGAAGCTAATACTATGAGCCAAGATGTAAGGGACTAAGACAATAGAATTATTTAAGATAGGTTTCTTTCGCCTAAGGTCCTCGAACTAACCTGTAGAATGAGAAAGATATATCAATTTTATAAAAGAAACGATGAAAGATAAATGCCTTAACCCATGACAATATTTGGTTGAAGATCCTAAGATGATTACATAACCTAAGGAAGCTAAAACATTTAAGATTCCACAAGACACTAGCTAGGTAAAAACTAGTTCTACTAATGGAAGATGCTAGAATATATTGAAGCCATTTTAAATACATGTGCGTTGTGCCAATTTGAAAAGGAGGTGACCTAAACTGATATTTGAAAAAAGAAAAATAATAAACATATATAGCAATATGATAGGATAAAAAACGAGAAAATTCTCTAAATACGCTTCATTAGAAGTCTAAGCCAATGGTCATGGTTAGGATACTTAGGGAAATTAAAGGCCTATCACCATGTATAGTAATATAAGATGTTACTATGGATTGTGTGCCCTTTAGGTACATTATAAAGAGGCTTTCTATATAGCAAAAGATCATGGAATCATTGTTGGTTTATGTTGAGGAGAGTATCGTGAGCTTTATCTTTAAGCCTAATTTATTCTTTTTCATATTATACTTAAAGGTCTATTGAGTGTAAGAACTATGGCCTGGACTCAATCCATTTTAATGATGGTTCTAGAACTATATAGTTACACTAAACCTCAGTAGATGGGGCTAAGTAGATTTGATTGGGTAAGATTGTATATTGATCATTACAATGATATAATCTTGGAAATCCATCGGTGGAGGCTTCTTGTATAGAGGTGTATTTCTTCATTTGTAATCCATCTAATACACTTCTCTAATTTACATACTCTTGAAGATTTTTTCTCTCTAGTGATTAAGTTTTTGAGTAATAAGTAAAAAGGCAAACTTAGCTTTTCTCTAGAGAGCTAGGAGAATCTAAGTATTGTATGTGTTGGATTAAAGAGCATTCATATGTAACAAATGCAACAATGGTGCCCAGTGCATGCCTTTACTTATGTCATTGTAGATGATGAGATGAACCATATGTATCCAACCTTCTTTAACAATTATGAAAGAGGTTCGACCATATATAAAGTATCACTTCTTCATTTGGTTTGTGCATTTTTGTTCTTCGTAATAATTATGTTTAGTTTTCACAAACACTTTAACTACCTTATTAACATTTATAAGCAAGAGATGTTGGCACTCAATACTAGAGATGTAAGCTGGATAATTATAGCATGAGTTACACGATGGTTTACAAATAAAGTGATTCAATCACTTAGTGTAGCAATGTACATACAATGTAATTGAAAGTGTAAAATGCAACATAAATATCAATAGACTTAGATGAATTAATGGATCTTAATAATATCAATATTATAGCTATAAAATATATAAAAAGATATTATATAAGGTATGTAAGGTTATAGGAAATCCAAAATGCCATCGATAAATCAAACAACAGTAAATTGTATGCTTAAAGTGAGCATAATGGACACTATATCTTCATTTGAAGGGTTATCGTCCAATATTATGCATTTAACTTATTTTGGAATTTAATACGGGTGGCTCACTATATTTACATGTATAATACACATCCTAACATCAGTAAATTGTATGCTTTAGCTATTTTTCATGTCTAAAACCTTTTATGACTTGTATGTTGTCTGTGCATCTCTTCTTATTTGTGATATCATAAATCTATCATTTTTTTAGTACAAAAGGGGAGAAGTGTATTATACATAATTAACATGCATGAAATATGTTTATGATGAGTACAAAAGGGGGAGAAGAGCTATTATGTTTCTACGTTGTATGCTATGTCTGTTTTTAACCAAAAAAGGGGTGCTAAATAATGAATTAAGTATAGTTTACATTCTCCTAAAATTAAACATCACGTCTTTAAATCAAATTTGAGAAAATTCTTTTAAAACTCATATGCTTATTTGAGGAGGAATATGCTAATTGTAAAAGGGTTAATTATGCTTGATTGTCCTCATCAAAAAGGAGGAGATTATTGAACTTGTATGTTTAATGTGGATTTTAATGAGACAATATAACGCACAATTAACTATTCAATAATGGAAAACTACACTTAATTAGTCAAGTAATATGATGAATACTATGCTAGAATATATATGTGTATGTTTCATGTTTTTGTGGAGATTGTGTAGGCTTTTAGCAGGGACAAGGTTCTCAAGCACAACCTTCGTCGCAGGTCAAGTTGAGAGATAGACTACTTTATTCACTAAGGCATGATAAACTCAAGACCAAAGCTTAACAAGCTTAGTCGCGGGCTCGCCGAGTCTACCCCTTAAGGTGCAATAAGCTCAAAGTCTAAAGCTCAACAAATTCAAGAAAGCATAGTCTTAGTCGAGAGTCATGTTAAAGGTTCAACATGTTACATAGTTAAGGTGCGATAAGCTCAAGACCAACACTTGACAAACTCAAATATACACAGCTCTAGTGTCGAGTCAAGTCAAGGACTCGACGAGTCTATTGTTCAAGGTGCAACAAGTTCAAGATCTAAGACTCAACAAGATCAAAGAAGCATAGCTTCAGTCAAGGGTCGAGTCCAAGAAGCGACAAGTTCAAGATGCGATAAGCATTAAGGTGCAACAAATTTTAATCCAAGGCTCAAAGAATTCAAGTGAATTACAAACCTAGTCAAGGGACAAAAATCAAGCACGACACATTGAGGTGTGATGAGTCTTGAGACGCGATAATTTAAATGTGGAGCTAATGTGGCAGAAAGAGCTGTTGAAGCGCATTTAATGCTAGGTGACTTAAAGACGTTATCTCTAACAAATATTTGAATTTTTAAAGGCTATAAATACTTTGTACTTAGGAGATTTAAAGAAGAGAGAAGCAAAGTGGAAGTGAAAAAGAGTTTTTATTTACGAACTAAAAAATCATTAATCTTCTTGTTCTCTTGTTCATTAATTTGCAAAATCTACAAAGAGAGAGAAAATTATTCTAGTGTTCAGTTCTGGTGTCCATTACCTAACAAAGAACATCTAGAGAGAGAGAGAGAAAATATTTTATTTCCTATGTGTTGCAAAGCAGTGTATGACTCAACTTGAGCATGTGTTTTTGGTGAGAAATAAAGTGATTATGAAGTACTCGATTGGAGGCATTGGTGGATCATGGAGAATAGGAAGTGGGTTGAATTCCACGTTAAATCTGGACCCAAATTTTCTATTATTATCTCTTTTATATTTCATATTATAATTTATTATATTATCCACTGCTATTAAAGTTAATTTTGATCTGTTGTATTAAAACTAATTAATTGAGCTTATTAAAGCAAATATTCAATTCAACCCCCTTCTTGAGTATTTTCTAGTGCATTTTCATGTTTTCCTAAAGACATGTGTAAAATGGAATAATTATAATTATTGGTGCATCCTTGCCAATATTTGCCAATAATTTTTTCTTCTTAACAAATCTTAAGAAGTATAATAGCAATTGGAAAAGTAGTTTAGAAGGTCCTTCATCGACACTTCTACAATCGAGCATCAATACAGGAAAACTATGCTTAAGAGACCAAATTTTTTGGCAAAAATTATCATCATTGATTTTATCTATAGAGATATAAGATATTTTGCTAATTTTCCATTGAAGATTTTTTTTTTCTCAAAATCAATTTTCTTGTAGTGCATTATTATAGTTTAACGATAATGTTTATGACACTGTTAGAAAATTAGCCTTTAGAGACAAAAAATTTACGACGGAAAATTTTTGTCTCTGAAAAAATGAATTAGCAACAAATTTGCAACAGATTTGTGATGATATAAATTATGAATAATCTTCTAATTTTTATATGCTTTTGTGATGGAATTTGCAATGGATTACACATTGATTTGTGATGGAAATTGTTCTGTCACAAATTTATCTTTGATTTTAAAGGGAAATAAATTATTTTAGTGCCAATTTCTATTTTTTTTAAATTATATTGCAAATCTGTCTCTAAACTATATTATTATATATATGTATATATAAATAATTATTTTTAAAATTTAGTTTTAATTATACATATCTAATATAACATAGATATAAATGTGTATTATATAATAAAGACTTATATTATATTTGTAAATTAATTTTATTATATAATAACTAAAATATGTACAATCATAAGTTATTTACAATTAATTATATATATTTTATTTATAATATATTCATTATATTACATATATATTATAAAGTGTAAATAAGAAATAGTACTTAAAAAATAATACTTACAATATAAATTATATATTTACATCTTATTATATATTCTTTTACATAATAACTTATAAAAAATAAAGTATACAACTTGATAAAATAGTGTACAATAATAATATAATATGTTATATATAAATAATATCATAAAATACTACTTAAAAATAAAGTATATTTCAATAACAAAATATGTAAAATAAAATAACTACTATAAAATGCAAACTGAGTATATAAACATATATAAATATATAAATAATATATTATATTTTAATAATATATTAATAAAAAAATATTCATATTATTTATAATCTATAATTATATATTTATTATAATTATTCATATGTTATTGAATATAAAAAAATTTATTATATATATCTTACATAATTTATATTCACATACTATATTTTATTTAAAATATAATAACATATTAAGGGAAAAAAATAATATACCATACAAAAATATAGTGTATTTAAATAATAAAATATATAATATAAAATAATTAGTTAAATATATTTAAATTGATATTATATATTATTTTATTTATATATTAATGAAAAATAGATTTTTATATTATTTATACTATATTACAATTTATTAAGTTTAATAGAAATTATATAAAAAATAAACATATTACTTAAAAATATATAATTTATTAATTTAATATAAAATATTGAATAAGTAATGTAAAAAGTATAATTATATATATATATATATCATTAAATATATATAAATTTATTTGTATAACATTATTTATATATACATAATATATAATATTTTTTAATAATAATATAATATTTGGCAAAAAATTTTATAATATACTACTAAAAATATTATATTTATAATAAATATATAATTTGAAATAATTATTATAAAATGTAAACGTAGTACATATTAATATTATATATTATTTTAATAAAATATTAATGAAAATCCTTAATAAATAAGCAAAGTGAAATTATAAAATAAAAATAAATTATAAAAGATATGTAAAATGTTTTATAGATATAATATTATAAATTGTGATATCTCTTAAATTAACAGTAGTGAAACTTTATCCATGAAGATATGAATTGGTTCATCGGTTTAGTGCTTGTGAAAACTTCAATGTTAAGCGTACCTAGCATGTAACATTCAATAATGGGTGACCTCATGGGAAGGATAAATAGGAGACAAATGTGAATTGTTTTTTAATAATTTATCTTAGAATTAGGGACAGATTTGCAAGGGAATAATTTTATTTATTATTTACTAATTGGATATTTAAAAATAATTAATTATAAAACAAAGACATATTTGCGACATAAATTTCATAGCAAATTTGCAATAGAAAATAAATCTGTACCTAAAAGAATTAACGATGATGATTTTTGAGATAGAAATTCGTGATGGAAAATCTGTCTCTGAAAGTCTTTAGAGACAGATTTTTCACTTTCAGAGATAGAATTTTTTGTCTCTAAAGTCAAAATTCCTTATAGTGTGATTAGATAATAGATGGACTATTAGATGGACATATTACAATAGATAGAAGATGAATGTTCTTTAGTTAATTCCAATCGATTGTATATATATAGACCTTTAGTATAAGATCTAGGTTCTTAGTTTAAGATAAAGCTTCGATTGACTATGAAGGGGATTACATTGATGGAAGTGATGAGCAATAACTCATATTTTCTATTGTTTGCAGCATGCAATTCACATCTAATTTCACTTCGCAATATTTCTTTTTTAATTTAAGTAGGAAAAAATAGTCATGAAGGTATTGATATAGGAAATATGGTGCACATGATTTTTTTTTAATGTTCACTGCCAAGATTGTAGAACACTAGTAGCCTTGTGTCCTTCATAATGGTATAGATAACCCTATGGCATCATGGTAAAGCCTAAGAAGATGATGGCAATGACAAGGATAATGATAAAAATGGTGACAGTGATAGGGATGGAGGTGTGAACTATTGAGTAGCCCAATACCTTTAGTAAAGACAAAAAAAAAAATGTATTGCATATAAGGATACATTGCAAATTATATGTTTCAAGTAACAAGATATTGTCCTTGTGATGTGCTTATGATCCTAACTCAAAACCCAAGCATCACCTTGAATTTATTGATAGTGCCTAGCTGATATGACCCCCAACAACCTGTGACAAAACCCATAATCTAAATTGGAAATTAATCTAAGGACCATCTAAGAATCGATGGAAACTGCGACCCGTTGCTTATATGGAAGCAAGAATCTTGATATAAAAGTGAAGATGCCACAATTGGCGATGGAAATCCAATAGATAAGTCAGTGAACACCATGGGAAACCCCGATAAGTTCAAATGAATTATATCCAAAATTAAAAGAGAATTGCTCTCAATTTTCATTTAACATAAACTTCATCAAATGTTTACAACCAAATAGGTTTCATAAACTAAAACAAGGAAACCTAAAAGACAGAACTATAAAGGTTGCGGCCTATATTACACATTAGGTGGCCTAAAATAAAAACAAGGAAACTGAATTAATTTCAGAATGAAGAAGGCCGACGGCCTTGGTGCCGGTGTACAACTTCATCTCTTTAAAGCCGGCTATACACTAGCGCCTTTCGTCTCTTGCAGGTCAACACTTGAAAGTCTTTAATCTTTTGTATCCCAAACTATTTTGTAGGCTTCCTTAGTTCGCTTGACTTGTGTTTTTATCATTGGAACTCTAGTCATTGAGCTTCCAATTCATTGAAATGTATTGTTGGACTTAAACTTAGTCGGCTTTAAACTTGATGTTATCTGATTCGCATCATTCCCTCCTTCGAAAAGATTTTTTCTCAAATCTTCTTTCTTAGAATCTTCTATCTAATTAATTTGATGATTAATTCCGTCTTTTGAAATTTCATCAAACTCCTACAATAAATCTTTTAAAGTTAGTGTTTCATCTGGAATATTCTGATGACACAAATCCTTGATTTACTGCAGTGATGAATCAATCTCACTAGGAAAAGAATAGTTAAAATCATTAGTGGAAACACAAATATCCTCACTTATTTTAGTAATGTCATTCTCTAGTGTTTGTGTTTCACACGCTATCTCTTTTCTCTCATTGCTCACCAGTGTGTTTTTGTCTTTTTTTCCTACAATCTCACTCCTTTCATTGCTTTCAGTCTTTTCTAGAGCAATCTTTTCTTTTTCTCTTTCATTTTTCTTAATTTTTCACTCTCCTTGTTTTTGCAAAAGATTGCTGAAGTTACATCAGATCCTCATACACTTGCAAGGCATTGAGAAGTGTTAAGTTCACATGTCTTTGGTTTAGAACAAGAGTACAACAATTCTTGCTTCCATCAAACTTGGCTTTCCTATCAAAATGCCATGGTTGTCTCAAAAGAATATGACAAGTTTCCATTGGTACCACATCACACAATACTTCTTCATGGTACTTTCCAATAGAAAACGAAATTAGAACCTATTCAGTCACCTGAATTTCTTTACACTCTTTTGACAACTACAATCTATAAGGTGTTTGATGCTTCAAAGTTTTCAATTTCAACTTTTTCACTAACAAGGTACTAACAAAATTTGTACAACACCCACTGTCAATTCTCAAACTGCATACCTTATCATTCATATAGCATCTAGTATAAAATTTAGAATCAAATGAGAATTCACCAACATTAATCATCAACAGACTTACATTCACTCGTGTTTAGATCATCATTTTTTTTAATCAAACCCTAGATCTAAAAATCACAAATTTCACAAAACCCTAAAAGACACATTTTTTGTACACAAATTTCTTCTCTTCTCTCTCTCTCTCTCTCTCTCTCTCTCTTTTATTTAATAACAACGACACTAAGAACTAACAAACCTAACAATAGACGATCAACAAGATCAGACAATTCCCAAAACCGATAAAGAAAACAAATAAAGGATACAAGCGACTCGAGTCACCTATAATCAAATTGGATAAGGATTCTTAGAAAACCTTTGCTTTGATATCAAATGATACGAACCCAACCAACCTATGATGAGACCTGTTATCGTAATCTAGAATTAAATCTAACGATCGCCTAAGAACCCGATAGAAAACTGCAACCCGTTGCTTATAATGAAGTAAGAACTTTGGCATAAAGGTGAAGCCACCACAATCAGTGATAGAAATCCGATTGATAAGTCAAGGATAAATGCCATGGGGAACCTCTATAAGTTCAAACAAATTATATTTAAAATTCAAAGAGAATCACTCTCAATTTTCATTCAACATAAACTCCATCAAATGTTGAAAGTCTTTAATCTTTTGTATCCTAAAATATTTTGTGGGCTTCCTTAGTTTTCTTGACTCATGTTATTATCATTGGAACTCCAATCATTAAGCCTCAAATTCCTTGAAATGTATGGTTAGACTGAATTTAGTCAGCTCTGAACTTGATGTTATCTGATTGGCATCACTAGCTACCTTGGAGAATTTCAGACATAGTCTTTAAATGAGTAATCAATAAGAATTGGCTTTAATAAAGAAAATATATTGTGCTTATGAGGAAGTTCATAAAGAAAATTAAGATTATACAGTACTTAACTAACAAGTATAAGGAAACATCATTAGATCTTAATGAACAACAACTATCTTATGGGTTTTCTGTATATATAAAGGGGATATGTATGACACCTCTATTGGATATGATGCCGTAAGGAAGACTAAGATATGCTTAATCTTTTGATATGATGAATAAATAGATCATGCTATTTGCTTTCAATAATCGTAAGAGACTGATCAAAGCGAGGTATTAAAAGATAAAATTCCTATTTAATGAAAGCTAGAATAATATCCATCAATTAGTTGTTCTCTGTATAGCCTTAAATGTAATAGCCATACAAAGATAGTATTCAATATGTGAAAATTTAATAAAGGAAATTTCTAACTAATTTGTTTCATTACTCCCAGCCTAGATACAAATAGTTAGATTAAATTATATTGGAATGTCTCAATTTTTAGGGGTAAGTTCAATTGAAGTTCTAATGTTTCAAGTGATTCAAAAGATGTCTCAACGTTTGGAGAAGTGGGCCAATTGAGGTCCTATTGACACATGTCATAACATGACACTTGTTGATATGTATTAATGGGGACCTCAATTGACCCACTTCTTCAAACATTGAGATCTCTTTTAAACCACTTGAAACGTTGGGATTTCAAATAAACTTACCTCCAAATATTAGGATATTCCAATATAATTTACCTTAGCTAATTACTTATCATAGGAAAAAAAGTGTACAAGTAGCTTCCTAATGATTTAAGCAAGCACACTTCAAAGAGGATTTAATTATAAATGCTTATTTTATCTATATCTAAACTTCAGGTGTAAAGGTGCCTAACTTACAGCTATATTTTATCTGTATTTTTTGTCTATTTGATGTTTTCATGGGAGCTAACATATATTTTTTTTTCTATTTGTATTTCCTAACAAACAATTTATTAGAAAAAGTTTGAAATATGTGTCTACCATCTGCCAGGTGTTGGATGCCAAATAGATTCTTATTGTTGATCGAATTAAAAATAGTCACATAAGTTATTTTCAACTTGATGTTTGTTAATAACCACTCATTTAATATTATTGGTAATAGAAATTTGTGGAAATATTTCCATGTGTATTTGTGATTAACCGCGGATGCTATTCGCTAAACATCCAAAACCATTCATAGGTAATTGTAAATAAAGCAGCAAAGAGAATTCATCTTTCGCTTTAACTTATTGAATTCATTTTTCATTTTCATTGAGATTGAGCCTTGTTATTTTCGTGAATAATCCTGATTAGAGTTAAAGCTTTGAGCGAAGCTCATAAGTGACTTAGCTTATGTTTGTTTACTAAAACAGAATTAATATTCTACTTTTATTATCATAAAATAATTATTTTTTTATTTGATTTATAAGCAACTTTATCACAAGGAGTGTTTATTTTAAATAACATAGAATAAATAAAAAAAATTTCATTTTTGTTCTTTTATTGGATCAATGATTATTTTTAACAAAAAACTATCTTTCATTATAAAAATACCTTCTATTATAAAATAAAAAAATTATTATTCCATTCAAGAAAACCAAATAAAACATTAATCTCATACATTCTTAACACCTGTCTTTGAAGTTTGAATTTACGTCAAGTTTGGAAAAAGAAATATAAAAGTACACATACACGTTACCTCAATGGCACAACTTGTTTTAAAATTAGATAATCCCGCATGCAAATGTATTTATTAATATAACTCCAAAAGTCGACTTAGATTTGGGCCAACCCGGCCGGTGCTTTGAATCCGAGTTGCCTGTTGGTGGACTGCAGCCGATCAAGGACGAAACCGTAATTTCAAACTCACTAGCATTCCCTTTTGGCTTTTGCCCTTTATATACCATCAATCCTTTAACAACCTTCGGTGTGCAAAGTTTGTCTTCAATTTTAGTCTCTCTCTCAAATCTTCTTCTGATAACATTCTAGGTCCCTTAGCAACTACCTAGCTACTCAAATTAGCTTCAACAAGTCTTCTTTTTCCTTTTTTTTTCCCCCCTTTCTTTTTTGTTGCCTCTTTCAGTTGTTACAGTAATGGAAGATCCACATGACCAAGACCCTAATAACCTTAACAACCAAGAGATGAGGAATGAACCTGTAAGGTCTAGGTGGACACCAAAGCCAGAACAAATTTTGATCCTAGAATCCATTTTCAACAGTGGTATGGTTAACCCTCCTAAGGATGAGACTGTCAGGATTAGAAAATTACTCGAGAAATTCGGGGCTGTTGGAGATGCCAATGTCTTCTACTGGTTCCAGAACCGCCGGTCCCGTTCTCGCCGCCGCCAGCGCCAGATGCAGCAGGCGGCAGCAGCTGCCGCCGAGCAAAGAGGTCAAGTCAGTGGTGGTGGTGGTGGCGGTAGTAGTACAATTCAGTATGAGAACAGCAATAATAATTACACGGGGTTTGGGGCAACATCTTCTAGTAATTCATTTGCCTCATCATATGCATCTTGTTACAATAATAGTAACAACTATGGTCAGTCCTCATCATCATGTGGATTCATGTGTCAAGATGAATTTGAAAATTTCTATGGTAATAATAATTCTATGTCTAGTTGCCAACTGGGTTATGGAGATGCTGATCATCAAAACCATCATCAGTCATCAATTTTGTGTCCATCAGACACATCCAATATGGCCTACCAATCTGGTAACTGGGTTAAATATTGCATGAGCGCTCCTTTGTGTTTATCACCATGGATGATACTTACTTTATTTGATCTGTCTGCCTAGATCAAATATCAATTACTGATGAAATAAAAAATCTGATCTGGAAAGCATTTTTTACTTTCCCTTGACCAATAACATCCTGGGCAGTAAACTTGAGACATTATTAAAGGAATCTGCAGATTACTGCAGTGCACTGAAAAACAAGTAATCAATCATCTTGATGACTACCGTTGAAAATCACTTTAATTATCTCTTCCTAGTTTTCTGATGATAACAGAATATGTCTGACACTTCATGAGATGATGAAACTCATCTTTGTTTTCTTTTTTTTTTTTTTTGTTTTGTCTCTCTCTTCCTAACATTAAAATCATTATACAACAAACTGCAGTAAACTGTTAAAAATTGAGTCTTTTGCGTGGTTTTATGTTTCTTGTATCATCTATATCTTTTCTTAAATTTTATGAAAAAATGCCTTTCCCCTTTCGGCAACAGAAGGCTACTAGCTTTGTTTTCAGATTTTCTTTATCCCATTTTCAGAAACAATTTAAGGAAGCTCCACCCCATTTTGACACACTTGTTGATGTGGACATCAGATACTCGATCAAGTTGATTAGTAGCCATTGTCATTGAAAATGGGTCTAATTTGGATTGGGGTTCATATTTTATGTTTTGGGTTTCCAATGTTATGTAGGATTCATCACAGTGTTCATGAATGGTGTGCCCACAGAAGTTCCAAGAGGACCATTTGACATGAAAGCATTGTTTGGACAAGATGTATTATTGGTTCATTCCTCTGGTGTTCCGTTACCCACGAATGAATTTGGGTTTTTGATGCAGAGCTTAGAGCATGGTGAAAGCTATTTCCTGGTGAGCTTATTTTTGTTTTATTTTTATTATATTTTTAAATATTTCTTCCCATTAACAAATAATGGAATTATCTCTAAGAACTTGTGAACATAATAAAATGTACCGTTCGAACATTATTTATATGTCATCTGTCCCAGAAAAAGCGAATCAAAAGTTCAAAGCATCCGTGTTTCAATTAATTATCCTAAAATGCCCTAACTAATCTTGCTTGCTATATCTAATAACTATTATATATATATATATATATATTTGATTGGCAAAATCTTTTGAGCTAATCATGCACTTGTACTCCATGTCCTCCGATCCTATGCTACGCCTTTTTTCTTCAAATAAGCTACATTTGGGGCTTTTGGTTGTGGAAAATGATTAAAGTAGCTTTGCTAGTACTTATCTGACATCTCTTCCATTTCATTTATTATAAATTCTCCTCCTTTTTCTTATTTCCAAAAAGCTTCCTCAGCACCTGGCTTCCTAAAGCATCGCAGGAATCCAACAAGGGTTTTGTATATCTGCAGGAAAAAGATTTATTGGCTATTAAACACGCGTGTATGAACACATGGTATCGATATTTTATAAAAATATACCGTATCTATTTTATAGATGTTGGTACATATCGAAATTTAATTAATACTTATTTTTTATTTATGAATATACATGACGTGTATTAACTAGTGAATCTTTTCTAGTACAGACTTTCATTATTCCTGCATATTTGAAAAACCAAATTACGAGAAATGCATGCTAATGAAAATTTGTACCCGTTTCAGGTTTCAAAACAAACCTGACAAGGACCGAAGTTACTGCAGTTATGACTGAGATAGGTGGTGGAATATCTATAATCATGAATGTTTAATTTGGTTGTTAAGGTGAGAGACAAAATATACTTTACATGACAGTATGGGCAAGGAGGACTGGAGTAGTCATCTTTTGGTGTTCATTACAAAGTACGATATATAGATATATATATGTAATCAATGTTTCTAAGACATCTATAATGAATTTTTGTCACAACCTTGGTGGAATCTTTTCCTTTGGATGGTCATATATAAGAAGCTTTGTGTTTATATAAAGTTGTGTATTTGTACTTAAAATAACTCCTGCGAAAACAGTAGTAGTGTCTCTCTCAAGCCAATCCGGCAATTTGCCTTAGCTACTTTAGTTAGGGCTCCGATGTTGTCGTTCAAGAATAAATGTTCAGATTTGTGTAGCCATCCCTGCGCAGTGAATGCAATACTTTTTCGCACCTTCTCTCTCTTTTCTTTTCTCCCTTTCCATCTTGACATCCCTTTTCGTCCTTTTTCTTAAATACACACGCATGTATAAGATTTGGTGTTAATTGATACAACATGTCTGCTCTAATGTTTAGAGTAAATTACCCTCTGCCGTATTATCAATTTCAGAAAACATGATAAGGGATTAATTTAATATTTGTATAAATGGTGAATAAATACTAATTATATCTGAAGACATCATAGTGGTACCGGGTACTTGTAATATACAAGCATCATAAAATAAATACATAATAAGTCTTTTTTCTCCTGAAAAAGAGAAAATTCTCGGAAAATATGCCACAATATCAATTGACTCGGCTGATAATAACTAATCGATTATATATAAATACATAAGAGAAAAGATATATATTTACCTGAAGTACAAACGCGGAAGAATGTCTATCAGTATAAAAATTATGTTTTAGCTAGCTCCCAGCATTTAAATATAGGATAAAAGTAATGCATACAATGTGTTTTAGGTGTAAGAATAAATATAGTATGTTGTTATTGGTATCGAGTTTGATTTCCCACATTTGAATTATAATGATCTTATATGGTCGTATTGTAATAACTCTTGTAGTCCATCAAAAAAAAAAAAAAAAAAAAAAGACAAGTTGTTAATAATATCTTTGGTATGATGTTATAAATTGTAATAAACATATGTATGTATATATATTTGTTTGTAATATCTTTGGTATGATTTTATATAAAGTAATGCTTGTCGTTTGTAATTGTTTGATCCCATTTTTGAAGGAACAAATATAATAATGCGATCCTACTTCAAAGCAAGGTAGAGAATTCGCCATGTATTAATGATTGAGAAGTCACATATCCATAGCGTGGCACACTTTCAAATCTCTAAAATTACATCGATTCTTTGCATTTCTAAAGACAAAAATACATAAACAACACTCCTTCAGCCTTTCATGGTTAAATAATTACCATTAGCACTCATTTGGTTAGTTCTCAATTAATTGTGGCCTATCTCAATAATAAAAGTATTGTTTCTTGAAAGAAAAACCCTAAATTGCAAGATCATTATTTGGCATGAGAAGATAATTATATAAGTATATATGGTGATACAACACGCTTCCATGGCATGAAACCAGAGGATAAATTTTTTAACATTAACAAGACACATACACACACACATATAAATGGAGACCAAAATGTTCATTTTGAAAGTTTAAAGGCCCTATAATTTTAATATTCAAGGAATATTGCTAAATTTTTCCAAAAGCATAAACAATCTTTGTTAATTAATTATAATTATAATTGATGGAAAAAAATTAATTATAATTTCTCATGGCTAGAACGTAAAAATAATGTTTACAAGCACCTAATCTAGATTAATTTAAACAAAAAAAAAAAAAAAGAAAAACACCAGAATGTTAGCTCTAGATATATTCATTGAGTACCTGTATAATTTATTTCACATACAATTGCTTCATTCACACCTTTCACTAAAGATATGTTATTTATGTTGCAAAATCAAATTAGAACATAACTATATACATGGATAAGACACTAAGCAATAAATTAGACCCTACTTGAACAAGCAGACAATAAGAAATGTTGCTATCCTGGTGGGTTAAAGGCAAAGGGGTTTGTATTTCTTTAGAAAATATGAATGGTGATAAAGATGTTTGTACAATTGAAAGCAAAGGTCTAAATATAGGTAATACTAGCCTTTAAGTACTAAATACCCCTATTATCTGTTAATGACAAATGCCTCCACTCAAATCTGTAATAGCGTGTGCTCAATGATTGACTCTTTTAAGGACCGACAAGGGACTTGTCTATTGCCATTCAAGTTGCTCTTAGATCGTAGTACAATTCAATTTTATGCATACTTCATTCAGAATTTACTGCGAATTTGCCGGTAGGACCTGTCCAGGCAACCCTAAAGTTGAAATTGATTAATTACAGGACATACATTCTCTAAATTGAGATATTCTCTTTAAGTTGCAGAAAGACAAGTGATTGATCATAATTAGCTTAAATATTAGGACCATACTAATTATTAGGATGCAGCATGTCTAGAAAACTAAGCGAAAACATAAAGTAATTATTTGTTTGATTGGAGGAATAGTTTCTTAATTCTCCCTCATCATATGATGCTAGTATTATGATATTTTGTTGTATTCTAATCTGAATAGATCTAGTTAAAAAAAAAAGAAAAAAGAAAACTAAATTCCTCATAAATTGCTGTAATAAAAAATATTCAATAGTAAATTCATACCACGATCTTCGTCAATTGTTATTCTATGGTATATTCCACTGAGATATAATAGATTTTATGCTTTTATTCTAATTATTTATTTATTCCTATATTGACTAAATGATATAATAGGTATGAAATAACAATCATATTTGTATTATAATCCTAATTAATCACAATTCAAAATTCCCCTTATTCTATATATCATGAAATTTACCAAATGTAAAACTTATGATAAATTACTAGTACGTTTCTGGAAAAACTATTAAAATAACAAATAGATCTTTGACTTGTTAAAGTAGCAAGCTTATACCTCTTAAAATGGAAGAAATTGTATAATTACTAGCCCACTTAAATAAAAATTACATAAATACAAATTATACAAAAATTAATTACCAAAATATCACTAAAAAATACTATTTATGATACATGATTTTATTATTAAAACATAAGTCGCATATATAAGATGCGAGTCACTTGTTCATACATGAATTGCATCTTAGAAATGCGATTCACTAATGCACCATACAATTATAATGAGTACATTAGTGAATGCATTTCTATGATGCAATTCATTAAGGAAATAAGTGAATTGCATTTCTAAAATGCAAGCTAACACTATATAACGTTTGCTAAATCACATCTTAAAAAGATGACTATTTAGTAAAATTATAAGTCACATGTTAAACATGCAATTTAATATTGGTTATTTTACAATTAAAATAATCTTATTTATGTTTAGGAAATATTTAAATAAAAAAAAAAAGGTTAGTAGGCATGTTTTTCACCTTTAAAATGTTTATCAGGTCAGCTTTCTATGTAAATATACATGTACGATCTTTTAAAGCCAACTTGTTACACATAACTTGACCCATATTGGCCAATAACTAAAATATTAATTAAGTGAAGAAAATCTCTAATTTTATAATGAACAGGCCTAGTAAAAACAAAATTGTTAAGATTTCCCAAGTTTTATAATTACGGCGGTATTAATGTAAAAACAAGGGATCTTTAATTTGAGTTTTATAAGGGTAATCCTTTAAATTACCTAAAAGTTTTTAAACCCAAGCCACAATTGGACACTTACGTAAGACTTACAGCAATTTGCACTTGGGTGGATGTTAGTAGAAAATATTCACATATATACTAGAAAGGATCGAATATTCACTTTTCTAGAAGAAATTGTAAATAATTTTCTAAATTTTGATTTCGATGTGCATTTATTTCTAAATTTTTAAAGATTTCAAAAGTCTTTATATTTTGATAAACTGCAGTATAAAGCATGTTTCCTTATTTATTAAAAAAATGCACTAAGATGAAAATTTAGGTATTAGGTATATATATTTTTTGATAAACTCCATGGTTATTTCTAAGTTAAACTTTAATTTAAGGGGGGCCGTGTAAATTTTGAAAGGTACTTGTCAATCTGTCCGATTATTTGGGGATTATTTATAAGCTTTGAAAAATTTTGAAGTTGAGGGTTATTAAATAGGTAGAAAGTAATAAATGGCATATTTTTAGCATTAGAAAAAAATTAAGCAAGTTCCCGGGGACATATTTAATTCATCGCATTTTTTTATTAAATAATTGAATAAAAAGAAAAACCTTTGAAAAGATAAAGGCAACAAGCGATTCCTGATTTGATTATCATCAACAAGCACTACTGGATTATCCACCAGTAATTCCACATGAATGATGAATTCTTTCCTTTATGCCATCTTCTTGCTAGATGCAATGTACCTTATAGCATTCCAAAAGCTAAGACAAAATACAGTGATTAGCTATTTATATAATGCAATTTAAATGCGGCAATCATAACAATTGCGTAGTATAAAATAATGTAATTTTAAGATAACTTAGTGTCACTATCAATAACGCCGTCGAATTAATTTTTGTTTACATTAATAATTCTGGGAGTACTTGAAAATTAAGATTCATTCAGGAATCAAGTGACCTATGTGAGAAGATGATGATGAGGAGTCATGCACGCATGTGTTGTTACTCCAAAATTTTCCCAACCAAGTACTCCTTTTAGGGAGGAAAAGGCCAAAAAAAGGTAGTAGTTATGTTGTGTTGTGGCGGAATGTTATTCAGGTGTCGCTTAAGAATACTACAGGGTGTTTGATGTGTTCCTGTGGCCCCGAACATGAAGATATATTGATCAAATCTTGGTGAGTTAAGGAATTTCCTGTCACGTTCCAAGGAAGAGTGTGGCTTCGGCTGCCTTGACTTTCTGTGGCCAATTCATATATATTGGCTATTAAAGTATTTATTCTGTCAACAAGTGCCCAATCAACTTTTCGGGTTAAAGACATGTCAAGTACCTCTATTTTTAAATTTTAGCAATTTAATGTCTTATCTTTAGATTTTAGAAAATTAATACTTATGCCTTCAAACTATGTGTGATTCAGTGTCCTTGTTAAATTATATTTCATGAACATTCATTTTGATGATAAAACAATGACAGTCATTTGATAAAAAATTATCCAAATATAAAGATGCGGTACTAAACTACTAAAAAATTGTCAAAAATTAAAAACTTAGACACTTGATCTGCTATTATACAATAATAAAAAAAAGGCCCGTGAAATAGTAGTTAATAGTGGCACTAAATTGCATATGCTTTAAAAGTAAAAACATTAATTTATCAAAATCTAAATATGAGACACTAAATTATTAAAAATTGAAAGTACAGGTATTTAGCATGCCATTAATTTCAACTTTTTACAAAATTTTAAAGGAGAAAAATTGATTTTTCTAAATCTAATTATAAAAGAAATTCTATTTTAGACTATACATTTGGACTCAAATTTAAATAGAGAATTATACATTTCAAAGATATAAGAAGAATATTATTTGTAAGCACCAACAAGATGATCCAAATAGACGATTTGGTTACATCAATGTTGTAATTCTATTAAAAATTATATATATGAACACTATATCAATACACACTTTGAAACTTAAAAAGATGGTTTTGCACATTTTCTTTTTTTTTTAATTAATTATGAAAATAATTTCATTTAATTATTCCATACACTACAAAAAACTGACCTTTAAAGACAGAAGTTCTGTGACAAAAAATGAGTAAAAGAAGTTCTATTTCTACAAATAGAATTAGCGATGATGGTTTTGCAAGAGAAATTTATGTTTAGAGATAGAATTTTTGTCTTCGAAGCTTAGTTTTCTTCTAGTGATATCCATTTTTACAATTAGTATACCTACATATATGGTATGCAAATGTTACTCGTATGTCTTTAAATATAACATTCCTAAAACAGATAATATATTTTCAAATGCATTTGTCATGTGCAACAAGGTACACTTTACTAATATAAAGTACCGCGACTTGGGTGATTATTTTTGCCTTAGATTAGGCCTAAAGAGGCATGTCTACTTGTGTCTCAACTTTCATAGACATAAGACATATTAAGATGACACTCATCTCTAACTTTACGTATGAAGTGAGTCTCATTGAATTGCTTGCATGGCTCAAATGGGGTTTTCTTTTTTCTTTTTTGAATTTGCTGATATTATAAATATATAATATTATAATTATAATGATTTGTAGATCTAATATCTTATTTTGATAGCCATATATATTATATCTATTATTAATAATAATAACTTATATTTTTATATAATAATTTTAATATATATTTATAATTAACAACATATATATTTTTATGTAATAACTTTACTTTTAAATTGAAACGTAAAAGTCAATAGTTCTAGTAGATATAGCTTAAAGTATACTACAATATCTTGATCCTATACAGTCCATCAAACATGCATATAAGGAAAAATATATAGAACTCTTGACATAGTTAGCAACATACAACAAAATAGGAAGTTCGATAGCAAGCAATAAAAAAATTGACAATTGAGTGCCTACAAACTTGATGCTGCTTGGCTTAAGTTGATGATGTACTAGAGGTTGTCTATAAAGTAGTTGCTAAGGCAGATGGAGCACATGTAAACCCTCAAATTTTTTGAGAATGGTTTTGAAATACTGAATCGAAACCCTAAAGACTGACCCAAGTTGAAACCGAACCTTAAAACACTTTCGATTATGGGATTTCATAAGAGAATCTTCAAAAACAAAAATAGAAAATTCAATAATCTTTCGATTCAAAAATCCGAGCATGAGAAAATCCATCTATCCGATCCTTAATGTAAACCCCTCAATTTCTAGGGTAAAGTTGGATTAAATCCTAACCCTAGTTAAAGCGGAGTTTCAAAAGTCAACAATGATTAAGACAATATAACAGTTTCAACTTTGGCAATCCCGCGCTCTCAAACCCTAGAAAATGAAATTGAGTTAATAGCTTATAATAGTTCATAATAATATAGGAAAGTATAAAAATATCAGATTCGCAATTTTTTAGTATCTTTCGGATCCGAACGAGATCAGTTTTCAAAAACTGTGCCTTGGTGTACCAGATAGTGAAAATATTTCGACAATACCATTAGACTCGTAATTAAATAAAGATTTCAAAATATCAGTTTCATAATTTTTCGGTAACTAAAAATATCATATATAGCTCGTTTACGCATATTTTTATTACTACTGGTATTTTATTTGTCTAGTTTACTATTTATAGTACTATTCCTACTATTCATTACTATTTCACTATCCCTACTTTTTCTTACACCTATTTCTTACTACCTAAACACCTATTTCTTACATTTTTACATTTCCAACACAACTTTATTCATATCAAACTTTACATATTATTTCTTTTCTTTACAAAAATTATAAAACAAACAAAATATCCTCTCTCTCCTCCCTCTAATACCGCCGACCTCCCTCTCTCCTTCCTCATATTATTTTTTTTTCAATTTGTTTTATTACATCTAATTTTCACTCCAAAATTCTATAAATACCCCCTTCCTCCTTCATTCTTTCACACATTCATTTTACATAACAAAACTCTACCAAAATTCTCTCTCAAAACCCCTCTCCAATAATCCCCTCTCAAAACACTCTCTACCATCTACTATTCTTCAAGAAAAATAACAAACACACTACCCATTCATCTCTTTTGAAATCCTCCATTAAACCTTAGGTAAAATCCTACATATATCTCTTTATCATGTTCATACAACTTAGCATGAGCTTAGTGTATGTTTCTTAGACTCATATGAGTTAAAGAAGCAACAATATGTTCATGTTTTGTTTTTGTTCATGATATTTTACATTGTGTTATTATGTTGATGTTATTACTGTTATTATTATTTTTGCTCTAATCTAACTTCTATATAGTATTATATATATTATGTATATATATTTCTTTAGAGCATATAAACCCACTTGTTATTTATTTATTTTCATGTTTTGCAATTTAATTATTTAATTCATGCTATTATTAAGACTAGTCTTTCTAGTCTTAGACTTGTCCATATAAATTCAAAACGATTTTTCTTTTCTTTTCTTTTCTTTTCTTTTGGGACTAGTCTATCTTAGTCTCGGGTTGTCTTGATAAAGTTAAGGCTCTTAATACATGATCAGGATACCTTGATGAAGCTAAGGTTCCTAATGCTTGACCATGTTATTACGTTTATTTACATATGAGTATTTCTTTCTATCTTATTATGTATTATTCTTACTCTTACATTGCTACATAATCATATTCATGCATGATTAGAATGATGTTGTCTTAAATAAAAATAAAAATGGGTTCTTTCTTAAACAAGGAAAAGTAAACTAGATTTCTTAACAAAAGAAATTTTCAACAAAAGATCTAAGTTTTGTTTTTAATAAACTCTTTTCAAAAGATGAGCTAATCATAAATTATAGAAGAAGTAGTCATGAAGATTTCTTCAAAATAATAAAAGGAACTCATTTCTCTTATAAATAAAAACTAAGTACTCCATAAAGATAGAATTTTTAGCATTGAACTTAAGATTTTAACTCAACCATATCTTTTATAAAACTTAAATAGGTTCATTATAGACTTCGAAAATCACATACTAAGAAAGTTTATTCAAAACTTAATTTTTTACACTGTTACTCTCTTTTCAAAATTAGGATGAAATTTTTGCTAAGATCTAATATTGATAATTCTTTATTAAGAAAGCTTTTCTTATAAACTTATCTAAAAGAATTATTCCACCACTTGATAAATATTAAGATCAAAACAAGTTTTTCCAATCAAGGTAAAATCAACTCACTATTTTAGAAACCAACTTGGAAAAATAAAATTTTACCAAGAAAGTGAAGTTTTAAAAATAAACTTATTTTTTTAAAAGAAGAAAAAGGCTATAAAATGAGAGGAAAACATACATTTAACACAACTTTAAATAACTGACCACACCAACAACTTAAGAAAAATTTCGAAAAGCTTATTTTTCAATCACTAGAAATAAAGTTGGTAGATAACTTAAAGAACCAAATTTTTGGAAATTAATTTACTTTTGAAAAGATAAGGAATGGAATTATAATAGGAAAAACACTCACTTATAACAATCCAAGTATATTTTAGTTTTCCTTCTAGCAATTCAAAAAAGAAGAAATCTTCAAAGTTTTATCTTTTAAAACTGTCACGCCCCGAGGGTATCCTAATAATAGTAACCAAGGAACACTTGATTTCCATTACTAGTTTACCTTTCGGGAATAACATGATTTCAATAAACAGGATCTTTTAGTTGCTTGGATAAGATGAACAAATATATATAAGGCATAAATTAGTAAACTACCATCACATTAGTAAGATATTATAGACCATATGCTTTATAAACCCTTACAACACCTAGTTAATGATTCTAATGCAAGATACTTGCAACTAAAAGGTAAATAGAGATACACATATTATGATCCTATACTAGTCTTTAAGCTTCTAACTTCTAATTTCTTACCGAGACCATGCTCCTGCTAGTAATGAGCCAGGGTCACAGAGTAAACCTGAAAGGGCTGTTAGAGTGTGAGCTAAAACACGAGCTCAGTGAATAACTAGAACTTACCACATAATACATACAAGTTATTTAACAATCATATGAAATGTATCAATCAAACATGTGTACATTATAAGCTTGGATAATCCGAAATCCAAACAGGATGAAGATTTACGCCCCCCATCGGGGTTGAAGGATCACAATCTGTGGTCCACCTACCCAGGAGAGACTAAGCTTCCAGGAAATAATAATGTTCAATTTAGTTATCTCTTTGAACTTATCATGTTTTGTTATTTATTTCCTGATTTAGCTTTAGAAACTCCACTAAGTGTTAGCTGTTTCCATGCAATACCATAAGCGGTGTCCTTCGTTTACCATTTAGTTCTTATGGTATTAACAGAACAAAGGTAATCTTGTAATTAACTAATAGCTTTCTTGCCTAGATAATCCAAGCATTACCAAAGATCCGAAAAACTAACATGTAGTAGGCTACCACTTACTCAATGCTATTTATGCAAAATATGTAATGCATGACAAATTTCCTTTATGGTACCAGTAGTTTTTAATCAATTTGAAGGTGATCAAGCATTACAGACATTCAATCATGTTATATAGGTAATATAGACATATACAACTCTGTTATCGCTTATAATAGAGTGATTTGGCAATCAATGCAATACCATACACAATTTCCATAAACTAAGCAGTATAACAAATTTTTATTATCTTTTATTTAAGATTCACTAACTTTACAAGCACAACCAATGTAATAAGACTGAGTTACTCACCTTCTCATGTTATTGAGTCGTAGTAATCGTCAGGAAAGTCCTCATCAATACCCAAGTTACCTATTGAGATGATTAATGTAATCATTAATGATACAAGACTATATAACCTAACTCCTATGAATATTTAAGTGTCCTAATATGCTGTTGGGTTTCCGTTTTATTATTAACTAATTCTTTGAAGATAAATCTTAAGTACTAATTCATCTTCATCTCAAGTTACTTAATTTGATTTTGGTTTGATACTTAAATCTATTGATTGGGTACTCGGGAAGTTTAATGATTTAATTAATTCATTTTCATTGTTTAAAACTATCAATTTTCTTTTTATTTACTTAATAAATTTTTCTCGTAAAATATAGATATCTTTATATTCACAAATTTGGATTATTTAAATTTCTATTGTTATCTAATCATTTATAATTATTTATTTAAAAATATATTTAGTATTTACTAAACTCGTAAATTTTTTTCTATAAACCAATTAAATACAATTTTAATGAAAATAAACTTATTAATATAAGGATTTGTTAACTTAATTACAATTATTTTCAGAATTTTCCTTTTTGCCGCAAAATAATAATAATAATAATAATAATAATAATAATAATAATAATAACAATTCTGAAAAAGACAATAAAATAAAATAAAGTAAAACAATTAATTTTCATAATAACAATACTTGTATTATTTGTCTTATAATTTAATCCATACTAATTGTAATTTCTTATTAAATAATATTACTAAAGTGACTTTAATCTTAACTTTTGAGTTTTATTTTAGAGTTTACATATAATATTATTTTCAAAACACTATTAGTTTTAGAATTCTCTTAATAATATTAAGAATATTAGTAATTATAATGGTAAAACTTAATAAACTTGGATTAATTAACAAAGATGATTTATATGACTAAAAATTTGTAAAGACCCGATATGCTCAATTCTCAAATTAAGCACACCAAGTCCCCAACCACATATAACTCTTACGAATTATACGTAAGGTTGTCATTAAAGAAGTTGTTTATGTTGAATATTGCTAAACCAATTTTAATATAAGAAATTGTTTAGTTAGATTTTCAAATAAATGGATTTGGCAGCAGAAAAATAAACTTTAATAAAAACGTTTCTACATAAAAACATTTCAAACTTTCACTATTACAAGTGGAAAAACTTTTACTTAAACAAATATCTGCAAAAGCTTATTTAATAAAACATGGGCACTAACAAGTCCTTAAATGAAAATACAAATTTATAAATAAATCCATTCCCTATAAAACAAATAAAAGAAGAAACAAAACGACTGAACTACTCAACGCTCCTAACTCACATCACTCATCCACAATCTTTCCCAAGTCAATGGAAGCACCCAAATACCCGACACAACATCACCAAAAGCAACAACATCATCATATCATCGTCTCATCATCCATCATCACCAACATCAACAACATCAACAAGAACTCATCATCATTAACTTTATCAACATCATCTTTATCAAAAACAATACCTGCAAAAAGAATAACAACAACAAGAATGAGCCGAAGCCCAGTACACAGTAACACAATCACACACGGAGTGGCATGCAAGCTTAACTAAATGCAATGCATCAATCCATAAGTTATTATCTTTTCATTAAAATAAACAAATCAACAATGGAGCACTCACACTCCGGAACAAGCCAGTGGGAATCTGGGGGTCTTGAGTAACAGCAATTGCTCAGGAGGTTGATATAGATAGATCGGATATCTATATCTCCTATATCTAACCGATAAAGAATATTAATAGCATCATCTAGGATTCACACTCCTTTATACACTCCACTTATCCCGGTCTATAACATCAATTAGTTCAACGGTCCCATAGCCATGAACTAAAACATATTATTTCCTCCCGAGCCTAAGTAGAGAATATACCGATATAGTTAACCCTATTAGCTACCTACTTAGCCAATAAAAGAAACCACCATTGCATCATGGTCCACCATTGCATCATGGATTTGAGTCATTGCATCATGACAAGATTGTCGCTCCCTGGTTCCAGATTCAACGACGTAAAGCATAACCAACACTCATCAATTATTAAGCCGTCTTTAAGTTCTTAATCCATTTAGGATGCCTATCCTATCAATCATCATGCAAGTTACTGCGTATCTTGAATATGAAATACAAACAGAGGTAGAACCTATCTCAGAAGATAGATTAGAAACCGCCTTAGAAGATATGTTAGATATCCACTTTCCGTTAAGAAAAGAACTCGTATAGAAAACTAAACTAACATCCACTTATATTAAACTTTTATTAACCCTATTTGATCATACACTAACTTGGAACCCCACTATGGCTGCGAAGATCGCCCCACCAAAATATGGACAGTTCTCCTTTGTCTGTCAAAGAATTTCTTTTCTCTTTATTTATAATGTTTTATTATAAAAGCATTAACAAAGAATTCATAAACCAAAAACATTCATTTTCCAAGTAAACGCACATTTGAAACAACATATTCATCATATAATCAAAGATCATCCTAATTCATTCATTTAAGCTAATTATTAGCTATTAACCCATTTTAGTTTAACCTTATCCAAATTGATTAGAATTATTCATTTAAGTTATTTACTAAGCCAAGGTGATTAAACTATATCAATCTAATTCATTTTAGCTTAGTGAAGTTCATTAAGCCAAGTTGGACTTAGATTAATTATTAATTCATTATATACCTAAGATCTATGTCAATTCGAGCTTACATTAACTTAAACTCAGCCAAATTCATCAAAGTTAAACAATCTAATCCATTTTAGTTCATTCAAGTTCATTTAGTCAAGTTGAACCTAGGTTTGTTAACTAAGTTCATTTTATAACTAACTTCTAGATTTAACCTAATTATTTGTTAAATCTATAAATCTACTTAACTCATGTTTAATTATATCAATCAATCGACATAACACATCAAACATCACTTATCTATCTCATTTTAGCTCAAAGAGATCCACTTCCTAAGCAAAAACACATAAAACAAACAAAAACAAGATTTTAACTTTGCTTAGAAAATGTATCAGTTGGAAAGAAGTGAGCTTTAAGAACTGATACTTTTAGAATTTCAAAAACTCAAAACATGAAAGTTGTAGATCTCTTTTTAAGCTTTCCAACACAAATTGAATCACCTCAATCTGATATCGTATGAAAAAGTTATGATCAAATTACAAAAACATGTCAAGCTGTAGGGGAAGGATCACGCCCAAGAGGTTGCCCGTGATTTCAAAAAAAAAATCACGACCAGAGCATATCACGTCCCTTTGGTCGTACGTGATGTTTGAAAAACACATAATCAGCTCATTTCACTCCCTTTTGCTCGCCCGTGATCGATCCCCTGATACATGTTACGAATTTGTTCAGTTTTTAAAATCCATTTTTACACTTTTTCATCAACTTATACATCTCTTACATCAATTCTAACATCAAATAAACTCTAATAACAACTCCTAACACTTCAATCTTCCTCCAACAACTTCAAACAACAATCAAACCATCACAAACTACTATTCATCATCTCCTTTCTCCAACCAACCCCTAACTTCCATCAACCATGAAACCAACAAATACATATATAAACAACAATCCCAACTCATTTCAACATCAATTCATCAATTAGATAAGCAAACAATAAGTAAAACAAATATGAATTAAACTAGAAAACTTATCTTTTTGGGTAAATCATGCAACTTCTTGCACTTCCAGCTTTGATTTCCTTCTTCTATTCTCATATTCTACTTGATTCCTCCTTTTCTCTTATTGAAATTGAGATTCATGTCTTGAATTTGGAGAGAGAAAGCAGAAGAAGAAGAAGAAGAAGAAGAAGAAGAAAGAAGAAAGAAAAGGGAAACATAAAAATGAAAGGAGAAAGGCCAAAGGCAGCAAAAGAATAAAAAGAAAAGGAAATGATAAAATTAAATTTATATATTTTAGAAATAGGGTATATGTTTAGAACTATCAGATCAATATCTATAGTTCCAAAAGTATTTAAAAGATGATTTATGAACGATAGATTATAAATTAAGATATTAAAATAAGAACTTAATTTGGGAATTTAATTTAGATACAAAGATATTTAATTTGAGTTCGGGTTTAAGAATTGATATTTTTATTCAACCAAATAAACTGAAATTTTACTAAGATTTAGGAATTAGTGTTTTGGCTAAGAATTAAGGGTTTAGGAATCCTCTAAACATTTCAATGACGTGTTTAGAGAATTTAGATTTCAAATCTCAAATTTCATTTAATTAATTACTAATCTAACATTGTCAACTTGTCTATTTATATCCTATGATTAATTTAATTCATTCAAATCTATCCAAACCCAATTTCTAATATATGTGAAGGTTCGGGGTATTTCAAAATCTTTTCTGGTTAATATTAATAGGCTTATTATAAATATTTAAATATCTTATATTTAGTAACACTAGAAAGGTATTTCATTTTTAAATTTACTTATTTTAAAAATTCTAATGTTATATTACTAAATAACAATATTATTTATGATCTTTACAGAAAAATAAATAAAGAATTATTAATAATTCTAAAATTATTAATATCATTAATTATTCTATAATTTAATTTAATTAGCTTCTTTTTTTTATATTTTATTTTTTGCCGAGGGTTACACGGATGGAATACGCCTCGTGTTTCCCCCCGTGCTCATCGGGGAAGCACTATTCATCGTCTTCCCCAATGAACTCGACCAATGCCAACCGGTTTCCGACATTAGAAGGTCGTTTTTCCAGCTCCTTTAAGCTCCTATAACACTAAACTACTTAAATATCTCAATAAAACACCAAAACAATAACATGTTACACGATTTTTCGAATCATCAAGGTAAACTAGGGTTTTCGATAATCACCTTCGTCGAGCCTCTTCGATGAAATCCGAAGCTCCTGATTGGATTGGTTTAACTACTAATAAGGAGTGGATTGGATCTGAAAAGTTAGGGAAAGGATGGTGTTTGTTTGCTTCTTCTTTAAGTGTTCTATATATAGAGAAATATATAAACATTGGCTGCGTGTTTCTTCTTCATAATCGATTCGAATTGTCTCCTTATGTTACTATTTCATCTGTTCTTCTATTGTCATTAGTGTAGAAGTGATGTGGCATGCTTGGATTGGTTTGTGGTTGGATTTTTGTTGACTTAAGTTGCATTATTTGTGTAATTTCGGTGCTCTTGAATCAAGAACATCAAGACCTTTAAAAATTTTCACAAATTTCTCCTGCAAGTGTTTGTTTTATATATATATATATATATATATATTATTTAGATAATATTTAGCTAAATTTTCGGGGAGTTTATTACATTAATCGGGTATAATTTAGCTAATATATGTGAGTTTTCACAAAAAATATTTTTAATGAATCCAACAAAATATTTAGTTTATCAAACAATATAAATTTTAATTTTAATTTTACGTGATTGCTTGTTTTTGAAATTTTATCTCCCGCGATTTGGGTTTTCTAAGCTTATTGGGTCAATTTTTGTTTTAGGCTTCAAGGGCTTAAGAAAACCCTAATTTGAATTACATCAACTTATCTTAAGCTTGGTTTAAGCATTTTTTCGTAATATTTTTCCTCTGATTCAAACTGGGTTTGTTGATGCGATTTAAATCCTATTCCCAGGTTGTTTTAAGTACTAATAAGGAGTGGATTAGATCTGGAAAGTTAGGGAAAGGATGGTGTTTGTTTGCTTCTTCTTTAAGTGTTCTATATATAGAGAAATATATAAACATTGGCTGCGTGTTTCTTCTTCATAATTGATTCGAATTGTCTCCTTATGTTACTATTTCATCTGTTGTTCTATTGTCATTAGTGTAGAAGTGATTTGGCATGCTTGGATTGGTTTATGGTTGGATTTTTGTTGACTTAAGTTGCATTATTTGTGTAATTTCGGTGCTCTTGAATCAAGAAGATCAAGACCTTTAAAAATTTTCACAAATTTCTCCTGCAAGTGTTTGTTTTATATATATATATATTATTTAGATAATATTTAGCTAAATTTTCGGGGAGTTTATTACATTAATCGGGTATAATTTAGCTAATATATGTGAGTTTTCACAAAAAATATTTTTAATGAATCCTACAAAATATTTAGTTTATCAAACAATATAAATTTAAGTTTTAATTTTACGTGATTGCCTGTTTTTGAAATTTTATCTCCCGCGATTTGGGTTTTCTAAGCTTGTTGGGTCAATTTTTGTTTTAGGCTTCAAGGGCTTAAGAAAACCCTAATTTGAACACTGGTGTGATTTAAATATTTGTTTGGACTCTAGATCTTAAGTTTTATATCAGTTTATATTTTTGTTGTATATTTATAATTCTAACAGTTTATCTTAAGATTGCCATTTCCTAACTATAAACGTATTGGATCGATAATATATAAGCCAAATTAGTTATATTTTAGATTTGGATACCCACTATGAAATCTTATCAATATAGTTTATTACTAACTAGGAATTTCGAATTTTAGGGTTTAAGTCTAAGTATAGGTTCATTACTACTCATTGTTTTAGTCTCGAGTCTTTGTTGAGTATAAAAGTAGTCACTTAATTTATATATTTATGTTTTCCCATTTAATCTATTTGGTTGACAATGATTTGGGTTTGGAATTTGGAGTTTCCTTTAATCATATCTTGAATTATCAATTCAAAATACGAAATCTCGTTTTTGGTATCAGTTAGGGTCAAAGAAGTTCTTTATTCAGTTTATGGATCCTATCCCAGCCAAATTTAAATTATATATCTAATCTTGGGTTTTTGTTAACTTCTAGGTTTACTAATTAGTTCATTATTTCTATTCTAGAGTCGTATTACATTGTGGAAGTTTCTGAGGTTTACAAAATCTCTTAAAGACAAATTGTTTGTGAAATATCAATATTGAGACAACACTACAAAAATCATGCATACAATATGAGTATATATATATATGTTCAAAGGATTTTTCCAACTATATAAATATCCATATATTTTGCTTAAAGATTTTTGGAGTAAAGAGAAGTTTGGAAAATCATATTTTATAGACTATGAAATTCGCAATTACTCTGTACCGTAGTCTTTTGCATCCCAAATGGATTTTTATGACAAAAATAATCTTAGAAATGGTTATATCTTTTCGAATAGGTAAAAAACGGTATATTATATGTGAAATTCCAAGTTAAAAAGAGCTAGTTATGGCCATTTTAAATTGGAATTTCCTTTTATCCGAATTTTGATGCAAATGCTAGAATAAAATTAGAAAGTTCAAGAAGAGATTCCACGAAATACTCATTTTGGGTATTTCTTTCGTTTAGGTAACGAAGTTTGGGAGGATCCATATTCGGAGGACCATTACGAGTAAAGAGTTTTTAGCAAGGATGACCGAGTGAGTTTATTTCCTACCTTTTACGTACTTGTTTGTGCTTGTAGCTAGAGGCACTAGAAGTATGAAAAGATGAAAATGAATTATGCATGATAATATTGGTTGAAAGAATGCTAAGCATACCGAGACATGAATTGTTGTTAATTAAATTATGTTTTATTATTATTATGCTAGAGTGTGTGCAAATTCTGTGATCATCTTTAAATTACTTTAATCATATACTATGAGTTATATTAATTAAATCATGCATATCACGTAGTTAGTTTCATTTCATGAGCTACTATACTCGATGGGACAAGAGTATAGTAGTTGGGTTGTAGGAGCCATAAATCTACAAGATGGGCGAATAGGAGCCAGAAATAAACTACATAAGTTGGATTTCAAAGATGGGTTTTAAAGAGCCTAAAACACCTAACCTCTGAATGGAAGGGTAAATCCATTCAAAACATATGATTTTCGATAGATCATACATATTGCTTGTTCATTTGCTTGATGCATTCATATGCTTGTTTAATAACTTATTTGAAATTATTGGTACGAGTACGTTGATTCAGGAATATTCTCACTAAGCTAGTTATGCTTATACTCCGATAGACTTTTGTTGTAACGGGACCAATATCTCTTATGCCCGAGGACTTCATATACTCGAGTGGGATTATGTTTTGGGGAACTTCTGGAAATCTTTTAAAGATCTTAGACTAAATATCCTTTAATATCTTTTAGTGTTAGTATTGTTTCCTTATGTGAAGGACTAAACTGATATTACGATTGTTTGGAGATTTATAGGAGAAAGCTCCTAAGATGATGTAAGGATTATATTATTATAATGTTGAAATTAGATGGTTATTTATATTTCTTATATGTTGTATTTACTATCTCAAACTACACATTCCACTGGTGTCTCTTATTGTTGTGATAGATGCCTTACATATGGTGTTGAAGCTTTCGCATGACTTTGGGAAATCATTCTTAGGTTTTAATACTGTATATAGCAGATTGCCACGTCTAGAGTATCCTTTGGGGCGTGACAGCACATGGGTAGTAACCATAAGCATAAAGCAACACAATAACATGAAAAGGCTATTATTGCTTTGAAAATGGTTATGTTTAGGGAGAGGGATGCTAAAATGATCCCGATGGTGGTGTTGCAGAGGGGAATGGATAAGAGCCAAGAGATAGCTAGTGTTTAGAGGATGGGTTAGGTAGCAATGCAACTTTTGGGGCAATAAGGGCTAAGGAAAATAAGTTGATGTTGGAGTCTGGCTTTAAATTTGAGAGGAGTTGTATAGAAATCCAGCAGGAGGTAGTGGTGGCACCTGAGTGCATGAATACAATTGGCTCGACCTATCACAATACATGTAATTATATGGCAATGGAGGAGAAGTTGCCAATATATGTAGTGTTAGAGTAGGTTGTGACTGGCTTGAATTTGTATCCCCAACTGGATTACTTGTGGGTAAGAGTGGCTAGCGATAAAGTGGCCGTTGATAAAATAGCATGACAAGTGTTGTAGTTAGCTCCCTCATCTGATGGTCCAGAATTGCAAATCCCTTTGACATGCTATGATCATTGATGTTAATAAAGCTAACACTTATCTTGTCATGTGGTTTCTTGTAGTAGTTATGCTTATCATAAAAATTAGGGCACCATATCCTAGGCTTTATTGGTATCCTCCTTTAACACCCATTAGTTGGTAGGTAAGCTTCCTTTCTTCTTAATAGTGGTCCATCAAGAGGTTTGGATAGGTGTGTAGCCTAGAAAAATTAATATATATATATATATAGGTAAAATATGCATATATACTATATCCTTTATGCATGAATGGGAGAATCAACATTATAACTTACCTTAGTAATCTTGTGGTAGAGGTAGGGCTTCATTTTAGTTGTGAGCATCATCTTTTGCTTTCTATTCTCAACATTTACCTTGGATTGATGTTGCAAATAGGGAACCGATAAAGTAATTGGTGCATGTAATTATATAAGTTGTCCTTTGATTAATAGTTTGAAAACTATGTACCTTAAATTTAAAATTTGAGTTAAAGAAGTGACATATGTCCCTCCATTCATTGTTCCTATGCTAGAATCCAGGTGGTGATTGGCTTACTACTGATTCAACATCATCATTCTTCTTATAATAGTGATGTAACATGTACTGCATCTGGCTATAGACTTGCTAGCTAACAAGTTTAGGACAATCTACCACCTTCTTATGCTTTGCCATAGTCGTAGGAGACCCAAACTTTTGTTGTACATTAATATGAAATAGTATCATAGGTAACGTCGTATAGTTGAACACAATATTAAACATATTATAGGATTTGATATATATTGACCCTTACTTGTTGGATAATACCATGGTGATATATGTCACACCTCAAAAGGAAGCCTAATAGGATTAATCTAAAGCTATCATGTCACGTGTACACTTGTAATATGAGAGTAGTCTTGTAGGTCAGAGTGTACTCTCTATTTATTTATCAATGTCTATCATATAAATGATATATTATATTACTAGATTTTAACTATGAAATTTGATTTTTCACTTTCTTCTAAGATCGCAGAGAATTGGTATCCCCTACCAAATAGTGAAAATGCGTTTCAAACTTACAACTTACAAATTTCATTTATTATGAAATTTATCTAATTTACATTCTAAGTTACCATACCCTATATTTCTATCTTCAATGAAGTCTGTTGGAGAAGCTCTCTTCACACATTCTTAGCCCAGTCCCAGCTAGTATTAATCTTACACAAAAACTATTGGGGGGTGAGCGAACCACGGGCTTAGTGAGATAACCTGACCAGACCACACATCAAACAATAACAAACAAGTATAATTACCAAACATATGAAATGCAATAAGAAACCATATGAGGCACGTGCAGTTTGGATGACTAGAATCCAAACCAATAGAGATTTATACCCTCTCTTGAGGGTTGAAGGAATCACGTGACTATGTGGTTCATCTACCTAGGAGAGACTAAGATTACATGAAAAAAATAATCCTCACTTTATTTATCACTTGAATTTCTCATTTATTGAACACTTATTTCCTGTTTTATGCCTTAGACTCCTCCCCTAGGTGTTAGTCATTCTAAGTAATACCATAAGCGGCATTCCTTCGTTTACCTTTTAGTTCCTATGGTACCAACAGACTCTAAGGTAACCTTGCGTATGACTATTAGCCTTATAGGCCTAGACTTACCGAGCATTACTAGAGGTCTGAAATACTAACAGGACTAGGTAGCTACGCTTTATGCAATATATGCAATTTATGTGATGCATGCAATGCATGGCCATTTCCTCTATGGTACTAGTAGTTTTTAGTCAAGTTTAAGATAAGCATACAATAACATGAGTCATACATTAAACATCATGTAATAAATTTTCACTTACAATATAATGTTTTGGTAGCCAAACATACACCAAGCAGCATGCAGTATACCCAATCCCACATGCATGTCAGTTTATTGTATGATTACAGGTGCAGCTATACTACAAACATAAATAATGTGATAAGGTCAAAGTTACTCACTTGTAGTCCTCGCTAAACTATCAGAATATGCTTCTGGAAATCCAAGAACTGATCTATTTTTTCTACGAAAATGAAATAACAGATATTTATTATTATTCTATTATTTATATAACAATATTAACAGTATTCTTTCAGGTCCTAGTTATCAATTTTGGTATATTCCCTACTTATTTAATTAGGAATTTTATCTTTATATAATATATATTATTTTCTTATGATCAAAGTTATGGAATTTATAAGAAAATTCTTCCTATTTGTAATGGTCCAATTTTATTATTTAATCATCCTATCCTTTTATTAGTTCTGAAAATAAGGTATTTGAAACGACATATTCACTATATTAATTATGGTATAACTTATACTTTAATTTACACTAATTCTGAATTAGACGTATTTTAGAAATTACGTACTCCTTTCTTTTTATGATTTTACCTAGTATATTAATTTGAGCCGAGTGATTGAAACTAATAACCTAATTCAATTACTAAATTAACTTAATCAACCTAATATGATTTTACTTAGTAAAATAATTCATTTAAGATGTATTAGTTTTATTTATATTATTTATTTTCATTTTGCTTGTCTTGATCTTGTTAGGTATATATATATATATATATATATATCTATCGGGTATTTGAAAAATTCGTATTTAGCAGGCTTATATTTTTATAATTATTATTATCGCTATCTTTATATTGCTCCTTATTTGATCCCTTATATTACTTATATTTATTTACTACTTTTTAGTGTCGTCGTGTTTCTTTTTAATTACTTCATATAATTTTCTTGTTATGTATAGGTATCATATTACTAAAAAATTTAGCTTATTTAAATTTCCATTCTTCTGTATAAAATAGGTATTTTACAATTATTATACTTTATTTTCATTTATAAAGTACAATAATATAAATAATAATGATAATAATGTTAGTATTATTAATAGTAGTAATGATTATAAAGTAATTTACTATTAATACTAATATTATTTTTCATAATAACTTTAATAAAATAATAGTAATTTTAATGATAACAATAACAATATTGTATATCACAATAATAATAATACTAATAATAATTATAATAGTAATAATATCATTAAGAGTAATACTCATAATAATATTATGGATAATAATAATAATAAATAGTTGATATTAATAATAACAATAATATGAGTTGTCGTTATAATAGTATAGTCATAATAATAATCATAATGTTAATTATAATAGTAATAACAGTAATATTTATACTAATCATAATAATTATATTGATAATAATAATCAAAAGAATCAAATCAATAACAATCATATAATAGTAATTTTAATAGTCATAACAATAATAGTATTCTTATTAATAATAACATTAGTAGTATTAATAATAATTATATTATTGATTATACTAATAATGATCATAATAGTTGTCACAATAGGATAATAATTATAATATTAGTAATAGTTCAATTAGCATATTAATCATATTAATAGTTTTAATTATTATAACCCTACTGATTTTAATAATCATAATAAAATAATAAGATTAGTAATAATCATACTAATAATAAGTTCAATAATTATAACACAATACTTATAATAATAAAATAATAATAATAATAATAATAATAATAATAATAATAATATAATAATAGTAGTAGTAACATAAACAACAACAACAACAACAACAACAACAATAATAATAATAATAATATCTAGATTAAACAAATTTGATTTTTAAATTAATTTTTTTTAAGATCTGCGAGGTACACGACCGTGTACCAATTGTACTCTTCTAGGTTTGAAACCTAGAATTGAAGCTGAGAGGTATACGGGGTGTACACGACCCCGTGTTCCACCCGTGCTCTTCTGGAAAACGACTGTTCATCGTCTTCTTCTTGTGATTTGATCCAATTTTGACATTTTTCCACGTCCAAATTGTTTCTAAAGCATTCCTAAGTGTTTATACATGTTATATATACACATATATCAACTCATAACATATCAATATGTAATTTAATCCTCGTTTGATCCATGCAAAGGTATAACTAGGGTTTTATGTGTTTTTACCATGTTTAGATGAATTTGTTGTTGTTAATCCTCCTCTCAAAGCTTGTTTCGATCCTAGATGTAAAGAAACATAATTTAAGGCCATGTTTAATCATTTTAACTACTTAAAACAAATTTCTTTTACCTTCTTCTTCTTTCAAAGCTTTTATGGTTGCTTTAATAGAGTTTGATCCTTGTTTAAGTTTATTTGGAGTTGTTTTTAAGCTGAGTTTTGTTGCTAGTTTTTAGGGAGTTTGTGTGGCTGCTTAGGGTTATTTTTGTGTGTATAAAGAGCCTTGTTTTATGTTCATCATGAAGCTTAATATAGTTATATATATATATATATATATAGAAGAGAAGAAGAAAAATGGCGGCTTCATCAACATGATTTCGGGTCCAGATTCCTCCTTATTCCCTTATTATTTTAACAAGTTATTTGCTGCATTTATTAGATTATCTAACTGGCTCCATTTGATTAGTATGTGTGTGTGTTTTGTTGTCTTTCATTGTGCATTATTTGTGCCAGTTGGAGAAGGATATCCGTTGCAAAAATCTATGCATTCTTAACCGTATATTTGGTGCAAATTGGCACTGTATATGTACAAAATTTGTGTTAATAAAAAATGTAAGGGAGATAGGATGAATGAAAATGCAAAAACAAAGAGAAGTTGATCAATTTATAATCAACAACTATGTAAGGAGTGGGCAAAAATATGAACTTGTGCAAAAAGTCAATTTTACGGGTCCAAATGACACGTATGATAAGTACTAATTCGATAATATTTTTAGATTAAAATTTACATATTATCGATATTAAATATTCTGAACACTATGGTATACATAGAACTTTAGTTTAAGTTTTTTTATTTTTCAGCTTTTATACCTGCTATCGTAAATTATATTTTATCTGTTTAAAAGTTTTGTTTGGTGGTATTTTAATAAATTAATAATTATATTGCCCTTAATTTGACTTTATTATAAATTTATAAGGTTTGAAATTACATATGAATTCATTACTAATTATAGGTTTATTCTAGAGTTTTTATTAGAATAGAAATTTAAAATCTATTCTATATTTGTTACTTTGTTCTTTTTACTAATTATAAGTTACTAGGTTAGATCAGAATTTTAGTTTCTATAGACTCATAATTATTTAACTTAAAGGTATTGATATGTTTTGAATATTAAAACTTAGGTTCTTAAATATTAAACAGTTTTCTTTATTCTTTCATTTGCTTTATTTTGAACATTATGTATTTTTAAGTCCTATTGATAATGATTCTTTATTCTAATTTGTTTATACTTAAAATTTAAATCGCGAAGAATTTAAAGTGATTTCTGATATTTTTATTATAGTTCTTTTGTGAATCTATATTTTATTTATAATATTTATTATAATCAGGTTACATAAAATTAAAGGGATTACAATATGCTTTAGAAAGGTTGATTATGCCTTTCCCGTAGTGCATTTCATAAACAACTTAGTTGATGCTTGGTGATGAAGTAGAAACTCCAACCTGACCATTATTGGGAAATAAGTACACATAATACTTAAGTATCCATCCAAAATGTTGATATTTGGCCAATGGCTAATCCTTCTAAACTCCAGTTTAGCTCTCAATCCTTATAGAGACCTTGATGTCTGGCCATAACTTTCATATTAGCCTCCTCCATGATAGCAACACATCTAGTCTTCTACCTTTACCTTCGTGCCAGGGATATCAACCTTGATGTCATACTCTAAGTGCATCTTGTTGACTTACCTTTAGCAGGGGCACTAAGAGATTGTTTGAACCCTTTCTTTATGTCATCGTACAGAAGTAATGTAAGTGATCCCCTTGCAAGTTTCAAAACACACACCATTAATACAAGAAGATTTCACGATGAAACTAATAATATATTCAAATATCAAAGTAATGAAAAAACATGTCTACTACTTTAAGTGAGTCTCCTCATCCTGTATAATCTAATTGAAGAAGTCTTGCTCTATCCTACAAACTACAGTGGTATTGCTATAGCTTGTCCATATTATTACAAAATGACAAATAAAAAAAAATAACACAATTGCCTTCATTAACTATCCTATTCCTCATAGCTGTTATATTTAGGGTTGGCATCATCGTCGTCATCGCCAACACCACTGGTACCCTTTACTCGAATTGGGTAAATGTGTTAGTTTTGTTAGATAAACGAATATGTGATTGATTGGTATTGTCCAAGATCATTTAGCAATTTGCAATTCTTGCTAATATAGAAATTTGTTGAATAACATGCTCTTCTTGCACTAGTTTTTTCCATCTTTGTTCCTACCCCAGCCAAACCTTTCTTCCTCCTTTCCTATAATTTCTCATATTGACCCCACCTATTTGGGAGATCTTTCATGCCAAAATCCCTAGGATAAGCTTTGTCTCAACGGTTCCATAAAATATTTGGCTATCATGAAGCCACCGATTTCTATTATTAGGAACTGTCTATGGTTCATATAGTAGAATTTTGTGTTTGCACGGCTGTGGGTGTAGTTTACATTGTACATAGGTAATGCTTTGTATTGCTTAGTGGTTCAATTATATATGCCACCATATTCTAGAAAATTATTAATTATCCATATTAATGTCACCCACATACTAGAAAATTGCAAATTGCCTAGAGTTCCTCTAACTCTTTCATTAGAGGCTTTAATGATTGAGTATTATTCCACTCATCATAAAGTGATACTCAATCATTAGAGTAATCTTTCATGGCATGTTTAGGTAGTTTCTACATAGGCATATGATTAGCTTGGTTTGCTTGCTTATTGTCACGCCCTATAGGATAGTTTAAACGTAACAGTCCATCGCATACTATATAAGACTTAAGAATTGCTATCACAACCGTTTCAAAGTCTCGTACAGATGCAAGGCGTACCTTTACAATAATAGAATACATGAACCAATGGAGATAAATAGTTTAACTTGCCATACTATAAGCATCAGAATATAAACCATGAGTCCACATAATTAATTACAAAAGTTATAGGGGCATTCCCCCACAAAAGAATATTAAGTTTAAACGTGGTCTATTATAGTCATTTGATAAATATTAGGGTTTCCTATGAAAGTCTATACAAAATCAAACACAAACTTCTAATGGAAACTCCTAATTCCTATATTTGCTTGGTAGGATGCCTTGGCCTTAATCATAAATATGAATACTGCAATAAGAAAAAGCTGTGGGGGCGTAAGCTATACTAGCTTAGTGACTGAATACTTCCATAAAGACATTTATAATAGATAATTCAATCAAGTTAATTATTCAATCATATAGAATGCATCAACAACATGAACAAACAATCATATGATTAGCCGGAAATCATATGTGAATGGATTTACGCCCTCCATTTGAGGTTAGCAGATTAACGAATACTACGGTACTATCATTAAATTAATGTGCTGTTTATGGATCACAGATAACCAACTTATGTCGTTGATGGATCACGATCAACCAACTTTTAGCCGTTTACGGATCATGGGTAACCAACATATGCTAATGATCCATCCCCGTCGTGAAGTGCTTATGTTCATATTAATTTATCAATCCGAATAATTATTAATACAAATTTTTAGGTGATCAACCAATCACGTAGACAATCAATCGTAGAATACTTTAAACAAGCATAAGTTAATCACCCAGTTCCGATATTCTTATCACTATTTCTCAATTCATCAAAAAACATACATAATCCCCCATAATTCCTATCATGCACTTCCATTTTATCTTTTGCCTCATAATCTAGTGCAACTAATTACTACAAAAACAAGCAAGAAATGAAATTAGGAAGTAATACTTACTCGGCCATTGGTTGCCGGTCTCTTAGTAATAATAATATGGTGGTAATGAATCCTCGGGATCCAAGTTACCTTAACAAAAGAAATGCCTAAATGAGTATTTCAACTCATATCTAATCCATTTTATTTCATAAAAACTATTAAGTTCGTAATTCAAGTCATTAATGGAAATTGCAAATTAAAACGGCCATAACTTGGTCATTTTAACTCGGAATTTCGCAAATTATAAACCAATTCCTGTCTACTTCGAAAGATATATCTAACTGTAATATAATATCTAGGTTTTGAAAACATTTAAGTCTCAAAAAGATCCAAAGAGTTCTGGTCAGTATCTGAACATCCATTTTCGAAATTGTTTTTTTGAGGAATTATGATATTTCTACTATCCATGCCAAATATTCATGCAATATTAACAAATTACTATCATGAATGGTATGTTATGGCTTCCTATAAGTATGTTCTTGATGATATTCTATTAGAGAACATTTTTAGAAACTTCTACTTTACAAGTTATCATGAATACTTAATCTATTAAGTTTGGTTTTGTGTTCTTGACAAATCATACTTGTTTTAGAGATTTTCCTTAATAAAACTTATTTATTCTTGCTAAATTTAAGTCTTTACCACATCTATTCCCTAAGGTCTTCATTTTTCACTTTGTAAACAAGTGTTTGAATATTGGTTATTCTTAAATCTGAATTTTGTAAAAATGGTTCTTAAGTGATTTCTTTAAGAAAAACTCATTTGATACTTTAAAATTTAAGGCTCCATTATTCCTATCCTCTAAGGACTTCATTTCCTTAATAAAAATTCCATTCTGAGTTTGAAAAATAGGTGTTTACATACCCTCTTTTCCTAGTTACAAATTTCATGTAACTATCTTAAGATCCAAATTTCCTATTTGTACGTATCTCTCATTGGACAAATTTCTCTTAGTAGATCTACCATTAACTTATTTAAATCATCTCTTATTGATACTTATTCCATAAGCTCTTCATTTTTCACTTAAAAATCATGTCTTGGAGTTGAAAAATAGGTTATCAAAATATATCTCTTTTTCCATCCGAATTTACAAAAGTTCATTTTGATGAAACAAAATTTGTTCTTGAGCTCTTGGGCTCATCTTCATAAATATCCTAACTTTTAGAAACAACAAAACATTCATTTACATAAGACAAAAGTCATTATGACCATTTATTCATCTTAATCATAATAAATGCATAAAATATCCAATATCATGTAAAAGAATAAATGTTTAAAAGCTAGATCTAAGTGTAATGATCATGTTAGATGCATGAAATGAAGTATACTAACATTTTAATAATAAAGTAGCAAGATTTCTACATGAGATCATCACTATATGTATATACATTATGATTATAACAAAGATATGGACTTTAAACATAAGATCCACAACTTATGATGGCTTGATCTTCATGTTCTAGTGGTTTCATATCCCTAGCATGAAGCTCATGGGGATTTTTATGAATCTACGCATGAATGATCTAACAATCACATGTTTTTGTGATGGTAAGGTTTAAATCTATACCTATTTAATGTTTGAAATAAGAAAGCTTGAAGAAAAATTTGTTATGTCAGTGTGTATGGGGGAAGGGAGTGTCAAGGCAAGGGAGAGAGGAAGGAGAGGTTTTGTAAAAAATTTTGGAAAAGTGAAAGTGAAAAGAGAGAATGAAGGCATAAAAGAGTATATATAGTGAGGGTTATTAGGGTTTTGAATACATAAAATAAAAGAAGAAAAATAGGAAAATGAGAGGGAAATTGGGGGGGGGGGGGGGGGGGGGGGGGGGGGGGGAGGGGGGGGTGGTGTGCGCCGGCCATAAGGGAGAGAGAGGAAGAGAAAATGAATTTTGTATAATTTTTCAAATTAAATGTGTTGGAAAAGTAAATGTAAGGAATATGATGCAACGAGGTAAGTTTTAATTATAAGGATGTAAGAGTAGGGGTATGGCTTGTGAGTGTGAGTAAAGTATGGGCTTGTACTTGTGAATAGTAATGAATAGTAAGTTAGACGATTAAATTATTAGTTAGTAAAGAAAATATGATAAAAGGCTATAACTGTAATTTTTATTAACCAAAAAATTATAATAAATATATTTTTGAATTCCTTATTAAATTTCGATCTTAATGAGTATTCCAAAATATTTTTCTAATTTCGAGTCTCGGGATCCGGTTTTCCGGAATGGATCCCGGTCGGGTTCAAAACAGATAATTTCTCAAAAACTGATCATTTTATGTTTCGATATATTCTTTAGAATTATAATCTATATTAACTTACTCTGAAAAGTTCTAATGTTTTATTTTTGGTGAAGCTGAACTTAGAGTTTCTAGGTTCCTTTCTAACCCTAGCTATTTCGGTTTAGGGTTTTGGTTTTCGTTTTGGTTCTCAAAGTCAAGCTTGGTTTACAAAGAAGGCCAGGGCTTACACTTATGGCTTACTACTAATTCTATAAATTCTCTAACTCTTTCTATATACTCCCCTGATCCTGACATCCTATACTTTAATTTACTAAAGGGCATAACATAACTATAGCAGTTTTCCGTTTATATATTTGTCCTACTAATTGTCTTACTAAATGTAAAAATCTTTTGCATCAACTCATTACTAATTTTAGTAGTAAACTGATATATTATTTAATATTTGTTACTAATTTCGAAAATTTAGTACTCATTAAAATTCAACTATTCTTTTTATATTACAAAATTAGGGATTAAGAAAAAAATATCATACCATCTTTTTTGTCTAAGAACTTGACATCATCTACCATTAATAATAATTTTTTTTACCATAATAATTAAATTTGTGGAGAAGAAACACATTAAATAAAAATAACAAAATTATTAACTAATATTAACTATCTTGACACTAATATAAATATTGTATTAAATCGTTTGCACACGATATAAAACATATATTTTATAAACTTCACAATATGTAATATAGTTTACTATCATTAAGTTAGTGAAAAAGGTTCAAAGACTTGCACTAATTAAGATGCCAAATAAAAGCTTTTTAGCATCTATAATATCGCATAAACATCAAAATATTATATTTTTTTTTAAAAACAAAAAAGAAAAGCAAATTCAAGTGAAAAGGTGTAAAAATAAGAGACAATTTATGAGAGATTATGGAGAGATACCTTTAAAAAAAATTATTTGCATGTAGGGAGAAGGAAAGGCACAATAGTATTTATATAAGGTTTAGTTAGGCAAGTTTTACCCTCTTATCCACGTGAGTAGTGAGACTTGCTAACTCGCCTTGCTTAATTATCTTAGTATGTTGGGAGACTCATTGACTTACTTTTATCCAAGTTAGTAGCAAAACTTATCTCAATCTACACCTCTAATATCCATATTTTACTAGTCCTTTAGAATTATATATACGATTACTAATTAATTAACATAACTTTGATAAAAAAAAAAAAAAGAAAATGGAAATGATAAAATAATTTTTAATGTGCGATAGAGTAAGAAATTTATTAGGAATTCTTGTCACAGAAATATTTTTAATATTAAGATTAAAAAAAATCTTGGCTTGATTATCAAATTAATGTTTTTGACTTGATTGGTAAATTTATATGGTAAATAAACATTATGGACATGGTAAATGGATGCATACTATTAGCAATGCACGAAGTAAGGATTATAAATAATTGTAAGTTTTACTCTATGCAATATACTTATAAACCTCGGGAATTTTTCACATTAGTACCCGACTTTATAATAGATTGTACAAACTAAATGATAGATTTAGATTCTGATTGAAGTCTAATAATAGGATAATATTTAGATTTTTGGATAAATGAAAGATTTAGGAATCGAATGAAGAAATTCTTTAACCCTAGTTAATACCAAAAATGAGATTTTGTATCTTGAATAACTAATTCAAGATATGATCTAAAATTTAGACCCGAAACCTATTATACAAATAGATTTAAATAGAAAAAAATGAATATAAAGATTAAATGATTGTTTTTGATCCCGATAGTGATTCAAGGCTAGAATAACGAGTAGTAATGAGTTTATATTTAGACTTAAATCCTAATTTCGAGATCCCCAGTTAAATTTAAAAGCTACTAATAAGAATTTATGTTCAGTATCAAAACTAAAGATATAAATATAGTTTAGTTTATGTATTAAGCCCCAATACTGCATAAATGACTATTTATGCTCCTAAACAGAAAACGATGATCCAAAAATGAACCGTTAAGATTTTAAATACACAACGAAAATATAAACTGACGAATAACTCAAAATCTAAACTTCAAATAAATAATCGGATCACGCTTTTGTTCTAAACCAAGTTTTCTTAAGCTATCAGAGCCTGAAACAAAAATTGACCCAATGAGCTTAAGAAATCCAAATCGCGGGAGATAAAATTATACGAATAATTAACTACGTATATATATAACCTCAATTTGTATTATTTTAAAATCTAAGTGTTTTGTATAAACTTATAAGCATATTTTTGTACAAAAACTTTCAAATATTAGCTAATCTATACCCGTATAACCCGTATAATTAACTCAAAATTTAATTAAAATATTAAACTAATATATATATATGAATCTCGGCTGATTTTCGATGGAGATACAAAGAGGAAGAAGGAGCCGAATTTCTTGATCAATAATGTCTCCCTTAGTCAACAAAAACAACTTCTCCACCAATCAAACCATGCCAAGTCCTCCAAGTATTAAATGAGATGAAAACAACAGCAAGTTGAGATCCAAAAATCGGAGGAAAACGAAGGAGAACAGCCGCAGCATCACTTCTCTTTCTCTTCTATATATTATATATATATATGTGTGTGTTTAAAGCCATTAATGAAGAACAAACAAACTCCATAACTTCTCAACATCTTCCAGTCCGAAAATATTTCCAAACAACAACCAAATCGAACTGAAAACCAAGAACCAACAGATCATAAAACATAAACTCGGATCAAAGGAAATACAAGGCTAAAAACCCTAAAAAACGAGCTCAAAGGTAAGTTAACATGATTCAAAGGATTTTCGTTCAAAGATATGATTTGTATCTGACTTAAAATTATCTTAGGAACATATTAAACACAAACACAAGCTTCGGATTGCACTCAACGAGCTCAAACAAGGTAAAATTTCAAAACCTTAGCTTTAAGTTCCAAGAATCGAAATCTATATATTTATGTTTTTAAACGTGTTAAAAGTTGTTATATATCATTATATATGATATATAAACTCTTAGAAGTAGCTTAAGTAAGTTTTTAACGTGTAAAAATCAAAGAAAAAGAATCGAACCGAGGAAGAAGATGATGAACAGTGCAACACTGCCTCAAAGCCGGCAGTGTAAACGCTGCTTGCCGGCAGCTTACATGGATAGGCCGGCGGCTTATAGGTGGCTTACACTCAAACAGAGGCTACGTAAAATGATTTTCACGTAAAACATAAACGTAAGCCGGCTACCTGGAGATCTACGCCGGCGACGTAGGGCCGGCATACGTTGAAAGCTGGCAGCTTTCAACACTGGTGCACTCGATATGTAATTTTCTCTTCAAAATAATTTATACGGGCACCTGGAGATATAGGCCGGCGGCCTTGAGCTGGCTTACAGTTAAAATTTCTCCAACGAAAGTTTTTCTGACCTAAACCGAATATATATATATATATATAATATCTACTAAGTATGTATATATGTATGTTATATAAATATGTATTAGATAGTGACTATAATACAAGTATTTAAGTCTATTTAGAATTAATATCTATTAACTTTTGAAACCCTAGAATTAAGAAAATATTTAGTGTTAATTAAAGTAATATTAGTCTAATATTTATTCTAAACAAATAAAATATATAAGAATGGAAATTGAAATAAGTTAATTTCTTGAGCAATGTGACTTCTAAAAATAACCAAACAATTATGAGAGATTAAATAAGAAAAACACGACGATACTAAGTATTAATATCAAGTCTAGGACACAAAGCACATATAGGAATTTAGTTAGATTGTATTAATGAATACTTTGTTTTAAATAGGTGAATTTGACTCATTAGAAGATCTACCAGCGGATTATTACGACTGAATCGGTATGAGCAGGTGAGTAATTCAGTCATATTGTACTGGTTGTGATTGTAAATAGTCGAATATGTAATGCAAGATAATCAAATGAATGTTTGTTGAGAGTATGTTATGATCTAATTGTATGATTGCTAAAATATCTTTATACAAGCGATAACGCAATGGTTGGTGTTGTGCAGTAGTATAATGATGATTGTGTGTAACATATGGTCACCCCGAAATTGATTAAGAATTCTGGACTTAACAAAATAATATGAACATGCATTGCACGAATTGCATTATTGCATATATGGTTGTGACAGCCTGCTACGTATTAATATTTCGGATCTCTGTTTTTGCTTGGTTGATCCAATGTGTGAGTCTTCCAAGGTTCTCTTTGGTCTGGCGGTCCTATGAGGAACTAAAAGGCACCGAAGAACGTCACCCGTAGAATCGCTTTGAAATGATTAATACTTAGGGAGTTTCTAAGGGGATTGCAGGAGATGGTTTGTTCAATCAACTATATTCAAAGTGATAACATTAAAACGAGAAATCGTTGATTCTCCTGTGTACTTAGTCTCTCCTGGGCAGGTGGGTCATTGAGTGCTGGTTCTTCAACCCATTAAAAAAAGGGCGTAAATCTTTTTCCTGTTTGGATTCTAGATCATCCAAACTTGTATCTGTGCATATGGTTGAGTGCTTGCATTGCATATGATTTGTTAATGACTTGTGTGATGTATGGTATGTCTGATTATTCACTGAGCTGTGGTTTCGCTCATACTCCTACAGTCCTTTCAGGTTCACTTTACGACCCTGGTTAGTTACATCCAGGAATATGGCTCCGGTAAGAGCTTTGAAGCTAGAAGTCTACAGATCTATTTTAGTTTGATGGATATGTACTATTAGAGTAGATTATTTAGTTGTATACTTCAAAGGAGTTATATGGTTTGTAATAGTTTGTAATGGTTATTCACTAAATCATTTCTCTCATATATTTGTTATTTCTTATCAAGCAACTTAAAAGATCCTGTTGTTTTAAAAACCTGTCATTCTCTGAAGGTAATCTAGTGATAATATTCAAGTGTAACTTGTTTATTACTACTAGGGTACCCTCGGGGCATGATAATACTCTTCCAAGAAAACTATCCAAACATCATTACTTACATCTTCTTTATCACAAAATCAAAAGAAAAAGCATCTAAGACCTGTTGAAGAAGTTGATAATTTAAATCAATAAGAAAATATTCATCAATGCAGCAACAAGGTCCTAATAGTTGTATGGAGAAAGCATCATAATTCCCAAGATAAACCTACAAAAGCTAGCATCTCAAATACAAATGTAAATATAAATAGCAAATTTTACAATGATTTAGAGGTATAAAATCCCATTAAAATTTCATTTGCATCATCATAATGAAATGGAGGAAACAACACTTTCAAAAACACAATAGGAGGGATAATCAAGAACATGTGTTAAGAACTCAAGTCAAAATGCGACTTTTAGGAGGGATAATCAAGAACATATGGAGGTCAAAGTTTTTTTGTATATAAAATAAAGATGAACAGGAGTAGGTTATTATAAAGCAAACAACGTGCTAAAAACCTTAAGCTAAAACAATATAGGGTATTAGCATTATTTTGGGCATTATGGTGATTTAAGTTGAGGCATGACTCAATGGGAAAACCTAACTTAATAAGACAATATAATAAAATTTTTGAAATATAATATTAATTATATTTTCCAACAATAATTTGTATTACCATAAGCCTTAGCTGCTAAATTCCACTTTCTAAAACAATTTCTCACGCTCTCCATCTCTCTATCTTGTCTCTTTTATTATTCATCAATTGTTGACTATATGTTATTATTTATTTTTTCAAGTATATGTGGTATGGTACTTTCTCCATTTTGTTGAAGTACCTTTTCCTTTGTTGTTATCACCAAAGTTCCACTTAGTGTAATTTTTATCAATTCTTATTTAGTAAATAGTATCAAATTTTATATTTGTGAGAAGTTCTTTTTATGTGCATTAGCTTGATATTTTTAAGATTTTGGGAATTTACATTTGAAATTAAGAAAAATGTGGTAACTCATTTCCACTAGACGAGTGATATCATAGTGTATTAGCCTTAGGATGGTATCCTCATTCTTTAATATATATATGCTTTCAATTAATGATACATCAATGCACCAAATTTCATAAATACCATCTTGTTGGGATAATTTCATAATACATGTGACATGCAATTATATTGCAATTGACTGTTACTCAAAATCAAAGTGAGGCAAAGTTTCCTTAAAGAAGATTTATTTTTAATATGTTTAGGAATTTCATAGAAAAAGGAAAGAAAGAAAAGGGAGATAAAGCTAATAAAGCTATAATAGAAAAAGTTTTGCGCTTCCAAAATTAATATGAAAAAAATCCCTATAGGGTAGCATAAAGAGTTTGAATTTTATATTAATTGTCCTAAACTTGTTGTAGTTACATCTCTATTCCATGGTGAGCAACTAGTTCGATAGTAATTTGGGTTAGAATTTGCAAATCTCCTTTAGAGTGCTATGCTCCTCCAATTGTTAGGGAAATTAGGGAAGTTGTTGGGTCTATGCTTATGTTAACATATACCATGACTATAGAGAGAGAAATTGTGTATGTTTTATTTACAAATTAATTTAAATGATCCATTAATCCACAATGTTGAAATATATAACCAAAGCATTATAGTTTTAAGTATTATGGATTAATTTTTGACAATAAGGCTTCCTTGTATAAATTTATCCTACATGGAAAGAGAATGACCTTGGGATAAGCATTTTGTGTTATCAAGTAGTTATGAAATAAATAGGGGATAGTCCACCCCTAAGCTTATGTAAAATAGCAAGAATTTTAGCATGAAATGTGTAGGGTTCAAATGCAACTAGGAGACAAGATATAGTATCAGAGGTGATAACTAAATACATGCTGAACAGGGATCTATTAATGGTAGCAAGGATGAATGGATGCATTATAGAGTGAAGGCATGATCCTATTGGAGAACACTAATCTTCTACAAGTTGAAATTGTTTGTCAAACACTAGTGAATTAATGCATAGGTGCAGGCGTGAAATTCTAGCTAAAAGATAGTACGGTTTTATTTTAGATTTTATGCTTCCCTGAATTTATAATATGGACTTGTTATAAGGGATAGGTTGTGATTTGCTAAGTTATTAAATAAGCGATCCTAACTAGTCGTGAGAGACTTCAAATTGGTTTTGAAGAGGTTATTTTAGGAAACATAGATCAATCTCTTTAGTATTCCTAATTTAATGAATTTAAGATATGTAGAATTGAGGCTCACTTGGTCAAACAAACTAAAATTAGAGGGTATGATTAATCAAAGGCTAGAAAGAGCATGGGTTAATATTGTTTGAAGAGAATTATGCCTTTAAAGATAAGTTAAGGTATTCTATCTTCAAAAGTGGCCTTCGGACCATAGTCCAATTTTAGTTAAAACCTATCCATATGATTGAAATTTGATATAAAATAGATCAATGTAATTTTCTCACCAATCCTATATGCCTACCTTGAAAGATATCATGAATAGCTTTAATAATGATTATTTACTTGTTTTCAAAGAAGGCATCAAAAGATGAGATGGTCAAACTAAAGGGTGATCAATATTCTTGAAGTTGAGAAAAAAATTAGTAGGAGTGACAATGATGAGGAATTCTATTATCCCAGTCAAGGAGTGCTCAAATGTGTAGGCCTTCAAACTTAGTCGACAAGTGTCTTTGTTTGAAGAGAGTTAATTCCTTACCTTGTACATCGGTTATTTGGTATACTTGTGTTCGGTTCAATTATTGGTGAGCAAGAGTCATAGTAACTCGTGTGGTGATTAGAATACCAAGGTTGTGTTTAAGAAAGTCAAGTTCACATTGTTGTTGATGCAAGGTGGTCAATTTCATGGTAATGAGTAGGCTGACTTGATGTTACTATTAAATGATGGTGGAGTAAAGTGTTAACAATGTTAGAAGATCTTGTATTTTACTTGTGAGTAATGCATACCATGGTAAGTTGTGCAACGAGGCAAAGCATGGGTGCTTGCTTAGGTTACTTTCCCTTTTTTTTTTTTTTTTTTCAGAATTGATTGGGGATAGAGGCTCCGTAAGGGGATGCTATTTGTGTCATACTTGTCCCCCACTACCGAGGTCCTGGATGTGATGCCAAGGCAGACAATTGCCATAGGCTTCCTAGTGATAATGGTCGACATTCGCCCTTAGGCGAGACCCCAACCAACGCATGTCCTACAGGGTATCACTGGCACTATAGGTATTGTTACGCTCAGGTAGAGTTGACCCCCTATCTGCACTTGTAGGGATTGAACCCAAAACCTGAGGCTTTTGCCTGCTCCAAAGGCAACACCTCTCACCAGTTGAGCTGGGGCCTGTGGCAGTTGTTTGCCCTGGCATCACATCCAGAACCTCAGTAGAGGGGCGGGTGTGACATAAAAATTTTCTCTAAGCCAAAGCTTCTTCATGTAAGTCAATGCAAGTATAAATTCTTTGTTTATTTTTTCTTGTGATATGGATATAGAATCCATATTAGAATGAGTTTTAATTTCATATAAGTTTGAATGGTTTTATGTATTAATAAATGTTAGGTTATGTTTTATTATTATATGAACTTGTTATATGTGTTATGAAAGTAGCGAGAAGTGTTGGTGAGGATTAAAGTTGATTTTGAGTAGTTAAGTTTAAAGTGAAGAGTAGGAGAGGGTTTGATATAAATGAGGTAGTTTGATGTGTTAAAATGATGTTCAAAGTTGCTAGGAATGGTTAATGTGAATAGAAGATAGTGTATGAAGCTGAATATATGTTTGAAGAAGGATTAAAAGTGCTTTATGTTATAAATTTTCAAAGTGCAAAACAAGAGGAAAAAAAACTTTTTGAACAGGTCCGTTTTTGCGTTTATGCTGGCATCTGGTACTTTAATGCCACTGGCGTAGAGGCAGTGTTGAATGTGATCAAAACCGATTTTTCTAATGCTGCTTATAACACCGCCAGCTTTTATGAAGAAATTGGCTAGCATTTATTTTTTTCAAATCTTATGCTAGCCACTAGGGCTTCAATGCCGCCAACCATTAGTTGGTGTTGAATGCAAATAGAACCAATTTTCTTAACGCCGGGCTTAATGCCGCCAGCGTATATTTCCAATGTTGCCGGTGTTCAGCTCAAATTTGCCTATGTAAGTTGCCTACATATCCCCTGAGTTTTTACAATTTCAACATTTTTCAATTGTCCTTCTTTGCTTCATATATGGCCTTCTAATGAATCTATAAGTTATATAAACATGTTTTATGTATGAATTAAATGTTAAAACTATATGTTATGTTCATTGAATCTCCTTGTATAGTTAACTTAGAATTGTGTGTTGTATATATGTTCTACGTTTGATTTTTGATTTGTTTCAATATTTCTTATTTCATTTAAAGGTTCTTCAGTTGAGTCCCCTATGTGTGAATATAGTAATTCACTATTAGGTACATGTATGTAATAGCTTGCTTGTTATATGCTAGGAATAGGCATTATTAAATTTAACTTAATTCAATTCGATTTAATACTTTGATGAACTGGATGTCTATTATGCTGTTTAATCTGGTCTGAGGAGCAGCAAACCTGTCATGATGCAACGACATGTTGGTTAGGCACTTAACCTAAGTCATGATGTAATGAGTTTACCATGATGCAATGGTACGCTATGATGCAATAACGATTCGTTTATGGTTAAGCGGATAGCTAATGGGGAAGAATAGTATCTAAGTAAAGTTTGCTTAAACTTAGGAGGAAATACCATGGTTTAGTTCAAAGTTTATGGGGACTTGTGAACTAGATTCATGTTGTGGACTGAGTTTAAGTAGAATCGGGCAACGGCTTTGGAGCCCTAAATGAAGTTATTTCTTTATGGAATATAGGAGATATAAGTATTCGGACTACTTATATCAATCCTCTGAGCAGCTGCTGTTACTCAGGACTCCTAAATTCTCAGAGCGTGATTTTGGGATTTAAATACTCTACTGTTGTTTTCTTAAAAGAAAACTTAACAAGATAATGACTTGATCGTTGATGCATTTCATTCGAATTAAGTTTGCTTGAAATTTTCTTTTGTATTTATTTTTGCGTATTGGGCTTTTGGCTCACTTTTGCTATATTGCAGGTATTGAAGATGAGTTGTATAATGTTCTAGGATACGGGTTAGATTTTGAGAGGTTCATGGGCGAGTGGGACGAATAGGACTCGAATACCTTAGTTTTGGGAGAAGCTTTTGTTTAAAACATATTTCTCTGTATAGGAGACTTGTTAAATAAGCATAATTTGTAAAAGACTTTAAAATCTCTTTAGTTTATCTTTTTGTAGCAAGAACCACTTGTAAATTTGTAGTGTCTTATATTGACACTAATCTTTGTACATAAATGTATATATGTATGGATTGCTTTTATTAGTAATCTTCTTTTGTTTAAAAAATTGTTTATAAAGTGTTGATAGAAATAATCAAAAAATTCTCATAAACTGTTAGTTTTAGGATAACCTTACATATAATGTGAAAAATATTATATATAGTTGGGGACTCGGTACATTAAATCTCGAGATTTAATGGGTCGAGTCCTTACAGATGGTATCGTAGCCACGTTTATGAAATTGTTTGGTTAAATAGGAGTGACTTGACCTTAGATGCGGTGAGTTTATTCGGATGCATATAGGACTTGCTTGAATTGTGTATTTTGTTTGAATGCATATTTTATTCATAATTATTTTGATGTTGATTTGACATTGTAAAGTTATAATATGTCATATATATGTTGTATGTTTGTTTAAAGATGGATAGGTCAAGAAGAGTGACTCGACAGTTTTCAGAAAGAGAGGGTATGCACCATTATCCAACCTATTTGATTGAGTGAGGGTGACTTTATGCTTGATCATCATCAAGAATTGGAGTTATAACCCAATTAGTGACGCATATTGGTTGAGCTTAGGAACGATACATGGCTTAGCACCATATCTTACCTATGCTATGTGTTAGAAGCCATGTATTTGTTAGGGGTTCTAAAACCCCTTTTGATGTGGGGTTAATTGTGTAGTCTCTATTTGATATTCGAGATATGCCCAGATATTTACTTATTGAGGATGATGTCCTTTTTGGTTCAGTGTTCAAACTTTGAAGCGTAGAAATCAAGAACTCACTTAAGCATTATAGTGGATCAAGGTCGTAAGGCAAGTAAGAAATCGATGTTTTCTTAGTCTTAACCTGGTCGTTTTAGCAACCCGATCATTGCTAAGTTTGCAGTACCCTTATATGTTTCCACTAAAGATGGTGCCATTTGCAAATTCCTCATCTTACTTTAACGTTATGAATCCAAGGTTTGATAAACTATTTTTAGAGCTCTCAGCGAGTAAAATTGGTGCTTTGAAGTCCTCTTACGAACTATTATCAGAGCTCTAGTTAGATTTCTTGGTGTTGATGATGTTATTGGGGGTAAAGCTCCCATTATGTGATTACACTACTCAATAAAGGCTTCTTGTAGAAGCTTCACAAGTATTGGCAGCAAGGGTACTAGCGTAGCTTGTAAGCTTGCAAAGGTTTTTAAGGTACTCTGTTAAGATGTTGAAGCTATATTAAGCGTGAAATATTGTGTAGTTTGTACGTAAGGATATATGGAATCATATGACTGCTTTTGGTAGAGAAGAGCAAAGGCTGCTCTAAATGTTACATCAGTTGGACTTATTTTTGTCTTTAAGGTTTGGTAACCTCATAGTAATGTTAGTATTGGGCACATTATGAAGCACATATACTACATAAGCCTTGAGAGGCTCAATTTTGTTAGTGTTGTACCACTTTTTGGTTGAAGTGATTTTAACTTGCTCCTTTGAAGTGAAAAAGTAGACATGTGAAGAGTGATGAATTTTTGAACTCATGGTAGTGACAAAGTTTATGTTCCTCCACATGGTGCTAGTGGTTTGGTTGTCAAAATGATTTATGGCATTGTTATGTGTCATGTGCTTCTAGTGAAAAGTTTGCTTTATAGACCATGGAAATTGTTTTTGTTAGGTAGCTAGCAATTTGTTGTCACTAGTGGTCGTCAGTGGCAATTTGCCATTTTGTTAGAGTAGCAATAGAAGTAGTGATGTAGGTGTTGAAAATAGTAGGCCAAAAAATGTTGGTATATGTTTTTTTTTTTTCTCGTTATCTCCTAAGCTTGACTTATTTGCTTCTCTAATATCATGGGCGAAGTTTAATCCATGCAAATAGGAACATGAGCTAAGTGGTATGTTGTGTTTGATATTGGTTTTTGTATGAATCTAGGTTAGTTTCTAAAACTTAATCCCAAAATAGGTTCCGCTCAAAACTTATTCATAAAGTAGGTTAGTCAAGGCACACGTAAAGCCTGTGCCTTCACTAGAGCAAAATATTTAAGAGCCTATGCCTTCTTCTTAATAGCTCTACAAATAAACAACTTTCTCTCTCTACTTTAAAGACAGCACCCATGATCTTCTCTTTATAAATTCCTTCATCTCTAGTGAAATTAAAATGAAGTTTGGCTTATGTAATTTATGGAGGTCCAGACATGTTGAAAAAAAAATATAAAGTTTTGCTTCTCTCTCTACAACAAAGACAAAATCACAAACTTCTCTCTACGAAATTTTTCGCAAAATTGGAGCATGAAGTTTTGTTTATGAACTTTCTTGAGCTCCATAAATGCAAAAAGATGTAAATTTTTTTTGGTTATTCATGAAACCAAGGGGTTTTTTTTTTTTTTTTTTATTGTTCATGGATTAGAGGAATTGAAGACAAAAAGTTTAGTTACTATTTTTGGATTAAAGAAGAAAGCACAGGTAGCCTACTCCTTCAATGTTATTATAAATTACGACTAAAATTTTGCTATGTGAAGGCATAGGTAGGGTCTAAGCCTTAACATAGCCATTTTATAAAGAATTTTTAGATGTGATCTATTTTTTGATTTAGTTTTAAAAATTAATATATATGTGTACAAAAACTTTGTTCTTCGATTTTCTTTTCTTTTCTTTTTTTTTTTTTTTTTGGCTGGTTGAACATAACCTTTAATAGCTTATTCATTTGATATGAATAATTATTCATTGTCTAACATAAAGTTGCTATTACGTAAAATAATATATTATTATTCATAATAAATTGCTATTACGAATTTGGTAAAATAAAATTGCTATTACCAAGGATAATGAATAGTAATTCATGTCCCTATCTTCAATTGTTATTTAATGTTTTATTTTTTAACTTTGTCATAAATACCCCTGTCTTGAAAATATATCCTATACAATTATCTTCTTTTTAAAATAAATATAGTGGATATTATAGATATTTTACATTTTATTTAAATAATTTCTTGTTTTACTTTTTATACTTAATAAATATAGTAAAAGCTATTACAACCTTATTATATTCTTTTTGAATTGGAATTCTATTGCCTCCCTTATTATATATAGCGAAGTAAGTTTTATTAATTGATGTGGATTTTCTTTTAATTTCTATTTAATCCATTAAATTTTTTTCATTTATCATATCGATAATTATAGATTAATAAATGATATAAAATAGATTTAGATACTATATAATGCAACAAGACATAATTGATTGAAATATAAGCTAATAATGAAATATATGCAAGTTCATTAGTTTGGAAAGGCAAAATAATACCATCATAAATTTGATAAATATATATATATATATATATATTTAAAAGATATCACTAGAATATAAAGGTGAACAAGTGACTCGAGGGCATTGTTAAGTGCCAATAGAAAATTGTATATTTATTCGTTCTCGTTTCTTTTCTTTTTTTTTAATGAGATCCACTGTTCAATTAAAAAGATAAAAATTGTGTTTTCTCTGGATTTATTAACTTGTCATAGCACTATTTGCGTGGCCCATATAATCATGACCATAAGCAAGAGACGTACATGTCATTTATTCTCGCACTTCTTGAATATTGATCCTTGAACCGAGGGTAGTCCATGTATCCTGCTACAAGTTCCCATATCCTTTTCTCTTTTATTCTTTTAAGGTTCTTCATTTTGGATATTCCAACACAAATTAGTACTCTGGCATAAGGGAAAAAAAACATTTCAAAAAAATTACATAAAAATATCACTAGGATAAAAATAATCTCAGAAATAGGCAGGATTTAGGATCTGTTTGGATGGTCTATTTTTCATCTGCATATGTGTTTTTTTCAAAATGATATGTGTAAATACATCCGATTTGTATATATATTTTATCTATATTTGATCTATTTGATCTTTTGATAAGAACTGCCAATTTTTTTTTTATCTATATCTATTTCTTAATAAATAATTTGCTAAAAAAAAGTTTGAAAAAAGTGTATGTATCTGTCGAAAAAAACCAAACAAACAGACCCTTAATTTATTTCATAAAAAGATGAGGTTTTAGTACACTAAAAACAAGGTTATGGTCAATCTCGTATCTTGAAAAACATGGCCACTGTAGCTGTAGTGATCTTGCCTCTTTAAAAGACAAGATTTGTTTATGTGCACTAAACTCGTCTTTTAAAAATATAAGGTTAGTTACTAATGAGTTCAACTTATCTATTTCTAATATTATTTTATGTTAGTGGTATTTGTATAATTTTTGAAAATATTATTAATTATATTTATTTTCCCTTATTATTTTTATGCTAATTAAAAATTAGGTAAAAAAATAACGAAAAATTAAACAAGTTGAGATATTTAGACAGTAGTATTTTTACAATGCCAAATTGTCAATAGTTGTAGGATTAACTCACCAAAAGCAGTTAAGAAGCACGTCTCAAAAGTTAAGCAGCTACGTATAAGAAAATATTTAGTCATAGAATTTATGGAAATCGACAGGAATAATTTGGGAATCAGGAAGAAAAGAGTTAGACCTATTTATTTGCGTTAAGTAAGACATATTATTACAAATGTCATTTGTACCTATTTTATATGGGGTATGTGATTATTTGAAATTTGAAATTTGGCAAATTATCTTGTTGGAATCTTATCTATTTCTATTTTAAATTTTATGTTTGGTCTGTATCTAATTAATTAGTTATTCACACTAAAAAAAATTGACTTTTAAATATAGAAATCTTACGGTAGAAAATTAGTAAAATAGCTCATAACTCTATAAAAAGAATCAGCAACGATGATTTTTGTAACATAAATTTAAGTTTAGAGATATAAACTTTATCTCATAAACCCAGTTTTCTTATAGTGTCATCTATATAGTTTAGTGAAGGAGCAATTAAGTTATGTATCATAGAAAATCAAGAGAAGACTAAGAAATGTAAATTTATAAGGGGTAAATTATATCGAAAGGTATCAATATTTGAGAGAAAGTTTATTTGAGATATTAATATTTTTCAAAATTCATTTAATGTATCAATATTTAGAGATATATTCATTTAAGATATTAAAGTTTCAAGCGGTTAAAAATAAAAATTAACATTTAGTGAAATAAGTCAAATAGTATATTAATAATTTACTATTAACATAAATTAAGAAAATTTATTAAAAAGTAATCTAAATATTGATATCTTAAATAAATTTTCAAAAAATGTTGATATCTCATTTGATTCATTTTGTAAAATTGTTAACTCTTTTTTTTAACCATTTGAAATGTTTATATCTTAAATGAATTTACTCATAAACATTGATATATTTCAGTATAATTTATCCAAATATATAATGGATTTTTAAGTTTTGAGAATTGAGATTAGCTTCATTGTTAGGTTTGACCAACTATTAGTAGAACCATAGTTGCCGCTAAGGATGTCGGGTGAGTAAACAATGTCTTTCCAAACTGTTTGTTGCTTTGTATTTGTCAATATATGTGCGTGGCATAGCTAACTATTCAGTCCAGTAGTTATGGTATTGTGTGCTGGTTGATGCATTGTATGTAAATTATTTGACATGTAATGCCCGTCATCTAATGTGCCATAAGGTACATGGTTTGTAAAGAATCTCGGATGAAACCTGATGGAGCTTGTGTGTGTGCTGATCCAATTACTAAGTCTCAGATCATGGATCTTCATAATTGAAATTGCAGAATCTTATAAATTCCATTTCAGGGGCTGATCAAGTCAGTAAATTTTTAATGCATTCGGAAATGAAGCTGCGCCAGTCTTTTATTTTCCAGCAAGCTAACTCAGGCCCATAAAGATTCATGACCTACCAAGTCATTAAGATGCAAGAAGACTTGTTGCATTTGTTTTGCTATTTTCTTTCCATTTCCTAGATTGATTGTATTCTAGTTTATTATTGGCAATATCCTTTGCTAGTAGTAAAATAAATAATTAAACGAAATAGAAAGCAAAAAAGTCTTTTCCCTCCTGATAGTTTCTATACCATCATCCAATGACCCTTTTCTTTCAAAACCATAGCTTTTGCAAAATTCTGAGCATAAGATACTTTCTTCATGAAGGCGAATATTCTTAGATGCAAACATGCCTTACTGGACATTTGTCAGTCCTAGCGACTAAAGGGAATTGGTAATTTTGAGACTTTGCTGTTGAGGAACTGGTAAGAGTACGAAGAAAGATTGTGGGATTATGTTAAAAATGTTGATCTTTATATGACAGAAGAGTAATAGGTGTAGGTTTTGAAATCTTCGTGTTTTTTATTTGCAAAGAGGATTCAACCGGTATGTATTGAGTTTCCAAGAATTTTAATATAGAACCTTCGTTTTTAATGTAATATATGTTTGGGTTGGGTTTGAATTTTGAAAGACATATAACTAGTAAATTGTTGTGAGTTTTACTTATAGAATTAAAATAGGATGTTTTGGATTCATGAAGCATAGAAATGCTTTGTCTAATCAAACACGACCTTTAACACGGTTGTGTTCAAGTCATGTTGAGAACATGACCCCCTAGTATGATTGTGTTCTGCACATCTTCACCAAAAACTTGTAAAATTCTTTTTGAAAGCTCATGAAACCTATTCAAATCCTTTCTTCATGTTTGAATTACATTTTAAACCTTGAAATCAAGATAAAATCAAATTGAATACCTATAAGTTAATTTATGTAGAGAAGGACTATATAAAACCACTATGCAATAAATGAAATTAGGAGATGAAGGATGATTCTAAATACCTTTTAAATTATTTCTTATATCATGTTTTAGGAATCTGATTGCTTTTGTTATGCTTCGAGATGACGTTTTGGGTACGCATATTACGTTATTTGTTGCTTGTGGTCTAGGATAGAATATTCTGAATTGACTAATTGAATAATAGGTCATAATATTTGTTTGTTGCATGTATTTAGTTGTGGTTGGTGGACCAAGAGTACTATTTATGCTAACATTGTATCCCAAAGATCTTTACAAGACATTGTTTTCAAAGAACTTGCACTTAGATAGAATTTGGATAGAGTTAGGTGATTTAAACTCATGAACTCATAAATGTTAGGGAATATCCAACTTCATATATGGTTCATGTGCTTATCTATGAATGAGTTTTAATATTAATCAATCTATATCCTAAATCCATACTTTGATCAATACAAAGGCAAGTGCACCTGTGGAAGTGCTTAAGGAATTTAGTATAGAGTCATTTTACTTGGAGAATTTTTACTCACCTCTTTCCTATTATCTAATAGGAAAAATTAAGTGATTGTAATATTACTCTACCAAACTTATTGTAAACTATTGTAATAAGCTAATGTTGATTCACAAGACGATTTACTAAAAGAATAATCTAAATTACAACACTTAGATCTTGCTTCACCACTAAGCTCTATCATATAACTTAGCAAATCCTCATTAAATTCATATTAATTTCTTGAACTGCTAGATCCTCGATTGTATGTTAATGTCTTTCTCAAGATCACTAAGCTCAAATTCTAAGTTTATTGATTGGAATCTCTTCCTAGATCAATAGTAACTTAAGATCATATTAAACACTAGAATTCATTAGATTCATTAATCAAATGCAAAAGAACTTCACCACTTTATCTCTAAAGTTATGAACAATGCTCACTAATAACTTAGATCTATTCAATAGAATGATTTCTCAATCAATACTAATGAAATCTGATATGGTCATTTCATAATACTTATGATATGACAGTGAATCGAGTTTTAAAATTTATAAATGCTAAAATTCCTATAACTTCGGTTATAATTTTAGGAAAGAGTACCTATCGAAGTAGTATAGAAATATTTATGTCGTATTTGAAGAGATCATTAATACATACCTTACTCACTCTCACGCATTATCTAGCCTAAAGATTCTCAAGGTTATTGTGGATATCACGTTGTGAAAACTAACTATATACAATATTTAGATCCATTCATAGAAGATTAATTTCAAATTACAAGATATAGCTTGGATCTTGCTTCACTAAAATCCTTATCATGTAATTTCATAAGAAATCACCATAAGATCATTGTTTAATATCTTGAACTTTTGAATTCACTAAAATATGCTAATCTCTCTCTCAAGATCACTAACTTCTAAGCTTAAGTTTAACAATTACAATCTCTCTCTAATCATTAGTAACTTAAGGAAGGTGAGTTTTTCCTTAAGATTTTGTTACCTTACTTGTGTTTGTAAGATAGTAGCACTAGTATACTAAGAAAAGATAAAAATGGATATGTATGGAGAATTCATAGGCTATATATGTGATTCTATGCTTATGTGATGAAATGAAAAGTTAAGCATATCACAACTTTAAATTATTTGCTTAAGTGTTTTACTTACTTACTTATATGATCGCTTGGTGCTTGTTAAATTGTTTGATCACCCCTAACGAACATTAATAAGGTTAGACTCAAGAAAATAAAATGTTCATGCATCGCTTATCATTGAGTCACATTCGGAAGACTACTACTTCTACACGAGCGATTAGAAGGATAGGTAGACTCGAACATTATCCTACTCTAAGCATAAGATATGAAACGTTTGGGATTACCGACTCATGGAGGAGTTGCTATACTAATCACTAAGGGCGTATAGGGTGGGGACTAGTAGAGGAGGTCATAGAGACTTGCCATAGCCATTCTCAACCCTTGTCACAGAGGCCATAAATCTATTCTATATATGGTTTTTAGATAACCGTGTATACTTGTGTGATCATGTGTTTGTTGTATAGCATGCATAGCATATGTTTGAACTTAATAACTTTGTTTATCCATGATTATTGGTATGAATGTTGGGAAATATCTTATTGACCATGTTGTAGCTTACATCCCCATAGATTCTTGTTGAGCAGGTATGCCTAATATCCACTCGTGGACAAGACATTAAGGAAACCACAGATGGACTTTGAGCCTTTATGGAATGATTAGGAGCATAGGATGAATTTACATTCTCAAAAATTCTTTACAAGTAATATATGTTATGTTAATATTTTGGAGATTACTAGGAGTTGTATTTTTATATAGTTCAAGTCATTAGCAAGGGTATGGCCCTAAGATTTGAAATTGACCTTATTTATGTTTTATGATAGATACTTCTCTTGCCTTATTATTTAATTGTTATCAATATAAATTGTGTTACTCCAACACATTCCTTTGATTGTGATGTACGCTTTATGCATACTATGAAAGCCTTTACGTGACTATGGTAGTCATTCTTAGGTTTTAATATTGTATATGATGGGCTGTCACATTTAAAATACCTTTGAAGCATGACATAGACATTATACTCCTTTACCTGTACCTAACCAAGCCTAGATCGATATTTCTATGGATTTCATATTAGAGTTACCTAGGTCTCAAAAATGGTATGGACAACATATTTGTTGTTGCTGTTGATATGTTTAGTAAGATGGCTCATTTTATTACTTGCTCTAAAATTTATGATGCAACACATATTGTTGATTTGTTCTTTAAATAGATAGTACATCTGCATGGTATGCCTAAGTCTCGTGAGTGATAAGGATGTCAAGTTCTTAGGTCACTGTTAGCAAACTTTGTGGAGTTAGTTAGGAACTAAGCTGTCATTTCTACTGTTGCACATCCTCAAATGGATAGACAAATTGAGGTAGTTAATTGGACTCTTTCTACATTGTTGCATGCTATAATTAAAAAATAATTTGAAACAATGGGAACAATGTTTGCCACATGTTGAGTTTGCATATAATACAGTTGTGCATTTCGCTACTTCTTACTCACCATTTAAGATTGTCTATGGCTTTAATCCCTTGACTACATTAGACCTTTTGCCTTTGCCTACTAATGAGTTTGTTGATCTTGATGAAAATTAAAAGGCAGATTTTGTTAGGTATATGCATGCCAAGGTTTGGGCTAACATTGAGAAGAAGAATGAGTATTATGCCAGGCAAGCCAATAAGGGTCGTGTGAAAGGTACTTTTTAACCTAGAGATTGGGTTTGGGTGTGTATGAGAAAATAAAGATTTGGTGCTCAAAGAAAGACAAAGTTGCACCCTAGAGGTTTTCAAGTATTGGAGCACGTCAATGACAACGCTTATAAGCTGGATTTACCGAGTCACTATGGTAATGTTAGTACTACTTTTCATGTTGCTGATCTCTCTTTATATGATGCACGAGATTTAAGGATAAATCTTTTCGAAGAAGGAGGGAATGATGGAGATTAAGTGGCAACAACTTCTAAAGGACAAGCTAAGTCCAGAAATCCACTTCAAAGCATAGAGGACCAAAGACAAGAGCATGGACCAAGCAGGTGAATGAAGCTTTGCAAGGATTAATCATAGAGATTCAAGAGAAGGAAGCTAGCCAACAAGACTCCATCACAAGTAACAAGCTTCTCAATATGCTAGAAACAAGTATAGAAGATGAAGGCTACCAACTTTCCTTGGAGATTTTTCGATCTTGAATTGCAAAGTTGTACATCGGCTTCCAATGTCACCAGCTTTCCCAAGTATGCTGCTGACATAAGGTATTAGGCTGTTGGCATATAGCCAGCTTACATAGCGATAAGAAATGACTAGAATTGATTTTATTAAAGCTGCCACTAAAGCTGCAAGCTTAAATAGTAAAGGCCACTGGCCTTGATCTTATAAGTCGTCAGCTTATGGCCGACCTTGATTGGTTCGGAGTGACTTTTCGAATTTAATTGATTTTTCTTTGTTTGTTGCTATTCCAAGACTATTTTGAAGCCTATATAAGCCTTGTACGTATATTATATCAAAAGATATCAGTTGAATGATAAATACTTTTGAGAGCTTCTTCCAATTTATGAGGACTTTCTCTTAGTTATTGAAAAAGAACTTTGATCTAATTTCTTCATAAGAGCATAAGGAGATAAATTAAAAAACTTAAGTTCCAATTGACAAGTTTGATTGAGGTTTAGGTTCCATTCTTCATGGCATTAGTTCAAATCAACTAGTTTGGTTAGGGTCCATTCTTAATTGCTTGCTCAAGGGATCCTTGCGGTTCTAATCCAAAGTTTGTTGCAGGGTCTTAGGTTCCAAGCATAAGGGTGATTATAAATAGGAAAGATCAAAACTTTTCATGAGAATCCATCTATTATGAATTTCTAGTTCAAGATCCAAGCAAGTCAAGATTCAAGCTTTAACCACTTTGCAAGAATCCTTTGTAATAGGGGGTTTACTGATTCATTTGATGTTTCCACTCCTTATTTTATTGTTGCCAAATTTATGGGGAGTAAACTCTTTGACTAGATATTGATGAATCCTAGGTTTTCTAAATGATTTGTTTTATTGTTTACAATTATTAATATTTTTAATATACTTGTGTTACTTTTATTGTTTATCTTGAATTGATGAATTGACTTAATGAATATTAATATTAATTTCATTTTATTTAATCAATGGGGTGCTTTATTAAGTAAGTTCGCACATTTAGAGGGAGTTACATGCAATCTTAGAAATGGGATGATATAAATCATTGAGATGAGGGTGAAACCTAATATAGAATTATAAATTGATAATGTTACTGTAGTGTTTTTAACTAAAAAGAAATTTCTGCTAACCAATCTAGGATTAAAATTATAAAATCTCGATAGGAAAATCGAATTGTATTGAGGATTTCAATTGGTGAAGAAATTTCACAATAAAACTAGAATTATCTTTAACGTAATCACATGTATACGTAGTGGGGATTCAATATCTAGGTGGTTCTTGCAAATTGGTAAATCTTATTCACACTCTTACTTTGTGATTTTATAAATTGATATTTATTAAACTTGATTTTTATCAACTATTCCTTTGGAAAAGGGTAGGTACCAATCCTTGTCAATCCATAAAGAGCGAGGACTATCTTATTGAATTCAAGATATTAACTTGTTATAGATCCTATGATCCATATCAGTTTGGCTTACTCGGTATTGACATTATGGTGGATTATGGTGATAATGCTAGTACCAAGGATTGTCATATTGATATTTAATCTAATTACTAATTTTTATCATTCATAAGATTTACGAACTTCAAGTGCATCCATATTGATTTCCATTATCCTAATGGTGATGATATAGAGTATGGATTCTAATAGTAGTTTCTAGTAGAGTTTGTATGGTAGTGAATTTTTTAAGCCACCACCCAATGTTAGAGTTATGATGTCTAATGAAATTGTAATTTATGATTTAGATAGGACTTGGTATGTAGATCACTATGTTGAAGTTATTATATATGGTTTGTTTTAGAGTTAGTTTTGTTTAACCTCATAATTTTATAACAATTGGAATATAAGATTCGATCATTGATAGGTAACTTATACATAATTAGGCCTTAAAAATTTACAAGCCATAACTATTTAACCCTTAAACCCTAAAATTATAATAACCTGTAGACTATGATGAAATTGAAAATTAGAGCCCTTCAATTAAAAATTCTAAGTATAGCATAGTGTCCATGAAATTTAGTTTTATAAGCACATAGATTTTCCCCTAAAAATATTATAGGATTTGTTGCTATAATAGACAACCACTCCACGTAATAATCAAATCCAAGAAATGAAAATTATTCATTTCTTTCCATCGCCCAAATATATTAAATTTGGTCATAAAAGTAACTAAATCTTTGGTCATTTCTTTTCAACATTAACAAGCCCATCACTTGAGGAAAATTTTTTTCAATGAACTTCGTAAACCTTCAACCTTCTAAAATCCGTGTCTCTCCTAATATTCAACTATTTTCAAAACAGAAGCAACATTGAGATATTGGCCTTACGTTCTACAAAACAAGAGTAAGTTTGATAATGTTCCAATAGTTTCTAGTTCATACATACTTAGACATCAAAGAACTTCTGGTTTGAACTCACATAGTTATATTCCTTAAATTTAGAGGAATGTTTTCTCATGTGTATTAGGTAAGAACTGGCTTATTGAGCCACCCATCATATCACTTGAAATAAGAGATATGAAGTCCAGGTAAGGGAGAATATCAATGTTTTACTTCTCTTTCTATGTATATGGTGTGTCATATTGTTGTTTGTTTGCTATTTATTATATAATTTATGACAATACCGTGTTAATGGTAGCATTGAAAATTCGTGTCACCATGTCATGTCCTATGTCCATGTCTAAATAGGGTCGTGTATAAAAAAACTTAACCCAAGACTCGATCTATTTATTAATGTGTATAAGAACCTAAACTCATGACCTAACCCCTTTTATACAGTGTCTCATGTCAAACCACTTATTGATTGATAAGAAAGATTTGGTACTATTTATCAATGTGAAAAAAAAAAATTAGTGTTGCTTTCACATCTCAAAGTAGGAGCTTAATAGGATTGTCTTGAAGTTATCACACCATGTATGCACCCGCAATATAAGAACCGTCTTGCACATAAGAGATTATAAGACTCTTATCTTATTTATTTCCTTCATATAATTTAATCATACATATATATAATATCTTTATTTAAATTTACTAAGGAATATAATTTTCCACATTCTACAAAGATCGCAGAGAATTAAAATCTCTTACCAAATAGTAAAATTGAGTTTGAACCTACAAAATACAAAATTTCAAATGTTTGTATAGTTTAATTAAATTATATTGTAAGTTCATTGTAACTTATCATTCTAACTTCAAGAAAGTCCAATGAAGGATCACTCTTTACATATTCATATCCCAATCAAAACAAGTATTATTCCTGCACAATATTGTTGGAGGCTGAGTGAAATCACAGCTTAGTGAGATAGCCTGACCATACCACACATCAAGCAATAACAAGCAAGTATAATTAGCAAGTATATTGAAACTGCAGTAAACCAAACTTCTTAATATTCTAAAGATTTTAATTTCAAACACGAGTGGATTACTTAACCGGTCAGCAAAATCACTGGGTACAAAGCAGTATTTTCTGGAAAGTCCGAGTCGTATCCACAGGGAGCTATTAGCTAATTACTAGAATTAAACTTTTACCCTAATCTAAACAATTGATTTTTTTAGATGTGTAATTAATCTATGTTGATCTATATTAAAAACTAGATTTCAAATGATTTATCAAGAACCAAAACCATATGTTCCAGCAATTATAACGAGGGATTTAGGTTTAGGAGATGCAGATGATATATGAATGATGTATTTCTATTCTCATGTGAAATGACTCATGCTTTAAATTGATATATAACATTGATTATTTGGGATTTGATCAAATTCATCTAAGAATTGCTCACCTCTCGATGTAACAAAATCTTTCATAGCATAAACTATCCTATTAAGATAAGTTATCTATGATTTCAGGTTAATAGCATTTTACTCTCACCAAAATTACTCTTCTAGTTAAGAATACAAAACAAGTACCATTAAGTGACCCAAATTTGTAACCTTAACCGCATAAAGATTAATGAATTCTCAAGTTCTATCATAGATTTGCATATCTCTATGACAAATCATATTCAAAAAGCTAAGTTTTGCTTGTGCGGATCATTGAATCCTTCTCAGGTATCTTTAATCCTTTCTATCTAATCTATGTTGATCAGGCATAAACTAAACAGATTACAAACAAAGATAATCAAATTCCCAAATAATCAACACCAATATCAATTCAATTCATCCATCAAATCATTGAATCCATTCATACATATTCATAATTGACAATGAAAACATGCATCTCGATATACAATCAAGCATAAACATAAAAGAATAGAGATTGAAAACACCTTAAAAATGGTTCCTTTTCAGAAACATGAATTTCCAAATCCAAAATCCCACAATTATAGACAACGCTTGATTGTAGCTAAACCCTAATCCACTCTAAATTGCTAGAACATTAGGGTCTTCACGCCCTAAAAGAAAAACAAGAACATTTTGTTTCCTAATATTTCTGAATATTTTTGTGTCTCTCCTTTTTTTTTTCTTTCTCAAAAACACTATTAAATAGAGCAAAATTGCGTGAAGAATACAAACTGACATAGATGTATGCCGGCAGTTACAAAATGTACGCCGCCAACATAAATGTGGATCTGGCCGGCGTTCGTTATATGAAAAGTGCCTCTTCAACTTACGCTTGATAAACACTGGCTGTGTTGCTTCAAATCTAGCCTGCGTAGATCATCATTCAAAATTTCCTAGAGGATTGTACGCAGGAATGTACGCTGGCTACATTGAATCCCAGAAAGCCGGCGTTCCTTGCTTCATCAAACCCTACATTAGCTGCGTTGAGCCTGCGTTAAGGATTTGCAACCTGTGGACAAAGTACATAGGCTCAACGCCGGCTGCGTTGATGCAGAATTTGTCGGCGTAACTCCTTATTCCAAATGCTTGCTCCAAATTTCTTCTACCCTGGCTGCGTTGATGACTGCGTTAAGAAATTGGGTTCTGTGGTCGTTCTCACAGCCTCTACGCCGGCAGTGTTGAATGCTTTTGAGCCGGCGTACATGTTGATCTTCAACCAATTGTTTTGGAATTTGCTCATTATTTCTTTGTTGACCTGATTTCACAAAATTTACACTTATAAATAACAAATTCCACTTGATTTCTATCAAATCTATATCAATTTATCCACAAATGTATGTAAAATATGAGTTCATCAAATTCCCCCACACTTGAATTGTTTGCTTGTCCTCAAGCAAATTTGATAAGAATCCGTCATAGATTATACTAATTTCACTAATTTTTTCAAGCATCTTCTCAACTTGTGACTGCAATTATAATGACCTACTGCCAAATCGACTTATGAGCTTGTGATTGGATTACTAAAATCAAGATTCAAAAGTTAATCTAGAAAAATCAAACTTTAATCTTCATTTTTAACAATAAAATTATCTAATCCAAAGTTAGCACAATTCCATTAAGGAAAATACCCATTTAAACTTCAATGGATATTTAGCATAATATATAATCAAAGTAACAAAGAATGAAAGCATATAGTATCTATCAATCCCTAGATTATCTCCCCTTTTATTACAAGTCTTATTTTATTGAATTTTTGCATTCCTTTCTTTTCATACAAGCACTTTTTTTTTATTTGTTTGGGAGGTTTTTGTCTCCATCTTTTATTTTTGAACTTTTGCCCATTCCTTCCCTTATCGTTATAGTGAGTTCATTGAGTTGGCATATCCTAGGCTCATCACCCAAGTGACTAGGTTTTAAGATACCCCTAAGAACTCTTCCTCACTCTAACATTCAAGTTTGGATACTCATAACTCATTTTAAGTTAGCGGAGTAGTGGCTATGCTTGTTTCTTTTGCAATTCAATACTGAGACTTTTTTATAGGGAATCACTAAGAAATGAATTTCTTTTACTTCTTTCACTAGTTGTTAAATGACTTCTCATAGAAAAATCCAGTGATTAATATAATAACTAACTATTCTATAAGTAACCTAGTTATTTTTCTCAAAGACTTGACTTACTCTCAAACCTCAAATTTAGAACTAAAACAAAGTAAGTTTGCTTCTTGGAGATTCAAACTTCTCAATATTGACAAAGTAATCCATTCACAAAGTAATGAGTAAGACCTTTAGCAAGTTATTTCATTTCAATTCAGATGCTATCCTCTATATTTTGAAACAAATCTCAAGATTCTTATTTTCTTAAAAAATTTTGACCTTAAATGTCCTAGATCAAGAGCAATTAGTGTGGGTAAGCATCATGAATATAACTCATATTTCACCAGCCATCACCATGTTTAGTTCAATACTATCCTTCCCCCACACTTAAGATATACAGTGACCTCACTGTACGAAATAAAACAAATAGAGATAGGAAAAAAAAAATGAAACTAATGATTTCCCTGAAAAAGCGTGCATGATCAATCTAATCATCAAAAACGATAGAGTGTAGCTGCAAGATGCTGCCTTGTGATAACTACAAAACAAATCAAAAAGATAAAGGAAAATAAAGTGTTAAGTTCTAATCATCTACAGATCATAGCAAAAACAAAACAAATCAAAATCCATAAGAGCTAGCAGTGACTCTAGCTCTCTGCCTCTGTGCTGGAGCTGCTATCATCATCTGTAGATGTCTCATAATGCAATTGGGACCCTTTCTCAGAATTGATACAACAAAACATATCCTTGATCGCCTGAAACATCTGCTTTCTAAACCCCTTGTTCTTCCTTTTTTCTTGTTTCAGGATAATCAAAATCTGATCATGTCCTTGCTCCAATCGATCTAGGGTAGTAACCACCCTATCCCAATCCGATACAGAAGGAGCTGAAGAAGAAACTGGAGGAGGCAGAGCTGATGATGAAGGTGGTAGCTCAATAGGAATATCTTCAGGGAAGATATCCTGATAATCTTGCTCCTTAACCACTGGTGGTGGCACACCTCTTGGAACTTTGACCAAACCAAATCCCCTGAAAGGAGCAGATGTAATTCTTTTACTCGGGATCTCCACATCCCCTTTAGGTTCTCGGAAAATTTGCATTCCCTTCAGTAACTTGGTTATATATCCTCCACAACACAAGAACTTAGTTCTTGTGTCATCAGCTTGTCTAAAGATGAAATTCCCCACTTCCACTCCAAGATCAATCCGGTGATTGCCAATGATGCTGAAGAGGTAAAACATGTCAAACGAAGTCACTTTACTGTGACTTGTCTTCTTACAGCTCACCGTGTGTGTAATGATGTGGTGGATGATCTTGTATTCCACTTTAGAAAAAATGGATGCCACCGACTTGGAAGCCACAAAAGGTTCTGTCAAAGGAGCTATCAATTGTAACCAATATGCCTCCTGAGTCATTTCATCTGCTCCTTTAAGCCAAGAATTTGTCAGCTGCAAATTATCTGCCTCGCTTTCATACAAACCCAACACTCGTCCCATAGATTTTAATCTGATCTCATGCACCTCTCCATAAGCTTGGAATATAAACTTTGACCTTTCTCCTTCTGATTCCACCTTCAAAGTGGAAAGAACTTCAAGTGTGAGATTCTTATATGCGGGTTCTCTCCATTCAAACAACCTCAACCAAGCCGGATCCCGAATCAACTCAACAACCTGGTTTCTAATCCCAAACTCATCCAACAACTCCCAATCCATGTATTGAGAATTGATGATATCCATCTTCATTAATCGCCTCTTGTCGTCTTTGGCGTATTGCTGGCTGGATAAAACATTTCGGGCTTGTGCACTTGATGAAGAATCAGTGGTTCGTGGTCTTTTTTGTCTGGGGGCCATATCTGTTAATTTTCGAGTTGCAGGTCCTATGCCGGCAAAATTATCGACTACGCTGGTGGCGTTCAAGGCAGTGTTGTCAATTCAACTTTCAATTTCCGAGACAGAATGGCAAGCAGTGTATGTGTTTACACTGGCACTACACAGGCCGTGTATCTATGTTTCCAAAAAAATTTTTAACACCTTAAAAATAATCCATTATCCTGTGTAATTCATAACTAAGTAATTTAAGATTACTTACCTCACCTTTTTCTCAAATGGATTTATCTAAAGCTCCAAGAATAATTTGCCATGATCTGAAAACTAAAATTAAGAAAAAAACACTAAGTTAGACATGGGTTGCCTCCCAAGTAGCGCTTAGTTTAACGTCGCTTAGCCCGACTGTGCTTGATCAAACTCAGCTTAGATCCTGAAGATCCACGTCTTTCTTACTTGCTTCTACAAGCTTTCTTTCCCAAAAATGCTTCAATTGGTGACCATTGACTTGAAATGACTTTTCCCCATCTCTCTTGATCTCAATCACTCCATAAGGATACACTTTGATGATGTCAAATGGTCCAGACCACCTAGACCGTAATTTACCTGGGAATAACCTTAACCGAGAGTTATAAAGTAGAACCTTTTGTCCTTCCTTAAACTCATGATATAGGATTTGCTTGTCATGCCACTTCTTGGTTTTCTCCTTATAGATATGAGCATTCTCAAAAGCATCATTTCGAAACTCATCCAACTCATTCAATTGGAGTAACCTATGTTCACCAGTAGCTTGTCTGTCAAATTTCAAAAACTTTATTGCCCAATAAGCTTTATGTTCCAACTCTACAGGGAGATGACAAGTCTTTCCATACAGCATGCGATATAGGGACATCCCAATAGGATTCTTATAAGCAGTGCGGTAAGCCCAAAGTACATCATCAAGCTTTAGCGACCAATCCTTCCTTGATGAATTAACTGTCTTTTCAAGGATTCGCTTAAGCTCTCTATTAGATAGCTCCACCTGACCACTTGTTTGAGGATGATAAGGTGTAGCAACCTTATGTCTCACACATAATTTGCAAGTAAATTATCAAATTGTTTATTGCAAAAGTGAGTTCCTCCATCACTAATAATTGCTCGTGGTGTCCCAAATCTAGTGAAAATATTTCTTTTTAAGAATTCAAGTATTCCTCGTGCATCATTAGTTGGAAGCGCAACAGCTTCAACCCACTTAGATACATAGTTAACTGCCACAAGGATATACTTGTTGTTGAAGGATGATGGGAATGGTCCCATAAAGTCAATCCCCCAAACATCGAAAATTTCAATCACTAGTATCCCATGCTCTCATGCCTCTTGGAAATATTCCCTGTTCTCTGACATTGATCACAACTCTGCACATATGCTCTGCAATCCTTGAATAGAGTGGGCCAATAAAATCCACATTGAAGAACTTTTGCAGTAGTTCTTTCAGCACCAAAATGACCACCAGTTTCTCGATTATGGCAATAATAAAGTATATCAGCAATTTCAGATGCAGGTACACATCGTCTAATTACTTAGTTTGGACAACTTTTAAAAAGAAATGGCTCAGCCCAGAAATAATATTTCATATCTGATAAAAATTTTCGTTTCTGGTTATGAGTAATTTTGTAGGGCAAAATTCCAGCTACCAAGTAATTAACAATATCTGCATACCAAGGTATATCTTTAATTGAAACTTCATAGAGATATTCATTAGGGAATGACTCATTAATAGGCAACTCATCTTTCTCATTAACAATTCTGGAAAGATGATTAGCAACAACATTCTCCACTCCCTTCTTATCTCTGATTTCAATATCAAATTCTTGTAACAGCAAAATCCACCTTATAAGCCTAGGCTTTACATCTGATTTTGCTAATAAATACTTAAGTGCAGAGTGATCAGTATAAACAATTACCTTAGAACCAATGAGATATGTCTGAATTTGTCACAAGCAAATACCACGGCCAGCAATTCTTTCTCTGTGGTAGCCTAATTTCGTTGTGCTTCATTCATCATTTTGCTAACATAGTAAATTACTTAAAAAACTCGGTTCCTTCTCTGACCAAGTACTGCACCTATTTCCATATCGCTTGCATCGCACATAAGTTCAAATGGTAGCTCCCAATCTGGTGCTACAATTACTGGTGTAGTAGTCAATTTTTCTTTCAAAAGCTCAAAAGCTTCTAGACAAGCATCATCAAAGGAAAAAGAAGTATTCTTTTCTAATAAAGCACAAAGAGATCGTGAAATTTTTGAAAAATCTTTAGTAAACCTCCTGTAGAAACCTGCATGACCAAGGAAACTTCGTATTCCTTTCACATTTACCGATGGTGGTAACTTTGAGATCACCTCAACTTTAGCTTTGTCTACCTCTATCCCTTTTGAGAAATTTTATGACCCAGCACAATTCCTTCTTTCACCATGAAATGACACTTCTCCCAATTTAAAACCAGATGAGTGTCTTTGCATCGCTTGAGCACAAATGACAAATTCTCCAAACAAGTTTCAAATGAAGCTCCATAAACAGAAAAGTCATCCATGAAAACTTCAATAAATTTTTCAATCATATCTGAGAATAATGCCATCATACACCTTTGAAATGTTGCTGGTGCATTACATAAACCAAAGGGCATACGTCTGAATGCAAACGTACCGTAAGGACAGGTGAATGTCGTCTTTTCTTGATCTTCCGGTGCTATTGGGATTTGATTATAGCCCGAATATCCGTCCAAGAAACAATAATATTCATGCCCAGCTAGCCTCTCTAGCATTTGGTCTATGAAGGGAAGAGGAAAATGATCTTTACGGGTGGCATCATTCAACTTTCGATAATCGATGCACACCCTCCATCCAGTCACAGTCCGGGTAGGTATTAACTCGTTCTTTTCATTGTTCACAACTGTCACCCACCCCCCTTTCTTAGGTACCACTTGAGTAGGACTCACCCACTTACTGTCAGAGATTGGATATATGATACCAGCATCAAGCAACTTTAATACCTCCTTCTTTACAACTTCTTTCAAAGTAGGGTTGAGTCTTCTCTGTGGTTGGACTTCGGCTTACATTCAGCTTCCATGAGGATCCGATGAGTACAACAGACGGATGGATTCCATGAATATCTGCAATTGTCCACCCAATCGCTTCCTTATGTCTTTTAAGCACTTCAATCAACTTGTGTTCTTGTTCAGATGATAACTCCACAGAAATAATAACTGGGAGTGTATTATTGTCACCTAAAAACACATACTTAAGGTGACTAGGAAGCTGTTTCAACTCAAGTTGAGGTGGTTCTTGTATGGATGGACTCAACTTTGTACTAGCCTCTAAAGGCTCAAACTGAGGTGATTTTATCCAAACTCCAGCAACTTCATCATCATTAAGTGATTATCTACTTCCTCATTAGGGCTGTCACACTCATCCATACTCAGTAGCAAGTCATCTTCCTCAGGAGTGAAATTAAGCTCATCATCACTCATTCATGTGAAAACACATGCTTGGGAAACTCACCCATCTCAGAATTATCCATGCTGTATTCCTGAGTCAATTGATCAATAGTATCAAGATGAAAGCAAGTATCATTACCAGCTAAATGTTTGAGAGATCGAAAACATCAAATGTGACTTGCTCATCCATAGCCGTAGTGTCAGTTTTCCTTGTGCTACATCAATTAAGGCTTGTCCAGTAGCCAAGAAAGGTCTTCCCAAAATTAGAGGAATCTCCCGGTCTTCAGCCATATCAAGAACAATGAAATCGGCTGGAAATAAAAATCTATCCACCTTGACCAAAACATCCTCCACTATTCCTCTTGGATGCTTAATGCTCTGTCAGCAAGTTGTAAAGACACCGTAGTTGGTTTGCAATCTCCTAGACCCAATTTCTTAAAGATTGAAATGGCATGAGATTTATGCTTGCTCCTAGATCGCAAAGTGCCTTATCAAAGTATGATTCACCAATGATACAAGGAATAGTGAAACTACCCGGATCCTTTAACTTTGGAGGCATCTTGTTCTGAAGAATAACTGAACACTCATGAGTGAGCATAACTGTCTCATGTTCAGCTAGGCGTCTTTTCTTTGTAAGAATATCCTTCATGAACTTTGCATAAGATGGCATGGATTCAAGTGCATCCATGAAAGGAATATTAATGTGCAACTTCTTGAATACTTCTAAAAACTTCTCAAATTGATGATCCAGTTGTGCTGCTTCAATCTTCCAGGAAAAGGAATGGGTGGAACATACGGCTTCATTTCTGGCTTTCGTGCATACTATCTTCCTCTTTTCTCTTCCTTTTTTCATTACTTGATGAGGGTATATTATAGGTGTCAGATACCTTCTCATCATTTTCCTCATGCCTTCCAGTGCTTTGGTCATCAATCATCTTTCCTTTCTGTTCCTCATCAGTCTTTTTCCCATCTTGATTTCTTCCTTCATTACTCTTAGTAATTTCTTTTCCACTTCGGAGAGTGATTACCTTCACATCTTCTTTCGGATTTTTGTCAGTGGTACTTGGAAGAGTACCTTGAGGTCGGTGCCTAGATGCTTCAGACAACTGAGCTAACTGAGTTTGCAAATCCAAAATAATGGAAGCTTGATTTGATTGTTGTTTCAACACTTCTTGCAAAAGCTCAACTGTCTTATCCTTCTCCTTTTGTGGTTGGGAATGTTGTTGAGGCATCATTTGTGGTGGCGGTAATGCTCTAGGTGCATTTTGATTGCTCCATCGAAAGTTTGGATGATCCCTCAATCCAGGATTATAAGTGTTGGAGTATGGATTGTAATTCCTAGCATTCCTGTCATATTGATTAACATAGTTAGCTTGCACATTACCAGAATATGAAGCGGAAGAATCTTCCACAGGGTACTCCAAATAGCTCATGTGAGGATCATCATAAGAGATCATGTTCATGTGTGGCTTATGACTTGGTCCAGCTCCTGACATAGGTTGCATGTGTTTCATCTGTGCGTAAGTGAATCCACTTGTTGTTGTAATTTGAAACCGTCTCTGATTCATAAATGGCACTAACCGGTTTTGGTTTGTTCGTTCATTATGCCAGTGAAACGTAGTACGAGCCAACCCATTAATCAGATCATAGGCCTCAGGAGCACTTTTATACATCAAACTGCCACCTGCTGTTGCATCAATCATTGTCTTCAAGGAATCTCCAAGAGATGTGTAGAAAATTCTCATTTGATCATGAAGAGAGATTCCATGATGAGGACAACGTCTAAGAAGCTCCTTAAATCTTTCCCATACTTCATATAGGCTTCACCTTCATATTGCCGAAAGGAAAAGATTTCATTCCTCAATTGGATCGTTTTGTTGGGAGGAAAAAATTGTTCCAGAAACTGTTGTGCCAACTGATCCCAATTAGTAAGAGAATGTGGAGGTAATGAATTTAGCCAACTTCTTGCCTTATCCCTTAATGAGAAAGGGAATAATCGAAGGCGAATTGCATCAGTGGAGACCCCATTACTCTTGATTGTAGAACAGATCTGCAAGAAATTCTTCAGATGATCATGGGGGTTATCAAAACTGCTTCCTCCAAATTGATCTCCTTGCACCATTTGTATCAGTGATGGCTTTAATTCAAAATTATTGGCTTGAATAGCAGGCCACTCAATAGATGGTGCAACTCCATCAACTGTGGGCATGAATAGTTCCCACATTGGTCTGTGAACCTCATTTCCTGGAGCTGGAGGGTTATTGTTGTTGCCCATAACAGGAACAGGCAATTGTTGCTGCCCAATAGGAGGATTTTCATTCTGTCGCTCATTGACAGGTGGGGGATTAATTTCTTGCTGATTTCTTTCCATTGCTCTCGTATTATCTGCTCGTCTTTCTCTTAGTCGGCGGTGATAAGTCCGATCAATCTCAGGGTCGTAGGGTAAATCTTGGACTGTTCACCTGACATACAAGAACACACGAATCAAGGTAAACTATTTTTTTTTTAGAGAATATGCTTAGTCTAAGGGTGTAAATCCTATTCTAATATCAGCAACCGAAGCTCCCCGCAACGGCGCCAAATTGAAACTGCAGTAAACCACACTTCTCAATATTCTAAAGATTTTAATTTCAAACACAGTGGATTACTTAACCGGTCAGCAAAATCACCGGGTACAAAGCAGTATTTCTGGAAAGTCCAAGTCGTATCCACAGGGAGCTATGGCTAATTACTAGAATTAAACTTTTACCCTAATCTAAGCAATTGATTTTTCAGATGTGTAATTAATCTATGTTGATCTAATTAAAAACTAGATTTCAAATGATTTATCAAGAACTAAAACCATATGTTCCAACTATAACGAGGGATTTAGGTTTAGGAGATGCAGATGATATATGAATGATGTATTTCTATTCTCATGTGAAATGACTCATGCTTTAAATTGATATATAACATTGATTACTTGGGATTTGATCAAATTCATCTAAGAATTGCTCACCTCTCGATGTAACAAAATCTTTCATAGCATAAACTATCCTATTAAGATAAGTTATCTATGATTTCAGGTTAATAGCATTTTGCTCTCACCAAAATTACTATCTAGTTAAGAATACAAAACAAGCACCGTTAAGTGACCCAAATTTGTAACCCTAACCGCATAAAGATTAATGAATTCTCAAGTTCTATCACAGATTTACATATCTCTATGACAAATCATATTCAAAAACCTAAGTTTTGCTTGTGCGGATCATTGAATCCTTCTCAGGTATCTTTAATCCTTTCTATCTAATCTATGTTGATCAGGCATAAACTAAACAGATTACAAACAAAGATAATCAAATTCCCAAATAATCAACACCAATATCAATTCAATTCATGCATCAAATCATCAAATCCATTCATACATATTCATAATTGACAATGAAAACATGCCTCAATATACAATCAAGCATAAACATAAAAGAATAGAGATTGAAAACACCTTAAAAATGGTTCCTTTTCAGAAACGTGAATTTCCAAATCCAAAATCCCACAATTATAGGCAATGCTTGATTGTAGCTAAACCCTAATCCACTCTAAATTGCTAGAACATTAGGGTCTTGGCACCCTAAAAGAAAAACACACAAGAACATTTTGTTTCCTAATATTTCTGAATATTTTTGTGTCTCTCCTGTTTTTTTCTTTCTCAAAAACACTGTTAAATAGAGCAAATTGCGTGAAGAATACAAACTGACATAGATGTACGCCGGCAGTTACAAAATGTATGCCACCTGCGTAAATGTGGATCTGGCCGGCGTTCGTTGTATGAAAAGTGCCTCTTCAACTTACGCTTGATAAATACTGGTTGTGTTGCTTCAAATCTGGCTTGCGTAGATCATTATTCAAAATTTCCTAGAGGATTATACGCAGGAATGTATGCTGGCTGCGTTGAATCCCAGAAGGCCGGCGTTCCTTGCTTCATCAAACCCTACATTAGCTGCGTTCGAGCCTGCGTTAACGATTTGCGAACTGTGGATAAAGTACACAGGCTCAACGCCGGCTGTGTTGATGCAGAATTTGCCAACGTAACTCCTTATTCCAAATGCTTGCTCCAAATTTCTTCTACCCTGGCTGCGTTGATGACTGCGTTAAGAAATTGGGTTTTGTGGTCGTTCTACACAGCTTCTACGCCGACGGCGTTGGATGCTTTTGAGCCGGCGTACATGTTGATCTTCAACCAATTGTTTTGGAATTTTCTCATTATTTCTTTGTTGACCTGATTTCACAAAATTTACACTTATAAATACAAATTCCACTTGATTTCTATCAAATCTGTATCAATTTTATCCACAAAATGTATGTAAAATATGAGTTCATCATATATGCAATGCAACAATCAACCATAGACACATGCATAAATTTGGATGATCGAAAATCCAAACAAGATGTAGATTTACACCTTCTCATTAGGAATGAAGGAACATCGCCAGAACTATGCCTTAATGACCCACCCGACTAGGAGAATTAGAGAACCAATGAAGAAATATACCATTCGACTATGCCAATCGCTTTAACTCTAATATCTCAACATCCCAATTCTACCTTGGAACAAAGAAACTCTAATAATTGTTAATCATTTCATATCAATACCATGAGCACTGTCCTTCATTTGCAAGTAGTTCCCATGGAGCCAAAGGATAAAAGGTAACCTTGCATTAAACTAGGAAAATTTCATCTAGAAAACCAAGCATTACCATAGGATCGAAATACTAACACGTAGCAAGTTGTCATGCTTAAATTATGCAATAAATGCATATTGTGTAATGCATAATCGTTTTAATATATAATTGAATAATGTTAAGCTAGGTTCTCAAGTGATCATGCAATTCATATACAAACATCAACATGCTTCATACATTAATCATCATACAATGTAATTGTCACTTACAATCCGATGTTTTAACAACCAAACTACACTAAGCATCATGTAATATACCCAATCCTCCAAGCATATGAGTTTAATATATTATTACAAATGCAGCTATACTATAAGCACAAGCAATATGATAAAGTCAAAATTACTCACTTGTTCATTTAGCTCCATAGTCGTAGTAATCCTTAGGGAAGTCCAACAACTTATATGTTTTTCCTAAGAAATGAGATAATAGATATTTATCATTATACTCGTTATTCATAAAATGATTTCAGTTGTACTCCTTCATGTCCTCTTAATCTATTTTATGTGCTTAATTAGGAGCTTTAAATTTTATAAAGGTTATATTCTTTCGGTAAAGTCATGAAATTCGTAATAATAAATTTTATATAAGAGAAGTCTTTCTCTAATTCTTAGATGTCTGTCTTAGTTGCGTAATGAAATGACCTAGATTTACATTTTAAACAAATCTCATGTGTTTATTAATTTATTTTAAGGAGTTGAATTGAATGAGTATGGTTATGTTGTTAGTAGTCTAAGATATATGATTTTGTATGCGTATATGTTGATATTAATATTTTGTTTTATATGCATTAATGTGTGAGTAATGAAATTATTAATGTTGTCTTGTGCACATTAAGATGTTAAGTTAAGTTAGATTAATAACTCAACTATAATTTCACTTAAGTTAGTTGATTGAGTTTCTTGTAATTAAGTAGCATTTATGCCCTAAATATAAGCCCAAATGAAGTTCAAATTAAAGCTAAATGCAACCTAAAGTTATATAGGCATTAAGGGGTAAATTTGGTATATGTTTAAAGTCAAAATTTGCTTAATTACCCTACTTTTTGAAGGCAGCCATTTTTACCCGAATTTTCTTTTTCTTTCTTTTGTTTTCTTCTTTCTCTTTTGATTCCACTTCCAAGCTCAAGTTAGGGTTTATATCAAGTTGGAAAACCAAAGTTTTCTCAAGACAAGGTATATATATATGTACTTGAATTAATTTAGTTAAGGTTGTTGTGTGGTTTTATTTCTTTTCTTGAAATAGATGTATGGATTATTGGATGAATTGAGCTTAATGTTGATCAAATGGTTTGTTCATGCATGGGATGAGTTGAGAAAGTGTTATATGAGTGTGTGAGGTTGTGCATGCATTGTTGTATGTTTATGAAGTGTGGGGAAGTTGTTAAGAGGATTTGTGTAGGAGAATTTAGAATTGATGGAAGTAGATTTTTGAAGTGTTTAATTGGGTTGAATTCATTCTTTGAGTTGCTAGAATTGAGTGGTATAGATATGAGTGAATAATATGAAGTTGGTAGTGTAGTTGAGAAAGATTTTGAAGTGTTTAACCTAGAATTTTCAAAGTTGAAAAACAGGGGATTTGAATTCTCACGTTTAACCTTGTTTTTAAAACGTACGCCGGCATCTGAGGATTCTACGCCACTGGCGTAGAGGCGGTGTAGAAAGCCCACAGAATTGATTTTCCTAATGCCGTTTGCAACGCCGCCGGCTTTTATGTTAAGGATTTGCCAGCGTCCGTTCTTCAGAACGAACGCCGGCAATTTGAGTTTCTACGCCACCGGCGTAGAGGCGGTGTTGAAAGTTCTCAGAACCAAATTTCTTAAAGCCGACTGAACGCCGCCGGCTTTCGCTAGGAAGTCAGCCGGCGTTCTTTCTTCTAACTTGTACGCTGGCTTCTGGGAATCAAGGCCGCCGGCGTACATGTGAAGGCTGCCCGTGTACTTATGTAAGCGGCCGGCTTACACCTCTCTGGACATTTTCGAAAACTTTGGTTTTGGATTCTACGCCGGCTCAAAGCCGCCGGCGTAGGGTACAAAGGCTGACGGCGTACACCATGAACGTTGCCAGCGTTGGCAGTGTGCTTTTTCAAAACATAGAGCACCGGCTCAACGCCCCCGGCGTTGAGTGCCGGCGTATCCCCTGTGTTTTTGAATTTTGAGAGCTTTTTCTAAAAATTTTCCAAAGTTGTTATTTGAGCAATTAAGTGTTTATTAAACAAATTAGGATATAATAGGACGTTTAAATGCTTATTGGTGACTTTGTAATTAATGAAATCTATAATTGTTGATTTATTGATTATTGTGACATTTCTATTACAGTTAAGGATTCTTCGGCTAGTTCATCACCGAGAGATCCTAGTTCTATTCTAACGAGTTCAGGTACGCAATAACTTGTCTGATGTTTGCTAGGACCAGACATTTCTAATTTGACCTAAATTGATTCGATTTAACATTTGGTTGAATTAGATGTCTATTACGCTGTTTAATCTGGTCCGAGGAGCAGCAAACCTATCATGATGCAATGACATGTTAGCTAGGCGCTTAACCAAGTCATGATGCAATGACTTACCATGATGCAATGGTACGCTATGATGCAATAGCGATTCTTTTGGTTAAGTGGGTAGCTGATAGGGGGGGAATTGTATTTGTGTAACGTTTGCTTAAACTTAAGGGGAAATACCATGATTTAGTTCAAGGTTTATGGGAACTTGTGAACTAGGCTCATGTTATGGACTGAGTTTAAGTAGAGTCGGGCAACGGCTTTTAAACCCTAAATGAAGCTATTATCTACATGAAATAGATATAGGAGATATAAGTATTCGGACTGCTTATATCAACCCCCTGAGCAGCTGCTGTTACTCAGGATCCCTGGATTCCCGAAGTGTGACCGGGGTTTGAATACCCTCTTGTTGATTTGTGAATCAAAATGTAATAAAGATAACCACTTGTTCTATGATGCATTACATGAATTGGACGACTTGTTATGCATTGGTTATTGTGTACTGGGCCTCTGGCTCACTTTTGCTACTTTGCAGGTAATGGAGACGAGTATTACGATGACTTGGGCTATGGGTCCGATTTCGAAAGATTTCTGGATGAGTGGGATGAATAGGATCCGGTGACTCGAGACTTTTAGAAGACTTTTTGCTAAGGACCAGCTATGTATAGAAGGCTTGTTAGTGAAGCCAATTTCTTTTTTAATGACCTTAAGATCCTTTAGGGTCCTCATGTCTTGAAAGAACATGTAATTTGTTTTGTAGTGTCATGTATTGACACAAAGCAATGTTTATTTGATGTAAATATATGTGTAGATTGCTTATGTTAGCAATCTTGTTTTATTTAAAAAGTTCTTTACAAAGTATAGTGATTTGATCAAATAATTTTCATAAACTGTTAGTTTTAGGACAACCTAACATATAATGTGAAAACGTTATATGTGGTTGGGGATTCGGTACTCTAAGTCTCGGAATTTAGAGGATCGGGTCTTTACACGTAAACTAGGCCTATTATATTATTTTTAGCTCTGTTTTTAGAGTATGAATAGACATTGAAAACTATTGAACATAGTTTTTAATTATTTATTTTGTATATTTTCACTCCTGTCACACTAAGGATTCAAAAGGTACCTTTACGATGCCTATTATTTTAGTTATGTATTATTAATCCTCATTTCAAGTCTATCGCCTTGTTTTGTGTATTTATCATTAAATTCTAGTGATTAAATTCATTTTAAGCCCTTTGATTAACACTTGGCCAAAATCTATGTTATAATTTATTTTCATTTTTGTTCTCTTGATCTTAATCTAAGTAGATATATTTTTATTTAACTTGATCACATTAACTATGGTTTATATTGCTTACATTAATTTAAACTTCATAACTAATACTACACTACACAAACAATGCGATAGATAAGAGTTAGTCACCTACTCATGATGATTAATCATAATAATTTTTCAAAAAATTCGTAATATGATCGAAATCACCTAATAGATGAATAAAATATTCATCAATCAGATATGTAACTATGAAAATAATTCTTCATGAGTGCCTAAGTGTCCTAAAAATAAGTTTTTACTCTTTCTAAGATGTTTTCATATTTCTAATCTAAATTTAACTTAAAAATAGTCGTTTTGAAGCTCATAAATTTTTTCATTTTTATAATATAACTATATAGTTTGAGTAAATGAATTTTTGTTATGAAAAGTAATTTAAATGATTCTAAATGTCAGTTTTTATCCTATAATCTTTAATTAAGCCTATTATACTTATTTTAACTTGGATTTTACATATAAATAGGCATTGAAAAGCTTGTTTTAAGTACTATATGATATTTAGCATAATTTTATTAATTTGTAGTTTTATTTACTCTATGAATGTCGATAAGTGTTATAGAATATTTTTAAGCCTTATTTTGCTCAATAATTTTATTATTTATATGGGTCTTTTAATATGGTTACCCTAAGATAGTTAATATTTACTATTTACTATTAATTTTCATTGTGTTACTCTTGATTCTATTCCATATTTATATTTCTATTTGTGGTGGTTCCACCATCTTTGACTCCCTTTATTTTAGATTTTGTATTCATTAATGCCTACTTTGATAGTGTGTTTCCTAATATTATTTTACTTTATTTGTTAACCTTATATGTCTATGTAGGTTGAAATTTCTATTATTTATAGGGCATACTCTATAATCTAACCATTTATTCATCTTTCTAATATGTCTGTGGACTTATATAAATTCCATTGTATATGTAAACATGCTTTCTTCTTAGAAGTCCTTATAGGGCCGAGTACTCTAAGGTTTTGTTTCTAAAGCTATTTTAGCTAATCTATTTTCAATTTTTACTTTTATTTATGAACTTCATGCATTGTGAAGGAAGAGAAATAGAGTTCTAGGGTCTGCTTAGGGGGCTACATAAGCGTGCTAGAGGGAGGCATGAATGTTCCTTACTCGGCCTTTTTGCACGGCCTATGCTAGGGGGTATGCAGAAGTGCTTTGTGAATTTCCTTAGTTATATGGTGTGATTTATGCTATAGCTATAGGGCTAAGATTCCTTGTAGTTATCCTTATTATTATATTAGCTAGATTTTTATTATCTAGATGATGTTATAAATATATTCTACTAAATATAGAATAGTTTAGTTTATGAATCTTACATGATAGCTTGCATATTCTTATAGGGGCCAAAATTATCTTAAGTTTACTTGGGTTTTAGTTAGTTGGATTTTACTTTACATATCACCTTATCTACTAGTTATAAACTAAGCTAGATCATGACACATGCATGATAAATCCATTCACTAAGAGTGTCGAATTCTAGGGCCTTGCATAGCTTGATGTGTAAACTAGTTTATATATATATATATATATCTAACATTAAATGTAGTATATTCCTAGCATAGAACATGGATAATCCAAGTTTGGTAAATCATAAAGTAGCTATCCACATATTCATGAAGTAACCGAGCATATGGGGTTTCAAAGATATCTCAATCTATCAACTTCCTAGTTTCCACACATAATTGGAATATAAGTTATAGGGTAGGATTGATGTTACCTTGTTTGGTTAGATATAAAAGTGGTAAAGTCCAACCCCGCGGCGCCCTTCTCCAGCTTCTTTTATATGAATTGTGGCCTTCATGTAGAAGTAAAGAGATAAGTTGTTGAACTCTTGATATAAAGTAACTAGTTAAGGACAATTCTTACCTTTGAATTTTGTTATTCCTTGATGTTGAGATTCTATGGAAGTTTTATAAGTCCTTCTCTAAGTGTAAAATTTGTTGTTATGTTGGGTTTGTTTTCCTTGAACAAGCTCATGGTAGGGAGAAAAAGAAGACAAAGTGGAGTGCTTATTTTCTTTTGGAAGTGTAATTTTACAATTTGGGAAAAGATGAAAAAAGTGCTTTTTTGTTTTACTAAATTTGAATTGTTTATATAAGAAGGATAGGGGTCACGGTTTCCGTTTTAAGGAGAACAATTACCTTGTTTGTTTGTCTATTAAATGTCTTGTTTGTGGGTTTCATAAACATTGCATGGGGGCTTCTACATGGCATCAACATGGCAATTTTGTTAAAGTTGTTGACTAATCCAGGTTTGTTGAATCCTATAGCAACTCATGGTAAGCATATGGGTAATTTATTATAGCATATTACTTTTGGAAGTTTCAACGAAATTGGGACAAAAAGAGCCAGTTATGTCAAGTAGAATTGAGTCATCAAGTTTCATTTAAGGCTTGTATTATTTGGAGACTTCCTATTAGGCGAAATGTCATTTTTAAATTGACTTTAGATGTGCTACTTACTCCAATTTTCTTTATAAATGGTGGTGAAAATTTGTGGAGATGCATGGCCAGCTTTAAGTTGCAATTTTCATTGTGCATCACATATGAAATAAGGAGATTTGCATATATAAAGAAATATCTAAGTTTTCTTGTAGTTTACTAGGCTATATGTGTATAATTATATCAGATATAAAATTTTTATCTGTAAAAGTTCATCTAAGGATTCTACAATATTCCTAGATTATCCTTGAGTTTAAATATTGAGTTTAAAGTTTATAAGATTGAGTATTTTTAGAGTTTTAGTCTACACGATTAGGATTTCTAAGTCTAATATGTTAAATTAGGGTTTTAGCCATTATAGGCTCATAATTCTCTAACTAAAGCAATGATGCAACTTAAATATTTATTTGAAGTCTAGATTGTTAGTTATTGATCTATTTTCATTTCCTATTACGTATTTATAACCCTAGTGATTCATCTGTAACTTATCATTTTTAGCCATTAGACTCTATAAACTAATCATCTCCTAATGCTCTTGAAATTTAAGGCTACTTGTTTTTATATATTGAATTTTCGACTCAAGTCATGAATCTTATCTTTGGTATCTTTTTGTATCTAGGAAATCTTTATTTAGGATTTTAAGTTATACATAAGCTCATGATTATTCCAAGTTTCTAAGTGAAGATTTTGCCATGTCATAAGTTCACTATTCATCATGCATTTACTATTCTATTCATTCATACTAGAGCAAAAATTCTTGGTGATTACAAGGTCAAATTAGGGTTATAGACTCAGAATTTTCTAATAGAATGTTGGCATAATCCAAATATTTAATTGAGGTCTTTCATTACCTACAAATTACTTATCTTGATTATTAACGATCATAAATTTTCTAATGCTATTTTAGGATTTTAAAATGTTAGACATAACTCAAAAACCACTGTATCATTATTTAATGAGTCTGAAATTTATTTTCTAATTACTAAACTTAAGGTAAAAAGATCTTGGAGTTTACAATAATGATCAATTTATCATCAATCATTGATTGCCTAAGGTTATGGAAGTTACATTTTGCATTTCTAAATTCTGTTGGTAAAGATTATAATTTTTAATTATAATCAAATTTATTCATACTTTAATATTCTTTAATTGCAAAAAATCATAAGTGACTTTTGCAACTTTTTATTAAAATTTCTTAAGATTCTATGTTATATTTTTTGTAATTATCACATTTAGGTTACGCAAAATTAAGGTAATTATGACTGTGATGGTGAACTTGAAAAGTTAATATATTAAAATAGTTATTAGGTAGATTTAGTTAACAAAATATTTATGATATATTGCTCATATATAATTAAAATAAAGATATTATAATATGTGACTTAATGCGTTGTTAAATAAACATGACTTAGTGGATAATAATTGATGGCAACAACAAAATTGGACCTATATTTTTAAATAACAAATATATTATCTTGTTATTATAACCAACTAACACAACATTCTTAAAACCCATAATACAAAAAGCATAGCATATTAAAAGACTAAATCATATTAAGACAAAACATGTTAGGAATTATTCATAATACTCTATATATATGTAATTTATATTATATATTAATATAATGTGTATAATATGTTATATATTATTTATATATTATGTTCCAAACACATATATGTAACATATTCAATTTATATAACAAACCCATTATAATATATATGATCTGTTTATAATTCGTAGATTTTATATGTGTTATCTATTATATTTGTTATGTGATACACACATATATAAATATATTATATGATATATATATATATGATATATGTTACACATATTTTGTAGTTTATATATATTATTTAAGGTATATATATAATTATTACAAACTATAAATGTCATTATAAAATATACAGTTTAATCATGTATATATATAATCTATATATAACATATGCATTTCATGTAACAAATGATTTATAACATATATATACATATAAATATACATATATAACATATAAATTATATATCTATAACCTATATATCTTATATATGAGTAGATAAGTATATATATACACATATACATTATAAATATTTATTATATATAAGTTATGTCACATATATATTATGTAATATATATTTAAGCGATACACAATATATGTAATTCATACTTTATATGCACTATATAAGTTACATATATTATATATATTACACACAATCTACCCATTTTATAGATGTTTTGTATGCAATTTCTATTTTAATACAGATATTTATATAATATGTTATACACATAATCTTTACATAGCATATAGATTATATATTTATAATCTACAAATTTCATATATGTATGTGTTTTATCAATACATAAACTGTCAAAAATATTTGATTGACATACTATGTGATATATATGTTGTGTATATATATGATATATCTAGCAAATAAATGAACTGTATATTAATATTTATATAAAAAGTCTATTTGTCTTGTCATCTTTCTATCATCTTTGCTTTATCTTTTCGTCATTTTCAAACAGATTGTTTGTCAAAAGCAGATACCAATTTAAAAATAGACATTTTTACTTATAAACTAATCAAATAGACTAGTTACTGATAGGAAACAAATATGGCACAGAAACTGATACTGGTTAGTGGTTTTAAACTTTAAAGCTCAAATGGGAATAGTGAAGTTGGGTTTTTCAAATATTCATAAATTGTACTAATAAGTTTTGTTCAACTTCGATCGTAACTACCAACATAGGCAAATGCATCTACCAAAGTAACATAAAAAATATTATGATGTATTCCTTAAGGATCTTTAGCATCTACCTTACTCACTTTTAATCTATTATCTAGCCAGAAAAAAAAAATTCAGAAAAACATTATGACTAGTAAAACACGAGGGTAAAGTTAATTCTAATTATATTCATGTTTTTAGAGCAAAATTATAAGATAAATCTGTTAATGCAAGAATGAGCATAGGATTTACTTTACCAAGTCTTTATCATGTGATTTCTTAATAAACTCAACAAGTTATTTGATGGATATACTTATACTATCAGATTTACTAGGGTAAGTTAGAGCCTCTCCCAAGGTCATGAACTCTAAATCTAGATTAGACTGTTGAATTCTCTTCACAAGCTATTAGCAACCTAGATCCACATAAAGATTAAAATCTTTTGATTAAAACCCATTTTAATGAATTTAAAAATCAAGTGACAGAAAGTGAGTATCTTTAGGTGATTATGAGTAACTTCATTAGCAGCCTAGTCTATTCAAAAGAACAATTTCTTAATCTATTTAGTTGAAATTAAACATGAATTTACATGGTGCACTCACATAAACTCATGTATTAAGGTTTGAGCTGCTAGTTACAAGTACTCACACAATATTCAATTAAAATATATTGAAATCACATGAATCAAGTCTTTGATTCATAAACCCTAAGTTAAAATGATTATTTCTTGATGGATATGAATATAAATACAAATTCAAGAGAAACAATATGAAATAAAGACAGATATCACTGATTAAGTACAAAATCTTACAAAAACAAACATCAAGTTAAAATAGATTTATCTAGAAAAACTTGAATTTATTGCAAAAGAAAAGTTTCTCTCATTAGAAATTCTCACTCTACTCTATTCTACATCAGAAATTTGTTTCATATGGTATAATATATGGTTACAACATCTATGCACATTTATTTATAGGTGTCAAGCACAAAAATTATGAAGATTTTATTTGTTGACGTGGTGGATTCTTTTTGCAAACTTGTACAAATTTTCTTGTGCGTTATTTTCAGGATAAGGTAAATTACATAGAAATATATCAATATTTAAGGAAAAGTTCATTTAAGGTATCAACTTATTCATTCTAATTCATTAACTTAAGCCAACTATTAACTATTAACTCATTTTAAATTAATTCTAGCCAAATTGATTAGAATTAATCATCTACTCCAATTACTAGGCCAAGTTATTCAAACTTAATCATTCTAATTCATTTAACTTATTCAAGTCCATTTAGTTAAGTTAGACTAAGATTATTAGCTAATTCATTTCATAACTAAGATTCATATTAACTTAAGTCTATGTTATCTTAATCTTAGCCAAAATGATTATACTTAATCAATATAGTTCATTCAAGTTCATTCAAGTTCATTAGGCCAAGTTGATCTTAGATTATTAACTAGGTTCATTTTATATCTAACTCTATATTTAATCGGATTATTTATTAAGTCTTTAAGTTCACTAGACTCATTCTTAATTATATCATTCAACAAACATAACACATTAACTATCATCTATCTATTTCATTTTAGCTTAGAAAGATTCATTTCATACTTAACTACATACACTTAACTGGTAAAACAAGTTTTTAACTTTGTTTGGAAAATGTAGCAGTTGGAATCAATCAAACTTAAAGCCTTGATAATTTTTAAATTTGCAAAAACTTAAAACATAAAATTTTTAGATCTCTTTTTAATCTTTCTAAATCATTTTGAATCACCTCAATCCGAATTCGGATGAAAAAGTTGTGATTAAAATATGAAACAACATTGCAGTAGGAAAATTCAAACGGGACGTTTCAAGAGCAGTTTCAACCCAGGGATTTTACCCAAAAATGATCTGAAAGTAAACACCCCTTCATACGGGCCATTTCCAAGGCCGTTTGCTCCATACATTCCCCTATACGAGCCATTTCAAGGGCTGTTTTAACTTAAAATATTTACACAGGAATTGAAACACCCCTCCATATGGGTCATTTGGGACTCCCTTTCTATGCACGATTTTTCTTTGTTTCTTTTACATATATTTACCAATTTTTACACATTTTACTTCCATCAAAATATCATACAATCTAATTTCCATACTTCCAACACTTTTAAATGCATCCAACAACATCAAATACCATTAAACTCTTTCATCATACCCCATATCTACTATTCATCATCTTCTTCAATAATGCATAAACCACACATACACATACACACACACACACACACATAGATATATATATATATATATATATATCATTCAACAACCCCATCACCATTTCTACTTAAATCTAACACCAATTCATCATATATAAATAAAAACAAGAATCAAAACAATATAAAACAAAAATACTTAACTTCAAAGCAAAAACATGCAACTTGGTCTTCTTCTTCTTCTTCTTCTTCTTCTTCTTCTTCTTCTTGTCCTAACTTGATTTACTTCTCCTATCTCCATTTCTAACTTGATTTCCACTTCCTATCTTCTTTTCAAAGTTTGATTTCTCTTCCAACCTTCTTGAATTTGAGATTAGGGAAGATATGTTTAAGGAAAAGAAAAGAAAAAGAAGAAGAATGGAAAGAGAGAAAACAGGAAGGAAAAGGAAAAAGAAAAAAAAATAAAAGAGAGGCAAGGAAAAGGAAAAAGAAAAGGAAAATAAAAGACATTATTAAAAATATTTTAGGATGCAGGTATTAGGTTTACAACTTGTTTGATTATTTCCTATAATTTATTTGACTTATTTAGTCTATCTAAGCTCAATTTCTAACTTAGGTGATGATTTGGGGTATTTCAATAAGAATAATATGACAAGTGTAAGTATTATTAGTTGTCATAAATTTGATTGCATATTATCCTTATTTGTTATATGTTTATAACCTTTTGTGTCATTTCAACCATGTTATTTACTAATAGCCCATTTATTTCATGGTAATAGAGATTGAAAGGTATAGTTATTTATGAAATAGCATATATTCCCTTTTTTTTTTCAAGCAACAAATAATATTTATTGATATAAGCTCTCATATACAAATAATGCCGTTAATATAATAAATCAAACCTATAGAAAAGTTATCTTATTAATAAAATTTAGATGTAAAGAGATTAAGAAAATAAAATTCCCTTGTATTAGAAAAAAAATTCCTAGGTTGACTTACATCTTTGATTACTATTCATCTATTGATTTAGTAAAGCTTATGGCTTTCAAGATAAGGATTTCATACTTCACTTGTTTAAGGTTGTGTGACAAATGAATGCATGTAGAAATGGGGAGTTTTCTACTTAAAATCCATAAGTTTTCAAGAGTTTCTCAAAATGCCACTCACTATGGAAGACTTATTACTTACATTCCTATCAACAACAAGCTCTCTCTTTACCCTAATAAGCAATGAGAATGCCTAGCTACATGCTTTGCCCACAATCTAGCATGCCTTTAATTTTTTACATGAAACTTGACTAATAAATGATTGTTCCAATAGGCTTTTCTACTATTCCTCCATAAAGAATAAATACCTCTATGAAGTGGCATTAGTCATTATACTGTTCAAAGTATAATTTTTTAATTATCAAATAATTTTTACCCTTACAATTACACTATGTTGTTATTACTACTATTATTATCACTAACATCATTGAAGTCACCATTGCCACAAAAAAATATCACAACCAACATCACAACCACACGACTATCACCACACTACCATTAAACCACCATTCTATCATTAGTTCCATTACTACCTTGTTGGAATTTCTTGAGATTGATATCTAGTAAAAGTTTTCATAGCTAAGTAAAACATCAAGAAGTCCCATCAGTATCCAAGTGATCTAACAAAAGCAAAAAAGGGATTAGACATACCAACCTTTTACTTGTTGTAAAAAACACAGATATAGATTTCCTTTTGGATAGATCTAAATGTGATCTCCTAAAAATGTCAGGTCTAAACATTACTTCCCATGAACACCTTCTACTAGTTTTCACACCAATGAACCCCCTTTTGTGGATTACAAAGCTGGCCTGCTAGCCCTTCAAATTACCACCACCGTTCACTTATTTTTTCTCTTAAAGCTGAAAACACTATCTTATGCCTTTTTATGTGTTTAATGCTTTTCCTTACTCTCAATATTTCATATCTCATATAAAAAGAGAGCACAATATATATATATATATATATGTGTGTGTGTGTGTGTATGTGTGTGCGTGTGTGTGATTAATAACCAAAATGCTACCTAAACTTTACTCAAAAGAGCAATCAACTATCTATACTTTAAAAGATCAATTTGATATCTAAAATAACTTTTAAACACATTTACTACTGTTACGCCCCGGAAGGTACCCAAAACGTGGCAGTCCGCCACATATAATATTAAAGTTAATGAATGACAACCTTAGTCATGCAGGAGCTTCGATATCACATGCAAGGCATGCTTCCAAGAATTTTAGGATGCAGGTATTAGGTTTACAACTTTTTTGATTATTTCCTATAATTTATTTGACTTATTTAGTCTATCTAAGCTCAATTTCTAACTTAGGTGATGATTTGGGGTATTTCAATAAGAATAATATGACAAGTGTAAGTATTATTAGTTGTCATAAATTTGATTGCATATTATCCTTATTTGTTATATGTTTATAACCTTTTGTGTCATTTCAACCATGTTATTTACTAATAGCCCATTTATTTCATGGTAATAGAGATTGAAAGGTATAGTTATTTATGAAATAGCATATATTCCCTTTTTTTTTTTCAAGCAACAAATAATATTTATTGATATAAGCTCTCATATACAAATAATGCCGTTAATATAATAAATCAAACCTATAGAAAAGTTATCTTATTAATAAAATTTAGATGTAAAGAGATTAAGAAAATAAAATTCCCTTGTATTAGAAAAAAAAAAATTCCTAGGTTGACTTACATCTTTGATTACTATTCATCTATTGATTTAGTAAAGCTTATGGCTTTCAAGATAAGGATTTCATACTTCACTTGTTTAAGGTTGTGTGACAAATGAATGCACGTAGAAATGGGGAGTTTTCTACTTAAAATCCATAAGTTTTCAAGAGTTTCTCAAAATGCCACTCACTATGGAAGACTTATTACTTACATGCCTATCAACAACAAGCTCTTTCTTTACCCTAATAAGCAATGAGAATGCCTAGCTACATGCTTTGCCCACAATCTAGCATGCCTTTAATTTTTTACATGAAACTTGACTAATAAATGATTGTTCCAATAGGCTTTTCTACTATTCCTCCATAAAGAATAAATACCTCTATGAAGTGGCATTAGTCATTATACTGTTCAAAGTATAATTTTTTAATTATCAAATAATTTTTACCCTTACAATTACACTATGTTGTTATTACTACTATTATTATCAATAACATCATTGAAGTCACCATTGCCACAAAAAAATATCACAACCAACATCACAACCACACGACTATCACCACACTACCATTAAACCACCATTCTATCATTAGCTCCATCATTACCTTGTTGGAATTTCTTGAGATTGATATCTAGTAAAAGTTTTCATAGCTAAGTAAAACATCAAGAAGTCCCATCAGTATCCAAGTGATCTAACAAAAGCAAAAAAGGGATTAGACATACCAACCTTTTACTTGTTGTAAAAAACAGAGATATAGATTTCCTTTTGGATAGATCTAAATGTGATCTCCTAAAAATGTCAGATCTAAACATTACTTCCCATGAACACCTTCTATTAGTATTCACACAAATGAACCCCCTTTTGTGGATTACAAAGCTGGCCTGCTAGCCCTTCAAATTACCACCACCGTTCACTTATTTTTTCTCTTAAAGCTGAAAACACTATCTTATGCCTTTTTATGTGTTTAATGCTTTTCCTTACTCTCAATATTTCATATCTCATATAAAAAGAGAGCACAATATATATATATATATATATATGTGTGTGTGTGTGTGTATGTGTGTGCGTGAGTGTGATTAATAACCAAAATGCTACCTAAACTTTACTCAAAAGAGCAATCAACTATCTATACTTTAAAAGATCAATTTGATATCTAAAATAACTTTTAAACACATTTACTACTGTCACGCCCCGGAGGGTACCCAAAACGTGGCAGTCCGCCACATATAATATTAAAGTTAATGAATGACAACCTTAGTCATGCAGAAGCTTCGATATCACATGCAAGGCATGCTTCCAAGATAGTAGGAGACTCACAGGAGTATTACATTTAAGTAGATAATAAAAGCATGCAAGAACTTATATAAATAAACATGGAATATTCATTTGGATAATAATCTCTTACAACTTCTTTGGGGCATTCCCCTATCTTAAATAGTCTTGTTTAATTAAACTATTAACAAGGTATACATAACTATAACATAAGCCTACTATAGAGACTTTCCTAGATGTCTATACTCAAAACTAAATACATATAACTTCTCCCAAAAACTCCTAGTAGCTTTGACTCATACCTGGCAAACGGGGCTTCTTAGTACTAACCATAGGTAATCATACTGTCACAAAAAGCTATAGGAGTATAAGCAAAACTAGCTTAGTGAGATAACTCCTATCTACAGAACATTTTCATATATCAAATAAGCATTTAAACAATCATACGGGAATGTACCAATCACATGAGCAAACAAAACTACACAAGATTAACTAGAAACTATGTGTAGCATGGATTTTACGCCCTCCATGTCGAGGGTTGGGAGATTATAGGCCCATACGACCATCAATATATGCAGATTTACTAGCTCCTACTCACCTTGTAGACTTTCCGGCTCCTACTTGCCCATGTAGACTTTCTGGCTCCTACCAGCCACCACTACAATTTCTCGTTTCCCCACACGAAGAATAGTAGTGAAATAAATGTGACTCACAAATATGATATGCATGATTCTCTTTTTCAATAAGGTTATTCCATTATTGTCAAGTTCAAGTTAAAGGTGACCAAATTAATATTCATCATATCATTGCAAGAAATCATAAATTATCCATCAATTCCTCTTTCGATATTCTTAACTTGTATTCAACCAATCACAAATCCAAATCACACAATATTTGTTTATTTATCTTTTTCTTATTTTCTAGTGCTACTACTTACAGGCACATACAAGGAAATGTAACTAGTAAAGGATTAACTCACTCCATGTCGCTCGCTCTGAATCGAAGTAGTCTTTTGGGAAAGTGTTTTCGGTTTCTTCTTCACCTAAATAAGATGAAATACCCAAAATGAGTCTTTCATAAAATTTCTATTTTTGAAAATTCCAAATCTATCTTAAAATCTCGATAAAATCGGATTGAAGGAAATTCCAACTTAAAATGGCCATAACTTGCTCATTTTAACTCAGAATTTTGCATATTATATACCGTTTTCTACCTACTCGAAAAGATCTATCTATTTCTAAAAATATATTCATCAAACTAAGTCGTTTGAGTTCGAAATAGTGGTGATCAGATTCACCACGAATTTTCACAAAACTTGAATTCCTTCTTTTAACAAAAACTCATTTTAAAGAGATAGATATTGTAATAGTTTGTAAAATCTTTGAAATGTATATGCATATATTTATTGACTCATATCAAGTGTATGAAACTAATGAAGTTGTCTCAAATCATAAAAGTTTTTATAATGGTAAAGTTTTCTAAAGGTTTTGGAAAAGTGGAACTTTTGAAAATTCCTTTTATTTTTGCTAGAGAATATCTCAAGTTATGAGTATTTTTCTTTTCCTTAATTTCATTTCCTTTAGCCTTTTTAAATTCCCAAAGAATGATTCTATTTTCTAAGCTTAGTTTCTAATACTTTTTATAAAATAATAACAACTTTATATTTGTAGAAATAATTTTCTTATTTTTTAAGATCATTCCATTTTTATGAAAAGAAACTCTTGATGGTTGTCAACTAGTATTTGATGAAAAAGTAGAGTTTAGTAAAACTTTTATTTACTCAAGAATCTCTTTCCATCTATGTATTGCAAAAGTTCCTGTGGACTCTTTTAGATTTCTTAAAAAAGTTTGTTAAGACAAATCCCTAAGTTGTTATGAAAAAGTACTTCCTACTTTTATTTTTAGAGAATAATTTCTATTTTAAGAAAACTTTTCCTTATTTATCTTATTGAGACAAAATCAATATGTTCATGCATGATTATGAATCATAAAATTATGAAAACATAAGAAAACATAATAATTAAAGAAATAAGCTAGTAATGAATTAAATCAAGCATTAGAACCTTAGCTTCATCAAGGTATCCCGGGACTAAGAAAAGACTAGTCCCAACAAGAAAAAAAAATGTTTTGACTTGATGAGGACAAGTCTAAGACTAGAAAGACTAGTCTTAAAACAACATGAAAGTAAATAAATTGCAAGGTAATAAATAAATTGCAAGGAAAGTAAATAAATTGCAAAACAAAGGAGCTTATATGCTCTAAAAGATATATATAGCTACATAGATATATTTAGTTAAATATATATATAAAAGCAACATAAAAGAAATTAGATTCATGAACAGAAATAAAGTATGAACTTATTGTTGCTTTCTTTAACCTTTATGGTTTAGAAAACGCACACTAAGCTCATACTAAGTAAATGAACATAAGGGAAACTTAAAGAAATATTACATAAGAAACCTAAACTTGAGAGAACTTTGGGAGAGAATTCTTGTAGAGAATTTGAGAGAGTATTTTAGTGTATGAAAGGTGTGAAAGAAGTGGAAGGAAGATGGGGTATTTATAGGAAAATATGGGAAGAAAATTGTGTTAATTAAATAATTGCAAATTAAAACAATTTAAGGAGGGGGAGAGAGGGGCCGACGCTACTTGAGTGTAAGAGAGGGAGTGAATTTTATTTTTTTTGTATTTTTGTTAATGAAAAGTAAGATATGAAAGATGTGAAGTTGTATTGAAAATGAAAATAGTAAGAAAGTAGAGGTATGGTTTGTAAGAGTAGGTTGTAAGTAAAAGTAGAGATAAATAAATATTGTAGAATAGTAGTAAATAGTATAATGTAAAGTGGACATGACAATTTAAGACCGTTAGTAAGAAAATACGCCTATAATTGCGATATCTAATATTTTTAGTTACCGAAAAATTATGAAATTGATATTTTTGAAAACCTTATATTTTTACGAGTCTAACGGTATATTCGGAATATTTTTACTAATCTGAGCCCCGAAACACGCTTTTCGAAAACGGTGTCCGGTTGTGCTTAAAACGAATCACGGTTTAACTAATATGATATTTTTAAACTTTCTCAGGTTATTACGAACTGTTTTACATACTAATCTCTTACTTACTTTCCTAGTGTTGCTTAAACGGAAATGCCGGACTTGAACGGTTACAATTGACTAGCGTTTTGTTGACTTTGGGATTCCGATTGACAATCTAATTAGGGTTTAATCTTAATTGATCACAAAACTTTAGGGGTTTGCAGCCTACCCCCCTTAAAGAAAGTTTTGTTCTCAAAGCTTGAAGTTCATACCTGATTCTTCGAACAAACTTGGATACTTCTGGCATATGTTGCTTTTGGCCTCCCAGATTGCTTCTTCATGCGAGTGATTTCTCCACAAAACCTTCACATACTTGATCTCGTTATTCCGAAGCTTTTGCACGTTACGATCTAGGATCTGAATCGGGTGCTCCTCGTATGTGAGGTTTTCTCTTAACTGTACTGGTTCCATCTCCGTGAGCCTACTAGGATATGGTACATGCTTCTATAAAACAGATGCGTGGAATACATTATGAATTCCAGACACATTAAGAGGTAGGGCCAGACGATAAGTAAGATCTCCTACTCTTTCAAGCTCTTCAAAAGGTCCAATATATCGTGAGCTCAACTTTCCTTGTGCCCGAACTTTGTGAATACTCTTGATGGGGTTTACCTTTAAATACACATAGTCTTTAACCTCAAACTCGAGTATTCATCTTTTCATATCTACCCAACTTTTCTATCGATCTTGGACTTACTTCATCTTGTGTTGAATGACTCGTACCTTGACAGCTGCATCCTGTAACAAGTCGGGTCTAATGCTTAACTTCTTTACATCATCCCAGAATAATGGTGATCGACACCGCCTTCCATATAATGCTTCATAAGGTGGCATTTGAATTGTGGAGTGATAACTGTTGTTGTAGGCAAACTCTACCAATGGTAGGTGTGTGTCCCAACTGCCCTTAAACTCCATTACACAAGCTCGCAACATATCTTCCAAAGTTTATATCGTCCTCTCCAATTGACCATCTGTTTGAGGGTGATATGCAGTACTAAAGTATAGCTTTGTTCCCATACATCTTTGTAAGCTTATCCAAAATTTAGATACGAACCTTGGGTCTTGGTCGGAGATTATTTCAGCGGGTACTCCATGCAAGCGCACTATATCTCTTATGTACATTCTTGCAAACTTATCCATGGAGTACATCATGTTGATTGGAAGGAAGTGTGTTGTCTTTGTCAATCAGTCGACTATGACCCAAATGGCATCATATCCTACAGATGTTCTTGGTAGTCCACATACAAAATCCATCGTGATTTGATCCCATTTCCATTTGGGTATTGGCAGAGGTTTCAAAAGTCCTCCTATTCTTTGGTGTTCCACCTTCACTTGTTGACATGTGGGACATTTCATCATAAAATCAGCCACGTCTCTCTTCATACCGTTCCACCAATAGTGGCTCTTTAGATCCTGATAAATTTTAGTTCCTCCTGGATGCATGGTATATCCTGAATGGTGTGCTTCATTCATGATTTCCTTCCTCATATCCTCATCATCTAGAACATATAATCTCCCTTTCATTCTCACAACCTCATCTTCATCTATCGTGAAATCTGTATATTTTCCTTCTTGTGCCTTTCCTTTAATCTTCTGAATCGCCTCATCATATCATTGGGCTTCCTTGATTCTTTCCACTAAGGCGGGTTCCATGACAAGGCTGGCGATTTTTGCTTCCACACCTTACCCTATAAATTCGATACTCATCGTTTCAATTTCCTTTATTAGCTCCTTCTTATCAGTGAGCAAGATAGCTACTTCTCCATAATTCTTCCTATTCAGGGCATCTACGACAGCGTTTACTCTTCCTGGGCAGTAGTTTATTCCAAGGTCATAATCTTTGATGAGTTCCAACCATCTTCGTTGCCGCATATTCAACTCTTTTTGCATGAATAGATACTTGAGACTCTTATGATCTGTGTAGATCTCGCACCTTTGCCTATATAGGTAATGTCTCCATAATTTAAGCGCAAACACAACGGCGGCTAACTCCAGATCATGGGTAGGGTAATTTTGCTCATGAAGCCTAAGTTGTCGCGAGATATAAGCAATCACCTTTCCATCTTGCATCAACACACACCCAAGACCATTTCTAGAGGCATCACTGTGCACCGTATAAGGTTTCTCAGGGTCTGATAGAACCAAAATTGGGGCGGAGACAAGCCTTTTCTTTAATTCCTGGAAACCTTGTTCTCTCTTACCCGTCCAAATGAACTTTTCATCCTTCTGAGTCAACTATATTAGGGGTTTGGCTATGGTAGAAAAATTCTTCACAAACTTCCTATAATATCCAGCCAATCCGAGAAAACTTCTCACTTCGGTAACAGTCTTAGGTTGTTTCCAATCCATCACTACCTTGATCTTCTCAGGGTCTACCAATATACCCTCTCCATATATGACGTCCTAGGAAAGATATCCTATCCAATCAGAAATCACACTTAGACTGCTTGGCGTACAACTTATGCTCACGCAAGGTCTGTAATGCCATTCTTAAGTGTTCTTCATGTTGCTCTCGTGTCTTGGAGTAGATCAGAATATCGTCTATAAAGACTATCACGCGCTTATCTAACAAAGGTTTGTATACTCGATTCATGAGATCCAAAAAGCTGCTGGTGCGTTGGTTAAACCGAAAGGCATTACTAGAAACTTGTAATGTCCATAGCGAGTTCAAAAAGCCGTCTTGGGTACATCCTCTGGTTTAATCCTCAACTGATGATATCCTGACTATAGATCAATTCTTGAAAAGACACTAGCTCCTTAAAGCTGGTCAAAAAGGTCATCTATCCTTGGGAGTGGATACTTATTCTTGATGGTGACTTTATTGAGCTCTCGATAATCGATGCACAAGCGCATAGAACCATCCTTCTTTTTCATGAACAGAACTAGTGCTCCCCAGGGTGATACACTTGGTTGAATGAAACCTTGGTCTAGCAAGTCTTGCAACTGAGTCTTCAGCTCCTTTAGCTCCACTGATGCCATCCGATAGGGTGCCTTTGATATTGGCTCTGTGTTTACCAATAGGTTGATTTCGAAATCGATGTCCCACTTGGGTGGTAATCTAGGTAATCCATCAGGAAATACATCTGGAAATTCCTTAACCATAGGTATGGATTCCAACTCAAGTTTCTCTTCTTCTTTCTCTTCTACATCCACGTTACTTAAGTTGATCCTTCATCATCCATTAACTCAAATGAGTTCAACTTCACCATGGATTCTCCCTTGAATACTATCTCACACCCATCTTGGTTCTTAAACTTTACTTCTTTGTATTTACAGTCTACTAGGGCCTTAACAGATGTCAACCAAGTCATGCCTAAGATCACTTCATATTTGCTCATTTCCAATGTTAATAGGTCACACTTAGTGTAACATCCTTATCTCAATGGAACAATCCTTAAGCATTTCCTTAGTTGTTATAATGCTTCTGGTGGGGGTCTTAACTTGAAACCGATAGCCATAGCATCTATGGGTAAGCCATTTTGTTTGGCCAGACTAACGGTGATAAAGGAATGCGTAGCTCCGGTATCGAACAAAGCATAGGCGGTTTGACTAGCTATGCGTATGTAACTTGCACTCGAATTTTATACTAATCACGAAACTGGTATACTTAAGCTATTTGCTGGTATAAAACTTTATACTTCTGGATTAAGAATTGAATGCACGGTACTTAATAACTTGCAACATAAAGGTAAAGGAATTTCTGATCCTAACTTGTCACCAGTCTAAAGTCGGGGCCACAATCTCCATCTAAGGCTGCTATCTCAGCTCCTTCATCGTTTAATTCTTCACATACTTACTGCCCTTCCAAGTTGTAAATCCTCATTCCATGGACAGCTGCTCTAGAACGGCTCATATTGCTTCCTCCACTTCTATTCTTTGTCGATGCAGCTCCTACCATTGTACCAAGCGGTTTAGCTGGGGCATTCTTCCTCTGCAGGCATTCATTGACGATGTGCCCAGTTTGCTTGCATACAAAGCAGATGGTGGAAGCCTTCTTCGGTAATCACTAATATTGTGACTAAGGTCTCCACAAAAATAGCATCTGTGTTGGAGTAAGGGGCATCTTTTCAGGTAATGCTCTTCTTTACACTTCCAGCAATATACCTTGACCTTCGATGCCTCCCTGTTGCCACTAGCACTTCCTTTGTAGCTATTGAAGAGTCTAAACTTCTTGTTTTGAAAACTGGGACTATAACTATCTTGAGTCCTCTTATCGAACACAATGGTTCTCTTCTCTAGTACTTTACTTTTTCTCTTCTCGGCTCCTTCTATAATGCGAGCCCTTTCAACCAATTCACGAAGGATCCTTAAATCCAATTCTTCCAGATGCATCCTCAAGTCCTCGTCCAGGCCACTCAGGAAGACTTGCCTTTTTAGCTCTTCACTGTGTCTAAAGGATTCCGGCGCATACTGGAGTAGACGACTGAACTCAATCTCGTATTGTTCTATCATCCTTCCTTTTTGGTATATGTCAAGGAAGTCTCCACTGTACTGTACTCTCAAACTTCTAGGAAAATAATTCTCCAAGAACTCTCTTCTGAAGGTTGCCCAGGTCATAGGTGGTAGCAACTCTCTACTTTTCGATTCCCACCATACTCTAGCATTGAATCTCAACATATAAGTGCCATAATCCAAGCGAAGGTGATGAGGCACTTCATAAGCAGCAAAAGATCTTTCTATTTGTGCTAACCAGTCCTTTGTTTCATCTGGTTTTCTGAAACTCCCATCAAAGTATCGATTACTTTTGATGAAGTCTGGCAAGAAACTTCGATAAAGTCGAGGTGGCGATGGTGCTAGCAAAGGAATAGTTTAGGATTCAACTTTTGGTGGTGTTGGTGCCTCAACTGTTGCTTCAGGTGCATTGGCAGCTGTGGCACATTCTGCACATGCTGCATAAAGTTGTTGACCAGACCGGCTAGTTAGTTGATAGCTGCCCAAACATCGCCCTGTTGATTTGGTGGGGGATTTGGTGGTGCCGTTGGTTGGCTTGCTGGTGGATTTTCTGGCTCAGCTGGAACATTATTGGATGCACGACGTTCACGTCTCCTACTTCTCCCACCTCGTCTATTAATTATTTCTAGTTTTAGACTTCTTAAATCTTTGCAAGGGGGAAAAAGATCGAAAATATCTAAAATTTGCACAGGAAATATTTAAGGCAATCAAATAAAAAAATCATTAAATCAACACAAGGTACTTTTCATTACTAAAACAGAAGAGGGTGATAACCCTTACATAGTCTGAGAAGGTTAGAACCAATCTCAGCAAAAGAAAGTGCTCAGAAATAAGAAATACCTAAAACATAATCATTAAAAACAAAAAAATTCATACATTACAAACAAGGATATACCTAACGTAATCCTTCTCTTCTTCTTCAGAGTCAGAGCTCATCATAGAGTTGTTTTTTGCAATTGTCTCCATGGGAACATCCTGGCTTAACCTTCGATGAGGTACCAGACTGGGGATCAGGGGACTATCTTCCTAAAGAGATGCCGACGGAGTTTCCTTAGGTTCTGGGTCTTCGTCGAGGTCTTCTTCGCGGCCTCCTTCGGTTTCTCCATTTCCCTCATTCTCCTGTGCATTTCCCATGATGAAATCCTTACCTGGAATTACGTCCAACTGCATTCCAATGGAGTTTCGTTGGGTACGACATCCTGATGGCATTGGGATGATACGTCTATAGGCGGCATACCAATAGAAACGTTCTTCCGCATCAACTTTCAGCCAGTCGCTGTGGTCTGCCTATTCATCATGCACATAGATGTAGAGGGGTCCTAACTTGTTCCATGTTCGAAAGTCTGGGTCCTTTCGGGTTCCTTCAGCCTTTAAGATAAAGGTCATTTCTTGCAGCATGGTCTCCCTATACATAAAACCATCATCCTTTCTACTACATAGATCACCTCCACATCACTCCACCTTCGTCTGCTTACGGCATCAAATCTCAGTTCTCTGGGAAAATTTCTCCATAAGGAATGTTTCAAACCTATCCTCCACAGCTTAAACATCTCCCTGGCGGTTCGGGGTCTTCTAACTAATGTAAACTCTTCACATAGGACACTCAACCTAAGGCGGTAGGTCACAAAGGTCTCATCTGGGTGTTTAAGAAAATTTCAGGATTTTCCTTTACTTCGAGGAAGGTTAACTATTTAATAGAACAAGAAGAGGATCAGATCTTAAGCTCAAGTTCTAGCTTCTTACTATCTATCTCATAGTCTATTGCTACTATCTTTTATCTAAAAACTTGCGCTCTGATACCAATTTAAACTATCACGCCCTAGAGGGTACCCTAAATGTGGCAGTCCGCCGCATATAATATTAAAGTTAATGAATGACAACCTTAGTCATGTCGGATCTTCGATATCACATGCAATGTGTGCTTCCAAGATAGTAGGAGACTTACAGGGGTATTACATTTAAGTAGATAATAAAAGCATGCAATAACTTATATAAATAAACATGGAATATTCATTTGGATAATAATCTCTTACAACTTCTTGGGGGCATTCCCCCGTCTTAAATAGTCTTGTTTAACTAAACTATTAACAAGGTATACATAACTATAACATAAGCCTACTATAGAGACTTTCCTAGAAGTCTATACTCAAAACTAAATACATATAACTTCTCCCAAAAACTCCTAGTAGCTTTGACTCATACCTGACAAACGGGGCTTCTCGGTGCCAACCATAGGTAATCATACTTTAACAAAAAGCTATAGGGGTATAAGCAAAACTAGCTTAGTGAGATAACTCCAATCTACAAAACATTTTCATATATGAAACAAGTATTTAAACAATCATATGGGAATGCACCAATCACATGAGCAAATAAAAATACACAAGATTAACCGGAAACTATGTGTAGCATGGATTTTACGTCCACCATGCCGGGGATTGGGAGATTACAAGCCCATACGACCATCAATATTTGCAGAATTACTGGCTCCTACTCGCCCTATAGACTTTCCGGCTCCTACTTGCCCATGTAGACTTTCTGGCTCCTACTAGCCACCACTACAATTCCTCGTTTCCCCACACGAAGAATAGTAGTGAAATAAATGTGACTCACAAATATGATATGTATGAATCTCTTTTTCAATAAGGTTATTCCATTATTGTCAAGTTCAAGTTAAAGGTGACCAAATCAATATTCATTATATCATTGCAAGAAATCATAAATTATCCATCAATTCCTCTTTCGATATTCTTGACTTGTATTTAACCAATCATAAATCCAAATCACACAATATTTGTTCATTTATCTTTTCCTTATTTTCTAGTGCTACTACTTACAGGCACATACAAGGAAATGTAACTAATAAAGGATTAACTCACTCCATGTCGCTCGCTCCTAATCGAAGTAGTCTTTCGAGAAAGTGATCTCGATTCCTTCTTCACCTAAATAAGATGAAATACCCAAAATGAGTCTTTCATAAAATTTCTATTTTTGAAAATTCCAAATCTATCTTAAAATCGCGGTAAAATCGGATTGAAGGAAATTTCAACTTAAAATGGCCATAACTTGCTCATTTTAACTCGAAATTTCGCATATTATATACCGTTTTCTACCTAATTGAAAAGATCTATCTATTTCTAAAACTATATTTATCAAACTAAGTCATTTGAGTTCCGAAATAGTGGTGATCAGATTCACCATGAATTTTCACAAAACTTGAATTCCTTTTTTTAACAAAAACTCATTTTAAAGAGAGAAATATTATAATAGTTTGTAAAACCTTTGAAATGTTTATAAATATATTTATTGACTCATAATAAGTGTATAAAACTAATGAATTTGTCTCAAATCATAAAAGTTTTCGTAATGGTAAAGTTTTTTAAAGGTTTTGGAAAAATGGAACTTTTGAGAATTCCTTTTATTTTTGCTAGAGAATATCTCAAGTTATGAGTATTTTTCTTTTCCTTAATTTCATTTCCTTTAGTCTTTTTAAATTCCCAAAGAATGATTTTATTTTCTAAGCTTAGTTTCTAATACTTTTTATAAAATAATAACAACTTTATATTTGTAGAAATAATTTTCTTGTTTCTTAAGATCATTCCATTTTTATGAAAACAAACTCTTGATGGTTGTCAACTAGTATTTGATGAAAAAGTGGAGTTTAGTAAAACTTTTATTTACTCAAGAATTTCTTTCCATGTATGTATTGCAAAAGTTCCTATGGACTCCTCTAGATTTCTTAGAAAATTTTGTTAAGACAAATTCCTAAGTTGTTATGAAAAAGTACTTCCCACTTTTATTTTTAGAGAAGAGTTTCTATTTTAAGAAAACTTTTCCTTATTTAACTTGTTGAGACAAAATCAATATGTTCATGCATGATTATGAATCATAAAATTATGAAAACATAAGAAAATATAATAATTAAAGAAATAAGGTAGTAATGAATTAAATCAAGTATTGGAACCTTAGCTTCATCAAGGTATCCCGGGACTAAGAAAATATTAGTCCCAAAAAGAAAAAAGAAAATGTTTTGACTTGATGAGGACAAGTCTAAGACTAGAAAGACTAGTCTTAAAACAACATGAAAGTAAATAAATTGCAAGGTAATAAATAAATTGCAAAACAAAGGAGCTTATATGCTCTAAAAGATATATATAGCTACATAGATATATTTAGTTAAATATATATATATAAGCAACATAAAAGAAATTAGATTCATGAACAGAAACAAAGTATGAACTTATTGTTGCTTTCATTAACCTTTATGGTTTAAAAAGCGCACACTAAGCTCATACTAAGTAAATGAACATAAGGGAAAGTTGAAGAAATATTACATAAGAAACCTAAACTTGAGAGAACTTTGGGAGAGAATTCTTGTAGAGAATTTGAGAGAGTATTTTTAGTGTAGGGAAGGTGTGAAAGAAGTGGAAGGAAGATGAGGTATTTATAGGAAAATGTGGGAAGAAAATTGTGTTAATTAAATAATTGCAAATTAAAACAATTTGAGGAGGGGGAGAGAGAGGCCAACGCTACTTGAGTGTAAGAGAGGGAGTGAATTTTCTTTTTTTGTATTTTTGTTAATGAAAAGTAAGATATGAAAGATGTGAAGTTGTATTGGAAATATAAATTGCAAGAAAGTAGAGGTATGGTTTGTAAGAGTAGGTTGTAAGAAAAAGTAGAGATAGAAAAATATTGTAAAAATAGTAGTAAATAGTATAATGTAAAGTAGACATGACAATTTAAGTACCGGTAGTAAGAAAATACTCGTATAATTGCGATATCTGATATTTTTAGTTACCGAAAAATTATGAAATTGATATTTTTGAAAACCTTATATTTTTACTAGTCTAACGGTATATTCAGATTATTTTTACTAATCTAAGCCCCAGAACATGCTTTTCGAAAACGGTATCCAGTTGTGCTCAAAACGAATCGCAGTTTAACTAATCTGATATTTTTAAGCTTTCTCAAATTATTACGAACTATTCTACATACTAATCTCTTACTTACTTTCCTAGGGTTGCTTAAACGAAAAAGTCGAACTTGAACGGTTACAATTGGCTAGGGTTTGTTGACTTTAGGATTCCAGTTGACTTTCTAATTAGGGTTTAATCTTAATTGATCACAAAACTTTAGGGGTTTACAACTACTCATATTAATGTCATTAGCTCCTTCATCATACATGGAAAAATCCCTCTATTACTTATTGACACATGTTTAATGTAAAATAAATATAACCATACACATTTTTCTTTTAATTTCCCATAGTGTAACATTAAATGTCTTACCAATAATTCTATTACCCAATTAACCCCTAATTTAACCCCAAATCTTCTACACACACACACACTAAAACTACTAAAACCACCCATATTTGATGTTGTCTCAAATCGAACACAAAAAAATGAACACATAAGCTACAAAACTCACAACTATTGGTAGAGCCACTAGCCTTGATTCAAATGCCAACCACCTTGAACACCATCACCAACTACCAAATTCGATCAATAAAGAATAAACACATAAAGTTAGTTAAATAGGCCACCACCCAAACCTAAACTTACTATTACCAACAAGCATTGACCTAGATATAGAAACTTCAAAAACAACCACACCTAACCAGAATGGATTGACCATAAACCAGAGTCACTGGCTTCAAACCAAACACCAACAACCACCAACTACCACAATTAGTCACTAAAAACCAAACACACAAACTTAGTCGCACAAGCTACCATGTAAACCTACACCACTACTTACATACATTAACTTAGACATAGAAACTTAAAAAACAACCATACCTCACCACTGCTGCTTGACCAGAATCAGCCTGGGGGGGGTGTTGAGGGAGAGAGAGACAGAGAGAGAGAGAGATAGAGAGAGAGATTCATATAACTTGATTTTGTTTCCTACATTCCTATTGCTAACCCACGCCCTTAAATCCGACCTAAGATTTATGCCCAAGTTATTCATGTTGAAGCTTAGTTTGATCATTTCATCCTTATTTATGTTCTCTATTTTGTTTATTCATATTCTTTTTATTTGTTCTTTGTATTGAGGGTTTAAGGTTGAATTGGGAGTTAATTAGGTTATAGGATTATTTCAAATGGTGCAGGGTTAAGTTTTAATATGGTAGGGTTAAACTGGGTATAGTTTATCATTTTTTTACACTAGGAGAAATTAACGAAAAAAAATGTATGAACATTATTTTGTAACAAACATATGTCGATAGGTAAGAGAGTGAATTTGCCACATATGATGATGAAGCTAACAACGTTAGCATAGGTAATGAATGTGTCCATGAAAAATTATTTCAAGTAGTAAATTGATCTTTTTAAAGTATAGGTTGGTAATTGCTCTTTTGGTCAAAGTTTAGGTAGCATTTTGGTCATTAACCTATATACATAGATGAAACATGATCTTCTTTATCACGTCTTTTCCTATATTGAATATGCAACTAAGATAATTTATTATCTATTACCTTTTCATTTTTAAAATTAGATCTTGAAATAAAGTAAGATAATTTAATTAAGGTGGTGTATGTAATAAATTTGGACACTTTCCAAATTTATTTATGTGTTTGCATTAGTTTAATCTTTTTGTGCAACCTTGTAGGTTAATTTAATATTGGTAGTAGTTTTAAATCTTATTTTAAATCCACATGTCATAAATAGCCTCTAACAACACATTATAATTATCCAAATTAAATGAAGATCATCAATTCGACAAAGCCTAATCCATAAATTATGATATAATCCTTTTGTCACACGATATCTAGATTGTACCTAAGACATGATTAATGTCACATTTATATTGTTCAATCTTATCTTCTCTCGATCTTTAAGTAGATTGATAAAACAAATGACATTAATCATACTATCAATTTAATTAAGCATGTTCATGCATTTCTTAGTTTCACTTATGAAAAGTCCCAGAGATATCACTCTCATAATGAGGATAAATCCCACCTTAATCACCCATCTCTCTCTATATGATTCATATTATGCTTAATCACAATCTTTATAGTTATCCGGTTAAGGATAACATTTGATTAAGTCAAATCATAATCTTTTTCATGTTTGAACCATGATAATTTTATGTGTAAGGATTCAATGACATAGTTATTATGAGAATAATTTATGACATTAATCAATGTAGTGATCTCATAGTTGCTCGGTCGAGTACTTAGTTCTCTAACATGTACTTATGAGTTTGTTTGTATCTCCATGCAAATAAACATATCATGATTATATTTCAAACATCACATTAGATTTAATTCATTATTATTCTTACAATAATAGGAATTTAAGGGCATTTAGAATAATTATATGATTATTCAAGGACATTTTTATGGAGGAAATATGTAAACAATATAATAATAAATGTCTCTTAATTATAAAGTATAAGAATGACAATATCCAATTATTAACCTAGGGCACAATCACTAATATGCCTCATCAAAAACCGCCATCGTATTACCATCATACGTTTTATTACCAATGTCACTATACTATCACCATGATCATTACATTACTATTGCTCGTAACACCTTCTTTATTGCTATTGTCCTTGCATTACTATTAGATGATAAACCTATCATCTCTCTTACATCGTTTCATCATCATTACTATGACTTGTACCACCTTCACTCTATGTTGTCATCATTTTTGTTACTACATTACTATTGCTGTCACCACTATTGCCACTACGCTACCTATATTACTACTATAACCTTACAACAATATCATACCCCATAAAAATACCACCATCATAGTTTATTGCATCTCTATTATGATAACCACAATAACAATACCACATTGCCATTAGTACTATCATGACAATGATATTAATAGTGGTTCAATAATGATAATGGTGGTAATGACAATAAAACATATCGGTAGCATTCCATAATGATAGCATCAATGGCGATGGTAAGGTAATGGTAGAAATGAGATAGGGATGGTGATTCGATGGTGGGGTACGAATGTTGTAAGGATAGTAATGGGCTTTGTAGCTTCTAAATGAGAATATTGTTACTCTAAGTTATTCCTAAATCAATATTATCATATAATAATATGAGTAAGCAATAGAATGATTGTCACACCACAGATCCAAAGGACAAGGTCAATCCTCTAGATACACCTAAGATATATAAGATTCATCTCCTACACTCTTTAAGCCTTTTAGTAAAAAAAAAAGCACCTAAAAAATATTTCCTGAATGGGGTTCCCAATGGATTATATGACACAAGCATGGATAAATATCAAATTAATAAAACAAATACCTCAATAATAATCAACTGAAACAAACAAGTTTATTAAAATATTTAGGCGAATCATACAATAAACCTCCAACAAAAAAAAAATAAAAAAAAAGAAAGGATAGTTTTACTTGTTAGATATAATATAACCATAGCCCACCTACTACGAAACAAAACATGATAGGGCCCACAGGTCAACAATTTACAAGACAAAATTTGTAAGGGAAGACTTTCATCTCCCTTCCATAACTACTAGTAGTCTCATCTTATGTTCACCACCCACATCGAGACATTTAGAGTACATTCCGTCTATAACCTTCCTATCAATGTCTCATACTACTAGTTAATACACTATAATTACTTCATTCTGACTTAGTTAACTATTTTCAATCATATTTCCCTAATATTAGTTACCTACATGATAATGCAGTGACATCTACACTTAATCTAACCACATCACTAAAGGGGTTTGCGACTAGCATCCCTATAATAATGGATGCATCAAATAAACATGCATAAATAGCACACACATTATTTAATAGTATATTATATATCAAATTAGTTGTGGCTCTTTTATCATGCATAGACCAAAAACAACTAATATAACTCTCTGTTTCATTCTTGATTCCTCATATTCTTGCTATCTAATTACAATTATTAAATCATTTAATCTTAAATTCATTTAATTTTATTCCTTCTCATCTATGTTAGTTTTTCCTTCTTCTTTTTTGTTTTCTAATTTTTAAAGATAACACGCTTAAACTATATAGTTTAAAATAATCTAGTGAAGAATTGTGTTTAGGCACTTGATCAAACTACAAAGCATTAAGGGGTTGACTTAAGGGATAATCGAACATTGTCAAGCATGGTCATTTGACTTTCCTTCTTTGATTGTATGATCCAATTGTGGTTTTTAACAAGATCGGTGTAAAACCCTCGATTTTAGGGTAGAATTTGAGTAAACCCTAACCCTAATCAAACCAGAATTTCAAAAGTCAACAATAATCAATGCATAATAGTAGTTTTAACTTCGACAATTCTATGCTTGAAACCTGAGAAAAATAGAAATGAAATAATGGTAGATCATAGTTCGGAATGGTATGAGGTAGCTTAAAAAAATAAGATTCGTCTAAAAATCAATCGTTTCGGACCCAAATAGAATTAGTTGTCGAAAAACTTGTCTTAGTGCTCGTGATAGTAAAAATTATCCGAAGACATGTTTAGACTTGTTATTTAACAAGGATTCATAAAATATCAACTTCTTAACTTTTTGGCTTTTAAAAACATTATATATAGCCTTTTTAGGTGTATTTTCTTTGCTACTAGTAATTTAATTATCTAATCTACTATTCATTGTACCATCTCTACTATTCACCTATCTATACTTTTTCTTACAACCTATCCCTTACAACCTACACATCTATCTCTTACATTTTCTGTTTCCATTAAATTTTTTACATAATTTCTCTTATAATTTAATCACTTCTCATTACAAAAAATCCAAAACAAAACAAAACTCTCTCTCTTTCCTGCATATCACGTCGTCTCCCTCTCTCTTTTCTCTAGTTTTTTTTAATTAATTTTATTACATCTATTTTTTCTCCAAAATTCTGCATAAATACCACATCTCTCTTTATTTATTTCACTCCTCTCATTTACACAACATTACTCTCTAAAAATCTCTTCCCAATTCTCTCTCAAAACTCACTTCTTTTCTCTCTAGAAAAGAATTACCAACTTGTTTTTCTATATCTACACTTTAGGTAAAAGTTCTAAACCTTTCCTTTTATCCATGTTAACATAACATGAATATTTTGTTATGTTGATTTCAAAAACCCCATAAGCTTTATGCTAGGGAAGAAATCATGAAAATAACAACTTGTTCATGTCTTGTTCAACACCAAGTTTATTTGTCGATGTTGTTATGTTCTTGTTTTATTCATGCTCTTAATCTAACTTTTATATATTGTTAAATATAAGTATGTATATATATCCTTAGAACTAATTCTCAATAATCCAACTCTTTATTCATCTCTTACCATTTTTGCTCTTATTTATTGCTCATAATAAATAAGACTAGTCATCTTCTAGTTTTAGACTTGTCCTCGTTAAGTCAAAACATGTTTTGGGACTTGCTTATGATCTAAGTCCCTGAAGTCTTTTATATGATATAAGACTCCAAATTTTCTTCTTTTTCTTCTTTCCTTTTTTCTTATTTGCTATATTATGTGAGACTGGATAAATTACAAGTCTCAGAAAACCTTGAAAAAAAATCTAAGACTTCAACAATTTCTTCCTTTTCTTTTCTTTTTTTTTTTCTTTTCTCTTTATGGAACTTGTCCATTCTAAGTTCTAGGAAGTCTTGATAAAAGTTAAGAATTCCAAATTTTTACTCTTATAATGATATGATTATTTGATTCTTCATATCTTTATTTTCTCTATATGATTTATTCTTATCTTTTCACATGGCTATAATACCATGTTCATGCATGATCTTCATGATGCTGTCCTACTACAATTTTTCAAAGAAATAAAAAGGGAATTCTTTTCTTTTATAAAAATAGGACTAAACTTCCTTAAAAATAATTATTATAATAATTCTTCAAACTTAGGAGAAATTTCCATTTAAGCTTAGGATCATGACTCACTAAAAGTTTAATATATTCATTATAGATTTTGATAACTTGCTATTATGCTAAGTTTCTCTAAGCATTATAATAATGGTTCAAACACATTCTTTTCAAAAATACTAAAATAATTTATTATTAAGTTCAACGTTGATAATTCTTTACTATGCAAAATTTTCTTAAACCCACTTAGAAAATAAAAATTTCCCAACCACATAAGAAATCAAGATTTGGATCATAAATTTAATTTTATGAAATAGGAAAATATAGTTATTTGAAATAACTCAAAATATTAGTTCTTCCTAACAACTTGACAAAGATTTTGTAAACTTCATTTTTTTTTTCCAACATTAGAGGAAACTGTTTCGTGAAAAGTCATTGTTTAGACAATACCACTGGAATCATGCATATGATATGGGTATACATATATATATATATATATATATATTCAAAAGATTTTTCAACTATATAAATATATATGTGTTTGCTATGAATTTTTTGATAGAATTTAGAAAATTACAAAGTAAGGGCTAGAATTTTCGTGATAAATCTGTGCTGATCCATTTGAGAACCCTAATGGCTTTTTATGTTAAAATAACCTTAGAAATAGATAGATCTTTTCAAATAGGTAGAAAACAATACCTAATATGCAAAATTTTGAGTTAAAACGAGAAAGTTATGACCATTTTAAGTTAGAATTATTAAATTATTTTAATATTAGTGGTCCATGTGACTTAGAGTATGACTTAATGTAATGCTTAATATGATGGTCATTTGGGCATAATAGTAATTTTTTAAGTCATAGGATTTAAAATCCTTCCTCTCTCCCTAATTAAATATAATAGACAGAAAAGGAAAAAGGAAAACAACGTATCTTTTCCATTAGAGAAAAAGGAAAACAACGTATCTTTTCCATTAGAGAAAAAAAAAACAACGTATCTTTTCCATTAGAGAAAAAGGAAAACAACGTATCTTTTTCCATTAGAGAATTTTCTACACCATCAAAGAAAAATCTAAAAGAAAAAGGGTAGAGTAGGAGAAATCAACAAGACAAAAGATTGTGACGGATTTTCTTCTTTCGACTGGAAATCAAAAGCAATGGACAACGGTATGTATCAAATTACTTGTAATTGATTATTGCAATTTCATTCAAAGATCCTGCGGCAAAGAAAATCATAGAAAATTTCTAACAACTGGTATCAGAGCGGGTATGAATATTGCTTGATTTGTTGTCTGAATCGTAATTATATTGTTCATAATTGTATTCCAGTTTCGTCAACGTGTTTCCAGTTTGGTTTATTCTTCGGAATAGCATTTTTTTTTGTTTTCATGAAAACGGAATCGTCTTTTTCCGTATGATCCACGAATCGTCAAACGGAATAGACGAATCGTCATTTCTTGCCATTCAAACAGAAATTAAAGAAAAAATTAGATTTTCGGAAACTCGGTTTAGACAACGGAAAAAGCAGAATTTGGAAACTGGAAATCTTCCTCGAAGTTTTGGAGATTTCGGAAACTGGAGTTTTCAGAAACTGAACATTGAAAACAGATTTTGTGGAACGTTTTCTGGAAATTGATATTTTCGAAAAACGGAAAATTTGACATGGATTTTCGAAAGAATTGAAAACGGACGGAAACTGGAAATTCATTCCTACATTTTGGAATTTACGAAAGAATTGAAAACGGATTTTCTTAGATTTTCTGGAAATTAATATTTTCGGAACAGAAAAGACAAAAGGAAGCATTTTGAATTGATGTTTTCCTGGACGCAATTCAACCTAAAGGAAACGGAAACTGATATTTCTTCGGAAAACAGAATCCTTTTTCTTAATGCTGTGTCAATGCTGCCAGCATTGAAAGGATATTCGCCAGCGTTTATCCGATGTTGAATGTCCGAAAATTTTTTTTATTTTATTTTATTTTATTTTGCATATATGTCATATATTCCTGACATATCTTCCGCATTATTGAGATTTTAATGATTGAAAAGTTTGATTTTGTTAAAATCATATTAGTGTAAAGCAATGTTTATTGTAATGAAAGCTTGTTAGTCACCAAAGTGGCCTAGCTTGAAAGAATTTAAACATTAAAATTTTATTTTATCAATTGTTCATGTTCATGTGATGCTAGTAAATGATATAAAGGTTTGAAATGAACAATTGTGATCGTCAATTATAATGCTAGGAGATCATCCAAAGATGGATCATTGCCTATAATTAATGATACTAAAAGTGATTCATTGATATACTGGGTGAATATGATTGTATATCCAAAGATAACATACATATTCACTTAAGTATGATTGATTGATCTATCAAAGTATATTTATCCAAGCATCATTATTGATTAAAAGTTATGCATTAAGGTATCACCCAAAGGTGACCTTAAATACATAGTTAAAGTTTACATTTATTGAATCCATTTAAGTTAAATCAAAGCATTAATGTACATTTGGATTATGTTTGCAGCTTCTAGTAATTTTTCGCTTTGGGCAATGGAATGATCAAGTTCAATGGGCTGAACTATGCAGAATGGTCCGAACAGATCCAGTTTCAACTGGGTATTTTGGATTTGGACTTAGCAATTATTTCAAATGAAAAGCCTGCAGCCATAACTGAGACTAGTACTGAATCTGATAAGTCTCTTTATGAGGCTTGGGAACGTCTAATAGGCTGAGTTTGAACTTGATGCGAATGACGATAGCTGAAAATGTTAAGCGTCAATGCCTAAAACCGAAAATGCAAGGGAATTTATGATGAAAATTAAAGAGTACTCACAATCAGATATAGCTGACAAGTCTATTGTGGGGAACCTCATGAGTGAGTTGACGACCAAGAAATTTGATTGGTCACGACCCATTCATGATCATGTGACAAGTATGGCTAATCTAGCAGCAAAACTGAAGTCAATGGGTATGGATGTGAGTGAGTCCTTTTTGGTTCAATTCATCATCAACTCGCTTCCTCCTGAGTTTGGTCAATTCCAGGTGAATTACAACACCATTAAAGAAAAATGGAACCTTCAGGAAATTAAGGCCATGCTAGTTCAGGAAGAAGGGAGATTAAAGAAGATGAAGGATCACTCTGTTCATCTCACTGTTCATAATGATGCTGGTAGTAGCAAGTCTAAACCATATAAGAAGAATAAGAAGAAGAACAAAGCCTCTATGAAAGTTAGTGGAGGTCAGATCCATAAGGATCAGAAGTGCTTTTTCTGCAAGAAGATTGGTCACTTCAAGAAAGATTGTCCAAAAAGAAAGGCTTGGTTCGAAAAGAAAGGTATGTACTGTATATCAGTATGTTTTGAATCAAACATTATTGAAGTGCCTAATAACACTTGGTGGTTAGACTCTGGAGCTACTATTCATGTGTCACATATTATGCAGGGATTCCTTTCGATCCAACCCATAAGAGGAACTGAACAGTTCCTTTATATGGGGAACAGAATGAAGACACGAATAGAAGGAATCGGACGTACAGATTGATTTTGGATACCGGGTGTTATCTGGATCTAGAAAAGTGTCTCTATGTTCCTGAATGTACTAGAAATTTAGTTTCTGTTGCAAAGTTGGATGAAGTAGGATTTAACTTTAAGATTGGAAACGGTGTATTTTCATTGTATAGACATTCGTACTATTATGGATCTGGTACTTTAGTTGATAATTTATATCGTTTTAATCTTGATGTTATGTATGCTGAATCTCTGTTTCTTGTTGAGCATAGTATAGGTAACAAACGTAATGCACATAATGATAGTTCTGCTTTCTTATGGCATCAAAGATTAGGTCATATATCCAAAGAAAGGGTATTGAGGTTGGTGAAAGGTGAAATCTTACCTCAATTGGATTTTACTGACTGGGATATATGTGTTGATTGCATAAAAGGTAAGCAAACTAGACACATATCAAAGAATCCTGCACAAGAAGTAATGAACTTCTTGAATTGATACACACTGATATTTGTGGTCCTTTTGACATTCCAACATGGGGTGGTGAGAAATATTTCATCACATTTATTGATGACTACTCACGATATTGCTATTTGTATCTACTGCATGAAAAGTCCCAATCAGTGAACATCCTAGAGGTGTTTGTAAATGAAGTTGAAAGGCAGTTAGATAGAAAAGTGAAAGTAGTGAGGTCAAAGGGGTGGTGAATATTATGGTAAATTCAATGAAAATGGACAATGTCCTGGTCCATTTGCAAAATTCCTTGAAAGTCGAGGCATATGTGCACAGTATACAATGCCTGGTACACCGCAACAAAACGGTGTGGCTGAAAGGCGGAATCGCACACTTATGGATATGGTTAGGAGTATGTTAAATTACAGCACTGTACCTTTATCCTTATGGATGCATGCATTAAAAACTGCTGCATATCTGCTGAACAGGGTTCCTAGTAAGGCAGTCCCTAAGACTCCTTATGAACTATGGACAGGTAGGAAACCCAGCTTAAGGCATCTTCATGTTTGGGGTTGTCCAGCAGAAATAAGGATATATAATCCACATGAAAAGAAGCTTGATGCAAGAACCATTAGTGGTTACTTCATCGGCTATCCTGAAAAATCAAAGGGGTACAGATTTTATTGTCCTAACCATAGTACAAGAATAGTTGAGTCTGGTAATGCTCGGTTCATTGAAAATGGTCAATTCAGTGGGAGTGGGGAATCACGAAAAGTGGATATTAGAGAATTTCAAAAGGAGACCCCTACACCCAGTGTTTCTACTCAAGTTGTTGTTCCTTTTGTTGCATCACAGTCACGCAATATGCTAAGACAACAAATTGATGTTCGAGACACACAAAGTGAACATATTAGAGATGAACCAAGTGACAATGTGCAAGTCACAAATGAACAAGTGATACCACAAGAAATGGCATTACGGAGGTCTACAAGACAGAAAAGACCAGCTATATCGAATGATTATGTGGTTTACTCACTTGAGCAAGAATCTGACTTAAGCATTGATAAAGATCCAGTCTCATTTAGACAAGCCATGGAATGTAATGATTCTGAAAAGTGGTTCAATGCCATGAAGGAAGAGTTGAAATCAAATGGATGTAAAGACCGCCTTTTTGAATGGTGACTTAGAAGAGGAAGTTTATATGGACCAACCTGAGGGTTTTATAACCACATGACATGAAAATTTGGTGTGTAAGTTATAGAAATCGATATATGGATTAAAACAAGCTTCCCGACAATGGTATATTAAGTTTAATAATACCATTACGTCATATGGTTTTGTAGAGAATATCGTTAATCGGTGTATCTACATGAAGGTTAGTGGGAGCAAGTTTATTATATTGGTATTATATGTCGATGATATCCTTTTGGCTACTAATGACATGAGTTTGTTACATGATGTAAAGAAATTTCTCTCTGAAACTTTTAAAATGAAAGATATGGGTGAGGCATCCTATGTGATAGGAATAGAGATATTCCGTGATAGATCACAAGGATTGTTAGGATTGTCTTAGAAAGGCTATATCAATAAAGTGTTAGAGAAATTTAGAATGGAAAATTGCTCTACAGGAATAGTTCCAATTCAAAAAGAGGACAAGTTCAGTAAATTGCAATGTCCAAAGAATGACTTGGAATGAAAATCAATGGAATCTATTCCCTATGCATCACTGGTTGGAAGTTTGATGTATGCACAAACATGCACCAGCCGGACATAAGTTTCGCTATAGGAATGTTAGGCCGATATCAGAGTAATCCAGGATTTGATCATTGGAAAGCTGCAAAGAAAGTACTTAGGTACTTACAAGGTACCAAGGACTACATGCTTACATATAGGAGATCAAATCATCTTGAAGTAGTAGGATATTCGGATTCAGATTATGCTGGATGTGTAGACTCGAGGAAATCTACATTTGGTTACATGTTTCTGTTGGCTGGAGGAGCAGTTTCATGGAAGAGTGGAAAGCAGTCAGTCATCGCTACTTCCACTATGGAGGCTGAATTTGTGGCATGCTTTGAGGCCACTATTCATGCATTGTGGTTGCGGAACTTTGTCTTAAGGCTTGGATTAGTCGATAGTATAGCTAAGCCGTTAAGAATTTATTGTGATAATTCTGCAGCTGTTTTCTTTTCTAAGAATGATAGGTATTCTAAAGGTGCGAAACATATGGATTTGAAATACTTATCTGTTAAAGAAGAAGTACAAAACCAAAGAGTGTCAATTGAGCATATCAGTATTGACCTGATGATAGCGGATCCGTTAACTAAGGGTTTGCCACCAAAAACATTTATTGGACATGTTGAACGGATGGGCATTATAGATAGGTCCTCATTGATTTGATATTTGATGTATATGTATATATATATATATATACATATGGTTGTATTGCTCATATTGTTATGACATTTGTGAATTCAGTTAAAGTTGTGGTTTTGCTTGCTTATTAGTTATCTACATCGAGTTGTATACAATTATTGTCTATGAGATAACTAGTAGCCTAATTGGAAATAATGATTTAAAGGTTTTAATATTCCTCAATTAAGTTATCATGAATTATGATGACCTTGTAATACATGGAAGGAATCACATCGTTAAATGGTGTGTGACCGCCATGATTCAGTCATTTTAATTCAATCAAGAATTATGACTTGATGCATACTAAATATGGTGCACACTTAATTGTTAGTGAATCATCAAGTCGTAACATGGACCAAGTGGGAGATTGTTAAATTATTTTAATATTAGTGGTCCATGTGACTTAGAGTATGACTTAATGTAAAGGCTTAATATGATGGTCATTTGGGCATAATAGTAATTTTTTAAGTCATAGGATTTAAAATCCTTCCTCTCTCCCTAATTAAATATAATAGACAGAAAAGGAAAAAGGAAAACAACGTATCTTTTCCATTAGAGAAAAAGGAAAACAACGTATCTTTTCCATTAGAGAAAAAAAAAAACAACGTATCTTTTCCATTAGAGAAAAAGGAAAACAACGTATCTTTTTCCATTAGAGAATTTTCTACACCATCAAAGAAAAATCTAAAAGAAAAAGGGTAGAGTAGGAGAAATCAACAAGACAAAAGATTGTGACGGATTTTCTTCTTTCGACTGGAAATCAAAAGCAATGGACAACGGTATGTATCAAATTACTTGTAATTGATTATTGCAATTTCATTCAAAGATCCTGCGGCAAAGAAAATCATAGAAAATTTCTAACAAGAATTTCATTTAACCTAATTTTTTACGAAAATAATAAAATAGAATTAAGAAGTTTAAGTAGAACTTCTACGAAATACTCATTCTGGATTTTTTTTAGGTGACAAGGAAAGAGAAGTTTCATACCCCAAAGATTACTTCAATTATGAGTGCTTGATTCAAGTCATGGCCGAGTGAGTTTGCTTCCTCTATTTTTCATACTCATGATTGTGCTTGTAGAATTAGTAGCACTAGAAATAAGAAAAGATAAAAATGGGATATGCATGTGATTTATAATTTTGGTGAATTCATATTAAGCATATCGATTTTTAAATGGCCCTAATCAAATGTATGTTTTATTACCATGATGAAGTATCTGCAAATTATATGATCACCTTAAAGATATTCTAGTTACATGCTAAAGAACTAATAACTTGAAATAGACATATCACGTATTGAGTCCCATTGCATTCGCTATTATATATTTGGTGGGACAAGTACATAATAAAGGTGATTAGTATAACCGATAATATTTGCATGTGGCGAGTAGTAACTGGTAAGATCCACAAAGTGGCGAGTAGTAGCCGGTATGACCTTCATGTTTTTTATGGCGAGTAATAGTCGGTAAGAACTATAAAACTTATTTACAAAAGTTTGGTCGTGATTGGCCGATATACCTAATCCCGAATGAAGGGCATAAATTAATCCAACATATAGTTTCCAAAGAACCGTATATCTTACTTGCTCACATGTTTGGTGCATTTCATATGTTTTTTTAAATATAACTTGTTTGGTGTTTTGATTCGAGTATGATAACCCCGAGAATATTCTCACTAAGCTAGTAAAACTTACACTCCTATAGATTTTTGTTTTCTCAGGAACACCTATTACTCTACCCAAGGTCACCTATATCTGGGTAAGCCATGTTTATGGGAAGCTTTTTAGGGAAATTCAAATCAAGGCTTAGATAGAAATTCCCTTAAAATCTTTTGACTATAGATTATTTTATGTAAGAAAGACTTTAAGTGTTTTTTTTTTTTTATCCTTGGGAAAATTTATCCGAGGAATGCCGCTAAGATTGTATAAAGACTTTCTTGTTTATTATAAATCTGGTGGATGTATGTTTATTAGTTCTTATATGTTTTATATTATTGCTTAAACTACATATCCCAACGGTTTCTTCTATTGGTGTGTTAGAGGCCTTACATATAATATCGAGACTTTCGTTTGACTAAGGTAGTCATTCTTAAGTCTTAATATTGTATATGGCTGATTGCCATGTTTATGGTACCTTTTAGGGCATGACAATTAGTTCAATCAGTTATTTAATGACTCATATCCATATTCTTTTTATTTTTTATTTTTTATTTTTGCATTTAACTCATATCCATATTCAATTATATTGAAATACTTAATATATCACTTGTTATATTTATTCTAACAATCAAAAGATTAACTAAATGGTCCCATAGACGAGACTATAGAAGTTCTCTATCTTATTGAGTATCTTAAGATTAATTCCATTATTTTTTTTTCTTGAAATCCTAATTACTAGATCTAAAAGAATCACTTCTATAATTAATTTCTAGCGTTTACTTTCTATTAAGAGGGAGTAGGTACAAGGTGAATAGAGTATAAGACACTACTTGTATCCTATCGTATAAGGTATAAGGTATTAAATTTTATACCTGGAACTTATCTTGTAACATATTATACTCACCTTGTACTCTATATTTTGTATAACCCATAGGGTATAAAGTGTCTTATGGAAAATATGGTTTTTTTTTTAAAGAAATTTCTAAGTATTTGTTTTTTATTTCTTAAGCTTCAAGTTTATAGTATTTGATATGTTTTCATGCAATATATTAAAATACCTTATTTTCATATATTTATTATAAACAATTTGTGAAAAGGAATTCAAGTGAAATTTGTTAATATTACAAGGTCTACAGTATATAGAATTTGCTTATGCTTAAAAGTTGTATTATATAACAAATACATGTGGAGCTTCTTTCTGTAATATTAAACAAAACTGTGGATCTACGGTAAAGTTAAAAATTAATAACTTTGAAGTTACTCCTACTTTAATTATTCTTAGAAGATAAACAACATTTCAATATAATTTTTGGAGTTTATGTACTTACATACAATTGCATTTTTTTTTTAATAAAAATAACTAGTCTTTCCAAAATAGAATAGTACAAATTATTCTATAATAAAAAATCTCAAAAGCTAGTTTACAAATAATAATTTTGAATAAAAGTGGTCGCAAAATAAAAATGAAGTATTACTCATTATTTCTTATATATTGACATTATTCTATAATATTTAATAGGGTGAATACATATATCATAGAATATGTACCTCTATATATTAGGATACCGAGGTAGAAGGTGTAAAGACCTGATACTCGTACTCTACCTTGTGAGAGAAGATTTTGAAGAATCCGTATTCATATTCATATTTCACCTTATGCCCCTTAATACCTACCTAAACCCTATCCAATCGAATAAGGTATGGGTGGGTATTTGGATGATGGAGTTACTCACTCACCCCTACTTTTTATAGCCTATTTTCATAAGTTATCTTTTATAGATTTTACGTTTTCACTAAGTTGCATTTCATCCCTCTTTATGAAGTCATAATCTTGTTATCTAAAAGTTCCTTTTGTCTTTTTCTTTTGTCATTTCTTCAAAGTTCTGATTTTCATTATTTGTTAGCCGATCTAAGTTTTTATGGTCCTGGTTGTTCAAGTCCTTCTACTAGCTATATATACAAACCATTAGTTTATTTTATATAATCCCAAATTCATAAATTTTAATACTTTTTTACAAAACTTAATTATTGTTCTGCTTTATCTTCTATTTGAATTTGTATTTCTAATTTCTCATTAATTTGTATCTTTATTACGTCTAAGAAGGATGAAAGTGTAGCAACCTACTTGTCGAGACGTCTTTCCATTGTCTCTTTCTCCATATTGCAGAAAAATAACATTTATTGGTGTAGAAAGATTTTGTTTCCATGTTTTTTTCTTTTTAATTCAATTTTGTTTCCGTGTTTGTTTTCTATTTTATGGAAGTATGCTCTCTTTATTTTATTATTGTTTTATTTATTATGATTACCAATGCTTATTTCTCTTTATTTTATTTCTACTTTCCTTTAACATCATTTCCAAATTATGTGTAAGATTTTATTTTAATAAAGCAATTTTATTTTTATTTTACTAATAATCAACCTTTTTTTTTTTCATTTTGGGATATTTCAATTATTGTTCCTTGCAGTAGAGATGTATAAATCATGAATAATAGAATATAATAATTATTTTATTAAAACATTCTACTTTTCAACCCCCACCCCCCCCCCCCAAAAAAAAAAAAAAGTCAACACTTGTATTTCTATTGCTTTCATCAATCATGCCTTTGGTACTCTAAAAGAAAAATAAATAAATAAGAAGCCTTTAGTAGAATTACCAATTATCTTTCACCGGGATTGTCTTCTTTCAAGTGGCGAGATTTATGCTTTGAAAGTGTGACAATCATTTTGATTCTAGCAAAATCAATACATGGTGAAAGAAATCATGATGTTTAATTTTCATGTACATACAAGAATTCATAGTTAACTATATCCTAATTTCAACTTTTGTAAAATACTGTCGTTTGGGAATATCAATATTGGAAAGCATGATGATTATATATGGATATTTTCACAATCATTCTGATAAAGGCATGATTGCCATGTTTTACTTGAATATATATGCTGAGAAGGTGTACTGAAGTTATTGGATGGATAAATAACCATCCGCGTTATTGGCTGGCACATCAATTCGATATTATTATTATGCTCGTGTCCTCGTTCATCCCACGTGAAAATGGACCTCCAATTTATGCGTAATAAAACCGTAAAGTGTGTCCTTGTTGTATCGGATTCCTTTGTGTACCCATAAAAGAAAAAAAAAAAAAATTGGACCTATTTTCGTTTACTCAACTCAAAATAATTTATTATTCTATTGCTTTACATAAAAATTTAAACGAAACAAAGGATGAGGTGATAAAAAAGAGATATTATAGACTTATCGATGTTGACATGGTATGACAACGCACAACGCAATTTATAGAAATTAGAGATATATGTCTCTATTTGGTGGAAAACATTTTCAAAATATTTTTGTTATGGTTGCTATAATTTAAATTGATTTATTATTGTCAAAAATTATTCCAATAACCTGAAAACATTACGTCTACTCTCAGTTATTTTGATGGCTCGATGTTGGTTACAGGCAAATAATAGTGGATGATTGGTGGTAGAATTTCATTAACAACGAAATAGCACTAGAAAATGAGGATAGTAATATACAGTTTACAAAAAGAAGAATTGGGTTTTCTCAATCTTTTATTGAGATTTATAACTCTAGTTGATCGTCATCACCGCCCACTAATTTGCCATCGTTGAATCTCACAAAAAGCTACCACTAAAGCAGTAGCAATCAGAACCCTTTGAGGCTATGATGACAAGTTAAAGCATCGCGCATGTTATTGGCAGGGGAAAATTAAAATAGTATTGTACGTGTTACTTAACGTCAAACAGTATAGAAAGTCCAAAAAATATTTTTCATAAAACAAACACACAGCAGCACTGTGAAAATATTCACTTTGTATGATAGTTTATTTATGTGACATATGTCATGTTAGCACTAGTACACATGAGTGCAAATTGTGAAAAATTAGTTAGAAAAGTTTATTAGTCTAAATGTAACGTCCTAGATTTAAAGATATTTATAACTTGCCATATGTTCATATATAATATGAACACACAAATACTCCAAACTAGCTAATTCCACCATAAACATCATAGTACTCTAAAATCACTCATGTATTAATGATTTCAAATAGCATTAGATACTTACATAGATTCGTAAATGGTCGCTTGAATACTATCTTATAATCTATATAAATTTGCCTAGCAGATTATTCAAAGAAATCCACCTTAGTAATACCTTAAGATTTATACAGTAAGACTAAATATTACCAATAAATACTAATCACAAATTAATAATCAAACCAACTACACATAAAGTATTACATGTCTTCTACTCTTCATCTGGAATGTCTCCATAGCTAGTGTCATTTCCCATACTCACTATTTGGTTATGACTATGAATACATCGATCCAAACAGTCAATACCTATACTTGAATAAGAAAAACGGATGAGCCAAAGCCTAGTATGATATACCACAAACACATACACATGACCAATTAACACACATTCATAAGCATATATCTTACTAATGCAACAATCAATATTTTATTATCTTATTTTAAGCTGAGCAAATAATGTAGGGATAACTTAGTATCTCGCCACATATATTTAAATATATAATAATACATATATATAATGTTGAGTATTCCTCAACATCCAAGAGTCCAAAAAACATAATAGTAAGTACTCCTCAGTATTCCCAAAAATGAAACATCTAAATCTATCTAGATCATTTCTATGTCCACTTCACTCTCAAACAATATCAAACATGGCTCATCGAGTTGCCACAATAATAGTTTGGATACTCTCCACCTATTACTAGCAATCACACATAAGCAACAAACACATTTACTTAACTAGATGATCAATTAATCCATTTTAGTTTCTAACCTGACAAGAGCAAACATAAGCAAGGTATACATATACTTGGAAAGTTGATCCATTGTGAAACTATAATCTTTTAGACCAGAATTGCACAATAAATAAAACATGTAACATCGTCTACAACTCGAATTTTATCTAGAGGTTATACTTCTCATAGCTTTAACTCCCACAAAAAAGTTATCGACGCTTACAGATACATTTAGTTTACGGACAAGTAGTTAAATTTGAAATAAAAGGAAAATAGATAATTAATTTAGTAGTGTTTGGACTTTAAGGTTTTAAAGTGATTTAAAACCTTTAAGGGTGAATTTGAACGATCGTCAAAGGTTTATAACAAAGAAAACACGAGTTGATAAAAAGTTGTTTTGTACACAACTGTAAACATCACCTGTATTCTTACTCGTGCACTTCTACATGAGTAAGTACACCACTCGTGTGGGACTAGAAGCATGATTTTTTAAGGACTTTTAGCCAATGTTTTCAACACAAGTTTCAACACAACTCATGTACTTACTTGCATGGGGAACAAAACCTTCAAAAACTTGAAAAAAATGTATTACATTAGACTTTGGCCCCAGTTCAAACCTGCCCTGAACCACTGGTTCATGGGTAAGTTGATTGATGAACCGTAACTGGCCCCTATGGTAGGTAGTTCAGGCAGGCTAATTTGAACTAGCGGGTCAAGAGCCATTTACATCCTTTGATCTACAAACCCTTTTTTTTTTTAAATTAAACAGTTCATTTATTTGCATTTGATTAAAAAAATTATTACACAAAATGTTTAGATGTGTAGCCAAAAGTGAATATATTCAAAAACAAAAACTAACCATTGCAAACCAACAAGATGCGTGCCGGTGCTTTTTTTTCCCCCTCATTTCAATTTTTGAGAAGTTGTGGCTCCTCTTGCTTTTTTTTTTTTTTTCAATTTCTTCTCACTCTTCAAATGTTATGGTTTGCTTTATCTTTTGTTCTTCTTTTTTTTTTTTTTTTTTAGTGGAGGAAGGATTAACTTGTCGGGTTGACAGGTCATGTTAGGTAAACCGTCTCTGACTTGACTAATAGCTAGTTTGCTAGTACGTGATGACCCATATGGCTAGGTTAAGCCAACAGGGATGACCTATCACCATTGATTTGGATCGAGTGCCGATTCAACCCAACTCGTGCCCAACTCTATGTTACACAAATCTACATGATTCTAAACATGACTTATGTACTCATTCGTGTTGAAAACGGAACTTATAATACGTAAAACAACGCATTATGTGTTCAACACAAGTTAATACATAACTTGTGTACACATTTGTCACACTCCTACAAGGTACCCTGGTCGTAATAGTAAGCCATATAACTAACTAAGACCTCCAGAAAGTTACATAAACACTATACAACTAATGTTCCCTAATTGGAGTGGACAATGAAAACATGATCGAAAGTTGTTTGAGTGAGAAGATATTGCATACATATATATATATATATATGTAACCATAAAGGAACATATAACAAATCTAGAACTTCATAAAAGCTTTACAAACCAAGGTTTATGAGGCTTGAACCGAACCCCATAACCAAAAAGGCTATAAAGATAAACAAATTTAACTTAAGCTATTATAACCATAACTAGTCTCTATTACATATATGGTTTTCGCCTTAACAAAACACATGGTCCAAAAAGTCTAACTCCTGCACTTGAGCTTGATTTGGTCTTCTTGCTTAAAACCCTGTAATTCAACAGCCTAAGCGAGTGTGAGCACATAAAACTCAGTGAATAACAAAATCTTAGCACAAACATTAAGATCAAACTAGTAAAATTAGCAATCATATGCAATGTATGGATCAATCATATGCAACAAACGTGGTTTGAATAACCGGAATTCAAACCTATGGGGATTTACGCCCTCCCTTAGGGTTGAAGGATAATTTCAGTAATTAATGCCCATGAGAAACTTAACACCAAAGTAGAAGGATTTTCTCTTCACCTAACTCGCTCGGGAGAATAGTCTCTACCAGAGCCCCACAGGACACGAGCAGTCTTTCAGAGAATCATTTTCGTTGTTAAAATAGAACTTCCACTTGTCATAAAACTTGAGAAATATCACTAAGTATTAACACTTTTAAGCCAACTCCAACACAGACGACCTCCTTCGAAGCCTTCTTAGTTTCTGCGATGTTGACAACCCTATGGTAACCTATAAGCAGACTCATTGGTCCCAACAAGTATTATCACATAATCAAATTTGTTAATACGTGATAAGAATACCATGCTAATGCAATATGATTTTATGAAATGCATGTCATATTAATATTAGAAGTCTATTAAACTTAGTTCCATGTTATCAAGTGATCATATCAACTTCAAACACTCAATGAGACAACTATATAGTAATTTCAAACAAATGGTTGTCATTTCTACTATTAAGAATTACAATTCAAACATACATTACATATCATGTAATGATTCCCATTCTCATGCAATTGATTCCTTATAGTTATAATTAAACTATGTTCCACGACTTATAAGTGTAAACCCCGATTTTTCAGGTAGCCAAGAAAGCCCTAGAACCGGAAACCAAAACCCTAAACCGGAATAGCTCAAGCCTGGAGTGAGAACTAGGAACCCTAATTCCGGCTTTTCCTCGGTTTCCAATTAATAAACTTTTCTAAGAAAATTTACTTTTGATTATAATTCTTGAATATATTTCAAACTAAGAAAATATTTGATTTTAAGAAAATTTCGATTCCGGGTCATCCCGAGACCCATTATAGAAAAACGTGCCCCGGAACTAGAATTTCAAAAATATTCTTATGAGTACTCATTAGAACCGAAATAAAATAAGGATTTCAAAAATATATTTTTCATAATTTTCCGGTTTATGAAAAATACATTTATAGCCTTTTTATTCGTATTTCATTACTACGGAAATTAAATTGTCTTGTCAACTATTCATTACTATTCATAAAGTACCACCTACACTACGTAGTCTACCTATTAGCCTACCCTACAAATCTAACTCTTAACATCAATCACATCTCCTCCATTCTTCCATGCTTTAGTCCTTTCAACTTCACTTTAATTTTGACACTTGATATAAATCAAATCAAGGCAAATCAAAGTGAGACAAATCAAGTCTTCTCCCCCTTTAGCTTCCAAAACCGGCGCCATTATGGCCCCCCCTCCCATGCTCCTTTTGATTTTTTTCTCATCCATTTAACCTAATTACACTTCCTATATAAGCCATCTTCACTCTCTCTCTTCCCATTCTTTCACTTCTCAAAAATTTCAAAGTGCAAAAGCTCTCTTCCTCTCCTTATTTTCCCCTTTGGCCGAAACATTAGAGCCCCACACACACACTCACAACTTCTCATTTTTCTCTTCTATCTTACATCCACTTCAAGTAAGTAATGATCTACTACTTCCAACTCATGAAACCTTGTTATGGCTAGGTGATTTTTGGTTATCTCAACTCTATGTTCCCATGATCTTGTAGTAGGAACAATGAGATAACAACACAAAAATCCCAAACCATTTCATGGTAGATCTATCTTTTAAAGGAGTTTCCTTATCAAAAGCTTTACCTTTATCCATCAAAAAGTCTTTTAAACAAAGGATCTTTTATAAAAATATGGTTTTTATGTTCTTAAAACTCATTTAAGCTTTTGATAAAGTAGATCAATCATCTTGTTACTCATGATCATGTAGGCATTTATAGTTTCATTATTATTTTGTTCATATGTGCATAAATAGTCTTTACCACTTTTGTCTTTAGTAAATGGCTTTCTAGTGTATAGATCTATATATATATGGGTCCATGAAGCCAAAAAGAAAAGTATTTTACAAGAAAAAGACTTTTGAAAATTCGGATGACTTTGAAAACCAAGGTCAAAAACACTTTTAACAACTTCTAAACTTATATTTTATAAGAGAAATAAAGCCTATGGGTAATAGATAATGTTTAGTAGTATTTTTCATGAGTCTAAAGGAGTTTTTACTAAAGAAAATGTTGAAAACAAGAAATGAAGTCCATAGGAGTTTTGAGTTAAAAGTTATGAAAACCAAAATTCGTAATAATGGATGTAGGGTTAGAAACACTATTTTTCCAACTTCAAAAATGATATTTTCTTAAATAAATGAAGTCCTTAGGATATAGGTATAATAGATACTTAAAGTTTCAAGTATAAAATATATTTTTCCTAAAGGAATCAACTTGAAAATGGAACTTTGTAAATTCGGATTTTTGGAAACCCCATAGTAAAAGACCCACTTAAAAGTTTGTAAATGTAGATTTTATTAAAGAAATAAAGGCCTTAGGATATAACTAATATAAGGAACAAAATTTCTTAAATAAAGTAGAGTTTTCCAAAGGAAATCCATGTAAAATGTAGATGTGGTCAAATGTAGTAAACTCATTTACTAAATATTGAGAGGAAATGGTTTCTAAGGAAAGTTTGTTTTCTAAAAAATCGTTAAATCTAAAAGTTATAAGAACATAGACTTCTTAAGGTTCACATCATGACATTCATGATAGGGAAAATCATTACCATTGCATTTAGCATCTATTACACTTAGGAATCTCAAATGCATTCATGAAAACCGCATTTTTGGAATTGACAAACCTGCTGTACAGATCTGATCCTCAATTCGAGGCTTAGATATTTTCAAAACTTGATTTAAACTTCATATTTGGAAAGCTCTTCCGAAGTAGATAGGAATCGGTATATAATTTGCGAAATTCCGACTTAAAACGACCAAGTTATGGCCATTTTAAAACGGAACTTCGGAAATGACGCGAATTCCGATTTCACTAAGTTTCCTTAGAGTTTTAGTGTCCTAAGTTGATAGAATACTTATTAGGGTAATTTCTTATATGAATAGGTGAACCCGTGGACGGTGACGAGTTACCTCCGGATTATTACTACTAGAAGACCGGAGTACCGATGGCGGAGTGAGTTTTTCTTCCCAATTCATTTATTGTATGTGCTTGTAAAGTAGTGCACTAGAATGTAGGTCAATTGAATGGAATATGAATAATGGGGATTATTGGGAAATTATATGATTGTTGATGATATGAGAAACAAATTAAGAATATCGAAACCGGGTGATAAACTTTGATTGTATAGTTAGCTATGATGGATTGTCTGATAAATTGATTGATCGCCTAAGTAAATTGGCTTAATCAACTACTTGAGTAAATGATAAATTGACATGTGCATATCACAAGGGGATGGAGCATGAGCATTTGTAGGTTAGTCGTGAACCATAAACGACATCGAATAATCGTAGGTTAGTCGTGAACCATAAACGACATCGATAATCGTAGGTTAGCCGTGAGCCATAAACGGGATATTGTCGTACCGCAGGATTCGTTAATCTGCTAACCCGGGATGGAGGGCGCAATTCCATCCACATATGATTTCCGGTTGGTCATATGTATGTTGAACTCATGTGTTTGATGCATACACTTGCTTGATTAATAACTTGGTTGAATTGTTGTGATATAAATGTTTTTGTGGGAGATTACACTCACTAAGCTAGTTAGCTTACATCCCTACAGACCATTCCTTTTGCAGCTTACGCATTTATGGCTTAGGCGAAGAGACCCGGCTGAACAGGTACGAAGCTAGGAGTTTTCCCTAGAAGTTATAATTTTTGTATTAGACTTCCATAGAAAACTTCTAAGACTTGGATGACTGTAATGGACCGCTAAATATTCTTTTGCGGGGGAATGCCCCTTAGAATTATGTAATATTATTTATGTTCATGAATTATATCCTATTGCCCATGCATGCCAAATTAAGCTTTTATCTCCATTCGGACTTGTACTCTATTGTGTAAAGGTACGCCTTACATCTATATGAGACTCCGAAAGACTAAGGTGGTAATTCGGGAATCTTATATGGCATGTGGCGGACTGTTACGTTTAGGGTACCCTATGGGGCGTGACAGTTTAAGTGGTATCAGAGCACTAGGTTATTAGGCATGACAATAGAGTTAAAATCAAACCTAGAACTAAGTAACTAGGATAAAATTGGAGTTAAAAGCTAGGCTAATTAATAGTTTTCGTGTTGTAGGTTTCCTTGGGTGAAACCCGAGAAAGAGCTAGGAACTTCACCAAAAGACTAGATGAAACCATGGTGGAATACCGGCTTCGGTTAAGGTTTTATGTGAAGACTTTGCATTGGTCCAGCGACCTAGGACAATAAAAGAGATGTATAAGCTATGGAAAGAGGGCCTTAGATACACAAGATGGATATCTGTGATAGATCAGTTAAGATATGATCCAATAAGGAGAAGAAGATGGACAATCATGGAGACTATTTATACCCTAGAGAGGGTGATGGTAGAATATGCGGGAGAACCCATGTTAAGAGAAGCCACATTTATTCTTAAGAATGAAGGAAGTCCCACCCACCCAGACTTGGGAATTGGCATGGTATAGGACCACTTTATGTGCATGCCCGTGATGACCTGGATGATCATAGGGATTGGAATTGGCAGATATCAGAAATCATTTTGTGTGGCAAGCTAGATACCTCGATCTTATCCCATTCCTAGGAGGAGCTCCAGCTCCACAAGTAGGAAACGGGGGAGTACACCTGATAATGCCCCAGTTGAGGAAATGAAGGGAATGAAGGAAACAATGGGAGGAGAAAACAATGTGGAAGAATCTGAGGAGGAGGAAGACCCAGAAGAGGACCCAAACTGGATGGAAGAAGAAATACCTAGATCCCCTACCCCTCCAGTCGTAGCTCCTGAACACCCAACCCACAGAACCAGTTGTTTATGGGATTTCAATAGGGATCTGGACATACCCGATAGTGGGAGGGTAGAACCAGAATTCGACCCCACCGTATGGAAAGATATATACCCAGTAGGCGAGCAACCCCCTGAGGTTGAGGCAGTAGCCCCTGAACCGGTAGCTCCAGAACCTGTGGAGGGAATGAATGAAGCTGACCCTTGGATAAGTGAATTCAGGAAAGGTGGAGTAGGATGTGGGAAGAAGCAGGAAGAGAAGCAGAAAGAGAAATGGGAATTAGGAATGAATCTGATGATAGAGTTGATATGGAGGAAACAAATCAAGTAGGAGATCAAGAAGTGAGAGAAGAAGAAGCAGAAGAAGAGGAAGAGGAAGAGAAGAGGAGAGGAAGAAGAAGAGGAAGAGGAGGAACCAGAGCCTCTACCGACCCGCTCAGAGAAGGAGGTTGACTGTTAGGGCCTATTTGAGTCAGTTCATCCGAAAGGATGATGGAGCATCTTCTAGTCGAGGACGACTCCCAGCCCACCAGACGACTCTGATTAGAATGAAGGATGTAGTATCCCATAAGTCCAATAGTTTCTTTTGAATAGTAGGCAATGCGGGATGCCAAATTGCCTTAGGATCTCTTTATGGTCTAGTATGTTGTTTTCCTTGTCTGTTTCCTTTCCATGTCCTTAGATGTTATTAGATAGAAGTTGTCGCTAGTATCGGAAGAATTGTTTTGTGTTGTCCAATTTTGCAAGCTTATTTGAAAACAACTTTTGTACGGCACAAAAAGTCAATGAAGTTTATGTTGATTCCAAGAATGAAGTTTCACAAGCATCATACTTTTGCATTAGTAGTAGACTACATTCATTATACTTAATTGCATAATCATAATCTCATTCATATCATCATTTGATTCAGAAATTCTTTATTATTATGATTTCTTAATTTGGAATTCCTTTGATTGCTATGATTTCTTTACTTAAGAGCCTTTTTGTGAACGACTTGGAGCTTTAAATTTTCTTTGAGCCTTTTTATGAATTCTATTTCTCTAAATTATTCCTAGAATTTTGAAAACTCTTTAGCCAACGTTTTATAAACAAAACTCTAAAGAAGAAATAAAACTTATTAAGACAATATGTAACAGACGAAACCGGAGGAACCGAAACCGGGAGCAAGAACCACTCCCAAGTGAGGCTAGTAGTGCGAACCAGCCAGATCAACCCCAAGCTAGCATACCTGAAGCTGCTCAGCCTGACCCCCAGGCAGCTATGATGAATGCCATTGGGAATTTGACAAATATGTTTGCTGCATTCATCCAGAATCAAAACCAGAACCAACCCCAAAACTCCGAACCAAGTCTAAGGGGTTCTGCACCTTTACCACCTCCACCACCCCTCCATACAGGAGAATGCAAGAGGAGTTTCCCATGCCACCAGAGGAGCAATCATATAATGCTCGTTATCCACCCCCTCCACCACCAAGAGGTTACCAGAGGAGTTCCCTCCCTGATTTCATAAAGAGTAACCGCTACTTTGATGGGGCGTTTGGAAAGCCCGATGAGGCGGAAGATTGGTTGGCTCAAATTGAGCGTTCTTTTGCAGCATATGAGACCCCACCACACCTCCGTTTGGAGTACGGCACATACATGTTAAGATATAATGCACGTGTATGGTGGGAGTCTAAACGAAGGAGTTTGGCAACCCCAGTTAGCTGGGAGACCTTCGTAGAGAGTTCCTAGGGAACTATTTCCCCGCCAGTCTCGAGTAAGGTACAGCGCAGATTTCCTGCATGTGAGACAAAGAGCAGGACGATTGAGCAGTATGAAACGGAATTCAATCACCTACTGCAGTATGCTCCTGAGTCATACAAAATAGTGAGGAGCTGCAGAAACAAGTATTCCTGGAAGGTCTCGATGAGGACCTAAGGATAAAGATACATGAATCTGGATTGTCGACCTACCTTGAGGTGATCGAAAAGGCCCGTTTGATTGAAGGGGCCAAGAAGAGAAAGTATGCTGAACCGGACAAAAGAGTGTTCGGAAAAAGGCACTTTGATGCCTCCAGCTCGAGCTACAGAGGAAAGGATTCAAGCCCTACCACGGTATTAAGGATAATTCTGGTGGGAGGTTTAACCAAACCAAGTCCAACATTTCCTGCTGGAAGTGCAAGGGAGGCCACTACCCAAGGCAATGTCCCCAGCTGAAGGACAAGTGTTTCTTTTGTGGCGAAGCAGGTCATCTGGTTTATGCTTGCCCAAAGAAGATGACTATAACCTGCTACCTTTGCAAGGAAAAGGGCCATGTAACCTCCGAGTGCCCTCAGAGGAAAAGTGGACTACCCGGCCTTACGGGAATCCAGGAAATGATAACCCAAAGGTCCGGTAGCAGAAGTGGAAGCCGTGCAGCCTCGGCCATGCATGGTATGCGGCTGTATAATTTTGAAGGCCAATGGATGATCGAGGATGAGGAGGAAGGCATGGAGCTGGCCGCTGGATCAAGACGGCGATGTGGATGGCGGCCTGGTGACAGGTTAGTAACAAGTTCCTTTTTAAGATAAAGTTCTTTGTTTCGTAGCAAGTTTTTATAAAGGAAATTTAAAACCTGTGTAAGAGGAAAAGCTGAAATATGGAAACCCTGGAATAGATAGTTGTTGAGTGATTAGGACCAAGTAGTGATAAATGTTTATGGTAACAGGACGCATAGGAGTAAATGGGAATGAAGCTTATGTGTTGTTTGATACGGGAGCCACCCACTCCTTTATCACTACCAGCTTGGCTAAGCGGCTTGGTCTACCCATAGCCATGACAACCACAACCTTAAGGATTAAGACACCCACAGGTAGTGTTGTGTCGACTCGAGAGATAATAAAGGATTGTTTGCTAGAAATCCAAGGACACATCTCAGCAAGTGATTTGATAGTCTTGGAGATGAGTAAATATGAAGTTATCTTGGGATGAATTGGCTAAGTAAGGTTAAAGCCATTGTGGACTGTCAAGAAGATGATAAGTTTTGATGACCACAGGAAGGAGAGAGTAGACTTCCTTGGAGAGATCACGGTGCGAAGAGATCTTGGTTTAAGCTCCTTCGAGCTAATGATGGAAGATGAGGAAATTGTGCCAATAGAAGATGCCTGGATTAGAGAGGAAAGAGGAGAAAAGAGTGACATACCCGTGGTGAATGAGTTTGAGGATGTATTTCCTGAAGTCTTACCCGGTTTACCACCAAAAGAGAGATTGATTTTGAAATCACTCTAGCTCCAGGTACAGAGCCGATATCAAAGGCACCATACCGGATGGCTCCGGTGGAATTGAAGAATTAAAGACCCAATTACAGGAGCTGTTGGATCAAGGATTCGTAAGACCTAGCGTGTCGCCATGGGGCGCACCGGTGTTGTTTGTAAAGAAGAAGGACGGGTCTATGAGATTATGTATCGATTATCGGGAATTGAATAAAGTCACCATCAAAAATCGATACCCCTTCCAAGAATCGACGACCTCTTTGATCAGCTCCAAGGGGCAAGTGTGTTCTCGCGCATTGATTTGCGCTCCGGTTATCACCAGTTGAGAATAAACCGGAAGATGTGCCTAAGACAGCCTTTCGCACACGGTACGGGCACTACGAGTTCTTAGTGATGCCGTTTGGTTAACTAATGCACCTGCTGCATTCATGGACCTATGAACCGAGTATACAAACCGCTCTTGGATAAATGTGTAATTGTGTTCATAGACGACATCCTAATCTATTCAAGGACCAGAGAACAACATGAGGAGCATCTAAGAATGGCGTTACAAACCTTGAGAGAAAATAAGTTGTACGCCAAGCTATCCAAGTGTGATTTTTGGTTGGATAGAATATCTTTTCTTGGACATGTAGTGACGGGAGAAGGAATATCGTAGACCCAGAAAAGATCAAAGCTGTAGTGGATTGGAAACAGCCCGAAACGGTAACTGAGTGAGAAGCTTCTAGGTTTGGCTGGTTATTACCGCAAGTTTGTAAAGGATTTCTCCAAGATTGCCAAACCTTTGACTCAACTGACGCAAAAGAACGAGAAATTCGTGGAGGATAAGAGGGAGCAAAGTTTCCAAGAGTTGAAACGGCGCTTAGTATCAGCTCCAATTTTGGTATTGCCCGATCCTGAAAAGCCGTACACAGTGCATAGCGACGCCTCTAGGAATGGCCTCGGTTGTGTACTGATGCAAGAAGGGAAAGTCATTGCCTATGCCTCCAGGCAATTAAGGCCTCATGAGCAGAACTATCCCACCCACGATTTGGAATTGGCCGCTGTGGTTTTTGCCTTGAAGTTATGGAGACATTATTTGTATGGGCAAAGATGTGAAGTGTACACAGATCACAAGAGTCTCAAGTATTTGTTCACACAAAAGGAGTTAAATATGAGGCAAAGAAGGTGGTTGGAACTCATCAAGGACTATGATTTGGGGATAAATTACTGCCCGGGAAAGGTAAATGCTGTGGCTGACGCCTTGAGCAGAAAGAATTATGGAGAAGTGGCAAGCCTAATCACAGAACAAAAAGAGCTGATAAAGGAATTCGAAAGGTTGAGAATTGAATTCATAGGGCAAGACGTCGAAGTGGAGATAGCAAATTTGGTTATGGAACCCACTTTGATCGACAGGATTAAGGAAGCCCAAAGATATGATGAGGCGATAAAGAAGATCAAAGAAGAAGTGCTCAAAGGGAAGTATAGTGACTTTACCCTGGATGATGAAGAAGTGGTTAGAATGAAAGGAAGATTGTGTGTACCGGAAGATGAGAATTGAGAAAAGAGATCATGAGAAGCTCACAACTCCGGTTACACGGTGCATCCGGGAGGTACAAAGATGTATCAGGACATAAAAAGCCACTATTGGTGGAATGGATTGAAGAGGGATGTGGCGGATTTGTTATGAAGTGTGCCGTGTGTCAGCAAGTCAAAGTGGAGCATCAACGGCCAGGTGGATTATTAAAGCCACTACCTATCCCGAATGGAAGTGGGATCAAATTTCAATGGACTTTGTGTGTGGATTCCCGAGGACATCCACTGGATGTGATGCGGTCTGGGTTATAGTGGATCGTTTGACAAAGTCAGCACACTTCCTACCAATTAATATGACCTATTCATTGGACAAATTGGCTAGGATTTACATCAAGAGATTGTGCGACTTCATGGTATACCGCAGGGATTATTTCAGACCGGGATCCAAGATTTGTTTCAAAGTTCTGGATGAGCCTACAAAAGAGCCTAGGCACCAAGTTGCATTTCAGTACTGCCTACCATCCTCAGACAGATGGACAGTCTGAGCGAACCATTCAGACCTTGGAGGATATGTTAAGGGCTTGCATATTGGAATTCAAAGGAAGTTGGGATAATCATATACCCCTAATTGAGTTTGCCTATAACAATAGCTACCACTCAACCATTCAGATGCCACCATACGAAGCCCTATATGGACGGCGTTGTAGGTCCCCTCTGTTTTGGGATGATGTGGAAAAGCTAGCTATTGGTCCTGAATTGGTTCAAGAAGCAGCAGACAAAGTCCGGGTTATTCAACAGAAAATGAAAGAGGCTCAAGACAGCAGAAGAGTTGGGCTGATCTGAAGAAGAGAGCTGGAATTTCAAGTAGGCGATCATGTCTATTTGAAAATAAACCCAATAAGAGCATAAAGAGTGCGGGCTCAAGGGAAATTAAGCCCAAGGTATATTGGACCTTTTGAGATCTTGGAAAGAGTGGGAGATTTGGCCTATCGGCTAGCCCTGCCGCCAGGTTTGTCGGGAGTTCATAATGTGTTCCACGTATCAGTGTTAAGGAAGTATGTACCTGACCCTGAGCGGATAGTGGAGTTGGAACCGATTCGGTTAAAGGAAAATCTCACCTACGAAGAGCACCAGTAGAAATCTTGGATAAGAAGACTCAGAAGCTTCGGAACAAAGAGATTAGATATGTTAAAGTATTGTGGAGAAACCACACTTCTGAGGAAGCGACTTGGGAAGCCGAAGAGGAAATCCGAAGGAAATACCCGAGTTGTTTGAGAATCAAGGTACGTCAGTTCAGTTTTGAGGACAAAACTCTTTTTAAGGTGGGTAGGTTGTAAACCCCGGTTTTTCAAGTAGCTAAGATAACCCTAGAACCGGAAACCAAAACCCTAAACCGGAATAGCTCAAGCCTGGAGTGAGAACTAGGAACCCTAATTCCGGCTTTTCCTCGGTTTCCAATTAATAAACTTTTCTAAGAAAATTTACTTTTGATTATAATTCTTGAATATATTTCAAACTAAGAAAATATTTGATTTTAAGAAAATTTCAATTCCGGGTCATCCCGAGACCCATTATAGAAAAACGTGCCCCGGAACTAGAATTTCAAAAATATTCTTATGAGTACTCATTAGAACCGAAATAAAATAAGGATTTCAAAAATATATTTTTCATAATTTTCCGGTTTATGAAAAATACAGTTATAGCCTTTTTATTCGTATTTCATTACTACCGGAAATTAAATTGTCTTGTCAACTATTCATTACTATTCATAAAGTACACCTACACTACCTAGTCTACCTATTAGCCTACCCTACAAATCTAACTCTTAACATCAATCACATCTCCTCCATTCTTCCATGCTTTAGTCCTTTCAACTTCACTTTAATTTTGACACTTGATATAAATCAAATCAAGGCAAAGTCAAAGTGAGACAAATCAAGTCTTCCCCTTTAGCTTCCAAAACCGGCGCCATTATGGCCCCCCCCCCATGCTCCTTTGATTTTTTTTCATCCATTTAACCTAATTACACTTCTATATAAGCCATCTTTACTCTCTCTTTCCCATTCTTTCACTTCTCAAAATTTCAAAGTGCAAAAGCTCTCTTCCTCTCCTTATTTTCCCCTTTGGCCGAAACTTTAGAGCCCCACACACACACTCACAACTCTCATTTTTCTCTTCTATCTTACATCCACTTCAAGTAAGTATGCTACTACTTCCAACTCATGAAACTTGTTATGGCTAGTGATTTTTGGTTATCTAACTCATGTTCCCATGATCTTGTAGTAGGAACAATGAGATACAACACAAAAATCCCAAACCATTTCAGTAGATCTATCTTTTAAAGGAGTTTCCTTATCAAAAGCTTTACTTTTATCCATCAAAAGTCTTTTAAACAAAGGATCTTTTATAAAAATATGGTTTTTATGTTTTAAAACTCATTTAAGCTTTTGATAAAGTAGATCCATCATCTTGTTACTCATGATCATGTAGGCATTTATAGTTTCATTATTATTTTGTTCATATGTGCATAAATAGTCTTTAACACTTTTGTCTTTAGTAAATGACTTTCTAGTGTATAGATCTATATATATATGGGTCCATGAAGTCAAAAAGAAAAGTACTTTACAAGAAAAAGACTTTTGAAAATTCGGATGACTTTGAAAACCAAGGTCAAAAACACTTTTAACAACTTCTAAACTTATATTTTATAAGAGAAATGAAGCCTATGGGTAATAGATAATGTTTAGTAGTATTTTTCATGAGTCTAAAGGAGTTTTTACTAAAGAAAATGTTGAAAACAAGAAATGAAGTCCATAGGAGTTTTGAGTTAAAAGTTATGAAAACCAAAATTCGTAATAATGGATGTAGGGTTAGAAAACACTATTTTTCCAACTTCAAAAATGATATTTTCTTAAATAAATGAAGTCCTTAGGATATAGGTATAATAGATACTTAAAGTTTCAAGTATAAAATATATTTTTCCTAAAGGAATCAACTTGAAAATGGACTTGTGTAAATTCGGATTTTTGGAAACCCCATAGTAAAAGACCCACTTAAAAGTTTGTAAATGTAGATTTTATTAAAGAAATAAAGGCCTTAGGATATAATATAAGGAAAATTTCTTTAAATAAAGTAGAGTTTTTAAAGGAAATCCATGTAAAATGTAGATGTGGTCAAATGTAGTAAACTCTTACTAAATATTGAGAGGAAATGGTTTCTAAGGAAAGTTTGTTTTCTAAAAATCGTTAAATCTAAAAGTTATAAGAACATAGACTTCTTAAGGTTCACATCATGACATTCATGATAGGGAAAATCATTACCATTGCATTTAGCATCATATTACACTTAGGAATCTCAAATGCATTCATGAAAACCGCATTTTTGGAATTGACAAACCCGCTGTACAGATCTGATCCCTCAATTCCGAGGCTTAGATATTTTCAAAACTTGATTTAAACTTCATATTTGGAAAGCTCTTCCGAAGTAGATAGGAATCGGTATATAATTTGCGAAATTCCGACTTAAAACGACCAAGTTATGGCCATTTTAAAACGGAACTTCGGAAATGACGCGAATTCCGATTTCACTAAGTTTCCTTAGAGTTTTAGTGTCCTAAGATGATAGAATACTTATTAGGGTAATTTCTTATATGAATAGGTGAACCCGTGGACGGTGACGAGTTACCTCCGGATTATTACTACTAGAAGACCGGAGTACCGATGGCGGAGTGAGTTTTTCTTCCCAATTCATTTATTGTATGTGCTTGTAAAGTAGTGCACTAGAATGTAGGTCAATTGAATGGAATATGAATAATGAGGATCATTGGGAAATTATATGATTGTTGATGATATGAGAAACAAATTAAGAATATCGAAACCGGGTGATAAACTTTGATTGTATAGTTAGCTATGATGGATTGTCTGATAAATTGATTGATCGCCTAAGTAAATTGGCTTAATCAACTACTTGAGTAAATGATAAATTGACATGTGCATATCACAAGGGGATGGAGCATGAGCATTTGTAGGTTAGTCGTGAACCATAAACGACATCGAATAATCGTAGGTTAGTCGTGAACCATAAACGACATCGAATAATCGTAGGTTAGTCGTGAACCATAAACGACATCGAATAATCGTAGGTTAGTCGTGAACCATAAACGACATCGATAATCGTAGGTTAGCCGTGAGCCATAAACGGGATATTGTCGTACCACAGGATTCGTTAATCTGCTAACCCGGGATGGAGGGCGCAATTCCATCCACATATGATTTCCGGTTGGTCATATGTATGTTGAACTCATGTGTTTGATGCATACACTTGCTTGATTAATAACTTGGTTGAATTGTTGTGATATAAATGTTTTTGTGGGAGATTACACTCACTAAGCTAGTTAGCTTACATCCCTACAGACCATTCCTTTTGCAGCTTACGCATTTATGGCTTAGGCGAAGAGACCCGGCTGAACAGGTACCGAAGCTAGGAGTTTTCCCTAGAAGTTATAATTTTTGTATTAGACTTCCATAGAAAACTTCTAAGACTTGGATGACTGTAATGGACCGCTAAATATTCTTTTGGGGGAATGCCCCTTAGAATTATGTAATATTCATTTATGTTCATGAAATATCCTATTGCCCATGCATGCCAAATTAAGCTTTTATCTCCATTCGGACATGTACTCTATTGTGTAAAGGTACGCCTTACATCTATGTGAGACTCTCGAAAGACTAAGGTGGTAATTCGGGAATCTTATATGGCATGTGGCGGACTGTTACGTTTAGGGTACCCTATGGGGCGTGACAATAAGCATAAACAAACTGCTAGAATTCAAGTTACTCACCCGTGCATGCTCCTTAACCGTCGTAATAGTCCAACAGGAAATCTAACTCGTGATCTAGGGTTCCTATAAGATAGAAAAGTTTATATTACTATCTACTTAACAAAGACAAGAAGGATTAAATAAGATTCTAAAGTTAAAGAAGACAAAAAAAAAAAACACTTCGAAGCCGTCACACCCCCACCACGCCCAGTACTAAGGAGAAAAATAATAACTAATAGCCATTACGCCCCTTACCACTACCCCATGGTGGCAGGCTGAACGAAAACAAAACTCACCACACCCCTCACCATGCCCTATGGTGGCCTAGATTTCACCATTTCGAGATCACCATGCCCCCCACCATGAGTCGTGGTACTTCTACAGTGAATTCGCACATACTTCATGCAATTTATACACACTTTAACCAATTCCAATTGTCTTGTTTTCATCCAAAATACTTGTATATCATGATACAAGATCAAATCCACCATCCATTCCTTTAAATACTCCAATTCATCTATAAAACCACATCAAACTCCAATTATCAGTCTAACCATTCACTTCAACCATTGAAACTTCAACTCTACTTTTCTATCACCTTACTTCATATATTAATAACTAAAACTCATAACCAAACTAATGAACTTCCAAAATCAGCCATAAACCAACAACAACTCCTAACCTATAACTATTAAAACAAGCAAATAACAAGAATAAAACAAGAAACACTTACTTAAACTTGCTTAGTCTTGAAGATGGAATCTTGTTTTGCTTTCCTTGACAATTTAAAAAGAAGAAATGGAAGTTGATGTGATGTGTGTGTGTGTAGGTGTAACCATCGACTTTAAAAGCGAGGAGAGGGCAAGGAAGAGAAAAATTTCTGCCTCTTTTAAAAGATAAAAACATGCATATATATAAATTCATATTTGATATTTAAGGCTTTTTCAAACTTAATCAAGTGTTTGTGTGTGTGCATGGGAGTTATGGTGGTCTTGAACCTTTAAATTTGGTAGCCAAAAGATTAAAACCACACATATTACACTAACATATATTTCTATAACATTAGAATTATTAATTAACCTAACTCAAAACAAAGTTTAGTAACACAATAACTTATAAATTTCTATTCATACTAAATTGATTTTATAAAAAAAAATTATACTTACATTTTACTTTAATAACGAATGTTACCACATGCATAATCAAACACAAAAATTCTTACTTCAATTCTATTTATGAAAAACTTGGGGATTACAACATTCTTATTAATTTTAGGCATATTGTTCCTCGCAATAATTTGCAAATTACCAATTTATCTTTATTCTTAATATTAAAACACAAACAAAAACAAATCCCCTCTCTTCTCCATGCACCTATACATCCAAATCAACACATCTTGCAACAAAAGGTGAAAACTTTCATAGAAAACTCTATTACCTTGATTTAGATTCTATCAAAACTTAACTATTCTTCTTAATACAAACTTGTATCCTTCTTGTTATGGTATTCCATCCACAATTACACCCAAATCCATCGTTCCTCCCTTGGAAACTCACAGTTAACTTCCATACGCATTGATCACCATTGTTTCCTTAATGGAAACGTGAAACACAAAGAAAAAATGAGGCAGTTACTCACATAGATTCTTATTGAAGAGTATTAAGATTCATTGGAGATTAAAGAAAGGTGAAAGTCTGACTAAATAGGAAAAAGAAGAAGAAGGGACATTATGTTTAATTTTTAAACGTTTTGTAACTGTTATATCTTTTAAAAGGATATGCTTAATTACCTACATGTCCTTTCATTTATGTTATTAATTGCTATTAACCTCTATGCAGAACTATTCAGTTGTGACTTTACACTTTTCATATCAATAACAATTTTGTTCCACTATTGTTCTTCTTAAGTTCATTTAAGATTTTCTTTTGATAGATGTTTCACGTTATTTTTCAAAACCACAACACCTTTTGAAAGTGGTAAGAAATGAAAGACACCTCCATGTTATAAGGTAACCTTTTAGTATTGGTTTTATCTTAAGTTTATCTTATATATATATATAGAGAGAGAGAGAGAGAATACTCCTTGGCCTCTCATCAAGTTAGTCCCATTTATTAGGAATTTCACATAGATATGACTTGATGAGTTTGCCATAGAGATCATTTAACTAGCTTGATCATTTTGTATCTTTCATTGTTAACTTGTGCAAATAGAAAATTGATCACAAATCCAGTTATGTATTATGTCATGGACAATGCATCTCATATATTTATCATTAAAATGATCTAATAGATGTTGTATGATGTTTATATTGTCCCCTGATCTTAGACTCATTTTATGGGGTTGAGAACGAGCTCCATCAATCTAAACATAGAAGTTCATTCCTCCTCATTCAAGGAGACATCCAAATGCAAGAACATGCAAAAAGAACTTAACTAGCATCCAATGCTACATAATGTATTATTTTATTGATGAGGTAGAAATAGTGGCAAACAACTACTTGGCAAATAAGATAGAGATTGGTCAATGTCAGTTCTATATTTTAAGTCCTTATCTTGAAGAAAATGAGCCAACAGGAAGAACTCACAATCTTTGAGAGTGAGCTACATCGGTTTTGGGATATATTCCTTTATTTAGGCCCTCAAAATGACAAATTTTCTACTTAGGGAAAGTTTTAAATATGTTATAACTTCTTATTGACATTTCCGTTGTCTATGTCATTTGTGGCGTTTTATTTGTCTTTTCATTTACGTTGTGCCTATAAGTTTTAAGGCATTTCTATTTTTAGCAATTTTCATGTTTTATTTTTGGCAGCTTTCAAGCTTGCTTATATATGTACGCACTAGGATAAAAAACTATCTAGCTTTATCAGTAATACACATTGAAGCCATATTTGCTCTATCTTTTCCCAAAACTTTGAATTTCTTTGTTGTTTTTGAATTCAAATGCCATTTACCTGAGTATTTACAAAATCAATAGGTCTTTCATAATTACAAACCCCACTTCTCTCAATACAATCCTTCTCTTCTTCACCTTCTTCTTCAATTCTTCTTTCCTCTTCCACGAAAACCCTAGAAACTCCATTCCCAATCCCCACTTCTAAAATCCTTCATTCCATTCCTCTATTTCTCTAATCGCCTGACTCCTAATCTCACTTTCTACTTTTACTTTGATCCCTAAACCTAACCTTAATTGTAATCCTTCCACTACTAATACTAATGCGAGTCATTATGATGGTGATCCTAATTAGTTGAAGTTCAAGAACCAAGAGATTGAAAGAGCAATCGTAAAACAAGTATATAACTTCAAAATTCATTTTTTATTACAATTTATAACATAATGGTCCATATTTATTTAAATCAAAAGTCACTCACCTTTTTAGTTTATTTTTTTCTTTTCCCTTTTTCACTTTTTAGAGTGGATTTCAATAATCTTCAAAATTTGTACTCATCTCACCTTGTTCATTTTGCTAAAAGAAATTTTATGGGCTTTTCCATCTAATTTAGTGGAAACTCTTCAAACCTGAGTTTTTCCTATTTTAGTCTATTATTTAGTGTAGTTGGTATTAGCTTTTGGGGGTTTTGTCCATCAAGTCTTTGGATCTCCAAGTCACTCCACCTACAATTACATTGCTTCTATTTATTTGTAATTTCACTTTAATGAGAAACATGTGTCATGTGCATATTGGAGGGCTCCACCACAATGGCAAACAAAACTAACACCATTACCTCAAATTGTATTTGTGATCACGAATAGTTTAATCAAGCATTGAATTCATTATAAGAAAATTAAGATCTAAAGTCAAAATTTCTATTTATGAATATTAATTTATATCGCAAAATTTATAGTTATTTATTCTGCTTATAGAAATATAACTTATTTTATATGTTTTCTATTATATAATTTCTATTTTTAAAAATAAAAATTTCCTAGTAATTGATCATTTTAAAATATAGTTAATTAATTACTTTTTTTCTTGAAAGCTTAAGAATGATTTATGACATTAACCCTTTTTTTCTATCATTCTCCTCTACACTCTCGAAGCGTGGATTTTTCCCAATCATTCTCGACGGGAAAATCCTTAACGAGGCTTGGGGGTAATATCTACAGCGATCGATGCAAGCATGAGAAAACAAAGCAATAAAAGAGGAAAAAAAGACATGCCAATACCATTATATTTTTGCTCCTTGAGATCGTTTCTTTGAGCACAACAAAGTAGAGGTTTTTTCTCTTAGAAGTTGATGAAAAATCTGCATGGACAGTACGTGGATTCCTCAGTGGACGGGCGGTCTCAAAACACAACATCCCTCCAAAAACCGCAATGGCAACTTGGTCTGGGACACCGACTGCTATATCCAATCTAATAGTGACTCATGTTTTGTTTAAGTATTTTTTAAATTCCTTCTCAACGTAATCTAGGCACTTTTATAGAGAAATACGTTGTGATATGAGTCATCAGGCTGTCAATTTAACAAATAACGTAACCTTTTACCGCGGTTTAATTTGGACCAAGGTGGTATTCCCAGATGTTCAATTTATTTATTTAATTATCATGAAAATGAGTTGTTGCTTTTGAAATTAGTTTGATCAAAGGTTCATATATATCTTAGAAATTTAATTTCACTCCGAAAAAAATAAAGAGTACAACAAAGTAGAAACGTTCATAATTTATTATGAAATTTTTACAAATAAAATGTAGAGGTTTTATCTAACAATTGTTATCCAAACTTTGGAAAACTATAAAATTAAGTACATGAACTTTAAAATTGATCAATTTAGCACATGAACTTTGAAATTTATCAATTTAAAACATAAAAATTTTAAAACTGATTAATTTAGTTACTAAAAGAACAAGATAGAGATATTATTGATATGCACGAAATTTTTGTTTTAGGTAATAAATTGATCAATTTCAAAGTTCATGTACTAAATTAATTAATTTCAAAGTTCAACTATTTAATTGCATATTTTGTCAAAATTCATATATCATTTGTGACTTTAATCCTAAAATGTATATATGTTTTAAAATATTTATCTCTCACTATATATCTAGTATTTTCTAAAATGAAGAATTTCTTTCTCACATGTATCAAATATTCACTAGCATCTATTAAGCATTTTTATTTTCTTCTTTTATCTAATTATAGTGGCTAGAAGTATGTGTACATATATATATATATATATATTTATATTTATATTTTCTATATATGCTATATTTTACTGGTGCAATGGAAGATTAATCATTCAATTGAAGCTTTCTCTTAATTTAATCACCTTAGACTTAGAAAAGATTCTTTATTACTAATAGACCACATATTAATAACGGACAAGTGCATATATTTTTTAAATAAATGGAGGCTATAGCTTTTATATAACCTATTGATATATTAAAATTTTATTGATACTTATATGTTGAAACATAGGATAAATTGTACTTTGATCCATTTAATTTTAACTCACATATGCCACACCCTTAACTATGGAAAAGTTGCAATTGCTTAGAACCATCAATAAACGTAAAAAGAGAATAGACTTTATTTCCAATGGTGATAGAGGAAGGAATGCATCGATTATTTGAAGAGTTCCAGGGATTATAAATGGTTTTTCAAAGTTAAATAAGATAATCAAATGTGACTAATAGTTAAGGCGCATGGAGTTTAATAACTTATAAAATATAAATCCATTTGCGCTATATTGAGTTAGAAAATAACATATATGCCATACCTAAAAGTAATATTTGCAAATCCTATCCGCATCATTTATTTTTTATTTTTTAATTACTGAGTACGCAATCATCATTTCCTTTACTCTAGCTATTTATCATGTATTTGTCTCTTAATAGAACTCTATTTAATGACTCCATTTCAATATTTTTGTGTGTTATTTGATTAGTCTAAACCATGAATGAGAAATGACACACAAATATTATACTGAGTCATGGTTGAAACATTAAAGTAAAATAACTTCATACTACGTTAATGATTTTTTACATTTTTAGATCATGCTAACATAGAGATTGTAAAAAGATCTAAACATTATTGAATGATTCAAAGTGGGTAGGACTTATAATTATTTATTTTACTGAATTAGATAAAAGAAGAATTCCTTTTATTCTTTTCCCCCAAACCCCCCCGCGCCCAAGCTAATTAGGGAATTCTTAAATGGATATTATCAGACACTTATATCCATGATACATAATTACATATGTAAATATTATAATACTATTAATATACATATATGGTAAAGATTGTAGTATATAATGGAATAGAAGGAGTTTTTGACCAAATAGTAGAGACTAAGAGTAAGATATGACAGCTGGAAGTAGTAGATAGTTATTGGAATGTACTACTTATATATGTATGTTCTATCAATTTTCGTTAATAAACATTTTTAGATAGCATAATTATGCATAACATGAGGAGTGGAACTCACTTTTTCTTCGACATATACACGTCCTCATTTCAAAGGGGTGCACAAGATAGGTAAAAAATAACTTTAGTACATTCAAAACATAGGTCTCTTCCATTAATTATGCAAGGTTGGAATTATAGGGTTGAATGGAAATTAAACCATATTTAACGTGTTTGGGTTGAAATCCTTGTTGAATCAAGATATTTTTTTATACTTCAAGGTATTGACATATAAGGCCAAAAAAAGTACTGACATATATTGCATAGCTTTCATAAACACTTAAGAGATCATATTATGTTATGCATAATATATTTATCATTGTAATATTTACTTGCAAATTTTATAAACACTTAGTTGTTTTTATCATATTTTATTATACATAATAAACTTGTCATTGCAATATTTATTTGTACATTTTAATGAAAGATTTCAAGTAAAAAGCAAAATTAATAATTTGATGATAACTGGAATTAAATCAAAAGAATTATGTATAACTATCCTTGTTATTACTCAAACTTATATTATAAATTCCATATGCTAAATTAGCAACATCACATAATAAGTTGGGTAGTGAATAAATTGAAATAAATGAAAATACTAATGAGCATGCTCTGTGATATTAACCATAACACACAATGCTAATCGACTATGGGCAAATCTATAGATAAGCGTTTATCTTATATGTATTGGGTCATTTTGACAACTGGCCTTTTAGTCTAATTTAATGCAACGGGCCAATCTTTTGAGCCAGTGATAGGGTTTAGAAGATCAAGTCCAACAAGGGATATTATAAGGAGATTCGACTTGGTAGGCTCATAATAAAGATCGTTGGACCAATTCATTCCGCTCTTAGACTAATTTGATTTTCTCGTGTGTAAAAAGTAGACTCAAAAAAATGTCTTTCTAGTTTAATTTAGCCTTCATTTGATTAATTTAGGGCTCATGTGGAATAAAATAAGCCTTAAATCCATTTTAAATATAAAATAGGTTGTTTTAATTATAATGGCTTCTCTTTATAATATAAATAAAGCCCTCTAGCCCATTCACAAATTCCGGCCCAAGCTAGCCCACCATTAAAGAAAAGAAGGCTTCAATGGCTGCTACCAAATTGTTTGGATATGATCTAACGGTTGTTGGCCATGCTTAATCTCATGCATTTGATCAGGTATTATCCAATGATTGATATTTGCCTCCACTATCTATAAATAAGTATCTTCTCTTCTCTTCCAGGGCCATTCTACACATTATTAAGATCAAGAGCAACGAAGAAACTTTACTAAAATATCTTCAAGAAAGGTCAGAGCACTTCTTCTACGAATAACATGTTAGGAACGATCAATTCTATTTGATTTAATCTTCTGTCATACTTGCGCACTTTAGAAATCGAATTTGCATGTTCCTTCTCTCATGCCTCTCTCGGTGACATTTTATATGTGTCAGGACTTCTCTCAAATGCTACCATGCCTATGGCACGTGATTGACCAGTTGCTATAACCCCATCATACACTAACAATCCCACATTTCATCTATCTAACCTCCCCATTCAACTTGAAGTGTTTAATTTCAACCATACCCCTTACTATATTTCAAACTAATTAAGTAAAGATGAAAAATATACAATAATGTCATATATATCCTTACATAATACAAATATATACCCATATAAATAATAATTAAAAAAATAAAAAATGGTTCCGTTCTAAACAGTTCGATTTAATTTTATTTGCCAAATCAAACCTCAAATGGTTTGCACCTTTCTTGTATCGAAGCACAAACCAACTATAATGTAAAAGAATTATATTTTACTGCTCCGTGTGAGCTGTTTTAACTCCAAAACGTCTGGGTATTGATCAGGGTGCATTTTCTCACAGATAAGAAATATGTGAAAGAGGCCAAAATACAATTTAGCATATCTACCCATTGCTTATTTTAAGCTTTTACAGCTTTTTGTTGACCACGAAACTATTCAGTCAACGATTTTCTCTGGGCATTCCTGTCGACGAGGAAACAGTTGGGTCAACATCTTTTTGAGCATCCAGTATGTAACTTCAGTTTTTTATTATTATTATTATTATTTTCTTTATTGACAAATGCGAATGTTTAGATTTAATTTTTAATGTCAAGTAAAATAAACGATGGTTACGATCTGATGTTCGAGAAAAATGCACCAGTTTTTGGCAAGTCTCCTCGTTCAGTGTGATAATATAATATAATATGCATATGCTGACCTCGTATTATGGTCCTGATGTCCCACCTGAGATAGATTTCGTTCTTATTTACCTTAATCTTTTATCCAAAAGAGTAAGATTACTCATTTGGGAAAATATTGGGTTTACAAGCAAATTTTGTTCTTCCAAGAAATTTTGTAAGGATGACCAATTAACTAGTAAGGGGAAACGCCCTCATTGGTGATCGTAATCTTTATTTATATATTTTTCATTTGTGGGTATAATCAATTTACAATTAAGGAAGTTCCCAATAAATGTGTTGTACGACAAATCATGCCTCTCAATGAATATATGAGTCATGGGATTAATTTTAGAAAGAAGAGTATCGGAGTTAGGGTGGATATGTATAATCGGAAACTTGAAACTTGAAATACCAAAGATGGAAATTGTTCCGCCATTGTACTATGTTTGGGACCACGATTGCGAAACTTATGCATGCAGCGTTGGATCGAAATAACGTTAATTGACGCAAAAAATAGATCGTTAACACATGTTCAGGACATTTTCACATGAAGTAAGTTGACGCTGCAATGTCAATTCTCTCCTTATAATCGTAGCTCTAGTTGGGGCACAAAATATGGGTAAAAAAAAATCAAAGGGTAAAAATAACTTTATGATAATGGAATGACATTCTGGGAAAAAAAAGTGATCAAATAGGGAAAGGATCCTCTCATGTACATTTCGTAACGGCAGATGGTTGAAATATATATAGAAGCATAAAGAATTTACAATACCAAAATGCAGATTATTTTAATGAAAAATGCAAAACTGTGTTTATACGACAATAACTGATAATAATACGATTACGCTACACTAATTTGTAACGTTGATTACCCGTAGAATCAATGTAAGATTTTTAGCTTGTATGTGTGGTGAAGCTATTTCAATCACACTATCTAAAATAGCCAATAATTGTTATATTTCTTTTCTTGATTATTGGACCATTACGGTGGAAAAAATATTGAATAGGTATTATATGCCATGTGTATATTCACATGGTATATATTACATTCCATATGTACATATATATAATATGTAACTACCAACCATACAAAATAGTAGGCCGTGTTCAAAATAACTATTACCTATTCAATCACTCTTTGGAATACTATTAGTAGTTATACACTACATATATATTGCACATCATATGTATTATACACATAATGTGTAATAAAGGAAAGTAATTTGATATGTCAAGAATGATATATATTTTCATTGAGTCATCAGAGATTAAATAATAGATACAAAGGAGTAGATAAGGATTGATACAACAAGAAAATAACTGAAAGATATTGTAGCTAACAACAATAAAATATAGATAATGCTAAACTAACTAATATTTGACTTGGTCATTACATAATCTTCTGATGTCAGCTTAACATGCCCCCGCAAGATCGAACCTCCATTGGAGACTCTGATCTTGGAGCGAAGAACAGTGAATTGATGTCGACTTAAGGCTTTTGTAAGCACATCAGCATGCTGATCTTTGGTGGAGATGTGATGAACTTTAAGTTTGCCATTGGTGACACATTCACGAACAAAATGATAATCATGAGAGATATGTTTCATTCGCGAATGAAAGACTGGATTTGCACAAAGATAGGTAGCACCAGTGTTGTCATAGACTAAGGATGGGGGCTTTGATGAATGAATACCTAACTCTTGACGAAGATTTTGAATCCACAGAATGTCAGCAGTAGTGTTGGCAATGGCTTTGTACTTGGCTTCTGAGGATAATCTAGAAACAGTTTTTTGATGGCATGATTTCAGGAAATAGCATTAGATCCTAGATAGATGAGATAGGCTGTAGTAGAGCGACCATCATCACGATTACCACCCCAGTCTGAGTCACTGAAGGCCCGTAATTGTAAAGGAGTTCCTTTTTACAGAAAAAGTCCATGAAAGAGTGTGTTCTTAAGATAGCAAAGAATCCATTTTAATGCTGTCCAATGGAGTTCAGTAGGTGAATCAAGCGAATGGTAGTTGATTTTGACACGGGACTAAATGTTTCAGAATAGTCTAAGCCTGGACGTTGATGATAGCCCTTTGCAACAAGCCGAGCTTTATACTTTGCAATTGTTCCATCCATATTTCTCTTGATGCGAAAAACCCAACGACAACCAACAATGTTACGATGCCCTGGTGGAACAAGATCCTAAGTACCATTGCGCATAAGTGCATCAAATTCCTCTGATATTGCAGTACGCCAATGCTCATCTTTCATTACTTCAGATAAATTCTTGGGTTCAAGGGTTGGAGGGATGGGATGAGCAGTGATGATGAACAAATTTGGAGTTAAAATATTTGGGGTTGGGTTTTCTAGCACGAGAAGACCGAAGATTGTAAGAAAGTGGTTGAGTAGAAGAATGAGAATGAGAAGTCAGAGGTGGAGAGGGTGAATCTATAGGAAGAGTGGGTGATTGTATGGATAGAGGAGGTGAAACAGGGGAGGAAGGAAGAATAGCAGGGTTGGAGTTTGAAGGTTGAATAAGGTTAGGTAGTGAAGGAAATTGAGTAGAAGAGGGGGTTGTAGGATGCAGATTAGAGGGATAGAGATAGGTTGGAGAGAAGGAGTTAGTGATGAGGGAGTAGTACTTACAATGATATCCACACACGAAGAGTCCAATGCTGGCAGGGAGTGCATAAGATGCCTATTAATGTCTTGCATGGGAAAAATGTGCTCAATAAAATTGACATGACGTGAGATGTAAGTTTTTTTTGAAATTGGGTCAAAGCATTTGTATGCAGATTGATTTGTTGACCAGTTTGAGAGAGGAAGTGATGCAATATGGAGAAGGGCTAAGCCCGTGTCAACAATGTGACGATGTCGTCTTTTAGATGTCCCATTGTGTTCAGGTGTGTATAGAGGTGTTTTGAAATGAGATATACCAAGAATGGGCACAAAAGAGAGGTACTCTCCACCATTATCCGTGTAAATAGAAATAATAGAATGTTGAAAGAATGTTTCGACTAGTAATTTGAATTGTGGAAATAAAACAGCAACATCAGATTTGTTCTTCATAGGATAAAGCCAAATATATTTACTAAAATGATCAACAAATATTAGATAATATCTAAAACCATCAATAGATATATTTGTAGGACCCCCAACATCGGAGTAAATTAGTTCTAGAGGTTTGGAACTATGAAGAGAGTTCGCAGAAAAAGATAATTGATGACTTTTATTCAAGGCACAAGAATTACAATGAAACTTGAAATCTAATATTGAATTGAACTGCAAATTACTAGAATGAAAAATAGAATGGATAACAGGGATAGCTGGATGACCCAAGCGTTTGTGCCACTCATCAACTTGAGATGTTGTAGTGTGATGAACTTGAGGATTTGTTGAGCTAGGAATGCAATAGACATCATTAATGTTCTCCCCGCGAAGCATTTTCGCCCCCGTGCGCAGATCCTTCACATGAAAATGATAGGGGAAAAATTCAAGTGAGACATTATTTGTTTTACAGAATTTAGAAACTGAGATTAAGTTAGTCTTGATAGAGGGTGCACAAAGAATGTTATCCAAAGCAAATGAAGTGTTGTTATGAGTAAGTTTAGAGTTGCCAATGTGTGATATATGCAGACCTGTACCATTACTGATGTTGATTTCATTTGGACCACCATAGTCCGAAAAATGTTGTAGATTATTAACATCCCCAGTAACATGATGTGATGCACCAGTGTCAAATAGCCATTATTGAGATGTAGGCCTGTGAAGAGATGTCATGTTCACCATAGGCTGAGAGTTTTGCTCGCGCTGTGGGAAGCTGGTCTGGACATTGTTATCCTTTAGGAATCTAGCAAGTTTGCGACACTCATTAGTGTGATGTCCAGGTATCTCACAAAAATTGCAGAAGGATGCATGTGATTTAGAGAAGCGATTTATGTGTGGGTGAGAGTAATTCCAATTGGAATGAGTGTTTGAAGATGATTGATTTCGGTAATGACAGTTCCAAGCAGGGCGAGTATGATTTTGGATCGAGCGAGAGTTCCAAAGGCAACTTTGATTTGATTGACGTGTTGTATAGTTGGCTATTGCAAGGATGAGTGATTGATCGGTGGTTGCTTTAGTTGTGTTTTCTCGTTCAAAGGCCTCCAGTTTCTCAAATAACACATCGAAGGTAATTTGGGTATCACGTAGGGAGCAGTGACTGCAACAGGGGCAAAATCATGTCCAACACCTGTGAGAACATGTACGATTAAGTCTTCCTCATCAACAGGTTTGTCGGCTATGGCAAGGGCATCAACAATGGCTCTAACATCTTGCATATATTCGACGATAGAACGAGTGCCACGTGGATTATTGTGCAGTTTTTCCTTGAGAGAATGAATACGAGTACGAGACTTGTTTGCAAAGAGGACGGAGAGACGATCCCATGCGTCCTTGGAAGAGGGGACAGAAGAGATGTGAGACTGTATATCTGCTACACAACTTCCTAAAATGGCATTGAGGATCAGCTGATCTTGTCTGTACCAGAGAGTAAATTCTAGGTTTTGGAGGATTTTGGTACTGTCTTTTGGGTCAGTAATTGTTGTTTGAGGTTTGGGAAAGCTACCATCAATTTAGCCAAGAAGGTTGTAGCCTATAAGGGCAGAGTGGAGTTAGGTTCTCCATACGGAAAAATTGGATTGCGTGAGTTTTGTGGGAAGATGTGATGGAGCATTGAAGGAAATAACCAGATTATCCTGAATGGGAGAAGCCATGGATCGAAAAAAGAAGAAGGAGCTTTTGATAAGCTTTTATGGCTCTGATACCATAAAGGAAAGTAATTTGATCTATCAAGAATGATATATATTTTCATTGAGTCATCAAAGATTAAATAATAGATACAAAGGAGTAGATAAGGATTTATACAACAAGAAAATAACAGAAAGATATTGTAGCTAACAACAATAAAATATAGATAATGCTAAGCTAACTAATATTTGACTTGGTCTTTGCATAATCTTCTGATGTCAGCTTAACATGTAATACCAATAAAATCCTTTCTCATAGCGTATGCAATTAATAAAGCTAAAATCTTATTAATGGTAACCTCCCATGTAAATAATTGCATAACCTTTTGATCCTTCCTAGGGGTAGGCGTGGTTCAATTAACTAGTCCATAACCCTTTTTTTAATCCGATCCAAAATAAACGATTTTTTGAAATATCAAACCTAAACCAATCAATTATTAATAGTTAACCACCTTAACAATTAACTATTTTTTTCAGTTAATATTTTCGGTTTTTTTTAACCATTTAACATAATAATTAACTAAAAGTTGCAGTTTATCATATATCAGTTAATCCATAAAAAGTTAAACCCTTTTATTTATAATTACATTAAAAAATTGCAAACTAACAAGTTATACAATTACATTCAAAAATTACAAATCAACAAATTAAATAACTATAAAACCAACAACAAATTAGAAATATAACTCTAATACCACATTATACAAATTAGAACTTTATAGTCTTCCTTTTTTCAATAACAATAACATAATAATTGAAACATAAATATTCGAATTATTAGTTTTTAATGGTTAACCATCGGTTTTTCATAGTTACAAATCGAAACAAAAAATAAAAATAAAAAATAAAAACTATGCTCTTAAACCGAAACCGATGGACTAATTAATCAAATTTTTTTAATTGATTTTTTTTATTTCCATTTGATTTTTTGGTTTTATCGATTTTTTTGCCCACGTCTAATCCTCCCCCTCATTGTCTTAATTTTACTCTTATCCGGTCAATTTCGTAAATGCTTCCAAACATAGGATAATTTGTTGTTCTAGAATTCATTACATTCTAATCCATTTTATTTCATTTGAGTTCATTCAATTTCAAATGATTCCCACATAATAAACTTAACAATATAGTGGTTGGTTTTTTAATAAGTTTATATAGTTTTGTTTCTTTCCTAATATATTATGGGTGTTGCCATAGTAATTTATGTGCGTGTGTGTATATTTATATGTGGTGTATGCTTTTTTATGAAAATATTGTTTGTGAATATTCATATTATGTATGTGTCCATATGCACTTTCGGTTTATTTAATTGAATGAGTTACGGCCAAAAAAAATTGAATGAGTTAGTTTTTCATGTATGTAGTTACTTTTATTTTATTTTATATTCTTGTTTTCTCTAAATTACTAGCTTATATACCCTGGGAGAGGGAATCCAAACAATTCTTATTGAGAAATTAGTGTTTGTAATATTCAAATTTAAGGGTCTTGGCTACTTTATTTTTTTAATTTTTCTGCTATTATAAATTTACTGGTATTTTAATTTGTTGTTTATGTTTTTCTTTTTCTTTTTTCCTACTTTTATGACACTTCGAGTGGTTTCCTTGATTTTCGTAAAGTTAATGCATACTTTTATCTTTGATTTTTTTTTTTTTTTGTATTCTCCGATTAAAAATAAAAGGTTATTTTTTTCATAATATTCCGTTCCTCTATAATTTTATTTTATTGAAATATTTTAAATTATTGAAAGTTTTTTTTCTTTGTCTTTCTTTTGTTACATTTTGAAATATATTTTAGTCGTCTTTGCTTGTTCTAGTTTTATGTCGATTATTACTTCTTATTTTTGTAAATTTTAAATTTATGTTCATTGGAATTTTAAATGTGTCCAATGCAATCACTTCTATTTGTTTTCTTCGTGTCCTTAACAGTGGTAGTTCTACCCTCCATACATAAATTTGTAACCAGATTAGATGATTTAATGTTCAAATTGTAAAAAAATAAAAATTCATGAGTATGAACATTCACCGTGTAAATCCCCGAAATTTTTGGATCCGAATTATAGTTTAAACCCTAATCAGAAATCAACCGGATTTCCAGAGTCAACCAAACCCTAGTTTACCGTAACCGCTTAAGTCCGGCATTGCCGTTTTCTCAAGCCTTAGAAAACGAAGTTGGAAAAATTAGCTCGAATAGTTCGTAATAACCATAGGTTTTATAAAAGTTTCAGTTTCGCGAAATTCGGATGTCCTTCGAACCCGAACGGACACAGTTCTCAAAAAACGTGTCCGGAGGCTCGGAATAGTAAAAATATTCCGAATATACCGTTAGACTCGTAAAAATATATGATTTCCAAAAATATCAATTTTGTAATTTTTCGATAGCTAAAAATATTAGATATCGCTTTTATACGCGTATTTTCTTACTACCAGTATTTAATTGTCATGTCTACTTTTACATTACACTATTTTCTACTATTCTACACTATTCATCTATCTCTACTTTTTCTTACAACCTACTCTTACAACCTATACACCTATTTCTTACACATTTTCATTTCCAAAACAATTTCACATCTTTTATTTCTTACTTTTAATTAATCAAAAGACAAAAAAATTAATTTTTCCGCTCTTCCAAGCCTAAAGTAGCGCCGCCCCCCGCCCACCCCCCTCCCCCCCTCTTGATGCCTCAAAATTGTTTTATTTTCCATTTATTTAATTAACACAAATTATCTCCTACATTTTCCTATAAATACCCCTTCATACTTTCACTTCTTTCACACTTCTTCTTCTCTAAAGTTACTCTACAAAAATTTCTCTCCAACTTTTCTCAAGAGTTCTTTCAAGAAGTCCTCTTAGTCTAGCTTCTTTAGGTAAGAAATTTCTCAAGATTTCTTCATGTTCATTTACTTAGTATGAGCTTAGTGTGTGTTTTCTAAGACCATGAAGGTTAAGAAAGCAACATTAGGTTCATGCTTTGTTTTTGTTCATAATCAAAATTCTTCTATGATCATTTATGTTTCTTTTATGTTCCTTACTATCTAATATATCTATATAACTATATATATTATTTAGAGCATATAAGCTCATTATCTTACAATTTATCTTTCATGTAATTTATTTACTTCATTGCAATTTATTTAATTTCAAGTTGATTTTAAGACTAGTCATTCTAGTCTTAGACTTGTCCTCATCAAGTCAAAACAATTTCTCATTCTTTTCTTTTTTGGGACTAGTCTTTTCTTAGTCCCGGGGTACCTTGATAAAGCTAAGGTCCCAATACTTGATTTACTTTATTATTTACTTTAGCTTTCAAGTTATTAATTTACATTTCTATAGCTTATGATTCATATTCATGCATGAACATAATGTTTTTGTCTCAACAAAAATAAATGAGAAAGTGTTTTCTTGAAATTAAAGATTCTTTCTAAAAGAAATAAATATGGAAAATGGATTTCTTAAAAACCCATGAAAATGTATGGGAACGATTTTTCTTACATAAACAAAAGGTTTTATGAAAACTTATCTTTTATCAAGAAGTAGAAATTCTTTTGGAAACATTACAAATGTCATTTTGCTACTTTTGAAATCCAAGTTTAGAAAATAAACCCACACTTTAGGAAATTAAAGTAATTACAAGAGATTTCAGTTAGAAATAAAATATTCATCTTAATAACTAAAAGATCTTTCAAAAGTAAAATAGAATCTCAAATTCAAAGTCTTTTAAAAACCTTACTTTTTAAGTTGAGACAACTTCATTTACTTCATACATTTGTTATGAGTCATTACAAATATATATATACCTTTCAAAAGTTTACAAAATAATTGAAATATTTATCTTTTCAAAATGAGCTTTGTTTACAAGAAGGAAAACAAGTGTTTACAAATTCGTGGCAAATCTGATCGCTACCTTTTCGGAACCCAAACGACTTAGTTTTATGGAAATAAGCTTAGAAATGCGTAGATCTTTTCGAGTAGGTAGAAAACGATATATTATACGCGAAATTCCGAGTTAAAATGAGCAAGTTATGGCCGTTTTAAGTTGGAATTTTCCCTTATACGATTTTACCACTATTTTAAGGAAAGATTAGAATCTTCAAAGAATAGAATTTTATGAAATACTCATTTTGGGTATTCTTCTTGATTAGATAACCACGAGGAGGATTGTTCGTATCCCGAGGACTACTACAATTAAGTGGAATTTCCGAACGACCCATCCAATTCAAGAAAGGTGTCACCATGGCCGAGTGAGTTATTCCCCGTTATTTTTCATACTCTTGATTGTGCTTGTAAAATTAGTTGCACTAGAATTTAAGAAAAATAAAAAGGAAGTGTATGATAATATGTTGAAAGAATACTAAGTATATCGAAACTCGATTTGTTTGTAATAAAAGTTGTATGTGCATTAATATCTTGAAGTGTTTGAAATTGGTTGATCACTTGAAAGGAGTTAAATGTAACTATTAGACTATAATTAAAGAAATTATTCATGCACTTCATATGTTGAGTCACATTGCATTCGCTACTATACAATTGGTGGGACAAGTGTATAATAGTGGTGGTAGACATAACCGGTATATCATGTAAGTGGTGAGTAGGAGCCGGTAAGAACTACAAAATTGGTGGCTAGTAGGAGCCTGTAATAACTACACGTTTTGATGACGTATAGGAGCCGGTAAGATCTATAAAAGTGTTTTAAAAGTGGTGGCTGTAATTGGCCTGAATCCCCAACCCCAAATGAAGGGCGTAAATTCATTCAACATATGATTCCCGGAAAGTCATATGTCTTGTATGCTCACGTGGTTGTTGCATTTCATATGTTTAAATAATAAACTTGATTGATAATTTACTTCGAGTATGAATTTTGGGATCTACTCACTAAGCCTATAAGCTTACACCCCTATAGATATTTGTATTCTCAGGAACACCTATTTTTGTGCCCGAGGTCTTCCAGTATCCGTATACGTTTTATGTTGAAGCTTTTGGAGGAAATCTACTCGAGGACTTAGATTAGAATTCCTTTGAAATCTTTAATTTTGGATGTTATGAAGTTTATCTCGATCCTTGAATTAACGGGGGTATGCCCCTAAGAGATTATGTAACAGACCTTTGGTTATTTATGATATGATATACTTTATTTCTGGATTCTTGTATGTTTATCTTTACTTGCTTAAACTATGTTTCCCAAAAGCGTCTCCTATTACCGTGTTAGACGCCTTACATATAATACTAAGGCTTTCGTATGACTAAGGTAGCCATTCTTAAGCCTTGATATTATATGTGGCGGACTGCCACGTTTAGGGTACCCTTCGGGGCATGACACACCGCAAGAAAATAGAGATTTAGAAATAAAATTTCTATCTCTAAATATAAAATTTTGTTACAAAAATTATCATTATTGATTTTAGTTACAAAAATATAATTTATTTTAATATTTTTCTATCATAGAATTTCAATCTGTTTAGGCTAGTTTTCTTGTATTGATCATTGTATCCAATTATCATATTTATTGAAATTTTAATTATGGTAAAAGCTATATTCGATCAGTAAGTTTATAAATATTGTGATTTTGCTAGTTTATGCATAAATTATTTGTCACATGTGTCTCAATTGTTGAGCTGTGATCATAATTATCAAACAAACAAGTGTATGTATAATAAAAGAATTGACTGGTTGGAAGCGATCGCATTTTTGAGGAGTTTATAGGTATTTGCTTTAGTCTAAGGTGATAGTATACATATGCATCTATATAAGAAACAGTTGAATGCACGTACCTATATGTCACCCAATTGGAACTTTGATTACCCGTTAGACAACAACTAAAATTTATATTTCAATATCTATCCTGTAAAATTATAGCTATATTTTAAGAACAGTTATTCTTAATTCATTTGAGTTATATAATTTAAAAATTAATTTATAACACTTTAGAAAGATCATGATGTACAATCCCTCATGCTTCCATATTAAATATAGCCATATAAATACTCAAAACCTTCTAATACATTTATTTTTTCTTTGCCATTAAAAAAATTTGTAGTGGCTTCGGCTCCAATTGTCATCATAGGAAACCTAGCTATCCTTCCCAATTTTTGTAGGGAGATCACTAGGGCAACACCATATACTAGAATTTGGGTGGGGCTAGTGACCTACTAATAGCATTCTAACATTTGCAAGGATCGACCTCATAACCTCAAGCACAAAGGAGACATATTTACTTTTGACAAGAATCGATCCCTTAACCACTAGGGGCAGAGAGGGAACCTTTGTCAACTTAGCCAACCTTTGCTGGCAAAACCTTCTGTAATGGGATAGATCCAATCACAGTAGTCACGTGCATATAGCATATGTCTCACCTATACGCGGCTTCAGAGGAGTGATGTGAAAGCACATGTAACGAATGACTAAGGGTGAGATAATAAGGAAGAGGAGCAAGCAGTTTTAGGGAGCTCGAACATACTAGTGACAGGTGGAGGAGCTATATAGCATCAATCCACTGTTCTAGAGAATAGGCTGCATGTTCTTCGCACTGAGCTCTGTTTGATCTCTTGTGAGAATATTCTGGCAACATGACAACGTTTTTGTCAAATTCTGGCTCTCCCAAATGAGGAGGAGCTCTAGGTATTTTGTAGAGCTTGGCTCTTAATGACGTCCACTGGATTATACTGACCATCAATGGTTGAGATCAGTCCTCCTAATAATGGATTTCTCCATAGACTCTGTAGCCATGGAAGGCCTCTTTAAGTGCATGAGCTCTTTAAGAAAGGTTAAGAGTTGGTAGATTAGTCTAGTCCAATAGTCCCCGCTCTAAGCTTACCATGCAAAATCTCCCTTAGTCATCCCAAATTTCATGGACTTGACTCTCTAGGTTTTGTCATTTAGCCCAAAGAGTTGAGATCTAGATTTAGCCCTCTATATTTTGCCTACTGACCAAAATTCTTTGGATGGAGTTCAAAGTATTTTGGGTACCTATTGCATTTATATATACTTTGATCAGTACCTCAATGCATGATGCTGCCAAGTGCCATCATAGAGTTGAAAATTCTACTTGTTGTGAATGACTCCGTGGGTAAAATTCAAACGTCAATGTTGCAACTCGTTCCATTGACATAGTTGTATTAGAGTATGCCAATTTGCAATGCCACTTTAGTTGCATATGTTACATTATATTTCTCTCTATGATCTTGCCCCTATGAAACTACCTGGTATCTATATTAAGCCATGGAATTGTTTAATGTATATACTATGAATATTGGACTCTTCACATGATCATTTTACCATGACAGTAGGATAGCCAAGAGTAGATATCGAAAATAATTCTTCTTGATAACAACTAGAAGTCATGGACTTAGTACTCAAATGGTTACTTTTGGACATCATAAAATTTGACAAATGGCATAGCAGTTTAGTATGACCTAAAGCATATTCAAATCAACATTTTTTTTAACATATTATGAGTTCTATAATTCCACACGTTCAAAATATTATACCATTTTAAAGCCAACATATTAACCATCGTGGAGTATTGCCATGTATTAACTATGTTTTGTTGATCCATATAGTAACCATCAAGTGGATTTTTTTTGGGGTACTATATTAAGGTTCCATTTTCCCTTTATTCATTGAATTTGATCTGAATGAAAGATAAAGAAAAATCCAATCAAACCAAGATCTTCTCATCTATTGGTAAGTATCTTCAAACATTGCCAAATCTTCTCGAGATCTTTCTTCCAAAACCATAAACTATTGCTTGAATCTGATCATGGTCATGTGTGTGTTACGCGTGTCTTGCGTTACACATGGCCTCAAAGGAGTGACTTGGAAGCACATATTAGGAATTACTAAGGGTGAGATGGCAGGGAGAATGAGCAAGTAGTCTCAGGGAGCTCGACTGCACTTATTGAAGTTTTTTTTACTAAAGCTTCTACTGTAGTACTATCAGGCGCTAGTATGGGTTCCTTAAGTACAAACTCACCATTAGTTTGTTTAATTATTATATTGGAGTCGCCTCTAACACATAGACGCCGAGATCTAACTTCTTGAGCAAATATTAGTTCGAGAAGCAAAGCATCATATGTGGCTTCGTTGCTAGTACAAGGAAAATCTAGCTTAAGTGCTAGCGGTATCTCTTGACCTACTGATGAGGTTAAAATGACTCCCACCCTCCATCCTTTACTTCCTGCAAAACCATCAAATTGTATTGACCATTCTCCCTTAATATCAACCATCAAAGAGTCCTCATGGAACTCTGCTGGGATGACATCCATGATTAGATTTTTATGTGCACTTGAAAATTACGCCAATAGATTAGCTAGAGCTTGTGATATGATTGCTCTAGGAGTTTGGATGGTAATATCAAATTCTCCAAGTAAAAGTAACCACTTTGCAATTCGGCCAGATAGTGTTGGCTATGATAGCATATTTTGATAGGGTCCGAGTGAGTCACCAAGTTGACCTTGTGTGCTAAGAAATAATGTCTTAATTGTTGCATGGCAAATACAAGCGCAAGATAGGTGCTTTTCATATGCTGGGTAATTGACTTCGCTTCCTTATAGTGTTCAAATTAAGTAACAAATGGGTCATTCCTGACCGTCTATTTCCTATGCCAATAAAGCCCCAATGGATCTATCTGTAGAAGTAAGGTACAAGATCATCAGTATATCCTTAATAGGCAATGCCATAATTTAGGGGCAACTTAAGATCCTTTTAATTTGTTGGATTGAGTCTTCATGCGACTACCCCCATTCAAATGAAACTCCTTTCCTCATTAGTTGCCGCAAGGGGTAGGGGATCTCTACAAGTACTAGCATGAATCTCCTTACATAGAATACTTTTCCCATGAAGCTCTTCAAGTCTTTTTTATTTCTTTGTGTGAGCATTGACTGAATTGCTTACACTTGCATTGGATCAACATCTATTCCTTTTTGATAGACTACAAAGCCCAGAAATTTGTTGGAAGCTACTCCAAATACACACTTTAGAGGATTAATGCGTAGTTTATAAGTTTGCCATCGATCAAACACCTTTTTTAGATGAATCAAGTGATCAGATGCCTGTCGTGATTTGAAGACAATGTCACCTACAAAATCCTCCATGAAGTCATGCATCATGTCATGAAATATTGCAATCATAGCCCATTGGTAGGTGGTTCTTGTATTCTTCAATCCAAATGGCATAACGGTATAATAGAAATTTCCTACAGGTGTTGAAAAGTAGTGCGCTCAGCATCACTAATGGCCATTTTAATTTGATATAGCCACTAAAGCCATCCATAAATGAGAATAGCTCATGCCCTGCTATTCCATCAACTAACATGTCAACATTTAGTAGTAGGAAATCATCTTTTAGGTGTGCCTTATTTAAATCCCGAAAGTCTACAACATTTGCAAGCCATTTAAGATGTTCAATCGGTTTGATGAAACCAACTCATAATAGCTTTTCTATTTCAGCTTTGATCTATAATTCTACCTCTAGGAGGAAAACTCATTGGCTTTGCTTTATAGGTTTAATCCCTGGCACTATAATCAATCTATGCATCACAAGAGTAGGGTCTAATCCTGCATTTCCTCATAAGTCCATGCAAAAACATCCCTATATTCCTTTAGTAGCAATATAAGGGGCATTTTGATTTCCTATTAGAGGTTTTTACTCATGAAGATTGGTTGTGACAACTCTCCCATCGTGCTAGATGTAATTCCTTAACCTCTTTTGCATAAGGCTTTATTTGATCTTACATCTGTGTGTGTATAGGTGGGGATGGATGGTGGTGGGGTAGGTGGGTTGGGGTTGTAGGGAGTTGGGGTTCTTGTACTGGTGTAGGATCCAACGAAGACAAGCAAACTTCTTCAGATCCCTAAGACCATCATTAGCGGTATACTTTCCGTTTATCTTCTTAATGAAGCTTTCAATATCATTAGATTCCTTGCGTTTCTTTTTCCGGCCACGAGAGCCATGTGTCCTTCTTTTCTTCTATTGGCCCTCTTGAACTTCCATCCATGTAAGTAGTAGAGTGCTAGAGGGTCTCACAATAGTTGTTTCCCCTTCCTCAGCAAGTTCATCAAAGAAGGCTGACTCTGTGAAATATGCTTCATTTCTCTCAAAAGGATATTGTGTTGCTAGGATGAAAACATCTTTATCCTTCTAATGACCCTTGATACATTGGTTCCATATGGAAGGTACTAAATGGTGATCGTGTAGCCATTTTCGACCGATGAGTAAGTGGTAGGATACTAATGCATTGATTACGTGAAAAGTAGTAGTACCTTAAGTAGGTCTAATTTTAAGATCGACGTTAATATAGCTTATAGTGTTTGTGGTTATGTCATTAAAGCCACTCACTACTATAGGTTGCTTTATCAAATGTCTAATATCTGGCTTAACAGCTTTGAATGTACCAATTGGTAGAATAATTATAGAGGAACCGTTATCTATAGAAATCCTCTTCACAGGATATCCATTAAGTACTCCCTCCACATAGAGAGGGCGATTGTGGAACAGGTTCTTTGCACACATGTCGGCATCAGTGAATAAGATGGTATCTTCATGTGCACGAGCCATTCTCTTCATAGGATGCACTACATCAAACTCTACATATTGACCATTAGATATCTACATGAGTGCAATTGCTACTGCTAGCCGAGCATTATCATCAAATCTTAGGAGATTGAAGAAAATCCTAAAGTTAGAAGATTTTAGAATAGCTACCACAACAAGTGAACATTCAAGTTCCTCAATTTGGGTCGACTTCCCTCTATCTTCTTGCACCTTAGAAGGCGAAGTCTCAATCATTTTCGTTGTTTTAGGATCACGAGTGACAACATTTGTAGCACCGTGTTAGTTATTGTGTGCGGCTAAAGGATTACTCTAAACATCGTTGTTTTCAATGATAAGTTCTCCGTTCTTTACTCTCTCATTAAATATTCTCTTTAATGACCAACGGTCTTTTGTAGGATAACCTACAATCCTATGGAATCTACAGTATTTAGGATCATTCTTCTCATCATTAGTAAGCATATGCTTGACTCTCGGGAGTTTAATATTTCCATCTCATAACTACTGGTCCAAAATGGCATGGACCTTCCCCATTGGATAAGGGAACGACAAGGACAATGTAGAGCCTCTAGGCTTCTCATTTCTCAATTTCTTCCCTCCTCTAGAGTTCTCACCTTGAGCCAAGCTTATAGATGATGTCCGCTTGTTAAACTTTCCATTATCTCCTCTTTGTCATGTGATATAATTGTTGGTTCTTCGCACATTTTCAACCAATGTAGTAAAAAAGACCAATGACAAATTCTTTAAATGGATTACATATTTGGTGAAAATCCCTTGTACACAAATCTTAACGAACTCCTTCTCATCGCACATGTCCTAAATATTTAGTAAGCGCTTATATTCCATCAGGTCCTCTCGAAGGTTCTAGCATATACGCCCCATGTCAGTGAGAGTGACTCGCTCTTGAGTAGGGAAAAATTTTTCCGAGAACAGCTTGCACATGCTCCCCTAAGAATCCATATATCCATGGGGAAGACTGACTTACCATGTGTATGCCTTCTCTGTAAGGGATTTAGAGAATTCCTTCAACTTCAAAGTCATCATCTAATTCATAAACTTCTAATGTTTCAATAAATTTTAATAAGTGTTCTTTGGCACTTCCCTTCTTGCCATTGAATAACATGAACTTAAGACTAAAATAATCCTTGGCAAGTGGTTTAGAAGCAATACATTGATTGTAAGGGAGTTTGAGATCCAATACTCCTACCAATGACTTGTTCTATATCTCCTTCAAGTACATGTCAAGGTCTTCTTTGGTGACAAAAAAACCTCTTGGAGTAGAGGCTGCAACTTCAACTAGTGTAGTAGGAAGAGATGTAGTGTGGACTACAAGTCCTCCAATTGCAACTTGTGACGTAGTATGTGATGATGAAGAACCTCCAAGGTGAACTCTGGTATCTTTACCTCAACAGTAAATTATAGAATGACAGTTGGTTCTACAACAAGGATTGGTTCATTCACTATAAGAGTAATTCCTTCATATATTATAGGTAGATTAAATGATCGAGGTAGTTGAATGGCCTATCGCAGTACAACAATAGCAGGATTTGGGAGGATCATACCCTATTATGTAGTAGTAGAGGTACTTATTAGAGAGCATGAATCGAGACATCACTACCACAAATTAGCTTAAAGCTCTCGTAGTTTCTTTCATGGTGTGCATCATCTATGCGTTTTCAAGGGTATTGTCTTGAGTTAGTAGTAGGATTGGCAACTTCAAGTGCTGGTATGTTTTGATCAATGTTGTCCATATTGACCTCATGCTCTTGGTTCTTGCCATTAGAAGGGCCGACCATCCTCTTTCTTGTGGGTATCATTGACAAGTTATCAACTTCCTCTGTCCCTAGTGGAGTCACCAAAATGTAATGGGGTAGATCCGATTATAGTGGTCACGTACATATAGCGTGTGTCTTACACCACGTAGCCTCAGAGAGGGACATGGAAGCATATGTAAGGAATGACTAAGGGTGAGATGGTAGGAAAGAGGAGCAAATAGTCTCAGGGAGCTCAAGCGTACTAGTGACAGGCGGTTGACCTATATAGCATCAACTCCATTATTGTAGAGAAAAGGCTATATGTTCTTTGCACTGAGCTTTATTTGATCTCTTGTGAGAATATTATGGTAGCATGACAATGTTTTTGTCAAATTTTGGCTCTACCCAAATGAGGAAGATCTATGGGTATTTAAAGAGCTTGGCTCTTAATGACGTCTACTGGATCGTACTAACCATCAACGAGTGAGATGAGTCCTACTAATGATGAATTTCTCCATGGGCTCTCTAGCTCATGGAAGGCCTCTTTAAGTGCATGAGCTCCTTGAGAAAGGTTAAGAGTGGGTGAGTTAGCCCAGTTCAACTGTCCTTGGTCCTTGGTCCTTGTTCCTTGCTCTTTGCTCTAAGCCTAGCATGCCAAATCTCCCTTAGTCATCCCAAATGTCATAAACATGACTCTCTAAGTCCTATCACTCAACACAAAGAGTTGAGATCCAGATTTATTATGAACCCCTAAAAGTTTTGTGATCGGTTTAGCTTAAGCCCTAATTGGAAGGTCAACCGGAAACCCTAAAGTCAACAAAACCCCCGTGTTCGCAACTCTAAGAAAGCAAGTAAGACATTAGTATGTAGAATAGTTTGTAATAATATAAGAAAGCTTAAAAAGATTAGATTAGTAAAACCCCAAATCGTTTTAAACCCGAGCGGATACAATTCTTGAAAAACGTGTCTCGGGGCTCAGAATAGTAAAAATATTCCAGATATACCGTTAGATTCGTAAAAATATAAGGTTTTCAAAAATATCAGTTTTATAATTTTTTGGTAAGTAAAAAATATCAGATATCACAATTATACGCATATTTTCTTACTACTGGTACTTTATTAGTCATATCTACTTTACATCATACTATTCATTTATCTCTACTTTTTCTAACACATATTCTTACACTCTATACACCTATTATCTTTATTTTTTACATTTTGCATAACTTTATTTCACATCTACTTTACTTATTATTACATTTAATCAACAAAAATACAAAAATAAAACTCTCTTCCCTCTCTCAAATAGTGGCCGGCACAGCCCCCTTGTCTCTCTCTCTCATTTTTGTCAATTTTTCTTTATTTAAATCACACAAAATTCACTCATCATTTTCCTATAAATACCTCCCTCCTCTTTCATTTCTTTCACACAATTACTACCCACAAATTTACTACCAAATCTCTCCAAAATTCTCCTCTCAACACTCTCTCCACATACACTCTCAAAACCCTCTCAAAATACTCTCAAACCACTCTTTATATACATAAAACTCATTCACACATAATACTCCAAAAGCCCTCTTTAGGTAAACTTTTCTTTACAAATTCTTCCTCCCATGTCATATAACTTTACATGACCATGGTGTGAGTTTCCAAAAACTAAATGTTATGGAAGTTACTCTATGTTCATGTATTGTTCTTGTTCATGAATATCTATTTATGTTGTTACTTTACCTTGTTCATATTATTGTTGTTATTATATCTAACTAAGTATAATTATGTATCTACATATATATATATATATATATATATTCTTTAGAGCATATAAGCTCACTTGCAATTTATTTACTTTCATGCAAAGTAATTTATTTATTTCTTTCTTTGCAATTTATTTATTTCATGTTGTTGTAAGACTAATCTCTAGTCTTAGACTTATCCTCATCAAGTCAAAACAATTTTTTTTCTTTTATTTTCTTTCTTTTTGAGACTAGTATATTTCTTAGTCCCGGGAGTCTTGAAGAAGCTAAGACTCCCAATACTTGACTTTATTTATTATTTATGTTATTTTTTCTTGTTATTATTTCTCATAATCATGCCCATAAAGGTTGTTGTCCAAACCTTTAAGCTTCAAATATACTTTTACATAAAGGAGATTTTATCCCCTAAGAATGATTTTATATGAAAGTTAGAATCTATAGTTTAACAAAAGTAAATTTGTTCTTTTCAAAACCTTAGGAAGAACTCACTACAATTCTAAAAGATACTCTTATTTTGAAAAGCTTTTTAATCATTTTTATATTACCTTGTTTTCCAAAAGAAGATGACTTTTGATACTAAAATGTTTTGCATAAAAACATAATATAAGGAAACCCCATAAAAAGGGAAAGAGTGTTTTTCAAACCAAGATTTTCCAAGTAAAGATTAAGGAAAATTGCATAGAAAAAAATTAATAGAAAAAGTGACATCGATATTGAAAAACCCTAAAAGGAAAACAGAGAAATCTAATAGTATTAAAAAGTCTTTAAGAAAAATAGTAAGGTAAACATGAAATAACTCTTTCGAAACAAAACAATCAAAATATTCATTTTAAAGGATTTACAAAATGGATTTCTTGTAAACTATGGTTTTCTACACTTTTAATTAATATTGTTTTACTCAAGAAATTTGGTTGGATAACAAACACTTGAGCATAGATAAAATGTGAGCTATATCTATGAAAAAGGAATTTCTCAATATATAGATAGCTAAGTATTTATCAAAGCAATTTTTGGATGGTTTAACATTTAAAACAAAATGCTTTTGGGATAGGAAAATTCGTGGTGAATCTGATCGCCACTTTTTTTCGGAGCCTAAATGATCTAGTTTGATGAAAATAGTTTTAGAAATGGATAGATATTTTCGAATAGATAGAAATCAGTATATTATATGCGTAATTCCGAGTTAGAATGACCAAGTTATGACCATTTTAAATTGGAATCATCTTTTATGCGAACTTTGATGTTCTTATGACATAGTTTAGACAAGTCTTAAGAAAGCTATCAAGAAATACTCATTTTGGGTATTTTCCTTGATTAGGTGATTCTGAGGAAGAATACTCGTACCTCGAGGATTATTTTGACTAAGTGGATTGTTTGAGCGACTCATCCATGTAGAAGAAGTATCGACATGGCATTGTGAGTTTATTTCCTTAAAACGCTTTACTTGATTGTGCTTGTAGTTTAGTCGCATTAGAATTAAGATAAGACAAATTAGTATATATGTGAAAATTGTTGAAAGGATTATAAGAATATCGAGGCTGGAATTGATTAAAAGTAAATGTTTGTTTTAGTATAGCACTTGATATGTATAAAATTCTATGATCACCTTAAATTTGATAATAATGATGCTATGCTATCTTAAATAAATTGATTTATGCATACCACGAAGTGAGTCACATTGCATGGGGTTATTATCCTTGGGTGAAAAGGATAGTGGCATGGTCGAAAGCAACACTTAGTGATTATGTTAAAAAACGATTGCTTGACAATATTGAATCAAACTAACGCTTGGCAGAAATCTAGAGGCATGGCTCAACCCGAGTAGACTTTATATGCTTGGCGATAATGATCGAAAGCATAACTTAACTAAAACTACTCGTTTTGAGATTATACATCAAACCCCAAATGGAGGGCGTAAATCCATTTAACATATAGTTCCCGAAAAACTATATGCCTTGTTTTCTCATGTGTATGTTGCATTTCAATTGATTGCTTAAATAACTTGTTTGAAATTTCTACTACACAAGATTTTACTTATGGAAATAATTCTCATTAAGCCTATTAGATTATACCCCTATAGATATCTTTTGTAGTTTACATATTTGTGGTTGAGGCCACGTGGACCCTACAGCCAGGTATTATCCATTTGGGTTAAGGAATTTCTTTAGATGAAGTTTAATGTTAGATAAGATGTAAACTTCTTAGAAAATCTCTTATAATAGATTTATAGTTATTTCGTAGGAGAATGCCCCTAAGACTTATAAGACAATTGTTGTGAATGAATGAATATTATGAATCCTCTTTTCTTAAATTGTTATTGTATCTTCTTAAGCTTCATAATTCCATGTATGGTCCTCTAAAGTTGTGAGAGCACGCCTTACACTTAATACTGACGCCTCTGGGAATGACTAGGGTTGTCATACTTAAGCTTTAATAATGAGTATAGCGGACTATTACATTTAAGGTATCCTTTAGGGTGTGACATTTATCCCTCTACACCTTCTAATTTTTCATTCAAAAATAAGTCTCCATATTCACATAACACAAGCCATAAAAAAATACACAGGATATCCGACATCAAACAACATAAATTGCAAAATGTCACAAGTGATTTATTTGAATTCGCAAAATGACATAAACAATGCATAACACCAATTAAAGTCTACACCTAATAAATTACCACACCAAAAACAAGATAAAGTAACACCAGATTTACAACACGTTAAATATCCGTAGCTTAAAAAACTCAAAAGCATCAATGTTACCTAAAAGGTTATTTAAAAGTAATGGCTTTAAGCAACACTTTTAAAAAAGTTGTTGCTATAATAACTTTAATGCAACATTTTAGTAACAAAAATATATTGTTACTTCTAATTTTTTGAATAAAGTCAACAAGTTGTATGAATTGTTACCTTTGGTCACCAATTTTAGCAACCATATATTAAGCTATTGTTTATAATAAGAAATACATGCAACCATTACAAAATCATTGCTTTAAATATGTAAATCAATTGAAAAGTTGCATATTGTTATTAGAGTAATTGTAAAATGATTTTCTAATATTTCTTTCATTCATATGTAAGTAGAATATATATGCAAAACTCATTAAGTTATTCTAGCAAACAAGATCTCCTAAAAAATACTCCTAATAAATGTCGATAACTATTTTACAATAATAGAAAATATTGTATATTAATTTATATATCATAACACTCACCCTTAAGTTGGAGCATAGATATTAATCATGCCCAGCTTATTACAAATACTATTAATCTTAACCCCATTCAAGGGTTGGTTAATACTATCAGCTAACTGCTCTTCAGTCTTGATGTGCCCTGTAGAAATCAACCTTTGTTGTATCTTCTTATGAATAAAATGACAATCGATCTTAATATGTTTAGTCGCTCATGGAACACAGGATTATATGCAATATACAGAGCTGTTTGATTATCACACCATAACTGAACAGGCATCGGTACCTTAAAACTAATTTCAGTTAAGTGCTAATGAGTCCATATTATTTCACATACTGATTGTGCCATAACCTTATATTCCGGTTCCCCACTTCAGTGAGATACCGTATTCTATTTCTCACTTTTCCAAGAAATTAGATTACCTCCAACAAACACACAACATCCAATAGTGGACCTCCTGTATATTTTAGATTCTACCCAATCAACATCCGAGAAACACTCAATATGATTATGTCTAAGGACCCGCTGTCACCCCTATATTGAAATAGGAGATAACGGTTCCCCAACTACATATAACCCCTAAGATTATATGTAAGGTTGCTTAAAGGAATTGTTTGAGTAATTGTTTATCTAATTCCATAAATATATTATACAATGGGAGACATAAATATTTTTTTTTTTTTAAACCTTAAGTAAAGCAACACTACCACACATTTTGGCAAAGGAAACAACTAAACTTCTAATTAGCTAAATACACACATACATATATATACATATTACATCTAAAGGCTTCTTACAAGCCTTAACCAAAATGCTCAAAACACGACCTAACTAATACTATAATTACACTATCAATCAAAATGAATCTCATCTAATCTATTACATTCATAAGGTCCATTGAGTCCATGGTCATCTCTAATCCTCTAACCCATGAAGAAAATCTTCAAAGTCGGTTCCGTACCCCATACTCGTATAGAACTCATCGGAATCATCACCTGAAATAGATAAAATATGAGCCAAAGGCCCAGTACACAAGTAACGAATACAAAATGCGAAATGGATCACACATTCTTAGGCTAAATGCACTATGCAACAATCACTTGTTCGTTAATAAGTATTTAGTTAGTAAGACAACACGGGAGTATTCAAACTCCGACAATAAGGATCTAGATACGTCTGCTCCCCCTAGTGGTCCCTACTGTTCATATAGAACTAGGCAGCCCCACCTTCCGGCTAGCCCGTAATACTAGGGGATCCTGAGTAACGCATCACGACGCTCAGGGGGTTGATATGAGTAGCTCGGATACTCATATCTCCTAAACAATTCTATCCATTAACGAGAAGTACCCTGCCCCCAATCTGAGCAGGGTGCCGCTCTCCGAACCAGATTCAACGGCAAACAACGACAATCAACACTCATATATCAATAGGATTTTCTTTATTTAAGGTAGCTTAATTTTGATATCTACCCTAGCAAAGAGACAGGCAAGTTACTGCGTACCTGATATAGCTCGGGAATTAACGGGGTTGACTGGGCGAGGATCTATCACTGTTTAAATCAATATTAAATTCACACTTAGCTTAAGCACTAGTTAACTAGTATAAAAGATAAATATATCAAAGAAATCCAAATAAATTAATAAAGGTCATAATAAAGCATTTAAACATCCTAATATACCCTAGATCGCTTAACAAATACTTAATTGATCATATGTCAAACTTCGGATAATTTTGAAAAAAGTTTTTAAAATTCAAAAGCACAGGGGATACGCCGGCAGCCAAAGCCGGCAGCTTTGAGCCGGTATTTGATACTCTGAAAATCAACACTGCCAACGCTGGCAGTGTTCAAGGGTACGCCGACTGCCAACACCTAAATTTTCAAAACGTCCAGAGAGGTCTAAGCCGTCTGCTTACTCAGATACGCGGGCAGCTTTGACACATACGTCGGCTGCCTTGATTCCCAGCGGCCAGCATACAATATGGATGAAAGAACGTCGGCTGACTTTTCAAGCGAAAGCTGGCGGCTTTCGGTCGGCATTAAGAAATCTGATTCTGTGGGCTTTCAACATCGCCTGTAGGCCGGCGGCGTAGATACTCAAATTGCCGGCGTACGTTCTGAAGAACAGACGCTGGCAATTTTTTAGCGTAAAAGCCGGCGATGTAACAAAGCGGCGTTAAGAAATTTGAATCCAACGCTGCCTCTATGCCGGCAGCGTTGAATTCCCAGGTGCCGGCGTACGTTCTAAAACAAGCCTATACGAAAATGGTCTTTGATTTCCCCTGTTTTAATACAACTTGTTCATTTTTCAAAAATTTTCCAAACTTAGTCCAAACTTTCTAAAGCTTGTTATATGATCCAAATACTATCCTAACAACATGAATTCTACTTCTAATCATCAAAACACTAATCACACTTCAATTTCACATATCTACTACTCATTCTTCAATCTTCCAAAATACTCATCCCCACACGTCCACACTCCTATAAGATATATACTACTACTCTATTAGCCACTTAATCCCATTCAAACTATCATCAATGCATCAAATCCATCTCACACCAATTATCACATCAAAATCATATCTACCCTAACATTTACAAACAACACATTATAGAGCATAAAATAAAAGATAAAGGTTGCATTGAACTCACATGATTGAATATTGGCTTGAGATGATATTCAAATCCTTAAGCTTGTAATGAATCTTGGCTTAGGGTTAAAGATTTTGGTTTGAGAAAAGGAAGAAAGAAAGAAGAAAGAAAGGAAGTAAAAATTCGTATGAAAATTGAGGCTGTCAAAAAGGAGGGTTAACTTGTCCAAATTAAAGTCAATTGTCATACAAATCTCACCATTAGGGGTATATTTGTCCTAGGTTTAATTTAGGCAAATTTCAAATGCATTTAGGTTGAATTTAAGCTCAAAAAGTGGGTCTAAATTTAGCCAAAATTTCTGTCATATATCTAAACAATTCAAAAATGAATTTACTAAATTCTAAACATAACATATGCATATTAATTTGAAAAAGACACACACATTCATTATACTATACACACATTTATAGATATCAAACAATAATATAAATTTTATAAGACTATACACATATAAAGTAACACTTTCACTAATTACATTAACTAAGCACACACACATATATATATATATCATTCCAATATCACATTGATACGCAATTTAAGGAATTCATGGCTATTTCATTATGTCCATTATTTCCATACACTAATCTAAATCCCCGAGCACTCTTTACATAACAAAGAATTTGTTCTAAAGCTGCCAAATGATGTACTATAGGAGAGGACATCAGCTGATTGACAACACTAATTGGATATTCAATATCAGGATGAGTCATTGTAAGGTAGTTCAATTTCCTAACCAAATGTCTATATCTCTTAGAATCCTTGAGTAACTCACCCTCTTTCATAAGTTGCATATTAGGAAGCATAGGAGTACTACATGGCTTAGCTCCTAATTTTCTCATCTTTGTTAATAAATCAAGCACTATTTCCTTTAAGATAGAAAAATATCCTTCTTACTCTTGTTAACTCTATAACTAAGAAATATTTTAGCATTCCTAAGTCTTTTGTTTGAAATTGAGTTTGTAGAAATGATTTGAGAGAGGAGATCCCTGCACTATCACTTCCTGTAATAATAATATCGTCAACATATAAAACAAGAAGAATCATACCAGAGTTAAAGCACCTAAATAATACAGACTAGTCTGACTTGCTCTTCTATAAGTTGAAAGCTTCAACTGCTTGACCGAATTTCCCAAGCTAGGCCCTAGGACTCTGTTTCAAACCATATAAAGATTTATAAAGATGGCAAATTTTCACTTTCTCCCCCTGAGCAACAAACCCATGTGGTTGCTCGATATAGACTTCCTCCTGAAGATCCCCATGTAAAAAAACATTTTTAATATCCAATTGATGCAGAGGCCAATCATGAGTAGCTACTATAGAGATAAATAATCGAATAGATGTTAGTTTGGTGATAGGAGAGAAAGTATTTGAATAGTCTACACCATAGGTTTGGGCACAGCCCCGAGCCATAAGACAAGCTTTGAGGCGAGCAATAGACCCATTAGGATTAACTTTAACTACAAAAGCCCATTTGCATCCAATAGACTTCTTACCTTCAAGTAAGCTTACCAAATCCCAAGTATCATTAGCATCTAAGGTATTCATTTCTTCTATCTTAGTAGCATGTTAGCCTGGATGAAATAAAGCCTCAAGAAGAGTGCGAGGGGTGGATACAGGATCAATAGAGGCAATAAAGGAATGTGAATAAGATGATAAAGGATCATATGACACAAATGAAGAAATAGGGTAAGTGCATTATCTTTTACCTTTGTGAAGAGCAATCAAAAGGTCCAAGTCATTGTCAGTTGAATCTGATGTCGAAGAAGATACTGGTGCTGGAATTATAGTGGGATAATAGCGTCTAGCATACTCATAATGAATTGGTAGGGGAGGTGGAGGTGGTAGAGGTGTAACGAGAGACATATTTGATATCTTATATGTAATACGATAAACTAATAGATTATCATTCTCTTTTGCTATATTTGTGGGTTCAAAAGATGTAGGAAAAAATGGACATTGTTCCATAATGGACACATCGATTGACACAATAAACTTGTTAAGATTAGGACAATAACATTAATACCCTTTTTGTGTATGACAATAACTCAGAAAAACACATTTGACAGCCTTAGGGTCTAGCTTAGTGACTTAAGGTCGAGTATCTCAAACAAAACATGTACATCCAAATATGCGAGGCTTAATAAGAAATAAAGATTTTGGGAGAAAAAGAATCTTATAAGGGATTTCACCATGAAGAACAGATGATGGCATACGATTAATCAAGAAACAAGTTATTGAAACAACTTTTGCCCAAAACTATTTGGGAACATGATTTTGAAACAAGAGTGCCCTTATTGTGTCAAGAAGATGCATATTTTTTCTTTCGGCTACATCATTTTGAGATGGTGTATCAACACATGAAATTTGATGAATAATGCCCTACTATGTCATGTAGGATTTGAATGTCTTGGATAAATACTCTTTGGCATTATCACTTCTTAAGGTATGCATAGAAGTATTAAAATGATTCTTAATTTCATCACAAAAGCAGTGAAATGGGAAAATAATTCAGAACGGTTTTTCATTAGGTAGAGCCAAGTCATTCAAAAATAGTCATCCAAAAAAGTCACAAAATAAAGAAATCTAATTTTGGACATAACTAGACAAGGACACCAAACATCTAAATAAACTAACTCTATTATTGACATTAGACACATAAGACTAACGATGGTGTTTAACAATTTGATATGACTCATAATCTAATGATGACACATTCTAAAATTTAGGACACATTTCTTTAAGGCAAGCAAAGAAGGATGACCAAATCGATAATGTGCTTCAAAAGGAGTCAAAACACTTGAGCAAGTAATAAGCTTAGGTACTTTCATATAAGTATCCAAAACATAAAGCCCTCCCAATGCATGTCCTTTACCTATAATTTCATTCGTCATAAGATCTTGAAAGAAAAATAATACGGAAAAATGAGACAGAACAATTTAGGTTACGGGTAATTTGGCTTACAAATATGAGATTGAATGAGAAATTTAGTAGACTTAATACAAAATATAGTGGAGTTGATGAAGTAGGATGCACAGTGCCATAACCAAGAACTGATGATGTAGATCCATCTACTAAAGTAACAAGAAGATGAGGTGTATGGTTAAAAGGTAGTGAAAAGATCATAATTACCTATCATATGATCAATAGCACCCATGTCAATGACCTATTATTACGTAGCTTAGCAGTAGTTATGATACAATGAGATGAATGCTTTAATGCTTCTTGATACTGATGAAATTGAGTAAACCCATCTATAGAAATTGTCACAGTCTCGACTGATGGTGTGATAGAGATTTATATTTGTATGAGGATGCAAATCAAACTCATAAGCACATATTTAGAGGATCATGTAATGGACTAACCCGTTATGAGATCACTACATGGATTAGTATCATAAGTGATTCTCATAATAACAATGTCAGTGTATTCTTAGAATTGAAATCACCATAGGTTCCAACATGAGGAACATTATGATTCGACTCAATCAAATGTTATATTTAACCGGAAAATTATAAAAGGTTTATAAAAAAGGGCAAAGTCGACTTAAAAGTTAGAAATGGAGTAAAAGTTGTTGCTCTAACTATTAGGACTTATGAATTGATTTTGTCTAGTGGGCTTTTGTTAGTGTTGAACAATTGCTTTTATGTTACTACTTTGAGTAGGAATATTATTTATGTTTCTTATTTAGACAATGAAGGTTTCTCATTTATTATTAAGAATAATAAATGTTCCATTTATAATAAAGACATGTTTTATGCAAATGTTGATTTACATTATTGTCTTTATGTTCTAAATATGAAACCTGATAATGGATCAATCTACAACATAAATACTAAGAAACTTAAATCCAATGATTTAAATATGACCTATATATGGCATTGTCGTCTTGACCATATAAACGAGAAACACATATCAAAGCTCCATAAATGTGGATTCTTAGATTCATTTGAAATATGCAAGTCTTGTTTATTAGGCAAGATGACCAAAGACCCTTTTAATGGGCACAATGAAAGGGCAATTGATTTATTGGGCCTAATATATACCGATGTATGTGGTTCATTAAGCATTGCTGCTAGTGGAGGTTATCAGCACTTCATCGCATTTACTGATGATTTCAGTAGATATGTATGTGTCTTTTTGATGAGGTACAAATCTAAATCATTTGAAATGTTCAAAGCTTTTCAGAATGAAGTACAAAATTAGCTTAGCAAAACAATCAAAGTACTTTGATCAGATCGAGGTAGCAAATATCTAAGCCAAGAATTTAATGACCATCTTAGAAATTGTGAAATAATTTCACAGTTAACTCCATTTGAAACACCACAATGGAATGGCGTATTTAAAAGGAGGAACAGAACCATGTTAGATATGGTTCGATCTATGATGAGTCAGACGGATCTTCTTAAATAAGAGATTTATAAACCCTCAAAAGCAAGCACTATTAAACCCATAAAACACCATCAAGCAAAACAAGAGGATTTCTAATCCCACAAGCACCATCAAACAACAACAACCTACCAAAAACATGTACCCTAGAAACCAAATAAGCAACAAAATCCAACAATTAATTCTTTTGGAAAAAAAATAAGCTCCTCACATGATAATTAAAATTACAGATCTAAAGCTATTATGCTCAAATAGTAAAAAGTACCACTCCAGTAGACTAGAAACGTCGGATAAAGGTAGGAAGAATTCTGGGATTAAAACTAAAATCGAATATGTAAAACTCTAAATCCAGTAGAAATATATGTAGAAAGGTTAATACCGTAATTTTCACTAGAGTAATAAGAAAGGAAAAAGATCTAATCGCTGCTCGCTAGGGCAACTAGAAAGGAAAACCTTAATTTTTTTTCAAATAAAAATCCTTATATTCAATAGGCTTTGATACCATGTAATTAGAGTAATTGTAAACTGATTTTTAGATATTTCTTTCATTCATATGTAAGTGAAATATATATACAAGACTCATTGAGTTATTCTAAGAAATAAGATCTCTTGATAAATGCTAATAACTATTGTACAATAATAGAAAATATTGTATACTAATTTACATATCATAACACATAGTATTAATTAAATCATTATATAAATGAAGTAAAAAAAAAAAAAGATTTAATGAGAGTGATAGGCTATTAATTATTCAATATGGCTTACTATGCTTAATGAATCTTTTCTCTAAATGAAAATTTTCTTAATAATAATCACCTAAACAAGCACTTATTGGCATATTATAAATTAAAAATTTTTTAGTAACTAAATAAAATTTATGTATTAAAATAGAATAATTTTGAGTCCTCTTTTTATTTAACAGCTTTTTTCATTAAAAAAAGTAAAATCAATATGCTATTCCTATAAAATTTAGCAAAAATAACAACTAAAAAATTAAGTAATCTTGTGGCTTTTAATTATGTAGTTATTAAATTAGAAGAGATGTCAAAAATGATGGATATCAACAAAATAAGTTTAAAAAAAAGGGGAAAATGTTTGAAATGGAAGTCATGTGAATTATGTATAAATATATTTAAATATAATTTGAAAATATTTTATCTTTTTTTAGTAAAATATAATTTTTAATCTATGATATTTTTGTTTTGTTAATTATACTTTTTTTTATTAATGAATAATACTTATTTTATGTTAATTTTTTTTATATTATAAATTAAAGAAACACATCTTTACGACACCAAAAAAAAAAAAAAGAAAACCCCTAAGGCATAGTTACAATTTGTATAACTCAATATCAATTCTAAAAACTTTTTGTCGATTGTAACCTTTGATTACCCTAATTTATCCGTAAAAAATATGTATATCTTTTTATCACCTATACGTATAATCTGTAGTACATTTCTACTGGTGTGGTTTCTTCTTTTTCCAAATTACAAACTCAAAACACAAGTTCTTTGCGGGAAAAGAAATTCTTATGATTGAATTGCAAATTTTGTACAATTAATTAGAAATAACACAATCCTTAGTATGTGGTACTTGATATTCTATTCTTATATAATTTGAAGGCTTGTGATTCTTTATAAATAAAATATATTTTTATATATGAATATAACATAAAAAATTAACATGTAATTATATATATATAATTAAATGGGTGAAAAATATGTCTACCATTTTTTATAAAAAAATTACAAAAATACAAATTAAAGAAAAAAATTACAAAATTACCATTGCTATATCGCATGTTGAAGATGCAATTACATTTCTAACATGCAATTGCATTTCTAACATGCGATATAGCGGTTATTCTGACAAATTTTTGAAAAAAGATGTATCGCATGACTAACATATGATATAGATCTGAATGTATATCATTACAATGTAATAGAAGAGGGAAAAACTACTCTTAACATGTCTTTACTTTTCTTAGTCAAACTTGGCCATATTATTGATATTCCTTTGTTCAATATATGGAATTTGCAAAATACTAATATTCCTTGGTTCAACTAATGTATCTTGATGGGATTAACAAAATAATCCCTCTAAAACTTATTTAGAAGTTACTTTTGTCCTTTGAAAAGCCACTTATTATTGTTTTTTTATATTTTTATCCTTTGTATGACTTGATAGTTTCTATCATTTAGTCCCTCTTTTGATCAGTAAAAAGCTCGAGGCCAATATGCTAGCTAGGTGTGGATTCAGTTATTAGTCACATTCTTAGTGAGGAAGTCACATACTAGGTACAAAATCTTTAAAAAGATTTGGGCTCTTCATCCTTTCTTTTCTTTTTTGAACTTCTTATGACATTAATGTGAGAGTATTTCAATTAAGGACATTGGAACAAAAAAATTTATTTTTATATATGCATATATATAATTTTTTTCATATTGCAATCATAATGAATTATATGAAAAAAGGATCTTGATATGTCCCATATCTATATTGCCCTATTAATTTGTTTGAGATGAACACATCTCTAGGAAATTGCTTTGAAATGGTAATGTGATGATGAGATATTTATGTTTGCTAAGTTGAAAATTGGTGTATGATTCAACTATAATTTTGTATGTGGAGTTCTCTCATGCACAAAATCTTATTGTGGGGTCTATAGTGTAATGTGAGAATAAAGCTACTAAAATGCCATAATTAAAGCTTGAATTAGTTTTAGCGACTAGTAAAAAGTAATTAACTTAAAACTTAGTTTTTGGTAAATTTAGTTATTAGTAATGAAATTTAAAATTTTTAATAATATTGTTTTATGCTTATAGAATCATATCTTTTTTAAATATTGTGCAGTCAAGTTTGATATGTGCACTATGCACTTAATTGGTAGACTTCTATATTTCTTGTTTCTATAAATAACCAAATATTATAAAAAGTGATGTACTTTGTATCTTAAATTGCTAACTGACAAATCCAACCAACGTTTCTTAGATAGTCTACATGGTACAATTCTGTGATTGATGTATATTGACTTTTATTAGTGATAATAAGTATATGACATTACTTTCTCTAATCTACTTTAACATTTTTTTTTTCTTTAGGGACTTTTTCTAGAATGTGTCTAATACATTCCTAATTGGCCAACATTCAAACATAAAAATCTTGTCAATAGTTTAAAATTTTTTCATTATTAAATTGTTTGGTTTAACAATAAATTCTCTATTTCTATTTGACCTTTTAACTACATGCACCAATAATAAGTTGTCTTTTGTGATTAGAAGAGAATTAAATAGGGTTTTAAAATAATTTTTAATCTATGGAATCATTCTCTGAGGTAAAATCAGCATAAGAAAGGAAATTAGATGTAACCACACATGTTTGCTTGATTCCAAATAGATTATGTGTTTTTCTTGTTTTATTAAAACGGTTCCCTTTTTTTTACTTGAGTTGGAATAATTTGTTCTTTTTCAAACCATTTGATAGGAAAAATTGCATTTAACCAGTCACTCCAAGCAAGGACACACATAAGGTAGGAAATTTAATTTATATGTTGTGATTTATAATAAATTTGTAGATGATTTATTAAAACTATTGTTTTGATCTAAAACATAATTAATCAAGTGAAAAACTAATTAAACATATTCCAAACAATTTGAGTGACTATAATTAATTGGATAAATGACTTTACTAAAGGGACTTTACTAAAGTTGGGTCTTACTCATATTTTTGGCATTACGGATAATGATAATGTTTATTTATATGAAGGAGTAAAGAGGTTTACAAAGTCAATTTTGTCACTAGCAATTTCAAAGATGATGAATGTTGATGCTTTAATGCAATATAAATTTGGATTTTATTAAGTTTGAACTATTAAGAGTTTTGTAGGTTTTTTTTCCTTAGAAGGATTTGTATAAATGTGATATCTTTTATTTATGTGATTATAATTCACCTTCACATTTTGTATGTTTTTATTAGTCAATTATATTAGTTAAATTATTATGTTCCCATTCAATATTACTATTTCTTCTACAACTTATTGAAAGCTATTAGCTGAAACATTGCAAATGAAATTTCTAGTATAAAAGGACATCATTTATATGTTAAATTTAAATTATAAAATATTTTGCTATAAATATGGTAAATAATTTATTGCATAAGATCATTACCTTTATAAAATTATTTCATTTGATCTTCTATGTGTTTTTGTTAGTTGTTGCTTATTTATAATGATGTTTCATTTTTCTAATTAAAGTATTACTTTAATATTAGCATTTCATTGCTTACAAAAAGAAAAAAATCATTGCATTTGAATAAAATCTACATTTTTAAATTTAATTAAGAAACACTCATTCTTTATTGCATAAAGCAATATAATGGTTGTCTTTTATTTTAAGCAATGAGCACTTAGAGCATTGGAACAAATTTCATTGCATAAGTCTTTAAACAACAAAATTAAGGCATGATGCAACAAATAGTGTTGATGCTGTAGCTTCAAACTACTAGAGTCTCTATATCTTGTTGAACATGTGATGTTCAATGTGTGTTTTGATGAGGAAATGCATAATTAATTACTCGATTATATTTAAATTACACTTAATTAGTAAAACAATTGTTAAATTTGTTTTGAATATGTTTGAACTTGTTTTGCGTTGTTTTTGCATGCAATACAAGTAAGTGTCGTAGCAGACACTTACCGTCCGAACACTACAGGCTTAGTGTTCGGATGTTAGTTGATTTAATTCATGTTGAGATCAAGGATGTGCATTTTCCGTCACTATCGGTCAAATGGTAGTTGTCATGCCCCGAAGGGTACCCTAAATGTGGCAGCCCGTTACATACGATATTAAAACTTAGGAATGACTTCCCAAACTCATGCAAAAGTTTTCAACACTATATGTAAGGCGTCTATCACAACCATAAGAGACACCAGTAGGATGTATAGTTTGAGATAGTAAATACAGCAAACAAGAATCTAAATAAACATCAAATTTATCATTAAGAGAATACAATCCTTACATCATCTTAGGGGTTTTTCCTTATAATTCTCCAAACAATCATACTAACAACTTAATCTTTCTCACAATAGAATCATACTAATACCAAAAGACATTAAAGAATATTTAACCTAAGATCTTCAAAAGATTCTCAAAAGCTCCTTAAATCATAATTCCACCCGGCTATATGTAGTCCTTGTTCATGAAAGATATTAGTCCTGTACAACAAATGTCTATTGGAGTATAAGCATAACTAGCTTAGTGAGAATATTTCTAAATCAACGTACTTGTATAAATAATTTCAATCAAGTTATTAACAAGCATATGAATACATAAAGCAAGTGATCAAGCAATACATATGATCTACTGAAAATCACATGTTTGAATGGATTTACTCCTCCATTCCGAGTTAGGTGTTCCAGGCTCTTTAAAACCCATCTTTAAATCCAACTCATGTAGTTTATTTCAGGCTCCTACTAGCCCATCACAAAATAGTTCTTTCAGGCTCCTATCGCCCATCTTAAAATAGTTCTTTCAGGTTCCTATCGTCCATCTTGCAGATTTTTGGCTACTGCACACCCAGCTACTAAAATCTTGTCCCATCGAGAATAGCAGCTCATGCAATGAAGCTAACTACGTGATATGCATGAATCAATTAATATAATTCATAATATATGATTAGAGTAATTTAAAAGTGACCACAGAATTTGCATGCACTCCAACAGAATAATAGTAACACATAAGTTAATTAACAACGATTCAAGCCTCGATATGCTTAACATTCTTTCAATCAATATTATCATACATAATTCATTTTCATCTTTTCCTACTTCTAGTGCCTTTAGCTACAAGCACAACCAAGTACGAAAAAGATAGGAAATAAACTCACTTGGCCATGAGGATCTATCTTTCTTACGGATGAGTCGATAGATAAATCCACTAATCAAAATAATCCTTCGGGTATGAATACTCCTCCTCGGTTCCACCTAATAAAGAAGAATACCCATAATGAGTATTTCTTATTGATTCTATGGTACTTATAAAAAATTATGTCATAAGATCGTTAAAATTCTCGTAGAAGGTAATTCCAACTTAAACTGGCCAAAACTTGGTCATTTTACCTCGGAATCACGCAAATAATTTATCATTTTCTACCTACTCGAAAAGATCTATTCATTTCTAAGATTATTTTTGTCATAAAAAGACATTTGGGTTGCAACTAACAAGGTACAGAATAGTTACGAATTTATAGTTCACAAAATATGATTTTTCCAAACTTTACTTTACTCAAAATTTCTTAGGAAAAATATATGGATATATCTATATATTATATATATAGTTGAAAAATCCTTTGGACATATATTTATGCTCATATGTATGCATGATTTTGATAGTGTTGTCTCAATATCAATTTGTCTTTGATGGTTTTTAAATAATAAAACTTTTGAGAATTTCTCCTTTTTAAATTGTTAGAAGGAAAACAAAAATATATTTGAGTTGTTATGAGCAAATGTTTTCCTATTCCATTTTCTTACTTTTCAAAAGTAAATTCATTGGTTCTTTAAGTTATCTATTAACTTTATTTCTAATGATTAAAAATAAGCATTTCAAAAATATTCTTTAAGTTTCAAATATTTGAAGTTGTGTTAAATGTATGTTTTCCTTTAATTTTTATATCATTTCTCCTTTTTAGAAAATAGATATACCTTAAAAACTTTACTTTATTGACAAATTTTATTTTTCTTAGTTGATTTCTAAAATAGTGACTTAATTTTATCTTGGTTTGAAAAACTTGTTTTATACTTAATATTTGTTAAGGAATAGAATGACTCCTTTAGACAAGTTTATAAGAAAAGCTTTCTTAAAGAATTGTTAACATTAAAACTTAGCAAAAATTTCATTTTAATTTTTAAAAGAGAAAATCAATTTAAGTTTTGCAGAAACTTTCTTAATATATGATTTTCGAAGTCTATAGTGAACCTATTAAGTTTTATAAAAAGGTATGGTTGAGTTAAAATCTTTTAATGTTAAAAATCATTCCTTTATGGAGCTTTTAGTTTGGTTTATAAAAGAAAAGAATTTCTTTTATTATTTTGAAGAAATCTACATTACTAGTTCTCTTAGAATTTATGGTTAGCTTATCCTTTAAAAAGAGTCAAAACAAAACTTATATCTTTTTGTTGAAACTTCCTTTTGTTAAGAAATCTAGTTTCCTTTGCTTTACTTAAGAAAGAACCCACTTTTATTTTCTCTTAAGACAATAACAATCATGCATGAATATGTAGCAATGTAAAGGTAGAGATAATACATAATAAGATAAAAAAAATTACTTGGAAGTAAATAAACATAATAATAAAATAGTCAAGCATTGAGAACCTTAGCTTCATCAAGGTATCCCGATCATGTATTGGGAGCCTTAGCTTCATCAAGGCAACCCGAGACTAAGAATGGACTAGTCCCAAAAGAAAAAAGAAAAGAAAGGAAAAGAAAATTGTTTTGACTTGATATGGACAAGTCTAACACTAGAAAGACTATTTTTAATAAATTACATAAAACAAGTAAATAAATAAATTGCAAGACATGAAAGTAAATAAATAACATATGAGCTTATATGCTCTAAATAAATATATATCCATAGTATACATAATCTTATATAAGTTAGATTAGAAACAAATAATAATAATAATAATAACAACATAATATTAACATAAAGCAAAGAATAGAAACATGAATAAAAAAAACATGAATAAATTGTTGGTTCTTTAACTCTCATGAATCTAAGAAACATACACTAAACTCATGTTAAGTTATATGAACATGATAAAGAATATAGGTTGAATTTTTTCCTAAGGTTTTATGGAAGGTTTGAAAAGAGATGAATGGGTTTTGTGTTTGATTTTCTCCTTGAATAGTAGAAATGGGTAGAGAGTATTTTGTGAGAGATTTGTTGGAGAGAGGTTTTGAGAGAGTATTTTGGTAGAGTTTTGTTATGTAAAATGGTTGTGTGAAAGAATTAAGGAGGAAGGGGGTATTTATAGAATTTTTGGAGTGAATTTTGAATGTAATAAAATAAATTGAAAAAGAAAAATAATATATGTGAAGAGAGAGGGGGTCGGCACCTACATGAGAGAGAGAGAGATGATTTTTTTTTTGTTTTGTAATTTTTTGTAAAGAAAAGAAATAAAGTGTAAATTTTTTATGTGAATAAAGTTGTATTGGTAATATAAAAAGTAAGAAAATAGGTATGTAGGTAGTAAGAAATAGGTGTAAGAAAAAGTAGAGATAGTGAAATAGTAATGAATAGTAGGAATAGTACTATGAATTGTAGACTAGATATATAAAATACCGAGAGTAATAAAAATACACGTAAACGAGCTATATCTGTTATTTTTAGTTGCCGAAAAATTCTAAAACTGATATTTTTGAAATCCTTATTTAATTACGAGTCTTTTGGTGTTATCGAAATATTTTTAATATTCCGAGCTCCGGGACACATTTTTCGAGAACTGATCCCGATTGAGTCCGAAGTACACTCGAAATTCGCGAATATGATATTTTTATATTATCCTATGTTATTACAAACTATTTTAAGCTACTAACTTAATTTCGTTTTCTAGGGTTTGAGAACGCGAGATTGCCGGAGTTGAAATTGCTTGATTATCTTGGTCTTTGTTGATTTTTGAAACTCTGGTTTGACTAGGGTTAGGGTTTAATCTAACTTTGCCCTAGAAATTTAAGGGGTTTATATTCGGAATCAGATAAGTGATCTTTTTTATGTTCGGGTTTTCAAATTAAACAATTATTGAACTCTCTATTTTTGTTTTTGAAAATTCTCTTATGAAATCCCGTGATCGAAATTGTTTAAGGTTCGGTTTCAACTTGAGTTAGATTTTAGGGTTTCGATTTTGTATTCCGAAACCATTATCGAAAATTTTCGAGGGCTTACAACCTACCCCCCTTAAAGAAAGTTTTGTCCTCAAAACTTGACTCATAATCTTGCTCATGATGTATACCTGATTTCTTCAAAGAGTTTAACATTTCTCCATGCGAATTTGCTCTTAATGTCTTTATGGTTCCCAATTTTAGTCTCAAGACCTTGTTACTTCTAATCCGTCTAACTCCTTATCGACTCTTGGCTTTTTCTTTCTTTCAGCTCAGAGTATTGGTTACTGTATTCCTTGTCTTTCGCATAAAAGCTTATTCCAAGATTGCGGTCTTTTATATACTCCTAACCATTTCTTCTACCACGTGTTCAATTCCTTTATCAAAATGAGTGCTCAGGGTTCTGTTGACCAATATAATTTCCTTATCCTTGATTATTCAAATATCATTTCCAAAAAGTAAACTTTATCATGATTAACACTATATCATGCTGTCGAGCAATTCTATTCTTTTGTTCCCAATTATCAAGCAATGTAAGCAATTACACATTCGAGACCATTTCCCGATGTGTGTCCATGTATTGTCTAGGACCCTTTTTAACCTTTACCATTGTTGTGAAGTTAGCTTGTTACCTTAGTCCTTGAAAATTTTGTTCCTTTTTTATCCGTTCATGCTATTCCTTATTTGTTCCTGAGCTTTCCGAGTACTGTGTTATTACTGCTGATTTTATTGTACTTTTATGTCTAAACTCATGTATCCATTCTTTTCCTTTACAAAGAGTACCAGGCTTCTCAATGTGAGAAACTTAGCCTATCCATTTCTTAGCCCAAAACTCTTGTAGTTACTTCCTTAGCTTTTTCTCAACTTGATAGGTGTGATATAGTATAGTGTTTAATCATAGGCTCAGTATTCCTTACCAAGCCAATTTTCAATATTTATCTCTTACTTAGGAGGCGATTCAAGTAGCTCATCTTGGAAAACCTTTAGGGAAACTTGATGATAATGGGGATTTTGTCTAGATTGCGTTTTCTCCCTTTTTACTCTTTTTATTCCCAAGTCCTCATCATCATTCTTTTACTAACTCGATCGAATTTAGCTCATGTCTCCTTAGACTTATAAATCCATCTACGGATGTTTCACTCTTTCCCGTTCCATAAATCCCACTTTCTTATTTTGGTGGTCAATCGTATTCTTATTGGAAGATGATCTAACTTGTTCTTTGTGGCTACTTCATATTTATTTAATCTCAATATTATAAGGTTTGCTGGGAGGAGGCATCCTTGAATTTTTTTTTTCCAGGGGACAATTTTTGAAAATTTTCCTTATCGTCACCACTTGTAGGATTCTTTATTTCGTTTTCAGGGGTTTTACTCCATCATCCAACTGTCATCCATTGATCTATGTACATTTACGAAACTAAAGAAAACACTTGATTGAGGGTTAACACTGACCTGTGGTTGGGTCATATCCGTAGTTGTCCTCATCCTCAAGGGCAGCTAACTCTACATCCATTGACCTAAGTTGTAGACCTCATTCCATGCATAGAAGTCTCAGCACAACTTCCATTCCATCTCTAGTCCTCATTCTTGTTGGAGCAGGTCCTCTAGATGGTCCAGCTAATCCGATGGTGGCATTCCTCATTTATGGACATTCCTTAGCAAAGTGCCTGGTATGTCTGCATACGAAGCAAATGGAGGATGCTTTCTTTGGACACTCCTGCTTTGTGGTTTGGGTCTCCACAAAAGTAGCACTTATCTTGTAATTCAGGACATCTTTTCGGGTAGTGGGTACCTTGGCATTTCCAACAAATTATGTTCTTCAGTGCTTCTCCTCTTTCACTAACACTTTCTCTAAAACCGTTGTTCGGCCTAAATCTTTTTTAGGGTTGATCAAAACTTGGTTCTTCATGAAATCTCTTTCTAATAACATGGATCTTCCTTTCTGGTGCATGTGTGTTTCTCCTTTTCGCTCCCTCAATAATTCGAGCTCTTTCTACCAATTCTCAAAATTTCTTATATCAAACTCTACCAACTTCATCCACAGCTCCTCGTCTAGTCCATTCAAAAAGACTTGCCTTTTGAGCTTCTTACTATACTTGTACGAGTCAGGTGCATACTAAAGTAGTCGACTGAACTCGGTCTCATACTGTTCCACCGTTCTGCCTTGTTGTGCAATATTCAAGAAGTCTGAGCTATACTGAACTCGAAGGCTGCCTGGGAAGTAGTTCTCCAGAAACTCATGCCGAAACATCTCCCAGGTGATTGGATGCATCAATTCCCTACTCTTGGATTCCCACCATACACGAGCATTTAGGCGAAGCATATAGGTTCTATAGGTTATCTTTAGGAGTTCTAGCACCGAATGACCTTTCTGTTTGTGCAAGCCAATCTTCTGCCTCGTCAGGTTTGCCAAAGGCTCCATCGAAGTATCTGTTACTCTTGATAAATTCTGGCAAAATGTTGTGGTATGGTCCTGGCGGTGGCGGTGGCGGTGGCGGGGTGGCGGTGGTGGTGGTGGCATAGGCATGGTATGGGCTTGCTCATTCTGTGGTGTAGGCACTTCCACGAACGCTTGACGATCGCTTTGGGGTGGGGTCAGAGCAGGTGCGTGCACATTCTGTTACTGCACAAGAATGTTCAACAATTGTGCTATCTGTTCAACGGTGGCTTGATTGTCAACCGGTGGATTCGGTGGTAGCGTAGCCTGCGAATTTGGAGGAGTAACTTCGGGTTGATTTCCTTCCTTAACTGGTTGATTTGAAGACTGTTAATCGCAGTGTCATCCCTTTCCAGTACGGCTGTTTCAATGTTATAATTACGTAAGCTCTTTCTTTTCTCTCAACTTATTAAGTTTTATCGCGATATTTAACGGAAATCTAGAACAATCATGATTATCAAAACACGGAAATTTACATAATCAAAAGCATAATAAATAAAATTCAATTAACCATAAAAGAAAATTTTATTCAATAGAAACATAGAAAACTAAAACATAAAAGACTAGAACTTTATAATTGAAAAAAATCAAATTCATTGAAATAAAATCGTATAATGAATGCTCAATAAAAAGTTGTAAGTAAATTAAGAATTCCAAAATAGAATTTCATAAAACTTCAAAATAGGATATCTTTTAAGAAATTTGTACAAGGGAAAAAGACATAGCAAGGATATTATAAAACAACGTTTTAAAAAGGATTCTTTAATTCACTGGTTATCTTCTAAACTCTTAACTACTATCTTTAATTAAATCTTATTTAGTTAACTAAGGCGCTATGCTTCGGGTAGATGCGATGCTCTCTCCTTGTCTTGACAACCTCCTCTTGTGCTCACGAACTCATGTTTGGTTCCGACTTGTCTTCTTAGAGCTCCTGTTTCATCTTTTAGTAACGGATGTGGGATCCTCATCTTTTGGGCATGCGACGGGCGTACCAACAGTTAAAACTAGATTATATAGTCTTTTTATTTGTTTCTTTAATCAAAAGCAGGATTTTCAAAAGTGATATTTTCTTGTGATTAAAAACAGTTTGGGAAAATTCATTCAAAGTCAGAAACTACTTATGTTTTTGGGTGAGATCGTAAAATACGGGACTTTCCCACTCAATATCATAATATCCGGCTTGCTACGGTTCTAAGACTTTCTAAATTGTTTTTATCTTATTGGACAAGGTGGTTTCATAGGATTGTTAGGTTTTCCCCTTATTCTACCTATGGTTCCTTTATCCTATGATGAAAAGTCTATCTATCTTTTCTACTAATCTTTCATCTAAATACTAATAACTTCACAAGGATCTCCCTATCACACTCATGAATTATTCCTATGCTTATCATGCTTCTAAGACTTCCATTCCTAAACCTATGATTTTCTTCCCTGATCTTGATGCTCTGATACCACTTAAACTGTCACGCCCCGAAGGGTACCCTAAACATGGCAGTCCGCCACATACGGTATTAAAACTTAGGAATGACTTCTCGAAGTCACGCGAAAGTTTTCAACACCATATGTAAGATGTCTATCACAACCATAGGAGACACCAGTAGGATGTATAGTTTGAGATAGAAAATACAGCATACAAGAATCTAAATAAACATCAAATTTATCATTAAGAGAATACAATCCTTACATCATCTTAGGGGTTTTCCCTTATAATTCTCCAAACAATCATACTAACAACTTAGTCTTTCTTACAACAGAATAATACTAATAGCAAAAGACATTAAAGAATATTTAACCTAAGATCTTCAAAAGATTCCCAGAAGCTCCTTAAATCATTATTCCACCCGGGTATATGTAGTCCTTGTTCGTGAAAGATATTAGTCCTGTACAACAAAGATCTATTGGAGCATAAGCATAACTAGCTTAGTGAGAATATTCCTAAATCAACGTACTTGTATAAATAATTTCAAGAAAGTTATTAATAAGCATATGAATGCATCAAGAAAGTGATCAAGCAATACATATGATCTATCGGAAATCATATGTTTGAATGGATTTACCCCTCCATTCTGGGTTAGGTGTTCCAAGCTCTTTAAAACCCATCTTTAAATCCAACTCATGTAGTTTATTTCAGGCTCCTACTAGCCCATCACAAAATAGTTCTTTCAGTCTCCTATCGCCCATCTTAAAATAGTTGTTTCAGGCTCCTATCGCCTATCTTGCAGATTTCTGGCTACTGCACACCCAGCTACTAAACTCTCGTCCCATCGAGAATAGTAGCTCATGCAATGAAGCTAATTACGTGATATGTATAATTCATAGTATATGATTAGAGTAATTTAAAGGTGACCACAGAATTTGCATACACTCCAACAGAATAATAGTAACACATAAGTTAATTAACAACGATTCATGCCTCAGTATGCTTAACATTCTTTCAACCAATATTATCATACATAATTCCTTTTCATCTTTTCCTACTTCTAGTGCCTTTAGCTACAAGCACAACCAAGTACGAAAAAGATAGGAAATAAACTCACTTGGCCATGAGGATCTATCTTTCTTACGGATGAGTCGATCGATAAATCCACTAATCAAAATAATCCTTCAGGTATGAATACTCCTCCTCGGTTCCACCTAATCAAGAAGAATGCCCATAATGTGTATTTCTTATTGATTCTATGGTACTTATCAAAAATTATGTCATAAGATCGTTAAAATTCTCGTAGAAGGTAATTCCAACTTAAACTGGCCATAACTTGGTCATTTTAACTTGGAATCGCGCAAATAATTTATTGTTTTCTACCTACTCGAAAAGATCTATTCATTTCTAAGGTTATTTTTATCATAAAAAGCCATTTGGGTTGCAACTAACATGGTACACAATAGTTATGAATTTATAGTTCATAAAATATGATTTTTCCAAACTTTACTTTACTCAAAATTTCTTAAGAAAAATATATGGATATATATATATAGTTGAAAAATCCTTTGGACATATATTTATGCTCATATGTATGCATGATTTTGATAGTATTATCTCAATATCAATTTGTCTTTGATGGTTTTTAAATGATAAAACTTTTGAGAATTTCTCCTTTTTGAATTGTTAGAAGGAAAACAAAAATATATTTGAGTTGTTATGAGCAAATGTTTTCCTATTCCATTTTCTTACTTTTCAAAAGTAAATTCATTGGTTCTTTAAGTTATCTATTAACTTTATTTCTAATGATTAAAAATAAGCTTTTCAAAAATATTCTTTAAGTTTCAAATATTTGAAGTTGTGTTAGATGTATGTTTTCCTTTTATTTCTTATATCATTTCTCCTTTTTAGAAAATAGATATACCTTAAAAACTTTACTTTATTGACAAATTTTATTTTTCTAAGTTGGTTTCTAAAATAGTGAGTTAATTTTATCTTGGTTTGAAAAACTTGTTTTATACTTAATATTTGTTAAGGAATAGAATGACTCCTTTAGACAGGTTTATAAGAAAAGCTTTCTTAAGGAATTGTTAATATTAGAACTTAGCAAAAATTTCATTTTAATTTTTAAAAGAGAAAATCAATTTAAGTTTTGAAGATACTTTCTTAATATATGATTTTTGAAGTCTATAGTGAACCTATTAAGTTTTATAAAATGATATGGTTGAGTTAAAATCTTTTAATGTTAAAAACCATTCCTTTATGGAGCTTTTAGTTTGATTTATAAAAGAAAAGAATTCCTTTTATTATTTTGAAGAAATCTACATTACTAGTTCTCATAGAATTTATGGTTAGCTTATCCTTTAAAAAGAGTCAAAACAAAACTTATATCTTTTTGTTGAAAATTCCTTTTGTTAAGAAATCTAGTTTACTTTTCTTTACTTAAGAAAGAACCCACTTTTATTTTCTCTTAAGACAACAACAATCATGCATGAATATGTAGCAATGTAAAGGTAGAGATAATACATAATAAGATAAAAAGAATTACTTGGAAGTAAATAAACATAATAATAAAATAGTCAAGCATTGAGAACCTTAGCTTCATCAAGGTATCCCGATCATGTATTGGGAGCCTTAGCTTCATCAAGGCAACCCGGGACTAAGAATGGACTAGTCCCAAAAGAAAAAAGAAAAGAAAAGAAAAGAAAATTGTTTTGACTTGATATGGACAAGTCTAGGACTAGAAAGACTAGTCTTAATAAATTGCATAAAACAGGTAAATAAATAAATTGCAAGACATGAAAGTAAATAAATAACATATGAGCTTATATGCTCTAAATAAATATATATACATAGTATACATAATATTATATAAGTTAGATTAGAAACAAATAATAGCAATAATAATAACAACATAATATTAACATAAAGCAAAGAATAGAAACATGAACAAAAACAAAACATGAATAAATTGTTGCTTCTTTAACTCTCATGAGTCTAAGAAACATACACTAAACTCATGTTAAGTTGTATGAATATGATAAAGAATATAGGTAGAATTTTTGCCTAAGGTTTTATGGAAGGTTTGAAAAGAGATGAATGGGTTTTGTGTTTGATTTTCTTCTTGAAGAGTAGAAATGGGTAGAGAGTATTTTGTGAGAGATTTTTTGGAGAGAGGTTTTGAGAGAGTATTTTGATAGAGTTTTGTTATGTAAAATGAATGTGTGAAAGAATGAAGGAGGATGAAGGAGGAAGGGGGTATTTATAGAATTTTTGGAGTGAATTTTGAATGTAATAAAATAAATTGAAAAAGAAAAATAATATATGTGAAGAGAGAAGGGGTCGGCACCTACATGAGAGAGAGAGAGATGATTTTTATTTGTTTTGTAATTTTTTGTAAAGAAAAGAAATAAAGTGTAATGTTTGATGTGAATAAAGTTGTATTGGTAATGTAAAAAGTAAGAAAATAAGTATGTAGGTGGTAAGAAATAGGTGTAAGAAAAAGTAGAGATAGTGAAACAGTAATGAATAGTAGGAATAGTACTATGAATAGTAGACTAGACATATAAAATACCGAGAGTAATAAAAATACGCGTGAACGAGCTATATCTGTTTTTTTTAGTTGCTGAAAAATTCTAAAACTGATATTTTTGAAATCCTTATTTAATTATGAGTCTTTTGGTGTTATTGGAATATTTTTAATATTCCGAGCTTCGGGACATGCTTTTCGAGAACTGATCCCGATTGAGTCCGAAGGACACTCGAAATTCGCGAATATGTTATTTTTATGTTATCTTATATTATTACGAACTATTTTAAGCCACTAACTTAATTTCGTTTTCTAGGGTTTGAGAACACGAGATTGCCGGAGTTGAAATTGCTTGATTGTCTTGGTCTTTGTTGATTTTTGAAACTTCGGTTTGACTAGGGTTAGGGTTTAATCTAACTTTACCCTAGAAATTTGAGGGGTTTATATCCGGAATCAGATAGGTGGTCTTTTTCATTTTCGGGTTTTCAAATTAAACGATTATTGAACTCTCTATTTTTGTTTTTGAAAATTCTCTTATGAAATCCCGTGAATGAAATTGTTTAAGGTTCGGTTTCAACTTAAGTTAGATTTTAAGGTTTCGTTTTGGTATTCCAAAACCATTATTGAAAAATTTTGGGGGCTTACAGTAGTGCTTGGCATTCAACCAGTACATGTTTTTCCTTACAAGTTTTCTAGTATCGTCCGGACGCTATGTGAAGATGCAACATACTGTTCGGACAGTAAGCTGTAGAAATATAGCCGTTTGACCATTTCCTTTCTAACCATTTTTGTGTGTTTTATTTGTAATTGTTAGAAGGCTTAAAGATGTTATAAATACAAGTGTTTAGGGTCTTATAGATAGGTTCTATAGCTTAATTATTGCAAGTATTTCCTTGTAAACTCTCTCTACAAGCTTTTATTGTAGATTGTAATATTGTGTGAGTAAGAGCTAGGTGTAGTAATAAGTGTGTTGTATTTGTTATCCTTAGTCAAGCGCTAGACTAAGTGAATTGTGAGTGTGTTGGTGAAGTCTTGAGTTGAGTTTAGTGTATTTAATTTTTAAAGACTCAACTCAAGCATTTGTGTTGTTGATGTGTTGAAGTTTTCTTTTGAGGTAAATTGTTGGTAAGAATAAAGTAAAGTCCTCCATTAAGGAAGACAATTATTGTGGATCATGGAGACTAGGGGGCAGATCGAACTCCACGTTAAAATCATAGTATAAACTTTTCTTTCCATGTCTATCTATTTATTATTTTTATTATATTTGTTGTTGTGCATGAATTAGGCATTAAGCTTAAAAAAAGAAATCGTTTTTAGTGCATAATCCTTATTCTTTAGGTATTACTTAGTTTCTATAATTGGTATAAGAGCTAGGACTCTAGGATAAGTGCTTAATCGCATTTAGAGTTTAAGATCATGTGTAGTAACACCTTAAGTTTTATGGAAGGACAAGCAATTAATTGACTACCCACCTTAACCGGAACACATTATGCTTATTGGAAATGTAGAATGAAGATTTTATTAAAAGCTCAACATATTTTCTTGTGGGGTGTTATAGAAAATAGGCCATAGTTATTGAAGGAAAAAATGAATCAAATTATACTAAGGCTAAAAAGAGAAAGTTCAATTAAATGAAGTTGCTATGAATATAGTATATTGTGGTTTAAATGAAAGTGATTTCAGTAGAATATATACTTGTAATTTGGCTAAAGAAATTTGGGATAATTTAGAAACCACTTATGAAGGTTCCATTAGAATGAAAGATACAAAAATTAGCCTCTTATGGGGAGAATTTGGAAATTTTAAAATAAAGGCTAATGAATCTATTGATGAAATACACGATAGATTCATAAATATTATGAATCAATTGCCTACTCTTAGCAAGCATCTATTAACTTGGAAATTAACTCCAAACTTCTTAGGTTCTTGCCAAGGGAATGGGAGGTGAAGAGGACCGCCATTGAAGAGGCACATGATTTGAGCATAACGAGTAAGAAAGAACTTCTTGGAACCCTCAAGACTCATGAAATGATCAAAAAGCATAGAGAAGAGTCAACCAAGAAGGAAATTGCACTAAAAGCCTCTTGTGCAAGCTCAAGTGAAAAGGAGGTAGAGAGTGAGGAGAATGATGAGGAGTTAAACAAGCTTACAAAGAAGTTCACTATGTTCTTGAAGGTAACTGGATGATGAAGAAGGATGATTACAACTCCTCAAAATAAAAAAGGAAGACTATCATGTGCTTTAAATGCAATCAACCAGGACATGTTCAACAATATTGCCTAAATATAAGAAAAGGAAGCAAAGTAGAGAAGAAGAAAGCATATATGGCTACTTGGAGCAATGAAGACTCATCTAACTCGGATGAAGATGTATGCTTGATGGCTATTGATGATGAGGTATGTTCAAATTCCTCACATGTTCCTTATGATGAAATAGTTGATATGTACGATAAAGTATGTAATGAGCTAGTGATGATGAAAAAGAAAAATAGCATGCTTACATCACTAATGAAGAAAGTAGGAGATGAAATGGATATTTTTAAAAATGAGTATGAGGGAATTAAAATCGAAAATGAAAAGTTGCATGAAGAAATTGAAAAATGCTATATTGAATGATAAAAATAAGAAGTTGAGAGGAAAGAATGAAAAATTGAAAATCGAAAATGATTTACTCGACATTGAGGTTAAAACTTTGAGTGGTGATGATAATGTTGCATGTGGTACTAGTAGTAATGAGGAAATTCTAAAAGAGCTAGATGGTTTAAAAATTAAAAATGAAAAGTTGAAGACTAGCTTAAGTGATGCAAATGCTACCATAGCCAAATTCACCAGGGGAGAAAATAATTTAAGTACTCTTGTTGGAAAGCAAAAATTTGATTTTAACAAATATGGAATTGGCTATGATATAAATAATAGTTGTAAGAATCATAAAACTAAATTTGTAATAGCAACTTATGGTACTTGTAACTATTGTGGCAAACTTGGTCATATTGCACAATATTATGCAATAACAAAAGTCATGCATTTGAGTCACATAAGCAAGTTTGTTTAGGTACCAAGAAGAGAAATTCTTTTTTTTACTATCCAAAAAGGACCCAAGAAAAATGGGTACTAAAGAGATAAATGTGTTTTATGTAGATACCTAAAGGGGCTTCAAGGGTGAAAACAAAGTACAACTTCAATTTGCTTGAGTTTAATGGTTTGGTCTTGATGCTTATAGATACAATGTGTTGATACGCTTGGATGAGCAATTTCTGTTGATTGAGAAGTTTTTATGTATGACTTGAACTAAATTTATGTTAATATTGGGTTTTTTATGCATGAAAATGGTTTCTCATATTTTTATGCATAAACAATATTTAGACATGTGTAATGTTGCTGGTGCTTCTCTCTTTGTATGGCGTGTTTTCAATTTTTCTTTTTAATGAGTCCATAGGAGGAGAAATATTTACATAATTAACATATTTTCTTTGAAAATTAAGTGTAACTTGCAAGTCCTTTAGTTAAGCATCAAAGTTTCAAACTTATTTGCTAAAATTCTTTTACAACATAGATGCTTAATTGAGGGGGAATATTAAATTGAGAGAGAGTTAATTGTACATGATTGTCCTCATCAAAAAGAAGGACATTGTGGAACATGGGATGTTCAATGGGTGTTTCGATGAGAAAATGCACAATTAATTACTCGATCATATTTAAGTTACACTTAATTAGTAAAACAAGTGTTGAATTTGTTTTGGATATGTTTAAACTTGTTTTGATTTGTTTTTACATGCAATACAAGTAGGTGTTATAGTAGACACTTACCGTCCGGACACTGTAGGCTTAGCGTGCAGATGCTAGTTGATTTAATTCATGTCGAGAGCAAGGATGTGCATTTTTTGTCACTATCGGTCGGATGGTAGTGCTTAGCGTCCGACTAGTACATGTTTTCTTACAGCTCTTCTAGTATCATCCGAACGCCATGTGAAGACGCAACATACCATTTGGGCAGTACAGAATACCATTCAAACGATAAGTTGTAGAAATATAGCTATTGGACCTTTTCCTTTTCGACTTTTTTGTGTGTTTTATTTGTAATGGCTAGAAGGCTTAAAAATGTTATAAATATAAGTGTTTGGGGTCTTATAGATAGGTTTAGAGCTTAATTATTGCTAGTGTTTCCTTCTAAACTCTCTCTACAAGCTTTATTGTAAATTGTAATATTGTGTGAGTGAGAACTAAGTGTAGTGCTAAGTGTTTTGTATTTGCTATCCTTAGTCAAGCACTAGATTAAGTGAATTGTGAGTGTGTTGGTGAAGTCTTGAGTTGAGTCCAGTGTGTTCAATTTGCAAAAACTCAACTCAAGCATTTGTGTTGTCGATATGTCGAAGTCCTCTTTTGAGGTAAATTGTTGGTATGAATAAAGTGGTGAAGTCTTCCATTGGAGAAGGCAATTATTGTGGATCATGTAGACTAAGAGCAGACCGAACTCCACATTAAAATCACGGTGTAAGCTTTCATTTTCCTATCTATCTATTTATTATTGTTGATTATATTTGTTGTTGTGCATGAATTAGGCATTGAGCTTAGAAAAAGAAATCGTTTTTAGTGTATAATCCTTATTCTCTAGGTGTTACTTAGTTTCTACATATCTCTAAACAACATATCAACTAGATCACTTGTCTCTTGATTAATGATTTGCATCTTAATCCCCATAATCAACTGCGAGATCATAATAGGTGAGTCATAAATAGTAAATGCATTGTTTATGCTAAAAAGTTGAAAGAGTGAATTGGAGTTTAGTATGAAATATGACACTTAAATGCAGATGCTTAAACATTGCAATTCACAGGCATATTTACAATTAAATGCAAAAAAAAATTATTAACTATTCTTAATTTTATGTGACAAAAGAAATATATAATATAATACATATATCTATAATGTTAGGTATTTCCTAACATCAAGTTTAAGTATACAGCTCTATGTAGGGACAACACCTCACAAAGATCATTAAGAAGGTCACGTTAGCATCACAAATACTCCTAATCCACTAAGCATAGCTAATCACAATCAACATATCATTTATTATTATTGGTTGAATATTGATTAAATCAATTCAATTTGTTATACTAAATGTGCACACGAAATAAACACGGTATTCATATACTTGGTATCAGAGTCACAAAGGGCAACGAATCCTTATAACTCTTATGTCTAAAAGTGAAACATGTTCACTAGTCTTAAAATACTCACTAAGTTGTATAATCTTGTCAAAGCATTAATTATAAGATAAACAATCAATAAGAGCAATTCATAACTTTAGAAACCAATAATGTTCCAATAAATTTGAAAGTCAAGTTATAATAACAAAAAGTTGAAAACAATAAATATTTAAAAACATAGGTATTGCATTTGATGGGTAGAAGATGTTTAATAATTTAGTTTTCAAAAAAGAAAGAAAAAAAAAAGAATCATCTAAACAAGTTTTGGATTTAAAAGAACCAGCTTGCAAGTTGATAAAATCATATTTCACTCATTTTTCCTTGAACAAATCATGATTATCTATTATAGATTTTATAAAAATCAAGTGGAATTGATACTTTAGTGTGCTTGAATTGTTATTGTAGGCCTTGAAGGATTAAACAATCAAAGTCAAGCAAATTGGAGAAGTTTTGTGCAAATTTAGACTAAAACAGAAGCAACACCAGCACTTCTACAATTCAGCACTGCTAGCGTTGAAATGCAAAATACCGGTCTTCGATCAACAAAGCAAAGACGTTAGTGTTCAAAGTAAAAATTCACCAGCATTGAGGAAATTAAAACGTACGTTGGCTCCTACAGATCCTAAGCCGCCAGCATTGAAGATGGCGTACACGAAAAATTGTTCTTGAAAATTAATTTTCACATTAAAGATCGGCCAAATTTAATTCAAGGCCACTAGCCTTTAATGCCAGCGTAAATCCCCTGTAACCCTTCATATATGTTCTTCTTATTGTATCATTTGTTGGGAATTAGATAACCTAAGCACAAAAAAATACAAATTCTCTCCTTGCTCCTAGATCTAGATTAGGTAGAACACTAGAAAAATTTTTGTTTTAATTTCTTTGCGGATTCCACATCGGGATTCAAGTAGATAACGTCATTTGGATTTGGATTTCAAGAATAGGATTCCATTGCTAAGGTTTTTTTTTTTCTTATATCCTCTTATTAGATGTTATTTGATGCTTGATTCCTTTGATCTTAATCAGTTTTGAGTTGTTGATTTAATTCATATGATTGATGATTACTCCTGTTGATTAAATCTTTGTTCATATTCGGATTATCAATGTTATTTCACAAATCATGCAATTTTGGCTTAAATTTGGAATTCATGAATGATTAGGATTGTAATTGGAAAATTCTCTTCTAATCAATTTTTGTGATTATCTAATTAGGATTGCATTTCACATAGGGATATAGGTTGTAATTCTATTAGGGTTTGGTGAATTAGAAAAGAATTTTCAATTAATCACTTTCCTATGGATCGGGAACATTGATTGGTAATTTTAGGATAATAGTTCACCTTGGGAAAATGAATTGATATCTTGTTCCTTATTGTTAAAAAACTAAACCCATTGATGAATTGGATTGACAAGTGCATTTTTGGTCAGTAGCATACATCGATTGATTATTCAGATCTGTTGGCTCATAACTTAATCAATTTAATGGTGTCAGAAATCCAGGATTTTTCTATAGCTTAGTTTTATTAAAAGAAAATTTAAAAAGATAAACATCCGCTGATTTTGTCAAGCCATGAAGTGGACTGATATAATTGATAGCTTGAAACAGCCGTAATTTTAATATATTAATGCATGCTAGATCTGATAATTATATGTGTGCATGTGTTTGAGTGAATTAGTGTATTTGTAATGTGAATGTGATATAATGTATGTGAATAGATAGTAAGCTAGAGTAATATATTTAGCATGATAGTTTATTTATGTTATTAATTATTATGTTAATGCAAGTGGTTGTTGTAGTAATTAATGTTTGATGAATTAAATGTGTTTTTAGATAAATTCCTAACCCATAAACCTAGCAGATCTTTTTGGCCCAATACAAGCCCAAACTTAAGCACAAATCTAAGCACAAATAAGGCCCAAGCCTTCCTAAATCTGCCCTTCCCAAAAGTCAACATTATTAGGATAAACATCAATACTAATTTGCATCAGTAGACAATCCAAAACAGAGCAAAAGGAGAGGAAATTCGTAATTCCTTCAAAGCCCAAAATTTCAACACCCAAATCAAGTTTTCTTGGACTCAACACACCAAAAATCCTTCCCCAAATCTTATATATATATTGAGGTAAGTTCATTTGATGTTTGAGATGCTTTATTTCCCTCTTAATCCATGAAATATGCATGTGTGGTATAATATAAATAGTTGGTATGCTAAATTCTTATTGAGATGTTGTAGAGTTGTTAGGAAAGCTTTAGAATGCTTGAGTTGTTGTAGATAAGTTGTAGTAGGCTCTTATGTGGTTTAGAATTGAAGTGTTGAAGTATGATAAGTATTAGAATTGTTTGAAGTGTGCTAGAGTTGGTGAAAGTTGATAAAGAAGAGTTTGATTCTTGTAGAGTAGTGTTTGAACTTGTTTGATGTTGACCAGTGGAGATCACTCTTGTTTTATGTTATTAAATGTACAAGAAGTATTGTATGAAGTATATAATGTTTAGGACATGTAGGAGTTGAGAAAAGTTGAATTTTGAAGTTAAAACAAATGATAAGATGAAAAGTCGGAAACAGGGGAGGAGTCACGGGCGAGCTAGGACCGGTGATATCATCTGATTTTTTTTTAAAAATTCATCAGGCAAGATATAATGGGCATGATTTGGACTGATCATGCATTTTCCCTTAGTCACAGGTGACCTAAAGGGCGTGATTTTGACTGATCATGCATTTTTCTTTAGTCACGGGCGACCTAAAGGGCGTGATTTGGTTTGGTTATGAATTTTTCCAAAATCAAGGGCGAGCAATGGGGCGTGATCGGTCCCCTACAGCAACATATTTTCGTAACTTAATCATAAATTTTTCATACGAACTCCGATTTAAGTGATTCAAATTGTGTTGGAAAGCTTAAAAATAGATCTAAAACTTTAATGTTTTGAGTTTTTACAAAATAAAAACTTATCAAGGCTGAATTTTCATTTCTCTCCAGCTGCTCCATTTTCTAAATAAAGCTAAAAACTTATGTTTGCTAGTTAATGTAATTTTATGATTAATTATTGAACTTGAATGATGTTGTATGATATATAAGTCATATTATGACTTGAATGATTTTAATCAAGATCATATGATTTCCAAAGCTTTAAACTAGTGGATATAAGCTTGGCTTAGGATAGTATTGCTAATATGATTTGATTTATGTAAAACAGAGATAAATACTCAGTTGGAGACTCCCTTTAAATTCCAAATCGAATCAGGAACACAATACTTTGATTGATTGTTGCTTAGGATAGGCATTAATCAATTTGACCTTAATCAAAGATTAATGAATGATATTGAAATTGGTTGTGCTTTACTTCGTTGAATTCGGAACCAACGAGCGACAACCTTGACATGATGCAATGGCACGGTAGTTTAGGCACTTAGCCCAATCCTTTTTCATGATGCAATGACTCAAATCCATGATGCAATGGTTCACCATGATGCAATGGTGATTTCTTTTATTGGCTAAGTGGGTAGCTAATAGGGTTAACTATATCGGTATATCCTCTACTTAGGCTCAGAAGGAAATAATATGTTTTAGTTCACGGGTATGGGACCATTAAACTAATTGATGTTATAGACCGAGATAAGTGGAGTATATAAAGGAGTGTGAACCTTAAATGATGCTATTATTTTCTTTATTGGTTAGATATAGGAGATATAGATATCCGGTCTATCTATGTCAACCCTCTGAGCAGCTGCTGTTACTCAGGACCCCTAGAATTCCCAAGCTTGAATCGGAGTTTGAATACTCCAGTGTTGTCCTATTCACTTAACTCTAAGATAATGAAGTTGTGGTGATTTATTGCATTGCATTTAGTTAAGTGAGCATTGCATATGTATTTGTTTGCACTATTGTGTATTGGGCCTTCGGCTCATGCTGTTATCTTGCAGGTGACTTTGATAACGAGCCCTATGACGATATAGGTTATGGAACTGACTGAGAGGATTTTATGGATGACTAGGAGAGAGAGACCTAATATATGCCTAGGATTCCTTTTCATGTAATTTTTTTTGAAGTGTTTTGGCTTATTTATTAAGCCTTGGAATGTATGTTTGAGTTGAATTGTGTTTGTAATATAGTTGGGTTGTAAGTAAGATTTCTATGTTTATATGATCCTTGGGAAGTTTTAATATATAAATATATGATGTAGGACTTGTATATAGTTAATGACCCACTACCTATGTAGTGGTAATTTTTCTAACTCAAAGCATATGAATGTTATATCTGTTCTAAACAGGCAGCCATTACAAATATCTCTTTTTAAGATGACCTTACGTATAATGCTTGAATATTGCTCCTAATATTTGGGTATTATGCGTGGTCAGGAGATTTGGCACACTTAATAATTGGGTTAAGTGGGCCGAGTCTTTACATAACTAGTCCTTACTCTCTGTAGATTCGACCCGGTATTCACCGGTATATTATTACTGCACATGTACCCGATACACTATTGGTTAAAAATTACGCTTCTAAAGGAATTTTAATTTATCTAAAAAGAGTTTTAAAAAACACATATAGAAAAAGCATGATCACAAGTGTACAAAACATTAGTAGGACAGTGATAAAAATTTCCCTACTAAATTGACCATCAATGAGCCAATTCACTTTGTACGAAACCTTTACATTTAGTGAGCTTTTTTGTAAACCTATTTACTTGAAAACTAACTTGACCATAGTTGAGGTGGTAGGCATAGGTTCTATGGAATTCATATCTTATTTTTCAGAATTCACAACCATAAAATTATAAACCTTCCTTCAAACCACCAACACCGAAAAACATCCCTTTTAGCAATATTTTTACACACATAACTCATAAGTCATCTTATAAAACATGATATTACTAAGAACTGGAGAAATTTTGAGGGAAACTTTCATGCTTTGTAGTTCCACACATCCACTCATGGAAAGATATGAGTATATCAATGTAACCACACTTTTTAATAAATATCCAGAATTCAATATGTCAAAAAAACCCTATAATGAAATTTGCTTGCCCACATTATTCTAGAAATCCAATATTTCACCCTATATTCTACTTCACTTCATTGTTAAAGGCTATAAAAAAAAAAAAGGTAAACTCTTTCATCAATAAATCTAAATAGGATTAAACTTGGTTTTATTGCATATAATTGCATTGCACCATACTCAAGTCATTTGGTATAAATCTTCGAATTTGCTCATTTTAAATTTTATGATATGCATGTTTTTAGATCTGTTTATGTTAGTCAACTGGATTTGAGCTACTTTATACCATCGCTTGGTTGCAGTGAATAAAGTTCTCTCTGTTGATTAAAATATTGGACATTGTATATCATGTGCATTACCTTATGTGTAATTACATATGTAATTGGAAGACATGATGAATTATTTCAGATATAGCAATGTATCCCTAAATTATTATGTTACTTGCTATATGTTATTTACTCACTTAATCTATATATCCTTTCTTAACCTAAAGTATGTAAGATAAAATAGATGTTGAAGCTTACACTTAAGGTATAGGATTTTAAAAGTGAGACAATATGTGGCCTTTTGGCTTTGAAAGGCTTATGAATGGTTTTGTAATATAGATAAATTTATAAGTACATAGCCTATATAATTATATTTGAATTTATGCAATATCATGCCATAAAGGTATGTAATCAAAAGATCCTCCTACCATATTCCCAATAATTATATGTTGATGCATGATTTTGGTTAAATGAATCTAAATTTAGCCTTATTCTTAACTTTGAGATGGTATAGTTACACTGTCTCTTGAGCACCAGGCAACAGCTCCAAAGGAATGAGGCTATACAAGGCAAGAAACTGTATCACATTAATCATTTCTCATGCATCATGTTATATTTAGGAGTAAACATCCTCATAGGGCAGATTAAGTGAAGACATGACATGTCACGACTTGAGAATTAAAGAACAAAACCCAAATTGAGTTGGTTCTTAAACTAGAATTCCTCTAGTTTAAGGGGTAGGTCTAAACACAAACCGACTTGCCTTTTTTCTTCTTTTTAATTTCATAAATTTGTATTATACAGCTAGCTCATTTACATACTAGGAGACCCTCCAAACATATATGGCTAGAGGGGGGAGAGGCGAGGATTGTAGATGACCAGTATTTGAACCATTTAGTGTGCCTCTAACAAACTAACCAAAGGTCATACTCATCTACTACTACATGCCATCGATTTGCTTAAGTAAGGTATCATATTTTCCCACATTGCTCAAAGCTTATTTCTTATATTATTTAAATACACTTACCAAAATCATATTCATTGCACTTTAATGGTGGTTTTGACCCATTACAAACTATACCTCATGTATATTGAGACATGTAACCCAATACCTACCCCCATTATTGTCATCTCTAGCACCTGCTTTGCGCCATTTTTTGTGTACCTCGTGAACTACATATCCTTCTCTCCACCAAATTTTACTATAACCAGAAAAAAAAAAGATTTTAAAAATTAGTTATATAAAACTATAAATGTAATGATAGAGATGGACTAGTTTACCGATGATTAATACACTTACATGGTTAGTGTGCACACATTCACTAATCCATTCAATAGTGTCACCTTAGTACTTATGAGTATGCTCATGAAAATAAAGAACATCGAGTTTCCATAGATTACATAACCAAACTGTCACGCCCCAAAGGGTACCCTAAACGCGACAGTCCACCACACTCGATATTTAAACTTAAGTATGACAACCTTAGTCATCCCATAAGTTTACATATCGGGTGTAAGGTGTACTTGCACCACTTTTAGGATCACACTTTGAATCGAATAGTCTAAAGAAGGTATACATTAGCATTAAGAATAGAAATCACAACGATATAAATAAATTAAGTCTTTACAAAAGTCAAGGGGGCATTTCCCCGCCAAAATAATAATGAAAGTCCGTCCATTCTAAATTCACATTTACAAATACTAAGGTCTATATCGAGGAGATTTTCCTAGAAGTCCATGCCTCTAGCTAGGTCCCGACTTCTTCAAAAGCTCCTTCATCCAAAAGATAACCCTGTGAAATGTGTCCTCTTGGAACAACCAAAAATAGGAACACCACAACAAAACTATCGGGGTATAAGCTACAGGCTTAGTGAAATTCATTCACAAATAAATAATGCTCAACAATAGTATATAACAGACAAGTTATTAGCAGCCATATGAGATGCACAGGCAAATGATCATACAAGCATATGACTTTCCGGGAGCCATATGTGAATGGATTTACGCCCTCCATTCGGGGTTTGGGGTGGCCCATAAACATGCGACCACAATTCCAATATTTTCTCTTGTGGTTTATAGTGTCTACTCCCCCATTAACATAAGCGACCTCATAGGCCCTTAATGTTAATGAAGGTGGTCCTCCACCTGTTTATATGTATTGGTTTATAGTGTCTACTCCACTTCCCATTAACTTAAGCGACCCTGCAGATCCTTAATGTTAACGAAGACCCGCTGCCTCCCGATCATACTTTTGTTCCCACCAAAAGCATTCTCGTAATACAATGTGACTCACTAAATGATATGCATGTATAATTTATTCATATAATCGTGGCATATTAATTAGACAGATTAAGTGCGATCATAGAGAATTTCAGACAATCCCAAGTCTATACTAGCTCATACAATGATTTATCAACAAGTCTCGTCTCGATATGCTTATCATTCATTCAACCAAGATTATGTCACACTCAACTTAATTTTATCTTTTCCTAATTCTAATGCCACTACGATTACAAGCACATACATGAGCACAACTATTTAAGAAATGAACTCACTCAGCCATGGAGAGAAATCCACTAGTCGTAGTAGTCCTCGGGGAGTGGAAATCCGTCCTCCAATTCACCTAAGTACAAGGAATACCCAAAATGAGTATTTCTCATAAGGTTCTAATAACTTAACTATTCTAACTACTAAGTTCGTCAATTTCCGCATAAGATAAAGTCCTAACTTTAAATGACCATATCTAACTCATTTTGACTCGGAATTGAGCATATAATATATCGATTTCTATCTACTTCGAAAGATCTATCTATTCCTAATATTATTTTCAAGTTTCAAAATATTTAAGTCACCAAACAGAGGAAACAGTTCTGGTCGTCCGAAGACTCCAATTCCGAAAAATACTTTTTGTGGATGTTTGTGATGTTTCTAGCATATAGTTCAACTACTCATGCAATATAGATGATTTCCTATCATGAATGATATGATATGAACTTGATGCATGCATGCTTTTGAAATTATTTACTAAAAGGAAAAATTAGAAACTTCTTACTTGTGTAACTCCATGATTATACACTTTCAAGAAAAACTAGTTTACTAACTTTGACTATCTCATTTGTTTTGAGGTTATTTCTTTAAGAAAAATCAATTTATCTTTATCTAAATTAAGTCTTTATTAAACCTATTACCCAAGCCTTCATTTCTACATAAAAACTTGCATTCTACACTTTGTAAATAGGTTTTCAAATAGGATTTGTCCAAAAATCCGAATTTAGAAAAATTCATTTTCAAGTTGATTCTCTTGAGGAAAAAGCATTTTATACTTAGAACTTTGTGTATTTATTTTACCTATACCCTAAGGACTCTATTTATTTAAGAAAATACCATATTTGAAGTTGGAAAACTAGTGTTTTCTAACCATCTATCCATTATTACGAATTTGGCCTACAAGATTTTCAACTCAAAATTTCTATTGGACTTCACCTCTTGTTTTAAACATTTCCTTTGGTAGAAACCCATTTAAACTTATGGAAAATATCATCAAACACCATCTATCACCTAAAGGCTTCATTTTTCTTGTAAAATACATGTTTTGAAGTTGATAAAAGGGTTTTTAAAATAGGCCTTTAAAACCATACGAATTTGACTTTGAGTATTTCAAACAAAAACTTTTCCTTTTTGGTTTCATTAACTCATCTACCTATAGATCTACATACTAGCAAGTTATTTACTCAAGACAAAAGCATTTATGACCATAAATGCACATAAACTCAACATAAAGATGAGATCTAGTATGTCTACATGAATGTGAGTGGTAAAAATGATAGATCTACTACTTATGATGCATGATATGAAGTTTAAAAGCATGGACATGAAATTTTATGCTAGATCTCTACTCTACTCCACTTCTACATGCATGAACATGAAATATCTTCAACAAAAACTTGATCAAACACAAGATCTACTCTTGTGATGGCTTGATATTCATGTAGTAGCATTTTCTTTGTCCCTAGCAAGAGCTCATGGGGACTTTGAGTGAAAATACTCATGAATAATCTTGCCATTACAAGATTAAGTAGTGTAAAGGCTTAGGAATCATCACCTAAGGCTTGAAATAGATGAGGAATGGAGAAGAAAATTGAAGCTTGTGTGTGGTGTGTGGTGTAAGGGAGGTCACGGCATTGAGAGAAAAGAAGAGAGGGTTTGAGAGCTTTTTGGAACAATTGAACAAATGAAATGAAAAGTGAAGAGAGAGAAAAGTAAAGGGTTATTTATATTAGAGGAATTAGGGTTTGTGAGTGTTAAAAAAAATATAAAACAATGCATTTTGGAGCCAAAATGGGAGGGTTTCACGCCTTCCAATGTAAGGAGTGAGAGAGGGATATATTTGATTTCATTTGAAATTTGAATTTGTGTAATAAATTGTATTAATTGTAATAATTTGTTAAGAGACAAAATTTCTTGGAAAAGAAAATGAATTGAGTGATTGAAAGGTTGTAAGAATAGGGTATGGGTATGTGTGTAGTAGGTTGTACTTGTGAATAGTAAGGAATAGTAGATAAGACATCTACTTTATCGGTAGTAACGAAAATACGAGAAAAAGGCTATAACTGTAATTTTTATAGCCCGAAAAATTATAAAATATATATTTTTGAAATCCTTATAAAATTTCGGTTCTAACGAGTATTCCGGAATATTTTTCTGAGTTTCTAGTTCCGGGGCTCGCTTTTCCGTAATGAAGCTCGGGAAAGCCCGGAATAGAAAATTTTTCGAAATCAAAATTTTGTTTGGTTTAAAATATACTATAAAACGATAATCCACATTAATTTAGCTTATAGAGGTTCTTTTATATAGGAATCGAAGAAAAGCCGGAATTAGGGTTCCTAGGTTGCTTGTACTAATCCTACTTTAGGGTTTTTGATTTTCGATTTATTGAGTTTAATCGGTTACTATGAAAACCGGGGTTTACACAAACAAAACAACTAAAGCTACTTGAATTGATTTAATCACAAATGATATGTTGATTGAGTCTTTTAATTCTGGATGAATGAGTCTTTGTCATATGATTATGTTTTTGTTTTGGCAGTGTTGAGCCTAATGTTTTGGTTTCTTGTTCTTTTTCTTTTTGATTCAGTTTGTATCAAATCCTAGCACATATAATATGAACATTTGATAAATAATTAAAAAAAAAAATTGATTTTTTTGAATATTCTTAGGATTCACCACCAATTGAGGTCTAGAAAAATAAATTATAATCAACGGGTAGGTTGATCCCATTTTTGCCACTAATATGAAAAAAATATTTTATAAGATCAAGAATTTCATGAGTCTAAGAGCTATCCTATTACAACCACATAGTTACTACCTGAAAATTTTAAAATTAAATTCCATTCCCTTTGATACTTTAATAATAAGAATCAATAATTGCATTGATAATTACGAAGCAAGGGTAATGTTATGAACTCTGATAAAAGATAAAGAAAGAAGCCTAAATACCTAGTTGACTATGTTACTTAATATGGAATAGCATAAAGAGTACCAAACTATTGAACAAATACTTTACAAGTTACAATTGTACATGTTTCGAAATATAGTCCTTGTTGCAAACAAGGCAAACATTTGTAACTGCCTATATATGGATAGGAATATACATACATAAAATGAAGAAAGAAAACAGATAAGCTCTACCCTCAAAATAGTAAGTGCTGGGAGTCCTCTGGAAACTCGAAGCCTAGAACAATTTTGCTTTTTTTCCTTACAATGCAAAAAACACAATAAAACAAATTGTTAGTCAGGAAAGCTTTAGTAATGAATAGAATAGTCATTGTAGATCTCTCTTATCCTTCTAGATGTACTAGTTTCTTTTGTTAAAGAATCAATAATTGACAAAAGATAGAAACCCTAGAATAAACAAAGAGAAAAGGAGTTGAGAAAAATACCTGGTTTTTGTTTTGCTAAGAGGCGAGTGATAAAAGTTTATTTTTGTGTGGCTGGAACTTTCAAGAATTAGGGCTTTCTTTGTTGTCGATAGGGCTCTACACATGGCTTATCATTTGATGCTTTCATTATCTTCTCCCTCAATCATCATGGCAAACGAGACTAGAGAAATTGCTCACTTGCAAGAAGATTTGCAACAACATGAAAGTAAGATCTCTTTGTTAGAATCGAAAACTAATAGATTGCTATCTAATATGGCCCATGTGTTACAATTTGTTAAGTTGCAAATAGGGAATTTGACTACCCACAATAATAATAGTAGCTCATCATTTCCTTCATGTAATAATGATGATAAACAATTTTCTTATATAGGGAACATTAAATTAGAACTTCTAAAATTTTATGGTTGTAACCCTCTTTCATGGACATTTCAAGCTAATCAATTCTTTGATTTTCATCATGTCCTTGAATCTGAATGATTAAAATTGGCCTTCTTTGCCATGGAGGATGATGCTTTAGATTGGTATCAGTGGTTATATTGCAATGGACTGTTATCTACATGTCCTATTTCTATTAAAGCATTAGAGACCAAATTTGGTCCTTCTTTATTTGATGATTATTAGGGCAAACTATCAAAACTAGTTCAAACTGGATATGTTATTACCAGCATGATTTTTAATCTCTTTCAAATCATGTGAATGGCCTTTTAGAGAATTTTCTTAAGAGTTGCTTCATTTCGAGTCTTAAACCCTTATTGCAATAACAAGTTATTGCTTATCAACTTGCTTCCTTTTTGCATACTATTAGTCTTGCAAAATTACATGAATCTAAATTTTAGCAATTTAATACTTCTAAATACCCTACTACTTCCTTTTAACCTCACTCTTCTTACAAATCCACACTCTAATCTTCCTATACACCATCTTTTTCTATATTTTCCAAACCTAAAATCCCTATTTCTACCACTTCATCTTCTTCTTCTACTATCCCAAAAAACCACTTCCTTTTAAAAAACTTACTCCTACTAAAATGACTATTTAAAGAGAGAAAGGCTTGTTTTTCAATTGTTATAAGAAATTTTATAAGGACCACATCTGTAAAGTTAAGTTTTTATCTTAATTCAACATGATGATGAACCAGATTGTGATTTTTCATCTATGACTGATTTAAGAGAATGTTCGAATACTTTAAACACAGTTGAAATCAGCTATCATGCTTTATCCGAGATTCATGCTCCTAAAACCCTAAAATTGATGGGTAAATGTCATGCCCTGAAGGGTACCCTAAACGTGGCAGTCCGCCATACACAATATTAAAGCCTAAGAATGACCACCTCAGTCATGCGAAGGCTTCCATACTATGTACAAGGCATCTAACACATGGAGGAGACTCATCGGAGTAATGCATTTTATGTTGATACAACTTGAGAACAATGTAGAGGAAATTCAATTCACTATTCCTCAAGATACAACTCATAAAACTCCAATTTCAATTCATCAAAAGATTCTACTATATAAAACTATTACAAGGCAATTAATAAAACCTAACTAAAAACTTCAAGCATTCTCCTTTCTTGCCGGAATCCCAAAGTCATTCTCGGCTCCAACCATCTCGGTCCCCACTTAGCATTCTTGAGATAACCTGTTTAATCAAACACCTATTGGGGTATAAGCTACACTAGCTTAGTGAGTGAAAACTTCCAGGATTACATTTATAACACATCATACAATCAAGTGATTAGTCAGACAAATGATATGCATCAAACACGTGAATTCAACAAACATATGACCTGCCGGAAATCATATGTGGATGGACTTGCACCTTCCATCCCGGGTTAGCAGATTAACGAATCCTGCGGTACAACACCGTTTAAAGCTCATGACCAACTGAACTATAAGATCATTTACAGTACAACGATAAACTAACAAGAATCGTTTATAGTACAATAATAAACTAACAAATGCTAATGCTCCATCCCCATCGTGATATGAATGATTTCAATTTCATTTTCAATTCCGAATACTCAATTATACCAATTCTTTTAAGTGATCAATCAATAATCACAGACAATCAATCCTAATTCATATATACAAGCAATAATTAGTCACTCGGCTTCGATATTCTTACGTTCCATTTCTCATATCAACAACAAGCATACATAGTCCCCGTTCGTCCCCATCATGCATATCCATTTTATCTTTACCAAATATCTAGTGCAACTATTATTACAATCACATACAATAAATGAAATCGGAAGTAATACTCACTTGGCCATTGGATCACCGGTCTTCTAGTACAAGTAATCCAGTGGTAGGGAATTGTCGATATCGGGGTCACCTAAAAAGGAGGAAATACTCTAATAAGTATTTCATCACTTAACTAATCCAAACTATCTTATAGAAACTATCAAATTCGTAATTTTCGTCCTAAGCGGAAATTCCAACTTAAAACGGCCATAACTTGGTCATTTTAACTCTAAATCTCTCAAATTATATATCGATTTCTATCTACTTCGAAAGATCTATCTAATTCTAATATTATTTTTAAGTTTTGAAAACTTTGAAGCTTCCGAAAAATAGTTTTGTAAATGTTTGTAATGTTCCTACTATATAAATTAGCTATACATGCAATATGAATGATTTCCTAACATGAATGATATGAGATGAGCTCAATGTATGCATGGTCTTGATGATTTTTGTTAAAAGGAAATTTTATAACTCCTTATATTACAAGACTTCAAGGGTAACTACTTTTAAGAATACTAGTTTCCTAACTTTGATTATTTCCATTTGTTTTGGATTTATTTCTTAAGAAAGTATAATTATTTTTGTTAAAATTGAATCTTCAATATATATATTACTTATGACCTTCATTTCTACATAAAAAGTTCCCTTTTGCACTTTGTAAACATGTTTTCAAGTGGGGTTGATTCCAAAATGCGAATTTTGTAAAAATTAGTTTTTGAGTGATTTCTTTAAGTAAAAAAAAATCATTTGATATTTAGGAAATTAGGGCTCAATCATACATAACCACTAAGGACTTTATTCTTACACAAAATTTTGCATTTTACACTTCGCAAATATGCTTTCCAATATGATTTACTCAAAAATCCGAATTTTAGAAAATCCACTTTTTGAATGATTCCTTTGGGAAAAACTTGTATGATGCATCAAAATTTAAGGTTTTACTATATCAATTACCTAAGGACTTCATTTAACACATAAAACTTTCATTTTGAGCTTGGATAATAGGTGTTCTTATGGCCTTCATTCAAAATTACGAATTTCACAAATTGACTATTAACTCAAAATTTTTCATATTGATTCTATGAAATGACCTAGATTTATATTTTAATCAAATCTCATGTGTTTATTAATTTATTCTAAGAAGTTGAATTGAATGAGTATGGTTATGTGTGAGTAGCCTAAGATATATGATTTTGTATGTATATATGTTGATATTAATATTTTGTTTTATGTGCATTAATATGTGAGTAATGAAACTATTAATGTTGTCTTTTGTTCATTAAAAAGTTAAGCTAAGCTAGATTTGTAAATCAACCCTAATTTCACTTTAAGCTAGTTGATTAAGTTCCTTGTAATTAAATTAGCATTTATGCCTCAAATGTAAGCCAAATGGAGTCCAAATTAAAGTGAAATGCAACCTAAAGTTAATATGTGCATTAAGGGGTAAATTTGGAAGTGTAAAAGTCAAAATTAAGCTAATTTGATTACTTTTTAGGGCAGCTCAAAATTTTATCCGAATTTTCCTTTTCTTTCCCCTTTTTCTCTTCTTCTTCTTCTTCCTTCATTTCCATCTTCATTTCCAAGCTCAAGTTAGGGTTATATCAAGTTGAAAATCAAAGTTATTCTCAAGACAAGGTATATATATGTATGTATTTGAATTGGTTTAGTTTAGGTTGTTGTGATTATTGTTTTGTTTCCCTTTCTTGAAATAGATGTATAAATAGTTGGATGAATTGAGTTTAATATTGATCAAATTGTTGTTCATGCATGGAATGAGTTATGTATGTGTTATATGAGTGTGTGAGAGTATGCATGTATTGTTGTATTGATATGAAGTGTCTTGATGTAACAAAGATAGTTTAAGTAGTTAGAGTGGGGATTGATGAAAGTGGAATTTGAAGTGTTTAGTGATGTTGAATTCATGCCTTGGGTTGCTAGAATTGAGTAGTGTATGTTGGAGTGAGTATATGAAGTGGAAGTGTAGTTGAGGAAAGTTTTAAAGTGGATTAGGATGTAAGTTTGCAAAGTTGAAAAACAGGGGATTGGAATTTTCGTTTAACTTTGTTTTTAAAACGTACGCCGGCATCTGGGGATTCTACGCTGCCGGCGTAGAGGCGGTGTAGAAAGCCCACAGAATGGTTTTTCCTAACGCCGTTTGCAACGCCGCCGGCTTTAATGTTAAGAAATTGCCCGCGTCTGTTCTTCAGAACGTACGCCGGCAACTTGAGTCTCTACGCCGCCGGCATAGAGGCGGTGTTGAAAGTTCACAGAACCAAATTTCTTAAAACCGACGGAACGCCGCCGGCTTTCGCTAGGAAGTCAGCCGGCGTTCTTTCTTCTAACCTGTACGCTGGCTTCTGGAATCAACGCCGCCGGCGTAGGGTGCAAAGGCTGACGGCGTACACCTTTGAACGCTGCCAGCGTTGGCAGTGTACATTTTCAGAATATTGAACACCGGCGTTGAGTGCCGGCGTATCCCCTGAATTTTTCAATTTTGAGAGCTTTTTCTAGAAATGTTCCAATGTTGTTATTTGAGCATTTGAGTATTTGGTAAGCAATTTGGTATATATTAGGACGTTCAAATGCCTAGTCGTGACTGTATATTCAATTATGTGAATTTCTTTGATAATTTGTGATATGTGGATATAATATGTATATATTTGTGAGAATAAAATTTATAAATGTTGATTTATTAATTATTGTGACATTTCTATTACAGTTAAGGATTCTTCGATTAATTCATCACCGAGAGATCTAGTTCAATACTAACGGGTTCAGGTACGCAATAATTTGTCTGATGTTTGCTAGGACCAGACATTTCTAATTTGACCTAAATTGATTCGATTTAACATTTGGATGAATTGGATGTCTATTACGCTGTTTAATCTGGTCCGAGGAGCAGCAAACCTGTCATGATGCAATGACATGTTAGCTAGGTGCTTAACCAAGTCATGATGCAATGACTTTACCATGATGCAATGGTACGCTATGACAATAGCGATTCTGTTGTTAAGTGGGTAGCCGATAGGGGGGAATTGTATCTGTGTAACGTTGCTTAAACTTAGGGGAATACCATGATTTAGTTTAAGGTTTATGGGAACTTGTGAACTAGCTCATGTTATGGACTGAGTTTAAGTAGAGTCGGGCAACGCTTTTAAACCTAGATGAAGCTATTATTTTCATGAAATAGATATAGGAGATATAAGTATTCGGACTGCTTATCAACCCCCTGAGCAGCTGCTGTTACTCAGGATCCCTGGATTTCCCGAGTGTGACCGGGGTTTGAATACCCTCTTGTTGATTTGTGAATCAAAATGTAATAAAGATAACCACTTGTTTTAGATGCATTTACATCATTGGATGACTTGTTTTGCATTTGTTATTGTGTACTGGGCCTCTGCCTCACTTTTGCTACTTTGCAGGTTTTGGAGACGAGTATTACAAACTTGGGCTATGGGTCCGATTTTGAAAGATTTCTGGACTAGTGGAGATAACCGATGACCCGGGACTTTTAGAAGACTTTTTGCTAAGGACCAGCTTTGTAGAAGCTTGTTAGTTAAGCCAAGTTCTTTGTAATGACCTTAAGATCCATTAGGTTCTCATGTTTTGAGAAGTCATGTAATTTTGTTTTGTTGTGTCATGTATTGACACAAAGCAATGGTTATTTGATGAAAATATATGTATAGATTGCTTTTGTTAGCAATCTTGTTTTATTTAAAAAGTTCCTTACAAAGTTTAGTGAATTAATCAAACAATTTGCATAAACTGTTAGTTTGAGGACAACCTTACATATAATGTGAAAACGTTATATGTGGTTGGGGATTCGGTACTCTAAGTCTCGGGATTTAGAGGACCGGGTCTTTACAGATGGTATCAGAGCCTTGTTTATGAAGTTGTTTGATTAATTAGTGGTGACTTGACCTTAGATACGGTGAGTTAGTTAGACATATATAGGACTTGTTTATATTGAGTTTTATGTTTAAATGTTTAATTGGTTTATTAATTGTTTTGATATTGATTTGACCTTGTAAAATTATTATATGTCATACATGTTGCATGTTTGTTTAAAAGATGGATAGGTCACGAAGAGTAACCCGACAATCTTCGGAAAGAGAAAGTATGCCACCTCCTTCTCAGTCTACTATTTCAGCTTCTGCATCAGCTAGTATTCCAGCTTCTACTTCGACTCCATCACCGGCTTCGGCTTCTACTGCACCGAATCCACAGCCTCCTCAAATGCCAGCATATCCAGCTATGCCACAGATGCCTACGGGAGATCCGAATAATGTGCTCACTATGTTTCGGGATATGTTTGCAATAGTTCAGCAGTACCAACAAATGATGTATCAACAACAACAACAATTTATGCAGCAAATCATCCTCCAACTGTGAGAGAAGAGCCACAAGTACCAATGGGAGACCGGAACGAACAAGTCAAGTTGCATGATTTTGTTAGACTGGTACCTGATTTTGATGGAACTGTTTTGGATCCGACTCGAACGGAAGGTTGGATAGTGGAGTTAGAGAAAGCGTTTGCAGCTGTAAGGTGCCTGAGCATAGAAAAGTTGATTTGGCTATATATATGTTGAAGGGAGATGCATATAATTGGTGGAGATTGAATAGTGAAGGATATGTGAGACCGATACCATGGAACGATTTAAGGAAGCCTTTTTCTTGCAATACATTCCATCCACGTACGGGAACAAATGATATCGAGTTGGTTGAGTTTAAGGCAGGGAAATAAAACTGTTGAAGAATATCATGCAGAATATTGTAGATTGCTTCGATTTGCGGGTACAAGTTACAATGATGAGAGCATGAAGGTTCAAAAGTTCCAAGATGGCTTGAACATGGAGATTAAGAGTGAGGTTAAGAAGTTTCAATTATCAACACTGTCGAAACAGTAATCAAGGCGAAGTTAGTGGAACAAATTAATAATGAAAATAAAGCTCAGAGGGATAGACGTGCGACATTTATGGGCAAGAGATCGGTGACATCCTATACTCCTTATTCAAGGTTGGTAATGTTAACAAAGGCAAGCGACCATATTTGGGTAAGAAATCAAGCTCGGGACAAGTGGTGAAAGCTCCTATGCCATCCTTCCATTTGATAGGCGATGCCCTATATGTTTTGGGCCTCATCGTTTCAATGTAAATGGACTCCTGGAGCTTGTTTTGCATGTGGGAAAGTTGGTCATAAAGCTTCTGATTGTCCTGATCCTAAATTGAAGCCCATCTTTTGTGCTCATTGTCAACAAAGGGGTCATCATGTGGCAAATTGTAAAGAAAAGCCGAGGAATGAAGGACCGAACTTTGGAAAGGGAATGACAGCTGCTAGGGTGTTTGCTTTGCAACAATGTGAGAAAGCTCCTTCGGTTGATACACTGGCAGGTATAATACAGATTGCAAGACATCCTGCATATACTTTAATTGATACTGGTGCTACTCATGCATGTATTGCTGAAAGCTTTGTGAATGAGTGTGGTTTGTCTTCTGAAGTGTTGTATGATAGAGTGATGAGTGTGAATACTCCTTTTGGTGTGCAATCCAAAGAGCCATGTGTATGTAGAATGTTGATGTTGTGATTTCTGATGAAAGCATGCCAATAGATATGTTAGTTCTACCTTTAATTGATTTTGATGTTATTCTTGGAATGAATTGGTTGAATCTTTACAAAGCAACAATAGATTGTAGTAAAGCGGAAGTGAGTTTTGAGTTGGAAGGTAGAAGACTATTTCATGTGTTGGAAAGAAGGAGACCCGGAAGTATGTATTCTATGGAATTGTGGGAGAAGGATATGGGAACTACAATGGGTAGTGAAGAACTCCGAGTTGATATGGTGCCAGTAGTAAGGGAATTTGTTGATTTTTCCTGATGAATTACCCGGTTTGCCACCGGATAGGGAGATTGATTTTGGGATTGATTTGATACCTGGAACTACACCTATTTCTAAAGCTCCGTATCGTATGGCTCCGGCTGAGTTGAAAGAATTGAAAAGTCAGTTAGAAGAATTGCAACACCTCGGGTTTATCCGTCCAAGTATTTCTCCTTGGGGTGCTCCGGTATTGTTTGTTAAGAAGAAAGATGGAAGTCTAAGGATGTGTATAGACTATAGAGAATTGAATCAAGTGACAATCAAGAACAAGTATCCACTTCCTCGAATTGATGATTTATTTGATCAATTGAGAGATGCGGCATTGTTTTCCAAGATAGATTTGAGATCCGGATATCATCAACTCAAGATTAAGCAACAAGATATATCCAAGACGGCTTTCAGAACAAGATATGGACATTTTGAGTTTATGGTTATGCCTTTCGGTTTAACAAATGCCCCTGCTGCTTTTATGGATTTGATGAATAGGGTATTTAAGGATTATTTGGATCAATTTGTGATAGTCTTCATTGATGATATTTGGTATATTCAAAGAATGAGGAAGATCATGAGAAACATTTGAGACTTGTGTTGCAAAGATTGAGAGAGAGGAAGCTTTATGCTAAATTTAGCAAGTGCAAGTTTTGGTTGAGAGAAGTTGCATTTTGGGACATATCATTACAAAGGAAGGAATATCTGTTGATCCGGAGAAGATTAGAGCGGTATTGGACTGGCCACCACCGACAAGTGTCACGGAAGTGCGAAGTTTTCTGGGGTTGGCAAGTTATTATAGAAGATTTGTACAAGGTTTTTCCAAAATCGCTTCACCATTAACTAAGTTGACGAGAAATATGTGAAGTTTGATTGGGATGAAGATTGTGATCGGATTTTTCTTGAGCTGAAGGAACGATTGATTTCTGCACCGATTTTGGCATTACCAATTAGTGGAGAAGAGTTTGTGATTTATAGTGATGCTTCACTTCAAGGACTCGGATGTGTTTTGATGCAAGATAATCGAGTCATAGCTTATGCCTCAAGACAATTGAAGTCCCATGAGAGGAATTACCCAATTCATGATCTCGAGCTAGCCGCAGTGGTATTAGCATTGAAGCTTTGGAGACATTATCTGTTTGGTGAAAAGTGTAAGATATTCAGATCATAAGAGTTTGAAATACATTTTCACTCAAAAGGAATTGAACATGCGACAACGAAGGTGGTTGGAATTAATTAAAGATTACGATGTTGAAATTTATATCACCCGGGAAAAGCTAATGTGGTAGCCGATGCGCTCAGTAGAAAGAAATCGATGAATGTGGAATTTGGTTACTAATCAAGGGAATTACAAGAAGATCTTCAAAGGATGAATATTGAGATAGCTATGGAAAATGGGACTTATGCTAGCAAGTTTATCATTGCAACCGACGATTCTGGATCAAATCAAGCAAGGACAACTTGAAGAACCGGAAGCCAGAAGTTGAAAATAAGATAGTGAGAGAGGAGAAAAGAGATGAGAATTGATGATAAAGGAATTATCAGATTCAAAGATAGAATTTATGTACCTGAGATCCATGATTTGAGACATCAAATTATGAAGGAAGCACATTCCTCCTCATATTCAATTCATCCGGGAAACACGAAGATGTATCGAGACTTGAAGCGACATTTTTGGTGGGAAGGAATGAAGAAGGACATTGCAAGATTTGTTTCTAAGTGTTTGGTATGTCAACAAGTGAAGATCGAACATCAACGGCCTGGAGGAGAATTGCAACCATTAAAGATTCCGGAATGGAAATGGGATGAGATAACTATGGATTTTGTGACGGCTTTACCGAAGACAGTAGCCAAGAACGAAATGATTTGGATCATCGTGGATCGACTCACGAAATCGTCACATTTCATTCCACTGAGAGTCGGGTGTTCACTTGAAAAATTGGCTCAGATTTACATCCGAGAGATAGTGAGATTACATGGTATACCAATGACCATTACTTCGGATAGAGATAAGATTTGTCAGTCGATTCTGGAAAAGTCTTCATGAAGCTCTTGGAACAAAGTTACAATTTAGTACAGCTTTTCATCCACAAACTGACGGGCAATCGGAAAGGACAATTCAAATTCTTGAAGATATGCTTAGAGCTTGTGCATTGGATTTTGGAAAGAATTGGGATGAACACTTACCTTTAGTTGAATTCGCTTACAATAATAGTTATCAAGCATCGATTCAGATGGCTCCGTATGAAGCGTTATATGGAAGGAAATGTAGATCTCCTTTGCATTGGGATGAAGTGGGCGAGAGAGTTTGATTGGACCCGATTTGGTACAACAAGCGGTTGATAAGATTCAAATGATCAAACAGAGATTGAAAGCTGCTCAAGACCGATATAAAAGTTATGCCGATTTGAGAAGAAGACCTTTGGAATTTGAACTTGGAGATCATGTATTTCTCAAGATATCCCCGACTAAAGGAGTTTTCAGATTTGGTGTGAGGAGTAAATTGAATCCAAGATACATTGGGCCATATGAAATATTGGAAAGGATCGGACCATTGGCTTATAGATTGGCGTTACCACCAAGTTTGTCAGGCGTTCATAATGTTTTTCATGTATCTCAGCTTAGAAAGTGTATATCCGATTCCGATGCGATATTGGATACCAATCAACCAGAGATACTACCAGATTTAACTACTGAAGAAAAGCCAATTAGAATTTTGGGAAAAATGGACAAAGAATTGAGGAATAAAGTCATACCAATGGTAAAGGTCCAATGGAGTAACCAATCCGAGAGAGGCGGTTTGGGAAGTAGCTAGTGCAATGAGACAGAAATATCCGGAACTTTTTGAGTAAGAAGGTAAGTTAAGTTTCGGGGACGAAACTTCTTGAAGAAGGGAAGAATGAAATGACCTAGATTTATTTTAATCAAATCTCATGTGTTTATTAATTTATTTAAGAGTTGAATTGAATGAGTATGGTTATGTGTAGTAGCTAAGATATATGATTTTGTATGTGTATATGTTGATATTAATATTTTGTTTTATATGCATTAATGTGTGAGTAATGAAATTATTAATGTTGTCTTTTGTCATTAAAAGTTAAGTTAAGCTAGATTTTAAATCAACCTAATTTCACTTAAGCTAGTTGATTAAGTTCTTGTAATTAATTAGCATTTATGCCTAAATGTAAGCCAAATGGAGTCCAAATTAAAGTGAAATGCAACCTAAAGTTAATATGCATTAAGGGGTAAATTTGGAAGTGTAAAAGTCAAAATTAAGCTAATTTGATTACTTTTTGAGCAGCTCAAATTTTATCCGAATTTTTTTTCTTTCCTTTTTCTCTTCTTCTTCTTCTTCCTTTTCCATCTTCATTTCCAAGCTCAAGTTAGGGTTATATCAAGTTGAAAATCAAAGTTATTCTCAAGACAAGGTATATATATGTATGTATTTGAATTGTTTAGTTTAGGTTGTTGTGATTATTGTTTTGTTTCCCTTTCTTGAAATAGATGTATAGATAGTTGGATGAATTGAGTTTAATATTGATCAAATTGTTGTTCATGCATGGAATGAGTTATGTATGTGTTATATGAGTGTGTGAGAGTATGCATGTATTGTTGTATTGATATGAAGTGTCTTGATGTAACAAAGATAGTTTAAGTAGTTAGAGTGGGGATTGATGAAAGTGGAATTTGAAGTGTTTAGTGATGTTGAATTCATGCCTTGGGTTGCTAGAATTGAGTAGTGTATGTTGGAGTGAGTATATGAAGTGGAAGTGTAGTTGAGGAAAGTTTTGAAGTGATTAGATGTAAGTTTGCAAAGTGAAAACAGGGGATTTGAATTTTCGTTTAAGCTTGTTTTTAAAACGTACGCCGGCATCTGGGGATTCTACGCCGCCGGCGTAGAGGCGGTGTAGAAAGCCACAGAATGATTTTCCTAACGCCGTTTGCAACGCCGCCGGCTTTAATGTTAAGAATTGCCAGCGTCTGTTCTTCAGAACGTACGCCGGCAATTTGAGTCTCTACGCCGCCGGCGTAGAGGCGGTGTTGAAAGTTCACAAACCAAATTTCTTAAAGCCGACTGAACGCCGCCGGCTTTCGCTAGGAAGTCAGCCGGCGTTCTTTCTTCTAACTTGTACGCTGGCTTCTGGAATCAACGCCGCCGGCGTAGGGTGCAAAGGCTGACGGCGTACACCTTTGAACGCTGCCAGCGTTGGCAGTGTACATTTTTCAGAATATTGAACACCGGCGTTGAGTGCCGGCGTATCCCCTGATTTTTCAATTTTGAGACTTTTTCTAAAATGTTCCAAAGTTGTTATTTGAGCATTTGAGTTTGGTAAGCAATTTGGATATATTAGGACGTTTAAATGCCTAGTCGTGACTGTATATTCAATTATGTGAATTTCTTTGATAATTTGTGATATGTGGATATAATATGTATATATTTGTGAGAATGAAATTTATAAATGTTGATTTATTAATTATTGTGACATTTCTATTACAGTTAAGGATTCTTCGTTAATTCATCACCGAGAGATCCTAGTTCATACTAACGGTTCAGGTACGCAATAATTTGTCTGATGTTTGCTAGGACCAGACATTTCTAATTTGACCTAAATTGATTCGATTTAACATTTGGATGAATTGGATGTCTATTACGCTGTTTAATCTGGTCCGAGGAGCAGCAAACCTGTCATGATGCAATGACATGTTAGCTAGGCGCTTAACCAAGTCATGATGCAATGACTTTACCATGATGCAATGGTACGCTATGATGCAATAGCGATTCTTTTGGTTAAGTGGGTAGCCGATAGGGGGGAATTGTATCTGTGTAACGTTTGCTTAAACTTAGGGGAAATACCATGATTTAGTTCAAGGTTTATGGGAACTTGTGAACTAGGCTCATGTTATGGACTGAGTTTAAGTAGAGTCGGGCAACGGCTTTTAAACCCTAGATGAAGCTATTATTTTCATGAAATAGATATAGGAGATATAAGTATTCGGACTGCTTATATCAACCCCCTGAGCAGCTGCTGTTACTCAGGATCCCTGGATTCCCGGAGTGTGACCGGGGTTTGAATACCCTCTTGTTGATTTGTGAATCAAAATGTAATAAAGATAACCACTTGTTTTATGATGCATTTACATCAATTGGATGACTTGTTTTGCATTTGTTATTGTGTACTGGGCCTCTGCCTCACTTTTGCTACTTTGCAGGTTTTGGAGACGAGTATTACGATGACTTGGGCTATGGGTCCGATTTTGAAAGATTTCTGGACGAGTGGAATGAATAGGATCCGATGACCCGGGACTTTTAGAAGACTTTTTGCTAAGGGCCAGCTTTGTATAGAAGGCTTGTTAGTTAAGCCAAGTTCTTTTATAATGACCTTAAGATCCATTAGGATTCTCATGTTTTGAGAAGTTATGTAATTTGTTTTGTTGTGTCATGTATTGACACAAAGCAATGGTTATTTGATGAAAATATATGTATAGATTGCTTTTGTTAGCAATCTTGTTTTATTTAAAAAGTTCCTTACAAAGTTTAGTGATTTAATCAAACAATTTGCATAAACTGTTAGTTTTAGGACAACCTTACATATAATGTGAAAACGTTATATGTGGTTGGGGATTTGGTACTCTAAGTCTCGGGATTTAGAGGATCGGGTCTTTACATTCTACTTCTTATTTTACATTTTAATATCATCAAAACTCATTTCAACTTAAAAAAATCACTACTTAATGATACCTATTACCTATACCCTTCATTTTTCACATAAAACATGAGTTTTGGAGTTGATAAATGGGTTTTAAAAATTGGTCTTGGTTGGGATCCGAATTTACAAAATTTATTTTTGGACATATCTTTTGATAAAATCTATCTAAACTTATGAAAATCAATTCCTTACATATCCTATCCTAAGAGCCTTTCATTTCTTAAATAAAAACTTCATTCTTGAGTTGGAACACATGTTTTAAAAATATGCCTTGACCAAAATCCGAAAATCGCATTTTTATTTTGAAAATCACTTTTGATTCTTGTAAAAAGAAGTCTTGATGATATACATATATTAAGCCTTCATTATCTTAAGTAAAAATTACATTTTGACACTTGGAAAGTGGTTTTTAAATGGGGTTCTTGGCAAAATACGAATTTCACAATTTTTGTTCAAGTTCAAATCTAAGATCTACACATAATATGAACATACATCTAAATGAAACCCATGAAAATAAACTTTAAACTCATAGATCTAAACTTTACTCATCAAAATCTTTCATTTATGTCATCTATACCCTAAGCCCTTCATTTTAAATGAAAAATAAACATTTTGAAGTTGAAAAACAACTTTTCTAAATATGGTTCCATTTTCATCCGAATTTTCAAAAATGATTTTTGTTGAAAATAAAATAGATCTTGAGTTTTCTAAAACATTCTTACTATCATCATGCTACTACAAGTTGCTCATGAACATAAAACAAAGGTCTAATGCATTTATGAACTCCAAAACACTAGATCTACTTTTCTATACTAGTTTTAAATGCATGAACACATGTGAATGAGGAATATATGCATAAATCATAAGCAATAACAAAAATAATAACTCATATAGCAAGATCTATGGCATAAACAAAAACCAAAGCTACAAAAAGTTAGATCTACAAAATATAACAACTTTAAACAAGAAAATAATAAAGATACAAGATAGTAATAATAGAGAAGAGGAGTGTTTCATTTTTTTTTTTTTTTTTTTTGGCATCATCCTAAGATTTTAGGCTTATGGAAGGTCATTTGATGCATGAAACCTTCATTACACTTTACCTATATCACCTATGGAGCTTTGGGAAGAAGATTTGCTTAGAAATCTTCAAGAATGAAGTGTGGAAGCAATTTTTTGAAGTGGGGGCAGCAAGGTTCCTTGAAGAAATAAGAACAAAAAGAAGAAAGAGAGAAAAATGAGAGAGAAAAAGCTAAGGAATGAAAGAGGGAAAGTGAGTAAATGAAGGAGAGAGAGAAAATGAGTGTATTTAATGAATGAAAGAGAGAAAAAAAAATAAAACTAAGGCAATTTTGGGGGGGAGGGGTTCACGTGAATTTGGGAAAGAGAGAGAGTGTGTGTTTTGTTGAATTTTGACTTGAAATTAAATTGTGTAATAAATGTAGATGCGTAGCTTCTTTAAGAAGGAGTAGAATTTATTTATTTTAGTCAAAATAGAAGAAATCAAAGGACAATGGCAGCCAAAAGAAAGAAAAAAATTTGCCATGAAGTGATATAATAAAGTGTAAAAAGATTGAAGTGAAAAGGAAGTGATGTGTGAAAGGTGTAATTGAAAGTATGGATTGTAAAAGTACTTTCTTAATAAAATAAAACGAAATAAAATAAAATTAGAAAATTTATTTCAAATATTTGTAGCAGATTTTTCATAATTAAAATTAAATAATTATTTGAATTATTTTAGTATTTTAACAAACATGTTACCGGTATGATCAAAATACGCAAATATGTGCTATAAATGATATTTTTATAACCCGAAAAATTCTAAAAAAAATATTTTATGAAAATAAAAATATTTTTAAAATATTTTCAATTATTAAATTAATTTATTTTATTTTTAGTATCGGGTCTTAAACAAAATCTGATCCCGTAAAAGCCCAAACTATCTAAATTTTAGAAAAACAAAGTTTTCTATAATATATAAAATATTTATCTAAAAATATAAAGGTTTATAAGAATAATAAAATTGTGTAATGAAATAAAAGTGAATAGTGCAAAAGACTAATCAATTACCGGTAATAATGGAAATACGATAAAAAAGGTTATAACTAAACTTTTATAACCCGAAAAATTATATAACTGATATATTTGGAAATCTTATGAAATTACGATTCTATCGGTACTATTGGTACATTTTTGATATCTCGAGCCCCGGGACACGCTTTTCGAAGTTTGTATCCGAACGGGTTCGGAATAGGTCAAAATTTTACCAATCTGATATTTTTAAACAAACTTATAGTACTAGGAGCTATTCTACATATTTAAACTACATCTCAGCCTCTAGGGTTAGGGGTGCTAGATTACCGGACTTAAACTATTGTATACCACTTAGGGTTTCTGGGTGATTTTTTCGTTTTAGATCTTTGCCAATTTGGAAACCGATATTTTATGTTTATACAACATATTTAATTTGAGAAATTTATTTTAAATTTTATTTTTGTAAGTATTTAATATCTCTTAATGTTTTCGAAATTCTTGAATTGGGTTTCGTTTTCGAAAGTTAATCGTTGTTTACTTTTTAATAATTTGTTTTTGAGCTTTATATTACGTGCTTTTATAAGTCGGAGTTAAATATGGAATTTTTCGTACGTTGTGGTTTTGAATTTGAAGACCACTGAGTTCGTATTTTATTTTTAAGGATTTTCATTTTCTCATGATTAAGAAATTTTTGAATTCATTCGAGATTTAGGTCTTGTCGAAATTCGGTTTTAATTTGGAGTGATTTTTAGGGTTTTTTTTCGAAGTTCATCTTGGAATTATTTATTGAAATTTTCCGGGGCTTACAGTAAAGTTTTTGGCAAAGAAGTGTCTATACTGATGGACTCAAGGAGTACCCACAATTTTGTCCAAGAACAAGTGGCTAAACATTTATGTTTACCCATTCTTGTCTCTAATTCTTTTCAACTTATGATTGGAAACTATGAATATCTCACTTGTTCTGGTCTTTATTAGAATGTGCCTCTTACTTTACATGATAGTGACTTTCCAGTCAATTTTTATGTTCTTCCTTTTTAGGTGACATATATGGTTCTAAGAATTCAATGGCTCACTACCTTAGGGCCTATTACTGTAGATTATTCCAAACTCACAAAACAATTTATGTTGAATGGCCAACACATTCTACTGAAAGGAAATCGGCTATTGGTCCTAAACAGATTAAACCATGTCAGTTGCATAAATTGATTAAACCTATAATGTGGCTTGTTTCTTTAGTTTTATAGTTCAGAGAGAGGATTTTTATCAGGATACCACCAGCAATAGTGCTATAGAAGCACTTTTTGGTAGATTTCATAAAATTTTTTAGACTTCTTCATCACTACCGCCTTTAAGTGATGTGCGACACCATATTCATTTGCAAGACGAGTCTCAACCTATTAATCGTAGGCTTTACCACTACCTTTACTTTCAAAAAGCTATGATTGAGAAATTGGTTCAAGAAACGTTAGATACTGGAGTTATTCGTCCTAGTATCAGTCCCTTTTCTTACCAATCCTTGAAGAAAAAAGATGGTTCTTGGCATTTTTGTGTGGATTATAGAGCCTTAAATGAAGTAACAATGTTAGATAAGTTTTCTTTACCCACTATTGATGCATTAATTGATGAATTACATGGAGCACATATTTTTTCTAAGATGGATTTATGTGTAAGCTATCATCAAATTCATATGTCTCCTACGGATGTTCATAAAATGGCCTTTCGTACTCATGAAGGCCATTATGAATTTTTGGTTTTGCCTTTAAGGCTTACTAATGCACCTTCCACTTTTCAAGCCACCATGAATTCTATTTTTTGGCCCTAACTTAGAAAATTTGTCATCGTTTTTTTTTACACATATTGGTCTATAGTTTCTGTATGGTGGATCATATCTCACACTTGACACAAGTTTCTACTTGTCTGGAAGAACATTAGTTTTATGTGAAGCAGTGTAAACGCTTCTTTGCTTAAACCAAGATCGATTACCTTGGCCATATAGTATCCATTGAAGGGGTCACTCCAGACCCGAGAAAGGTGCAAGCAATACATTAATGGCTTACTCCTACAACTCCTAAACAATTAAGGGGTTTATTGGGTCTTATAGGCTATTATAGACGTTTTGTATGTCAATATGCCAGTTTAGCAACTCCTCTCATAAATTTATTAAAGAAAGATGCTTTTCTATGGGATGAGAGTGGTATTGTTGCCTTTTAAAAACTTAAGGATGCTTTAATGTCTACCCCAGTTTTAGCACTCCCTAATTTTTCTCAAACATATGTGATAGACTATGATGCATCAGGTAATCAAATGGGATCAGTGCTACATCAAAATGCACTACCTATAGCCTTTTTTAGAAAAAAATTTTCTTTGCGACTTCGCAAAGTTGGGGCTTTGGTTAAAGAAATGGTAGCAATTGTTGAAGTTATTAAAAAATTGAGGTACTGTCTTTTGGGGAGACATTTCATTATTAAGAGATCAGAAGAGTCTTAAAGAGATTCTTACTAAGGTGATTCACACTCCAGAACTGTCACAGCCCAAAGGGTACCCTAAATGTAATAGTCCGTTACATGCTAAGCAAGACTTAAGAATCACTACTACAGTCATTCCATAATTCTTGTATTAGATGCAAGATGTTTCCTTACGATAATAAAATACGTATGCATTTGGAGATAGATAGTTCAACTTGATAAAGTAAGCATAAAAACATAAACCACAGATATCTTAGGACCAGTTACAAAATACTATGGGGCATCCCCTACTAAATAAAAAGTCCAGATATTAGCTTTTAACAACATCTCGAGCATTTAGGGTTCTCTATGAAAGACTATACAAAGCTAATCATAAACTTGTAAGGGAAAAACTCATAAATTCGCATTACTTGATTTAGTCAAGTCTAGAGACGCAGCCATATGTACGGATACTGCATCAAAAAGAAGCTATGGGGGTATAATCTACGCTAGCTTAGTGAGTTTCACTTCAAAATTAAATACTTCAACAACATTAAAGCAACAAGTTATATTAACAATCATATGAAATGCAAAAGCATATGAGCATACAATACATAAGACTTTCTAAGAGTCCTATCTTAAATGGATTTACGCCCTCCATTCGGGGTTAGGTATTTCAGGCCTATACAACCATAGATTTCATTTTTTTCTCATTTATATAGTGGTTGATTCAAGTGCCCACCCACTCACTGTTTATGTAGTTGATTCAAGTGCCTACTCTACTTCCATTTTAATTCAGGCCATTACATGCCAATATTCAAGTTTTCAGGCTCACTCGTTACGTAGCTATTATGCCTTCTTCCCACAAAGGTATAATAACAAATGTAATGTGACTCAACATATATTACACATGGACAATTTAGTTATTAGATCATGACATATTATTTAAGCGAATTATGGGCGATCATAGAAATTTTAGACACTTCAATTATATACTAAATCATATAAACATTTATAACAATTCCCATTTCGATATTCTTATCATCAATTCAACTAAGAAGAAATCACGTGCACATTCCAATTTTATATTTTCCTAATTCTAATGCCACTATCCTTACAAGCACAAACATATGAATGTAATTTAAAGAAAGTGAACTTACTCGGCCATGGATACTGGTCTCTAATGGTAACAATTCATAAACAACAATTTTCCCCCAATTCAAAATCACCTAAATGAAAGAAATACCCAAATGAGTATTTCATACCATAACTAATTCCAACTTATTAATTAAAAACTCTTGAGTTTGTAATTTTCATGGTAGATGGAAATTCCAACTTAAAACGGCCATAACTTGGTTATTTTAACTCAGAATTTCACAAATAAGCAATCGATTTATATCTACTTCGCAAGATCTATCTACTTATGATGTTGTTCTTAAGTTTTGAAAATGTTTAGGTCTTAGAATGCTCAGATCAAATCTGATTAGTGGCTAAAACTTGCATTTCCGAAATTATTTTCTGAAATTTGCATTATTTCTACCAAGTATATTATATGTGCATGCATTATCTACAAGTTATTATCATGAATGACATGATATGAGCTATCTATATGTATTTCCTTAATGATTTTTGATTAAAAATGTCAAGAACACTTGTTTGAGAAAACTAGCTTTATCTCTTTGAAAATCATCCAAAATTTTACTAGGATAAAGCCTTGATGACCTATATACCTAATACCTTCATTATATTAATAAAATTATTCATTTAAAAGTTTGAAAGTAGATTTTTAAATATGGGTTTTGCTTAGTGACGAATTTTACACAATTTTAGGAAATGAAAATATTGTTTGATCCAAGTTTGGAAACCTTTCCTTTGTTTTAGGTTTATACTTTGATAAAACACATTCACTCTTATCAAAATCAAGTCTTTATCACATCTATTCCCTAAGGCTTTTGTTTTTCTATTAAAATCCTCATTTTGACATTTGGAAATAGGTGTTTAAATGGGGGTCATTTTTAGATCCGAATTTTGAAACTTATTTTTGAGATTATTTATTGTTTAAAACTCATTCAATCTTTCTAAAATTAAGTCATAATCAAACCTACTCCCTAAGGCTTCCATGTTTTAATAAGACTCTTGTTTTAGGGTTGGAAATTAGGTATTTACTTAGCCTTTCACTCTAGTTACGAATTTTAAAATTTTGTTGGGGTTGAAACAAGTTCCAACTTGTCTTTTATAACCTTTTTCTTGTTTTGAAAATTTCTCTTAGTAAAACTAAGATCAACTTATAAAAATCACTCTTTATGATACCTATCACCTAAGCCATTCATTTTACATGTAAGATCTTCATTTTGGAGTTGAAAAATAGGTTTTTCTAAATGGTTATTTCTCAATATCCAAATTTCAAAAATCACTTTTTAATAGAAACAAAATGGATCTTGAGTTTTGGCAACATCTTTATTAAGACTATCATATTGCAAATCTTTTATGTATGTAAGACAAATAGCTATAGCATTTAAGTACTCTAAACACATAGATCTACTATATTACTCATGTCATGGATGCAAATATAACATAAACAATATGTAGATGAGTTTAAAGAAAGAGTTTTTGTACAAAATATCTATAAGATCAACATTTAGAAATAATATAGCAAAATAATAATAAGAAAACTTAAATATCAATATCCACAACATTATGATGGCAAGGGTCTCATATTTAAGTGGTTCCACATCCCTAGCATAAATCTCATAGGGATTTTAGTGGAACATACATGTATGATCTAGCCATTATATATTTTAGTGTGGTAGGGTCAAGATCTATTACCTATTTAGATGTGTAGAGTAAGAAAACTTGAAGAAAAAAAAAGTTGTGTGTGTATGTGTGAGGGGGAGGAAGGTCACGACAAGAATAGGGAGAGAGAGGAAGGAAAAAACGTTTCAAAAGTTTGATTTGTGAGAAATGAGGAAAAGTAAAAAAGTAAAAGGTGAAAGAGATGTTATATAGGAAAAGAAATTATGGTTTTGTATGAATAATTAATTGAAAAAAAAATCAAACAAATGAGAGAGGGTACAAGGGAAGGGGCACCGATTTCATGTAAGGAGGAGAAGGAGAGATTTGAGTTTGTTTTGTGTAATAAAATTCAATTTTTATAAGTGACTGTAAGTAATAAAACATATTGGAAAGGTAAATTTGTAAGGAAATGATGTAAAATTGTAAGAACAGGTTGTAAGGATGTAAGAATAGGGTATGGGTGGTTGTACTTGGTGAATAATTTGAAATAAATCAAAAAGTCAATTAGACAATTAAATTACTAGTAGTAATAAAAATACGATAAAAGGCTATAATTGTAATTTTTATAAACAAAAAATTTTTATAATTATATTTTTGAATTCCTTATTAAATTTTGGTTCTAACGAGTCCTATATATTATTTTTCTATTTTCGAGTCCCGAAGACCAGTTTTCAAGAACAGATCCTGATCGAGTTCGAAACGAATGAATTGTTCTGAAATCTTATCTTTTTATGTTTTGATAAATTATTTAGGGCTATATTCTGGAGTTAACTCATTTCTATTGTTCCAGGGTTTCATTCTCGGGGTTGCCAAACATAAAGTTTCTAGACCCAACTGGTCCAGGGGTGTTCTTTTAGGGTTTCGGTTTCTGGATCCAACTTTTGAAACCGATTTCAAGTTGCTAAGAAAACGAAGGCTTACAAGAACAACAACAATACTTGGTTAAATTGCTGGGATATGATTATGAGGTTCTATATAAGCCTAGAATTGAGAATAAGGTTGTTGATGCCTTGTACTCGAGTTTTTCTAAGGAGGCTTAGTTATTTGCTTTATCCTTACCATATTTTGACTTTGTTATAGTACTTAAAATAGAGTTTCAAGATAATAAGGAATGGTAGAAATGCATGATCTATTGTGACCAAGGAGTCTATATGCAGTGGCCACTCAAGATTTGAGATGGCTTGCTTTTTCTTAGAGATAAGATTTTTATTCCTTCTCACTCCTCTATTATCAATTCAATAATACTAGAATATCATACTTCACATATGAGTGGACATTTGGGAGCCTTGAAAACTTTTAAGCAACTCAGTGAATCTTTCTTTTGGAAAAGTATGAGGATGGATATGGATGATTTTGTGAAGTGCTACTACGTTTGCCAACTGATCAAATACTTGACAATAAGTCTAGCATGCTTACTTCAGCCTTTACCTATTCCTCAACAAGTTTTTAAGGATTTGTCTATAGATTTCATAATTGGACTGCTATTATCCAAAGGTCATTTGATTATTTTGGCAATAGTCGATCGTTTAAGCAGGTATTGTCATATAGGTCCTCTTATAGCCTCCTACTCAGCTACATTAGTAGCTTCATTGTTTGTGGATATGGTGATTAAATTGCATAAATTTCATAAATCCATTGTCTTTGATAGGGACAAGGTGTTTATGAGTCACTCTTGGAATGAACAAATCAGATTGAGTGGGATATCATTAAAGATAAGTTCAGCTTATCACCTTCAATCTGATGGTCAGACTGAGGTGATGGACCGATGCTTGGAACAATACTTATGAGCATATGTCATGGATTCCTGACTCTATGGCCTAAGTTTTTTCCGTAGGCTGAGTATTGTTTCAATGCTAGCTATTACACAAGTGGCAACATGACACCTTTTCAGGCATTATATGGTAGAATTCCCGCTAATATCCCTCATTATGTGCAAGGCCAATCCTCTTTAGAAGCAATTGATCACGAACTTATGTCTTGAGATGCTATTTTGAAAACTTTGAAAGTTAATTTAGCTCAGGCTCAGCTTCATATGAAGCATTTAGTTTACACTTATAGAGTGGATAAATCTTTTGAAGCTGGGGACTTAGTGCGTGAATTTGCAACGTTATTGGCAAACTTCTTTGGCCAATAGGCTTTCTTACTGGCTATCACGATGTTACCTTGGGCCTTTTAAAATAGTAAGGAAGGTTAGGAATGTTGCATATCTTTTTGATCTACCAGAATATTAAAAAATTCATCTAGTTTTTCATATTTCATAATTAAAAAAGGCTTATGAAGACTCTTTTGAGATGGTAACATTTCCTCAAGATTCTTTTGAGAATCATCCTATTTTTAGGCCTTTAGCGATTTTGGGCACGAGGACTTTGGTTCGATAGGGAGTTAATGTACCCCAACTTTTAATCCAGTAGGAATCTGTTCCTACAAAGGATACATCATGGATAGACCTCTCAGATTTCATGCGAGATTATCCTAACTACCACCTTAAGGATAAGGTGATTCATTCAACACCAGGGAACATGTTGTGAACTCTAATAGAAGACAAAGAAAGAAGCCTCAATACCTAGTTGACTATGTTACTTAACATAGACTAGCAAAACTACTGAACAAATAATTTACAAGTTACAATTGTACATGTTTCAAAATATAGTCCTTGTTGCAAACAAGGCAAACATTTGTAACTACCTATGTATAGATAGGCATATAAATACATAAATGAAGAAAGAAAACAGACAATCTCTACCCTCAAAATAGTAAGTGTTGGGAATCATCTGCAGACTCTTACTCAAGTGCAATTTTGCCTTCTTTTCCTTGCAAAAAACACAATAAAACAAACTATTAGTGAGACAAGCTTAAGTAATCAATAGAATAGTTATTGTAGATCTCTTTTACCCTTTCTTTTGTTAAAGAACCAATAATTGACAAAAAAAATAGAAACCCTAAAATAAACAAAGAGAAAAGGGGTTGAAAAGATACTTAGTTTTTGTTTTGTTAAGAGGCAAGAGAGAAAAGTTGATTTTTGTTGTTTGGAACTTTTAGGAATTAGGGTTTTCTTTGTTGCCGAAAGGGCCCTACACATGGCTTATTAGGTACATTTTTTTCAGTTGTCTCCTAGGTGCCTATGTACTCGCTAATTAGAATCAAACTGATATAGTTTCTTTTATGAAAACTTTAATGAGTTGGTTTATTTTAAACTTCTAAACTCTTTCTCAATTAAGTTTGTTAACTTCTCACATTTTGTCAAAAGTAAGTGTCAAAATGAGACCTTATGAATTACCAATTTAATTATATATACAAAGATACATTATCCTCAATGACAAAATCCTTTTTCTTTTTTTTCCCCATTAGACAATACAAGTTTAACGATTTAGTGTTTTTTTTATGTATTTTTTTATATATTTTTTCTACTATAAGTACACATATATATCAACTTCATAATATCATATTCTTTTACATGTGCATTTATTCACTAATTTTTTATACTACTTTTCTATTTTTTATTATTTTTAAGTAGAATTTACATTTTTTTCTTTATTTCTCTTTTTTATTTTATTTTTTCATTAATCAATAAAACAAAAAAAAAAAAAAAAATAACTTACCTAGACAAATGAGATACACACGAGTTAGAGCTTGGAGTGACAGTTGGGTAGGGTCAAGCATAAGCTCAAGTCGGCTCGTGGTTTGGTAGGTCAGGTAAAGAGAGCAACAGTCAGCATAGGTTAAACCAAGAACTCCAACAATGGCATCTAGGGGCAATCAAAGGCATTAGGAAAGCCGAACTAGTGGTAAGGAAGACTCCAATGGTGTTGGTTTTGCTCAACAATGGCTGGACATGGTGATTTTGGAGGTGACAACAATGGTGGCAAAAATGATGATAGTTGAATCCAATCCTCAAAATGAATTTAAGTTATCAATTGATAGCTTTTGCTTCCCTAAGCCACCTTGTAGTAGTGATTTTCTTCAATTTTAGCTACAAAAGAACTAGTTCAAAGAAAATTTCAAAAACCTAGCTTTATACTCCAACTATGATATGTGTATATGAGTGATTTTCTTATCTTTTTGATGCCTTAGAACATAATACTAATCTCTATTTATACTAATCCAGTTAGAATGAGTACAAGTGCGTATTGAGAAAATTTCAAAAATTAATTCCTATGGTTTTAATTAGAAAAAAATAAAAGATTTGATGATTTTGAGTTCAAGAATAAAAAATTTTGTGCATTAGAACATAAATTATTACTCTCATGAACCTTCAATTTCATCTAATTTATTAAAATCAACATTGAATCTTGATGAAGAGAATCCACAATTATGATTTCCCTCAATTCTCAAGGTCTGATTAGGCTTAGCAAAGATTTGACACGAGTTATATGCTTGTTGGAAGAAGATGATGATAATGCTGATGGGGTAGGATTACCCTATGATCCAAACACATGCTGCCAAATGTCATTTATGTGGATGGAAAAGATAAAAGGCATCCAATGCCTTTTCCAAAATTTGAAATCCCGACCTTTTTTATGTTCATCTAACATCTTTCTAATGAGTCATTGGCCCGTGCTTTTTTAATTGATATAAATAAGATTCTTTTAAGATTTTAAATATAGACATGATTAAATGAGTTGCCTATTGGGAGCTATTTAATTAGGTTAAAATTAAACATATAATAAAATCTACATTATATATGCCTAAATCTTATCATTTTAGGTCTTTTCTTTTAATAACTATATTTTAAAAAACACTTGGCCTTGCAATATATTTTGTAATTCTTTTAGTTTAAGAGAATATGGGATGTCACAAACCGGTTCACAATATTAGTGGAGGATGTTTCTTAATTAAAAAAGGAAAAAAAAAAAAGCACTTACATATAAGAATATAAATTAATAACTTAGAGTACTCTATACATGTAAACGAGACAACTCAATGTTACCTTGTATTTTTCATTCTTCTCAGAAAAATCACCCAATTGGATGTAGTCCTATGGCCGATGCTTTAAATAGGGTGGTATTGCCTCATGAGCACCCTCAGATCCACCTTGCTCTAAATAATGACTGGCAAATGAGGTACATATACCAAGGTATGTTATGGAAGCCCTTGATTAACTTAATGTTATAGATATTTCCATGCACCATGACTTTTCTAAAGACCATCTCTCGTGTATCTTGATACAAAGCGTACCATGCACACCTCGAGCCATTATAAGGAGCTAATGGCATCTTTTGTTGTGTTTGATACTGGATCTGATTTGCTAGCAAGTTTATCTCTATCAACTAATTCTAGTTCGGGTTTGGGTCATCTTGTGTGCTAACGTGGGTTGGAGGTGAGGCAACCGGTTGGTGATGTTTGGTAGCGTTGCCACTCTGTGTTTGCACCGAAGTGGCACATGGGTTGCTTAACACCGATTCGGTGTAAAATAAGAATTAACTAGTTTGCTCATTTTTAGTTATTTGAATCCAAAGTATTAATTGGACTTGGAATGCCTTTCTGCATGCAGAATGGGCCAATGAAATGTACATGTATTAATTTAACCAGGCCCAAACAACTAAATATGAGTGAAGGCCTTTATGTACTAATATATGATTGGATTGAGCTTTGCATGGAAACGTATCGTGGTTGGACCAATGACAATGGGAGTTCACTCCTATCAAACGAAGAAAATCAAGTTATTGAGAATTTAAACAATTTTCTTTAAATGCTGATTATTTGGTTTTGTTTTGTATATCAAGGTAAAATGGTTATATGTCTCAAAGTATGTTTTAAAGATTTAATATTAAAATACCTTGTACATTTTTTTCCTCCATTTTTTTTATATGATGACTCAGAAATCGTACAAAATGAAATAGATTAGAATCAAGTAAATGAAATCAATAAGGGAATGACAAATCAATTTCTTTATTTGGACATCGATAAGGAATGAAATAGAGAGGAATTAATTTATATTGAAATTTACTAAAATTACCCTTCACAAAAATAAAATAAAAAATTCGTATAAGATAAAAAGGTAATTTAAATAAAAAATCATTATTGGACTATGGAAGGGAATCACAATTCCACCCTCTCAAAGATGGAATCAAATTCTATCTTAAAAGCAGAATCATTGATTCTAAGGAATCACGATCCCAACTTCTCATAAAGCTTTCAAACATGAAAAAATGAATAGAAACCTGAATAAGAAACAAACCATTAAATAATTGCATTGAAAGTATTAATGAAATTACTTCACTTGTTTGTCTTTCAAATTTTAATTTCTCTATTCAAATCTTCTAAAAGATTGTATGGTCTCGCCATTAATTTTGACGGCACTGGTCTCATCACCTCACACCATATCCAATCTTGATCGAATCCTTAAAATAATTAATATTTCATTTATTATATTTATTATGACGGTTAGATTATTAATAGACAGTCTCATCATTTTCAAATCGACTCAAAGAGGTTTGCTTTTTTCATGTCTAGTAATAATTCTGTTGTAATTTTTTTATCATTATGTCCGACACTTAATTACATTGCATTTAATCTATCTTATATTTTTTTTTTCTAGGTTAGTATATATCCTCGTGAGAGTTAGCGTGTTGATGTGATCTGGTCCGCCGTTATCTAGGTTCATATTCTTCTAGTAAATAATTAATGTCAAAATAAATTTAAATGAGTCATTAACTAACATGAAAAGGTTTTTTTTTTTTTTTCATTTCTTTTCCGCTTTTGGATGAATATAAATGTTAAAAGGCCAAAAAAAAAATTAAGGAAAAAGAATCAAATAGGGTTAAGTAGATAATGTTATTGCTATATCCTATTAATACTTTTTTTTTTTTCTATTACAATAGAAAAAGAGGATTCAAACCTAGTATCTCTCACTTGAAAAATCAAGAAAGATATCACTAGGTTATAAAATCATTGGCATCTTATTATCACCTTATATTGACACATCAGTTTCCATTGAATATTGGAGATCAGAGGCTGTTTTTGGGTATAGTTTTTAGAATCTCCTTCAAGGTATAGATGCAATATCTTCACATATTGCTAGAGGTGTTCATGGTTCGATTAACCGGTCCTTAGGTCTATTTTTCAAACTTAGCCATAATGATCAGTTTTTTAATATCTTGATCATAAACCAATCCATTATAAACGGTTAATCATCTTAACTATTAATCCTTTTTTTGTTTGTTAACTTTTTAAAATAGCATAGATCATATACATTTTTCAAAGAAAAACTCAAACTATTACACAAAAACTCTAATTCTTCTTCCAAGACTATATCATATATACAAAAATTTCTAACTTAAGTATAAAACATATGAAATATATTCTAAGTTAATCCTCATATCTCCAAGAACTTCACACTTCTTAGCCTAATCCTAGCCTAAGATATTCCTGCACAAAACTATGGGTGTTATGAACTCAACCATAGCTCAGTGAATAACAATGACTAAATCACACAACAAACAAATACTAAACAATTGCTATTAACAAACATATGCAATGCAATACTTACCATATGATATGCATACTTTGGATGACCGAAATCTAAAACAATGGAGATTTACGCCCTCTCTCAGGGGTTGAATGATTAGTTCAAGTCATTCACGCCTATAAGAACTGAGAATTAAGAATAGGGGTGCTTCTCAAATTAGAGCATTTAACTGATACTTTCATATCTCATAGCTTTTAGCTATTTCATTTTTAAATTCATTTATACTGAAACATAACCTCAAACATCTTCTTAGAATACTAAGCAGTGATGATTTCATTTTGAAACTCATTTTGTATTTGTATATACATATATGTTGTCAACATAACTTCCACTTTTATCTTAGGACCTCAAAAACTCCCTAAGTACTAGCATCTCCCTAGCTAATACCCATATAGGTGACGTCCTTCGATGCTTTTTTAGTTCTTGGGATTCTAACAACCCTATGGTATCCAATTGGAGAAACAAATCCACTAACATAGCTTTGGAATACCAAGAATCAAGATGCTAGCACATGATGTGAATACCATGCTAATGCAAGTATGTTGTCGTGTAATGTATGATAAATTACTTAACTAGTCAAATAAAATTGAGTTTATTAATTAAGGTCGCCAATCAATGTAGCAAATATTCATCAATAACAATAATGCAATCATTTAGAGTAATGTGTGATCACTTTTACCTCAATAACTTATTAGTCAAACCAATCATCAAACAATAGTCGAATATCCAATCCCTATGCATATTCAGTTATGTTTATCTAAAATTTAGGTGCAACTATATTACAAGCACAAACAAAGTAATAGGGTCCATATTACCCACCTGACATCCGAGTTAAGCTATAAAAATCCCTCTAGGAAAACCAAAACATCATCCCCATCCACATCAAACCATCATCAACCTCTTCATCAGCACCAAATCATCATCAACTCCTATCATATTTGAAAACCAAACAGAAATAGAATATTAGCTAAGACTATCTTTCGAAGAATATACCAAAAAGCAACATCTATTCATGAAATTAAATTCATTTTAAAATCCATTTGATCAGACACTAAGTAGGAACCCTGCCATGGATACGATGATTGCCCCACCAATATACGAACGGTTCTCCATCATCTGTTAATGTATTTCTTTTCTCTTTATTTATGATTCATTCATGACAGGAACATCATCATGTCATTCATATTAAAAAATATTCATTTTCTAAGTAAATACACATTTGAAACAACATATTCCCCATATTATTCATGGTTTAGCCTAACACATTAACTCAAGCTAATTGTTAGCCATTAGCCCATTTATCTTAATCCTAGCTAAATTGATTAAAATCAATCAACTAATTCAATTACTAGGTCAAGTTAATAAAACTAAATCAATCTATTTCACTTTTATCTTATCAAAGTGCATTAGGTCAAGCTAAGCTTAATTTGTTATCTTTGTCACGCCCCGAGGGTACTCTAATAATAATAATCAAGAACCACTCGATTACCATTATTAGTTTACCTTTTAGGAATGACATGATTTCCAAAAACAGGATCTTTTAGTTGCTTGGATGGAATAAACAAACATATATAAGATGTAAACTAGTAAACAACTATTACAAACTATAATATTACAGATCATATGCTTTATAAGTCCTTACAACCTTAGCTGATGATTCTAATGCACATAAAATGCATCAAAAGTCTATTACAGATATAAATATTCTAATTCTATACTAAACTTTAAACTTCTGGCTTCTAATCTCTTACTGGGACCATGCTCCTGCTAGTAATGAGCCAGGGTCGCAAAGTAAACCTGAAAGGACTGTGGGAGTGTGAGCTAAAATACAAGCTCAGTGAATAACCAAAACTTATTACATATAACATACAAGTTATTTAACAATCATATGAAATGCATCAATCAAACAAATGAACACTACAAGCTTGGATAACCCGGAATCCAAACAGGATGAAGATTTACGCCCTCTCATCGGGGTTGAAGGAACACAATCTATGGTCCACCTACTCAGGAGAGACTTAAGCTTTCAGGAAATAATATTTAATTTAATTAGGTTATCATGTTTCATCATTTATTTCCTGTTTTAGCTTTAGAAATTCCACTAAGTGTTAGTTATTTCCAAGTAATACCATAAGCGGCGTCCTTTGTTTACCATTTAGTTCCTATGGTATTAACAGAACAAAGGTAATCTTGCAATTAACTAATAGCTCCCTGGCCTAGATAATTCAAGCATCACCAGAGATCCGAAAAACTAACACGTAGTAGGCTACCACTTACTCGAATGCTTTTTATGCATAACATCTAATGCATGATCATTTTCCATTATGGTACCAGTAGTTTTTAGTCAATTTGGAGGTGATCAAGCATTACAAACACTCGCTCAGATGCTATATACATTATCAAGATACACGCAATTGTGTTATCACTTACTTTAGAGTGACATGGCAATCAATGTAATACAATACACAACTTTCATACTTCAAACAGTACACAAATTTTCATTATCTTTTTATTTAAGATTCAATACTAGTACAAGCATAACCAATGTAATAAGACTGAGTTACTCACTTGCCCATCCTATTTAATCGTAGTAATCTTCAGGTAGGTCCTCCCCAATACCTGAGTCACCTATTGAGATAAATCATATAATTATTAAAATTTCCAGACTATACAATTTAGTTCCTATGAATATTTAAGTGTTCTAATGGTTTACTGGGTTTCTGTTTTATTCTTAATTAATTCTTTGAAATAGCCCTAAGTTTTAAATCATTGTAATTACAGTTTTATTTTATTGAATTTGGTTGGATACTAGAATTCATTGATTGGGTATTTGGAAAGTTTAATAATTTAGTGAAATAACCATGAAATTCCCAATTTATATTCTATATGTGTGTTAATAAATTTATACATACTTTTGATATGTATTGAATATGATTTTTTTTCATGATGAATTATGTGTTTTATTATTGTGTTAAAATATTGAAATATTCTAGAATTTATTAAATATTTAGTTCATAAAATTTTAATTGTATTCATATGTGTAATTTATGATTTGAATGTGTTGAATTAAGTGGAGGAATGCATGTAACTAAGTCCTTATGTAGCAGAATTTTTAGGCAAAAAATAAAGCTATTAAACACTCATTAAGGCCTTAAGACAATGTCATTAAGTAACAAAAGGTTAAGTCATTAATTGCCTTAATTACAAATGCCTCAAAAGTCAAACAAGTAGATAATATCTACTCTTCAAACTTAAATTTTCGGGCAAAATTTCAGACCTTAGCCAAACCCTTTCTCTAAGCTTCAAAACACCTCTTAACCCTCTCAAAAGCTCCTCCAAGGTGGCATAAGATTAAGCCCTTCATTTTCCATCACTTTTACCACCAAAAGATTGCTAGAGGACCATTAAACTAAAGCCTAAAGTTCTATTGGTGAGTTTGTCTTTCATGTCTTAATCTTATGCATATATGTGATTTCTTGATAATAGGGTGCTTATGCTAAATATGAGAAATGATGTGTTCTATATGTTAATGGTAGTTTAAGTAGTATATTAAGGCTACAAGAACTTATAGTATATGTTTTATGTGTAGCAAGAAGTATGGGTGTTGTTGAATTTGGGAAGAAGATAATTTGGGTAGTTGAAGTGTGGATTTGGAGTTTGAAGTATGATAAGTATTAGAAGTGTTTGAAGTGTTGTATGAAGTTTGCATAAGGTTTAGGACATGTTAGGAGTTGAGAAAAGTTGTTTTTTTTTTCAAGTTTAAAGTGTTAAAGTTTGAAAAATTTCGTATAACTATCACTACACCTGTCAAAACACCCCTGTTGCCAAGGGTGTAGTGCTCTCGGATCAAAAATTTCATTTCCCCTGAGTTGAAACGGCCTCCAAAACACCCCGTTGCCAAGGGTGTAGTGTCCAAAACACCCCTGTTGCCAAGGGTGTAGTGCTCTCGGATCAAAAATTTCATTTCCCCTGAGTTGAAACGGCCTCCAAAACACCCCGTTGCCAAGGGTGTAGCGCTCGCGGATTTTCTTCCCCTGTTGCGATGCTGTCTTGTAAATTAGCCATAACTTTTTCACCTGACCTCCGATTGAGGTGATTCAAGTTGCGTTGGAAAGATAAAAAAGAGATCTACAACTTTTATGTTTTAAGTTTTCACAAATTTTAAACTTAACAATGCTTAAATTTTGATTCTTTCCCGATGCTACTCTTTCCAAAACAATGTTAAAAGCTTATATTGGTTTACTAAATGTGTTTCAACTTATGAAATGAATCTTTTTGAGTTAAAATGAAATAAATTAATGATATATGATATGTAATGATGATCGAGTAATATAATTAAGCATGATTTAAGGATATTTGTATGATTTAATAAATTATTGATTATCTTTACTTGTTTTAGGATCTTGTGATAACTTATTTGAATGTATTTGTATGGTTATGTATGAGATTAGTTGAAATGAGTTTAAACTAAGTGTGAATTGTGATAATTCTTGTTGAACAGTTATTGATCCTCGCTTGGCCACCCCCATTAATTCCCAAGCTAATACAGGTACGCAGTAACTTGCTTGTATGCTTGTTAGGATAGGCATACTTAAATTTGATATAAGTTCTAAATGACTTAAGTATTGCTTGAATTGCTTGTGTTTTCACCGTTAAATCCGGTTCGAGGAGCGGTAACTTATCATGATGCAATGATAGGTTAGTGTAGACGCTTAGGCCAATAGTCATGATGCAATGACTAGGCTCGGCGGATAATCGATAGGAATGTATAACTGAGCAACATTTACTTACTCTTGAGAGGAAATAATATAATCTAATTCAATGTTTATGGGAGCATGTGAATTGCTTTATATTATGGATTGAGTTAAGTGAAGCTGAGTAACGGCTATATAACCTGGATGAGATTATTATTTGCAATGTAACGTTATCTAGGAGATATAGGTATTCGGGCTACCTATACCAACCCCCTGAGCGTTGTGAGCATTACTCAGGACCCCCAGATATCCTCAGCTTGTCCCGGAGTTTGAATACTCCAGTGTTGATTTGTTTAAGAAATATTAAAGAAAGATAAATGAAGCAATTGTTTTTGCATTGCATTAGTATAGGTGTGTATGGCTTCGCTTTTGTTTGTGTTGCTGTGTACTGGGCCTCTGGCTCACTTTTGCTATTTTCAGGTGTTGATGATGATTGTTATGATGATATGGGATTCGGGTCAGATTGGGAGAAGTTTATGGACGAGTGGGATGAGTAGGACCCTGTGGCGAGAAGTTTTTGAAGAAAGTTTTATTTCATGTGTTCGTTTAACAAATGTATTTTGTATTTTGGAATAGAGGCTTGTTAGTTAAGCCTGGGTTGTATTAAAAGACTTAAAGTCTATTTTCTTCATTTTGTAAGACTTATGTATATTTTGTTGTGTCCTATGCTGGACACAAGGATGTAAATATTTCCTTAAAGTATTTTATGTAAATAGATTACTCAAGTGAGTAATCCTTTTGTAAAAGCTTTTATAACAAGTTTTAGTAGTTTTAAACAAACAATTCACATAACTGTAGATTAGGACAACCTTCCATATAATACGAAAGTATTATATGTGGTTGGGGACTTAACTTGCTAAGTCTTAAGGATTAGCAGGTCGGGTCTTTACATTTAGTTAATTCATTTTTATTGTCTAAATTTATTAGTTTTCTTTTTACTACTTAATAAATTTTTCTTATAAAGTATAAATGTTCTCATACCCTTAATTTTGGATTATTTAAATTTCCATTGTTATTTTATTAAATATATATTTGGTGTTTATTAACTCATAAATTGTATATATAATATATATTTCTATAAATTAGTGAAATATGAATTTTATGAAAATATACCTACTAATAAAAGGATTTATAAATTGTATTACAACTATTTTCGCAAATTTCTCCTTTTACCTTAAATAATAAAAATATTAATAATTATTATCAATAATAATACTAAAAGTAATTATAACATCAATAGTACTAATAACAATGATAACAGTAATAATAACAATTACAATAATAATAATAATAAATAATAATAATAATAATAATAATAATATAATAAAATTTCCGAAATAGATAAGATAGAATAATTATATTTCATCACATTAGTAATTATAATAATTGTCTTACACTCTAATTCATAGTATTACTAAAATAATTTTAGTCTTATATTTATGTTATTTCAGAAATAATACTTTCGAAAATTCTAACAAAATTCTTTTTAATAATATTAAAAATATTAATAATTGTAGTTAGAAAACCCATTATACTTAAATTACTTATTAAAAGTAATTTATATTTCTAAAAATTCTTTTTAGATTAATATTAATAGATTAAATACTTAAACATCATATATTTAATAAGGTCAGAAAATAATTTTATTTTTAAATTTAAATAAATAAATAAATAAATTTCTGATTTTGTATTATTATATTCTAATATTACTATTACTATTTCCAGAAAAATAAATAAATGCAGAAATAATAATAATAATTCTAAAATTACTTATATTATTATTTATTCTATAATTACATTTATTTAGTTTCGTTTTTCTTTTCTTTTCTTTTTTTTTAATTCTTGGCCGAGAGGTACACGGGTTAAACACGCCCGTGTACCACCCTGTGCTCATCGGGGATTTACTATTCATCTTCTTCCCCGATGAGCCGCGGCTAATTCCGATCAATCCCGACGTTTGATTTTGGATCCTATGGACTCCTAGGAACCTAATCTACTTGAATATCCAAGAAAAACAACATAATAACAACATGTTACCCACTATTTTGGATCATCAAGCTTGGCTAGGGTTTAGGAAAATCACCTTCGTTGTGGCTTCTCGGTGAAATCCGAAGCTCCTAATGGACTTGGTTAGCTTCCTAAGATGTTTAGGAGTCAGTATCAATCCTTGGAATTGAAAGAAAACACGCGGAATGAAATCAACTTACCTTAAGCTCGTTTCCACGTGTTTTTTCCCAGTTTTTGTTTAATTTTTGAATTGAATTGATGCGAGTGTTTAAAAATCAGTTTCTGGGTTGATTCAACTCCTAATAGGTTGTAGTTGTATTATGGAAAGTTTGAAAGAGTTTGAAGTTCATTTGCTTGTCCATCTAAGTTCGTTTGCATACATATATATATATAAACGAATGCAAAGTTTCGGCCGTGTTTCTTCCTTAAAGGAAAAACGAATTGTCTCTGTTTGTGGTTCATTCATTGCTTTGTTCGTTTATCATTAATGCAAGGGTGATTTGTTATGTTTATATTGGCTTAGGAGTAGATTTGTATTGACTTTAGTATTGTATAATTGGAGGATTTTCGACTCACAACAATTGAGAAGATCATAGCCCTCCAAAACCAATTAAAACGTCTCCTGCAAGCTGTATATGTATATATATTAATTATATAATAGTTAAATATTATTTAGTTGAATTTTCGGGTAATTTATTACACTATTAGGGTATATTTTAGCTTATATATGTAAGTTTATATACACAAATATCTTTAATGGATTCTACTAGGTGTTTAGTTTAACAAAAAGTACAAATTTAAGTTTTAATTATACGTATTGATTCGTTTAAGAAAAGTTTATCCTCTGCGATTTAGGTTTTATAAGCTTTTCGGGTCAATTTTCGTTTCAGGTTCCAAGAGCTTTAGAAAACCCTAATTCGAATATTGGTATGATTCAATTCTTTATGAAATGATCTAGATTTATATTTTAATCAAATCTCATGTGTTTATTAATTTATTTTAAGGAGATGAATTGAATGAGTATGTTTGTGTTGTTAGTAGTTTAATATATAAGATTTTGTATGTGTATATGTGGATATTAATATTTTGTTCTATATGCATTAATGTGTGAGTAATTGAATTATTTGTTCTTGTGCATATTAAGATGTTAAGTTAAATTAAATTAATAACTCAACCATAATTTTACTTAAGATTAGTTTATTGAGTTCCTTGTAATTAAATTAGCATTATGCCCTAAATGTAAGCTAAATGGAGCCCAAATTAAAGTGAAATGCAACCTAAAGTTAATATATGCATTAAGGGGTAATTTTGGAAGTGAAAAAGTCAAAATTAAGTTAATTTGATTACTTTTTGAGGCAGCTCAAAATTTTATCCGAATTTTCTTTTCTTTCTCCTTTTTCTCTTCTTCTTCTTTCTCCATTTCCATCTTCATTTCCAAGCTCAAGTTAGGGTTATATCAAGTTGAAAATCAAAGTTATTCTCAAGACAAGGTATATATATATGTATGTATTTGAATTGGTTTAGTTTAGGTTGTTGTGATTATTGTTTTGTTTCCCTTTCTTGAAATAGATGTATAGATAGTTGAATGAATTGAGTTTAAGATTGATCAAATTGTTGTTCATGCATGGAATGAGTTATGTATGTGTTATATAGTGTGTGAAAGTATGCATGTATTGTTGTTTGATATGAAAGTGTCTTGATGTAACTAAAATAGTTTAAGTAGTTAGAGTGGAGATTGATGAAAATGGAATTTGAAGTGTTTAGTGATGTTGAATTCATGCCTTGGGTTGCTAGAATTGAGTAGTGTATGTTGAAGTGAGTATATGAAGTTTGAAGTGTAGTTGAGGAAAGTTTTTGAAGTGTTTTAAGATGTTTTTACAAAGTGAAAACAGGGGATTTGAATTTTCGTATAAGCTTGTTTTTGTAACGTACGCCGGCATCTGGGGATTCTACGCCGCCGGCGTAGAGGCGGTGTAGAAAGCCCACAGAATGATTTTCCCTAACGCTGTTTGCAACGCCGCCGGCTTATATGCCGAAGATTTGCCAGCGTCTGTTCTTCAGAACGTACGCCGGCAATTTGAATCTCTACGCCGCCGGCGTAGAGGCGGTGTTGAAAGTTCACAGAACCAAATTTCTTAAAGCCGACTGAACGCCGCCGGCTTTCGCTAGGAAGTCAGCCGGCGTTCTTTCTTCTAACTTGTACGCTGGCTTTTGGGAATCAAGGCCGCCGGCGTAGGTTACAAAGGCTGACGGCGTACGCTTTGAACGCTGCCAGCGTTGACAGTGTACATTTTCAGAACAGTTAACACCGGCCCAACGCCGCCGGCGTTGAGTGCCGGCGTATCCCCTGAGTTTTTGAATTTTGAGAACTTTTTCTAAAAAGTTTCCAAAGTTGTTATTTGAGTATTTGAGTTTTTGGTAAGCAATTTGGGATATATTAGGACGTTTAAATGCCTAGTCGTGACTGTATATCCAATTATGTGAATTTCTTTGATAATTTGTGATATATGGATATAATATGTATATATTTGTGAGAATGAAATTTATAAATGTTGATTTATTAATTATTGTGACATTTCTATTACAGTTAAGGATTCTTCGGTTAATCTATCACCGAGAGATCCTAGTTCTATTCTAACGAGTTCAGGTACGCAATAACTTGTCTGATGATTGCTAGGACCAGACATTTCTAATTTGACTTAAATTGATCCGATTTAACATTTGGATGAATTGGATGTCTATTACGCTGTTTAATCTGGTCCGAGGAGCAGCAAACCTGTCATGATGCAATGACATGTTAGCTAGGCGCTTAACCAAGTCATGATGCAATGACTTTACCATGATGCAATGGTACGCTATGATGCAATAGCGATTCTTTTGGTTAAGTGGGTAGCCGATAGGGGGAATTGTATCTGTGTAACGTTTGCTTAAACTTAGGGGGAAATACCATGATTTAGTTCAAGGTTTATGGGAACTTGTGAACTAGGCTCATGTTATGGACTGAGTTTAAGTAGAGTCGGGCAACGGCTTTTAAACCCTAGATGAAGCTATTATCTTTATGAAATAGATATAGGAGATATAAGTATTCGGACTGCTTATATCAACCCCCTGAGCAGCTGCTGTTACTCAGGATCCCTGGATTCCCGGAGTGTGACCGGGGTTTGAATACCCTCTTGTTGATTTGTGAATCAAAATGTAATAAAGATAACCACTTGTTTTATGATGCATTTACATCAATTGGATGACTTGTTTTGCATTGGTTATTGTGTACTGGGCCTCTGGCTCACTTTTGCTGCTTTGCAGGTCATGGAGACGAGTATTACGATGACTTGGGCTATGGGTCCGATTTTGAAAGATTTCTGGACGAGTGGGATGAATAGGATCCGATGACCCGGGACTTTTAGAAGACTTTTTGCTAAGGACCAGCTTTGTATAGAAGGCTTGTTAGTTAAGCCAAGTTCTTTTGTAATGACCTTAAGATCCATTAGGATTTCTCATGTTTTGAGAAATCATGTAATTGTTTTGTTGTGTCATGTATTGACACAAAGCAATGGTTATTTGATGTAAATATATGTATAGATTGCTTTGTTAGCAATCTTGTTTTATTTAAAAAGTTCTTTACAAAGTTTAGTGATTTGATCAAACAATTTTCATAAACTGTTAGTTTTAGGACAACCTTACATATAATGTGAAAACGTTATATGTGGTTGGGGATTCGGTACTCTAAATCTCGGGATTTAGAGGAACGGGTCTTTACAGATGGTATCAGAGCCTTGTTTATGAAATTGTTTGATTAAATAGTGGTGACTTGACCTTAGATACGGTGAGTTAGTTAGACATATAGGACTTGTTTATATTAAGTTTTATGCTTAATTTTCTAATTAGTTTATAATTGTTTTGATATTGATTTGACCTTGTAAAATTATTATATGTCATACATGTTGCATGTTTGTTTAAAAGATGGATAGGTCACGAAGAGTAACCCGACAATCTTCGGAAAGAGAAAGTATGCCACCTCCTTCTCAGTCTACTATTTCAGCTTCTGCATCAGCTAGTATTCCAGCTTCTACTTCGACTCCATCACCGGCTTCGGCTTCTACTGCACCGAATCCACAGCCTCCTCAAATGCCAGCATACCCGCTATGCCTCAGATGTCTACGGGAGATCCGAATAATGTGCTCACTATGTTTCGGGATATGTTTGCAATCGTTCAGCAGTACCAACAAATGATGTATCAACAACAACAACAATTTATGCAGCAATATCATCCTCCAAATGTGAGAGAAGAGCCACAAGTACCAATGGGAGACCGGAACGAACAAGTCAAGTTGCATGATTTTGTTAGACTGGTACCTGATTTTGATGGAACTGTTTTGGATCCGACTCGAACGGAAGGTTGGATAGTGGAGTTAGAGAAAGCGTTTGCAGCCTGTGAGGTGCCTGAGCATAGAAAGTTGATTTAGCTATATATATGTTGAAGGGAGATGCATATAATTGGTGGAGATTGAATAGTGAAGGATATGTGAGACCGATACCATGGAACAGATTCAAGGAAGCCTTTTTCTTACAATACATTCCATCCACAGTACGGGAACAAATGATATCGAGTTGGTTGAGTTTAAGGCAGGGAAATAAAACTGTTGAAGAATATCATGCAGAATATTGTAGATTGCTTCGATTTGCGGGTACAAGTTACAATGATGAGAGCATGAAGGTTCAAAAGTTCCAAGATGGCTTGAACATGGAGATTAAGAGTGAGGTTAAAAGTTTCAATTATCAACATTATCGGAAACAGTAATCAAGGCGAAGTTAGTGGAACAAATTAATAATGAAAATAAAGCTCAGAGGGATAGACGTGCGACATTTATGGGCAAGAGATCGGTGACATCCTACACCCCTTATTCAAGATTTGGTAATGTTAACAAAGGCAAGCGACCATATTTGGGTAAGAAATCAAGCTCGGGACAAGTGGTGAAAGCTCCTATGCCATCTATACCATTTGATAGGCGATGCCCTATATGTTTTGGGCCTCACGAATCGTTTCAATGTAAATGGACTCCTGGAGCTTGTTTTGCATGTGGGAAAGTTGGTCATAAAGCTTCTGATTGTCCTGATCCTAAATTGAAGCCCATCTTTTGTGCTCATTGTCAACAAAGGGGTCATCATGTGGCAAATTGTAAAGAAAAGCCGAGGAATGAAGGACCGAACTTTGGAAAGGGAATGACAGCTACTAGGGTGTTTGCTTTGCAACAATGTGAGAAAGCTCCTTCGGTTGATACCCTGGCAGGTATAATACAGATTGCAAGACATCCTGCATATACTTTAATTGATACTGGTGCTACTCATGCATGTATTGCTGAAAGCTTTGTGAATGAGTGTGGTTTGTCTTCTGAAGTGTTGTATGATAGAGTGATGAGTGTGAATACTCCTTTTGGTGTGCAATCCAAAGAGCCATGTGTATGTAGGAATGTTGATGTTGTGATTTCTGATGAAAGCATGCCAATAGATATGTTAGTTCTACCTTTAATTGATTTTGATGTTATTCTTGGAATGAATTGGTTGAATCTTTACAAAGCAACAATAGATTGTAGTAAAGCGGAAGTGAGTTTTGAGTTGGAAGGTAGAAGATTATTTCATGTGTTGGAAAGAAGGAGACCCGGAAGTATGTATTCTATGGAATTGTGGGAGAAGGATATGGGAACTACAATGGGTAGTGAAGAACTCCGAGTTGATATGGTGCCAGTAGTAAGGGAATTTGTTGATGTTTTTCCTGATGAATTACCCGTTTGCCACCGGATAGGGAGATTGATTTTGGGATTGATTTGATACCTGGAACTACACCTATTTCTAAAGCTCCATATCGTATGGCTCCGGCTGAGTTGAAAGAATTGAAAAGTCAGTTAGAAGAATTGCAACACCTCGGGTTTATCCGTCCAAGTATTTCTCCTTGGGGTGCTCCGGTATTGTTTGTTAAGAAGAAGATGGAAGTCTAAGGATGTGTATAGACTATAGAGAATTGAATCAAGTGACAATCAAGAACAAGTATCCACTTCCACGAATTGATGATTTATTTGATCAATTGAGAGATGCGGCATTGTTTTCCAAGATAGATTTGAGATCCGGATATCATCAACTCAAGATTAAGCAACAAGATATATCCAAGACGGCTTTCAGAACAAGATATGGACATTTTGAGTTTATGGTTATGCCTTTCGGTTTAACAAATGCCCCTGCTGCTTTTATGGATTTGATGAATAGGGTATTTAAGGATTATTTGGATCAATTTGTGATAGTCTTCATTGATGATATTTGGTATATTCAAAGAATGAGGAAGATCATGAAAAACACTTGAGACTTGTATTGCAACGATTGAGAGAGAGGAAGCTTTATGCTAAGTTTAGCAAGTGCAAGTTTTGGTTGAGAGAAGTTGCATTCTTGGGACATATCATTACAAAGGAAGGAATATCTGTTGATCCGGAGAAGATTAGAGCAGTATTGGACTGGCCACCACCGACAAGTGTCACGGAAGTGCGAAGTTTTCTGGGGTTGGCAAGTTATTATAGAAGATTTGTACAAGGTTTTTCCAAAATCGCTTCACCATTAACTAAGTTGACGAGGAAATATGTGAAGTTTGATTGGGATGAAGATTGTGATCGGAGTTTTCTTGAGCTGAAGAACGTTGATTCTGCACCGATTTTGGCTTTACCAATTAGTGGAGAAGAGTTTGTAATTTATAGTGATGCTTCACTTCAAGGACTCGGATGTGTTTGATGCAAGATAATCGAGTCATAGCTTATGCCTCAAGACAATTGAAGTCCCATGAGAGAATTACCCAATTCATGATCTCGAGCTAGCCGCAGTGGTATTAGCATTGAAGCTTTGGAGACATTATCTGTTTGGTGAAAAGTGTAAGATATTCACGGATCATAAGAGTTTGAAATACATTTTCACTCAAAAGGAATTGAACATGCGACAACGAAGGTGGTTGGAATTAATTAAAGATTATGATGTTGAAATTCTATATCACCCAGGAAAAGCTAATGTGGTAGCCGATGCGCTCAGTAGAAAGAAATCGATGAATGTGGAATCTCTGGTTACTAATCAAGGGGAATTACAAGAAGATCTTCAAAGGATGAATATTGAGGTAACAATAGAAAATGTTGACCTTATGCTAGCAAGTTTATCATTACAACCGATGATTCTAGACCAAATCAAGCAAGGACAACTTGAAGAACCTGGTAGCCAAAAGTTGAGAAATGAGATAAATCAAAAGAGAAGAAAAGAGATGGAAATTGATGATAAAGGAATTATCAGATTCAAAGATAGAATTTATGTACCTGAGATCCATGATTTGAGACATCAAATTATGAAGGAAGCACATTCCTCCTCATATTCCATTCATCCGGGAAACACGAAGATGTATCGAGACTTGAAGCGACATTTTTGGTGGGAAGGAATGAAAAAGGACATTGCAAGATTTGTTTCTAAGTGTTTGGTATGTCAACAAGTGAAGATCGAACATCAACGGCCTGGGGGAGAATTACAACCATTGAAGATTCCGGAATGGAAATGGGATGAGATAACTATGGATTTTGTGACTGCTTTACCAAAAACAATAGCCAAGAACGAGATGATTTGGATTATTGTGGATCGACTCACGAAATCGTCACATTTCATTCCACTGAGAGTCGGGTGTTCACTTGAAAGATTGGCTCAATTTACATTCGAGAGATAGTGAGATTACATGTATACCAATACCATCACTTCAGATAGAGATACGAGATTTGTCAGTCGATTCTGGAAAAGTCTTCATGAAGCTCTTGGAACAAAGTTACAATTTAGTACGGCATTTCATCCACAAACTGACGGGCAATCGGAAAGGACAATTCAAATTCTTGAAGATATGCTTAGAGCTTGTGCATTGGATTTTGGAAAGAATTGGGATGAACACTTATCTTTAGTGGAATTTGCTTACAATAACAGTTATCAAGCATCAATTCAGATGGCTCCGTATGAAGCGTTATATGGAAGAAAATGTAGATCCCCTTTGCATTGGGATGAAGTGGGCGAGAGAGTGTTGATTGGACCCGATTTGGTACAACAAGCTGTTGATAAAATTCAAATGATCAAACAGAAGTTGAAAGCTGCTCAAGACCGATATAAAAGTTATGCCGATTTGAAAAGAAGACCTTTGGAGTTTGAACTTGGAGATCATGTGTTTCTCAAGATATCCCCGACTAAAGGAGTTTTCAGATTTGGTGTGAGGAGTAAATTGAATCCAAGATACATTGGGCCGTATGAAATATTGGAAAAGATCGGACCATTGGCTTATAGATTGGCGTTACCACCAAGTTTGTCTGGCGTTCATGATGTTTTTCATGTATCTCAGCTTAGAAAGTGTATATCCGATTCCGATGCAATATTGGATACCAATCAACCAGAGATACTACCAGATTTAACTACTGAAGAAAAGCCAATTAGAATTTTGGGAAAAATGGACAAAGAATTGAGAAATAAAGTCATACCAATGGTAAAGGTCCAATGGAGTAACCAATCCGAGAGAGAAGCGGTTTGGGAAGTAGCTAGTGCAATGAGACAGAAATATCCGGAACTTTTTGAGTAAGAAGGTAAGTTAAGTTTCGGGGACGAAACTTCTTGAAGAAGGGAAGAATGAAATGACCTAGATTTATATTTTAATCAAATCTCATGTGTTTATTAATTTATTTTAAGGAGATGAATTGAATGAGTATGTTTGTTGTTAGTAGTTTAATATATAAGATTTTGTATGTGTATATGTGGATATTAATATTTTGTTCTATATGCATTAATGTGTGAGTAATGAATTATTAATGTTGTCTTGTGCATTAAGATGTTAAGTTAAATTAGATTAATAACTCAACCATAATTTTACTTAAGTTAGTTGATTGAGTTCCTTGTAATTAAATTAGCATTATGCCCTAAATGTAAGCTAAATGGAGCCCAAATTAAAGTGAAATGCAACCTAAAGTTAATATATGCATTAAGGGGTAATTTGGAAGTGAAAAAGTCAAAATTAAGTTAATTTGATTACTTTTTGAGGCAGCTCAAAATTTTATCCGAATTTTCTTTTCTTTCTCCTTTTTCTCTTTCTTCTTCTTCTCCATTTCCATCTTCATTTCCAAGCTCAAGTTAGGGTTATATCAAGTTGAAAATCAAAGTTATTCTCAAGACAAGGTATATATATATATGTATTTGAATTGGTTTAGTTTAGGTTGTTGTGATTATTGTTTTGTTTCCCTTTCTTGAAATAGATGTATAGATAGTTGGATGAATTGAGTTTAAGATTGATCAAATTGTTGTTCATGCATGGAATGAGTTATGTATGTGTTATATGAGTGTGTGAAAGTATGCATGTATTGTTGTATTGATATGAAGTGTCTTGATGAACAAAGATAGTTTAAGTAGTTAGAGTGGAGATTGATGAAAATGGAATTTGAAGTGTTTAGTGATGTTGAATTCATGCCTTGGGTTGCTAGAATTGAGTAGTGTATGTTGAGTGAGTATATGAAGTTTGAAGTGTAGTTGAGGAAAGTTTTTGAAGTGTTTTAAGATGTAATTTTACAAAGTGAAAACAGGGGATTTGAATTTTCGTATAAGCTTGTTTTTGTAACGTACGCCGGCATCTGGGGATTCTACGCCGCCGGCGTAGAGGCGGTGTAGAAAGCCCACAGAATGATTTTCCCTAACGCTGTTTGCAACGCCGCCGGCTTATATGCCGAAGATTTGCCAGCGTCTGTTCTTCAGAACGTACGCCGGCAATTTGAATCTCTACGCCGCCGGCGTAGAGGCGGTGTTGAAAGTTCACAGAACCAAATTTCTTAAAGCCGACTGAACGCCGCCGGCTTTCGCTAGGAAGTCAGCCGGCGTTCTTTCTTCTAACTTGTACGCTGGCTTTTGGGAATCAAGGCCGCCGGCGTAGGTTACAAAGGCTGACGGCGTACGCTTTGAACGCTGCCAGCGTTGACAGTGTACATTTTCAGAACAGTTAACACCGGCCCAACGCCGCCGGCGTTGAGTGCCGGCGTATCCCCTGAGTTTTTGAATTTTGAGAACTTTTTCTAAAAAGTTTCCAAAGTTGTTATTTGAGTATTTGAGTTTTTGGTAAGCAATTTGGGATATATTAGGACGTTTAAATGCCTAGTCGTGACTGTATATCAATTATGTGAATTTCTTTGATAATTTGTGATATATGGATATAATATGTATATATTTGTGAGAATGAAATTTATAAATGTTGATTTATTAATTATTGTGACATTTCTATTACAGTTAAGGATTCTTCGGTTAATCTATCACCGAGAGATCCTAGTTCTATTCTAACGAGTTCAGGTACGCAATAATTGTCTGATGATTGCTAGGACCAGACATTTCTAATTTGACTTAAATTGATCCGATTTAACATTTGGATGAATTGGATGTCTATTACGCTGTTTAATCTGGTCCGAGGAGCAGCAAACCTGTCATGATGCAATGACATGTTAGCTAGGCGCTTAACCAAGTCATGATGCAATGACTTTACCATGATGCAATGGTACGCTATGATGCAATAGCGATTCTTTTGGTTAAGTGGGTAGCCGATAGGGGGAATTGTATCTGTGTAACGTTTGCTTAAACTTAGGGGGAAATACCATGATTTAGTTCAAGGTTTATGGGAACTTGTGAACTAGGCTCATGTTATGGACTGAGTTTAAGTAGAGTCGGGCAACGGCTTTTAAACCCTAGATGAAGCTATTATCTTTATGAAATAGATATAGGAGATATAAGTATTCGGACTGCTTATATCAACCCCCTGAGCAGCTGCTGTTACTCAGGATCCCTGGATTCCCGGAGTGTGACCGGGGTTTGAATACCCTCTTGTTGATTTGTGAATCAAAATGTAATAAAGATAACCACTTGTTTTATGATGCATTTACATCAATTGGATGACTTGTTTTGCATTGGTTATTGTGTACTGGGCCTCTGGCTCACTTTTGCTACTTTGCAGGTCATGGAGACGAGTATTACGATGACTTGGGCTATGGGTCCGATTTTGAAAGATTTCTGGACGAGTGGGATGAATAGGATCCGATGACCCGGGACTTTTAGAAGACTTTTTGCTAAGGACCAGCTTTGTATAGAAGGCTTGTTAGTTAAGCCAAGTTCTTTTGTAATGACCTTAAGATCCATTAGGATTTCTCATGTTTTGAGAAATCATGTAATTGTTTTGTTGTGTCATGTATTGACACAAAGCAATGGTTATTTGATGTAAATATATGTAAAGATTGCTTTTGTTAGCAATCTTGTTTTATTTAAAAAGTTCTTTATAAAGTATGGTGTTTTGATCAAACAATTTTCATAAACTGTTAGTTTTAGGACAACCTTACATATAATGTGAAAACGTTATATGTGGTTGGGGATTCGGTACTCTAAATCTCGGGATTTAGAGGAACGGGTCTTTACACTTTATTTGAGGTCTAGATCTTAAGTTATACATCAGTTTATGTTTTTATTAGGTATTTATAATCCTAACAGTTTATCTTAAGATCACAATTTTCTAACTAAAACCCTATTGAGTCATTTACGTAATATTACTACTAATATATAGGCTAAATTAGTTATATGTATTAGATTTGGATACTCACTATGAAATCTTATCAATGTAGTTTATTACTGACTAGAAATCTCAAATTTTAGGGTTCCAATGCAAATATAGGTATATTACTATACCTTGTTTTAATTTCAGGTCTCTATTGAATATCAAAATGGTTTCTTAATTTCTATATTTAGGTTTTCCTATATAATCTATCTGTTTGACAAGGATTCGGGTTTGGGATTTGAAGTTTCCTTTGAGCACAACTTGAATTATCAACTCGGAATATGAAATCTCGCTTTTGGAATCTATTGGGGTCAAAGAAGTTCTTTTATGAAGTTTATGAGTCCCAAACCGATCAAATTTAAAGTATCTATCTAATCTAGAGTTTCTGATTAACTCCTAGGGTTACTAGTCAGTCCATCATTTCTAATCTAGAGTCATATCGTATAGTGGAAGTTTTCGGGGTTTACAATCTTGGCCAAGTTGAATACACTTAATCAATCTAATTCATTTTAAATCATTTAAGTTCATTTAGTCAAGTTGAACTTAGGTTTATTAAAAGTTCATTTTATACTTAATTACATACATTTATCCAGTAAACACAAGTTTTCAAATTTGTTTGGATATGTAGCAGCTAAAAATAATTAAAATTTAAGCCTTGGTACTTTAATAATTTCCAAAAACTTAAAACATGAAAGTTTTAAAGCTATTTTTAAGCTTTACATAGCACTTTGAATCATTTTAATCAGATTTTGAATGAAAAATTTATGATGAAAATATAAAATAGTGTCGTACTGGAAAAATTTGATTCGAGGAGATAACTCCCCCATCACACCCATGATCTAGGCCTTATCATTTGAAAATTCTTATTCCAAGGAGATCACAAATGGTATAATGTCCATGATGAACAAGGTAACCTAGTTATGCATTTTCCTTGTCTTTTGACCTTAATCTTATCAACTTATAACATCATACTTCAATCAAAACATCATCTAAACATCATACAAGCTAGTTTTTGTACTTATAATACTTCTATACTCATTCAACTACACCAAACACCTCCAAATCATTCCATTAAACCCCATATTCATTATTCATCATCTTCCTCACACATCAACCTCATATCAACATTAAATAACATATACAAACATAAACAACAAATAAAACAAAAGGAGAAAAAAAAGCAAAACTTATCTCTTTTTAGCAATTCAACTTCTTGATTTTCTTTGTCTTTACTCCTCCTAAGTTCTTAGAGATTCCATGCTCGTGGTCTCCATCTTCTTTCATATTTTCTGTCTTCATTTTCTTCTTTAACTTGTTGGATTTGAGATTTTGGAGGTTTGATTTGAGAAGGAAAGAGAAGTAGAGAGAAGAGGAAGAGGGAAAGGAAAAAAATCAGTGAAAGAAATGAGAAGAAGGAAAGAAGAAAGATGCTAGCCCAAAGGAAAAGAAAAAGGATTAAAAAGGATAGAGACAAAAACAGTTAAAGATAATTATGAGTAAAGGGATTTGGTTTAAATCTTTCAGATGCTTTTCTTGAGTACCTAAAATAATTGGAAAATGATTTCAAGATGTATAACATATAAATTAATAGCTTAAATTGAAATTCAAGTTTAGAGATTTATTTTCTAAAAACTTAATATTTAGTTTGAGTTCAGGTTTAAAATTGAAAATTTTAAATATAAATTTAGACTAAAAATTTGCCAGGATTAAGAAAATAGAATTTTAAGTTCAAATAGCTAATTTAGAACATTTTATTATTTTAGATAAATAAATTCGAGAAATATAGGGTCATTTGTAAGGTAAAAGAGAAAATATCCAATTTGTTAATTGTAAGGAATTAGATAAATCAATTTATGAAATAGACTAAAATTTGGAATTTTCAAATTTACTAAACATTGAAATTGAATTTTTCTAAGGATTTGGATATTTAAAATTAAAAGAAAAGAAGTTTAATTTGAAATTTATAAAAGACAAAAGAGTTTGGTTTGTTGGAAAGGACAATTAAAACAAATTTGCTACATGAAGGTATTGTTTGAAATCACAAATCTTAGCTAATTTTATTTATTAATTTGGTTATATCAATCTATTTAATTTTATCTTTTTAATGATTTTACTTGGCTTAAATAGATTATCTAAGTTAAATTTCCAAATTAAGATCTAATTGAAGTTTTGCTGTTATTTTTCATTTCTTAAAGAATTTTTTATTCATTTGTTAAACATTCATATTTATTAAGTTTATAATTTATAAGTAGTATGATTATATTGTTTTAGTCTTTTATCACATTTATTTGTATTTCTTGTTATTTTAATTTTCTAAAAAATATTTTGATATTTAAATTTTTTTTTAACTGTACACAACTGACATTTTATGCAATAGAGCATATATAAACCATTTGTTTAGTAGTTTCAACCTTCCTTACTTGATTTTTAAAGAAAACTCAAACTCGACAAAGACTACAGATGACAAACAATATGATTGGACTTGACTCGACTCGATTCTAGACCTAAGACAACACGTAGGAACACTACACGACTTACACAACACAACAAACTCAACAATGGAAGGTTGTGGACTTGCTTTTCTAGTCTTATCTGAATATATACAACAGTGTGTATATAAAATATATAGTGGTCATATTCTTTTAATCATTAAAGATATTATGTTTTATAATTTTCATTAACATAATCATCTTAATAAGATTGAAATCAAGATGTCTCATGCTTACTCTTTGCATAATTGTCCAAATTATCAATATCATGTTGGAATTGAAATTAAGTTATCTGATTATGTTATTGAGTTATTATCAATTATTGACTGCAAAAACTATAGAAAATTTTATCTTAAAATTTTATTATTATTCATTCAAATTCTTAATCAGCAATTAGATTACTTGTATTTTAATATTTTTAAAACATGAAAAATTAGGAGTGATTTCTTTTTAAAATATTTCCAAAAACTTCACATTATTTACATAATAATCTTACATTTGAATTGTAAAATTTTGGGCTGTTACAAATTCCTAGGTGATTTTAAAGACTAAAAAATATATTAGAGCTAGGAAAATTTACCTTATAGAAGCTTCATCAACATAAGGAGGAAGAGTAGTAGAGAATCCTAGGATTATTTGCTAATTCAAGTAAGTAATTATAATTAGTATGATTAAATTATTCTAATGCCATATATCTTCATGAATATCACTAAATGTTAACTTAAAACTAGGAACTGATTAATATACATATATGTATGCATGAAAACCATAATGGGCATGCATAATATAGTTATATATGTTTGTGTGTTATAATGGTTGTTGATTTAGTGAAATTATTGTATAAGTGTGTATATAGATATATGGTGTGTTGAAATATGTGTATATATGTGTGATTATGTTATGTTGATATGTTTTATTGAAATAAAATTATCAAACAAAAATCTTAAGCTGGAAATTGGATAAATTGTGCTGATGATGATGATGATTTGAGATATGATTTGTGATTTAACTTGTAAAATATAAAACTATATATATACACTAAGTAAAATAACATAGAATAAACATATTTTAGATGATTTAAATATGCTAGAAAATCAATTTATATGCATATATATGCTATATAGACAGCTTGAGTTATTAAATTTAAATAAAATATTAAATGAACTTATTTTTAGTTGAAATTTATAAAAACAATAGTTTGACATATCTATATCAAATTTATAAAATAGTGTTTAGGCCAACAACAGTGTGAATATATAGGGTTAGATCGATGACTTATTCTTTTCTTTTTTTCGAGTTAAATTATAATATTTTGAAAGCTTAAAAAGTATACTTTTTTTCCATAAAAAAATCTACTTTAACATGGTATAAAGAACTAACCAAGAGCCGGTCAGCTTGAGGGTCAATTTTGATCGAACAACCGATCGTCATTGCTTATGCTTCGTTCTAGATAGTTTTGTGTGAATTAAAAATAAAATCATAATTAACTAATTAGTTTATGCCAATTGAACTAAGAACATGTAAAACAATGTGTTATGAAGTTTACCTAAAAATTTGAGTTAAAGAACCCGTATTTAAGGTAGTGAACCAATTGATTAAAGTTAGGGTACATCCTAGTTTTATATAGAAAATGAAATATTGGAATTAAAGGTAAATTAAATCAACTCAAATAAATATGAAATAAATGTAAATGAATTTTTTTTCACATGAAAATATAAATTTAAAGATAAATAATTAATTATTTTGATTTTAGGAATTTATTTGATAAAATATGTATGAATGTGGCATTATAAGCTAGTACAAATATAATAGAAAACTTGTTTAAATTCCTTAGAACATTTAGAGGTAAAATGGATTATGGATGATGTAAATAGAATAATTATATCTTAAATGGATTGTTTTACTTAATAAAATTTTATTATAGTGATTATGGAATATTTTAATAAATATATCACTTAAAAGACCTAATTATTGAAAAGCGTCAAGAGAAATTTAATTTTCATACTTATTTAAATATATTTGTTATGTAATTCTTGTAATTTGTTAAAGAAAAAGATACTTATTCATGAAATATTCATTTCAAGGCTTTAGGAGCATATTTGGAAGATTCTATTATGAGTCAAGTGAAATCAAAGGCAATTTGACAAGTTTTGATCAAGAACTAAATTTTTTAAACATGCACTACCTTATGCATGGTCATGCTGGAAGTAGAGAACAAGTCAGTAGGCTTGTAATTTTCAGCCCCCCCTTCAACATAGCTAGGGCAGAATGGCAAAGATGAGGTCGGAAGCATTAGAGAAAGAAAAACATAATGTTATGTTTCAAGCCCTCCCCCAAGAACGGACATGCAATAGGTCTGGATGACCTAAGATCACTACAAAATATAAATAGCATCTTGTTTTTGTACTTGAGCAGTTTTTTATCATATTTTGTAAGCCCTATGAGAGAAATTACAAAGGAAAACATGAAGAACTTCAAGGAGAAATTTGCTTAAGCATCAATTGGAGATCACAAGACATCTACAAAGGTTTTTATCTCTACATCATGATTTCTTTTATCTCTTCTAGATCTATTGTTCTTATTGTAAATCTTATGGAGGAATAGATTCTTTGTACCCTGCACCTTGTGAAACCCTATACCATGTGAATTGAATTCCTTTTTTATTAATGTAAAGTTCATGTCTTTGTGTCTATTCATGTGATTCCATTGTCTTGTGATTGATTTGTACACAAATTAATTGCATGTATGATTCTTACTAGATAAGAAGAGGTTTCATCTAATAAGATAGATCTTGATGACTAGAGAATTTGCTTATTTCACCTAGAGATAGGGGAATTCCGATTTTCTACTACAAGGATTTAGTTCTTGTTAAAAGGATCATGTACTTTCATGAAATCTTATGTGATGATTAATGAGAGAGAGGTCTTTAGTATCTCATGTAGGATTAGGAATTAATTAATTTGAGGGAGTAATTGATTTACGTAATGAGATCCTGCATTGCAAAGCATGAATAATTCATTAATCAATCAATTATCATAATAATTTTAAGGTTTAAAGAAGATCAAGGTGAGGGTATGTATTGTGATTGAATTTGTCTTTTGAAAGCATGCTTGATTAATCATAAGGTCTGTCAGACTTATAAACCCCGGTTTTTCAGGTAACTAAGATAACTCAAGAACCAGAATAGCTTAAGTCTGGAGTGAGAACTAGAAACCCTAAATCCGGATTTTCCTCGGTTTCCAATTAAGAAACTTTTATAAGAAAATTTAATTTTGAATATAGTTCTTGATTATATTTCAAACCAAGAAAAGATCAGATTTTAAGAAATTTTCAATTCCGAGTCATCCCGAGACCCATTATAGAAAAGCGTGCCCCGAAACTAGAATTTCAAAAATTTACTTATGAATATTCACTAGAATCGAAATAAAATAAGGATTTCAAAAATATAAATTTCATAAATTTTCGGCTTATGAAAAATACAGTTATAGCCTTCTTATTCTTTTTTTTTTTTACTATCGGTAATTAAGTTGTCTTGATTACTATTCTATACTATTGACAAGTATAACCTATGACTACTCATTTGTACACCCTATATTCGCAACCCTTACCATCACTCAATCACTTCCTTTCCAAAGACTTTTTGTCTCTAAATTTTCAATACAATTTATGACAAATTGTACTCAAATCAAATCAAAGACAAATCAATCAAAGAAATCAAATTCCCCCCACCTAAGCCTCCACCCCCCCCCCCCCCCCCCCCCCCCCCCCCCCCCCCCCCCCCCCCCCACCCAAAGCTCCAATTTGTAATTTTTTTTTCAATTGTTTCATCCCATTTAACCTAATAGCACTTCCTATATAAACTACATTTTCTCTCTCTTTCTTCATTCTTTCATTTTCAAACTTTTCAAAGGTAAAGGAAGCTCCCATTTCCTCTCATTTTTTCGTTATTGCCATGGCCTTCATGCCACATACACACACACACACAACTTTCCTTTTTCTTTCATTTATCTCCTATTTTACTCTAAGTAAATGAACTTTTACTCCTTCTACTCATAGATCCTTGTAATGGCAAGGATATTCTTGGATATTCCAACTAAAAGTTCCCATGATCTTGTGCTAGGGACTAGGAAATATCAAATCAAGAATACCAAACCATCACAAAGTGGATCTAGCATTTAAAGGAGCTTTCATGCCATAAGCTTTATGATTATTCATCAAAAAGTATTTTGAACAAAAGATCCTTTATAAAAATATAGTTTTTATGTTTTCAAAACCTATTTAAGCATTTGATATAGTAGATCTACCATTTTACTACTCATGTTCATGTAGGCATTTAAGATCTCATCATTATTTTGAGTTTATGTGCATTAATGGTCTTCAATGCTTTTGTCCTTAGTAAATCACCTTGCTAGTATATAGATCTATGAGTAGATGAGTTAATAAAACCAAAAAGGAAAACACTTTTCAAGAAATGAGCTAGTGTAAATTCGGATGACTTGAGAAACCTAGTTTAAAAACCCTTGTATCAACTTCTAAACATGTATTTTACAAGAAAAATGAAGCCTATAGGTAATAGATAATGTTTGATGATGTTTTTCATGAGTTTAAAGGAGTTTTACTAAAGAAAATATTTAAAACAAGATGATGAAGTCTAATAGAAGTTTTGAGTGAAAGTCTTGAAAGCCAAATTCGTAATAGTGGAAAGATGGTTAGAAAACACTAGTTTTCCAACTTCAAAAATGGTATTTTCTTAAATAAATGAAGTCTTTAGGGTATAGGTAAAATAAATACTTAAAGTTCTAAGTATAAAATGCATTTTTCTTAAAAGAATCAACTTGAAAATGAAATTTTCTAAATTCGGATTTTTGGAACCACCCTAGTGTAAGACTCACTTAAAAAGTTATAAATAAAGATTTTATTAAAGAAATAAAGGCCTTAGGATATAGTTAATATAAGATTCAAATTTTCCTTAAAATAAATAGAAATTTCCTAAGAAAAATCCTTGGAATATATGAGTGTGACCAAGTGTAGTAAAACTATTAGTTAAGTAATGGTATGGAATGGTTTCTTTATAAAAAGGTTATGTAAGTTCTTTAAATCTAAATTTTGTAATTAGAGTTCATATCATAAAATTCATGATAGGGAAAATCATTACCATGGCATTTAGTTTCATTTTGTACTTAGGAATCTCAAGTGCATTCACGAAAACCGCATGTTCGGAATCAACATAACCGCTGTACAGATCTGATCTTTCATTTCTGAGGCTTAGATATTTTTAAAACTTGATTTAAACTTCATATTTAGAAAGCTCTTCCGAAGCAGATAGAAGTTGATATCAAATTTGCGAAATTCCGACTTAAAACGACCAAGTTATGGCCATTTTAAATCGGAACTTCGAAAATGACGCGAATTTCGATTTCACTAAGTTTTCTTAGAGTTTTAGTATCCTTAGATAGTAGAATGCTCATTAGGGTATTTCTTATGTGAATAGGTGAACCTAAGGACGTTGAGTTTTTGCCTCCGGACTATTATTACTAGAAGGCCGGTGAACCTATGGCGGAGTGAGTTTCTCTTCCCGATTCATTTATTGTATGTGCTTGTTAATTAGTGCACTAGAATGTAGGCCAAATGAATGGAATATGAATGATGGGGAATAATGGGAAATTGTATGTTGATGATGATGTGAGAACTCAAAATAAGAATATCGAAACCCGGTGATAAATTCTGGTTGTGTAGTTAGTTATGATGGATTATTTGAGAAATTGTTTGATCGCCCAAGTGAAACGACTTAATCAACTATTCGGACTAATCCCAAATTTGACATATGCATATCATAATGGGAAAGAGCATTAGCATTGGTAGGTTAATCGTGATCCATAAACGATATCAAATTTGTAGGTTAATCGTGATCCATAAACGATATCAAATTGGTAGGTTATTTGTGATCCAGAAACAAAATATTTGTAGGTTAACCGTGAACCATAAACGGCATAAAGTTAGTACCGCAGTATTCGTTAATCTGCTAACTCGGGATGGAGGGCGCAAGTCCAGCCACATATGATTTCCGGCTGGTCATATGTTTGTTGAACTCATGTGTTTGGTGCATTCACTTGCTTGCTTAATCACTCGTTTGAATTGTTGTGACATAAATGTTATTGTGGGAGATTACACTCACTAAGCTAATTAGCTTACGTCCTACAATTCCTTCCTTTTGCAGCTACCCCATTTGTGGCTTAGGCAGCGTGACCCGGCTGTACAGGTATAGGAGCTAGGAGTTTCCCTTAGAAGTTGAATTTCTGTTTAGACTTCCATAAGAAACTTTTAAGACTTTGGATGACTGTATAAGGCCATTGAATATTCTTTTGCGGGGGAATGCCCTTTAGTAAATGTAATATTTATTTATATCTCATGAGTTATATCCTACTGCTAATGTATGCCAAGTTAAGCTTTTATCTCCATTTGGACTTGTACTCTATTGTTGTAAAGGTACGCCTTACATCTATATGAGGCTCTTGAAGGACTAAGGCTGTAATTCGAGAATCTTATATTGTAAGCCCTGGAAAATTTTAGTAAATAATTCCAAAATGAACTTCTAAAATAAACCCTAAAAATCACACTAAATTAAAACCGAATTTCAACTAGTCCAAAAACACGAACGAATTCAGAAACTTCTTAATCTTGAGGAAATGAAAATCCTTAAACGTAAAATGAGAACTCAACAGTCTTCAAATTCAAAATCACGACATACAAAAAAAGTTCCATATTTAAATCTGATTTATAAAATCGGGTAATATAAAGCCCAAAAATAAATTATTAAAAAGCAAATAACAATTGACTTTCGAAAATATAACTCAATTCAAGAATTCCGAAAACGTTAAAAGATAATAAATACTTACAAAAATGATATATAAAATAAATTTCTCAAATTAAATATGTTGTGTAAACATAAAATATCAGTTTCCAATTTGGCAAAGATCTAAACCGGAAAATCACCCGGAAACCCTAAGTAAAATACAATAGCTTAAGTCCGGCAATCTAGCACCCCTAGCCCCAGAGGCCGAGATGTAGTTTAAATATGTAGAATAGCTCATAGTAATATGAGTTTGTTTAAAAATATCAGATTGGTAAATTTTTGACTTATTTCGAACACCCGTTCGGATACAGACTTCGAAAAGCGTGTCCCAGGGCTCGAGATATAAAAAATATACTAATAGTGTCGTTAGACTCGTAATTTTATAAGATTTTCAAATATATCAGTTATATAATTTTTCGGGTTATAAAAGTTACAGTTATAACCTTTTTATCGTATTTCCATTATTACCGGTAATTGATTAGTCTTTTGCACTATTCATTTTTATTTCATTACAAAATTTTATTATTCTTATAAAGTTTTATATTTTTAGATAAATATTTTATATATTATAGAAAATTTTATTTTTACAAAATATAGTTAGTTCGGGCTTTTACGAGATCAGATTTTGTTTAAGACCCGATACTAAAAATAAAATAAATTAATTTAATAATTGAAAAATATTTTAAAAATATTTTTATTTCCATTAAATAATTTTTTAGAATTTTTCGGTTATAAAAATATCATTTATAGCCCATATTCGCGTATTTTGATCATACCGGTAACATATTTATTAAATTACTAAAATAATTCAAATAATTATTTAATTTTAAATATGAAAAATCTGCTACAAATATTTGGAATAAATTTTCTAATTTTATTTTATTTTAATTTATTTTATTAATAAAGTACTTTTACAACCCATACCTTTAAGTACACGTCACACATATTACTTCATTTTCACTTCAATCTTTCTACACATTATTCCACACTCCTTGGCAGAATTTTTGACCTTCTTTGCTTCCATTGTCCTTTTATTTAATCCTAATTTGACTAAAATAATTATTTTCCACTCCTTCTTAAAGAAGTTACATTACACATTAATTATACAATTCAATTTTGAGTCAAAATTCAACAAAATCTCTCTCTCTCCTCCCTCTTTTCACGTGGACAGCAGCCCCCTCCCATTTGATGCCTTGTTTTATTTTTTTCTCTTTTCCATTCATTTAATACACTCATTTTCTCTCACTCCTTCATTTACTCACTTTCCCTCTTTCATTCTTTAACTTTTCTCTCTCATTTTTCCTCTCTTTCTTCTTCATTTCCTCTTGTTTCTCCATGAAAAACAAGCTACCCCCTTCTTCTTCCATGGCTTCCACACTTCATTCCTAAAGATTTCTAAGCAAATCTTCTTCTCAAAGCTCCATAGGTGATATAGGTAAAGTGTAATGAAGGTTTCATGCATCAAATGACCTTCCATAAGCTTAAAAGCTTAGGATGATGATGCCAAAAATGAAACACTCATTTTCTCTACTTTTATTATCTTGTATTACAATTATTTTCTTGTTTAAAGTTGCTATATATTATAGATCTAACTTTTTATAGCTTTGATTTTCGTTTATGCCATAGATCTTGTTATTTAAGTTGTTATATATGTTATTTCTTATGATTTATGCATAGATCTATCTTCCACATATTCATCTTAGTGATTCATGCATTTAAAACTAGTGTAGAAAACTAAATCTAGAATTTTGAGTTCATAAATGCATTAGATCTTTGTTTTATGTTCATGAGCAACTTGTGATAGCATGATGATGGTAGGAAAATTGTAGGAAACTCAAGATCTATTTTATTTTCAACAAAAATCAATTTTGAAAATTCGGATGAAAATGGAACCATATTTAGAAAAGTTGTTTTTCAACTCCAAAATGTGTATTTTTCATTTAAAATGAAGGGTTTAGGGTATAGACAACATAAGTGAATGATTTTGATAAGAAAAGTTTAGATCTATGATCATATTATGTGTAGATCTTAGATTTGAACTTGAACAAAAGTAGTGAAATTCGTATTTTGGCAAGACTCATATTTAAAAACCACTTTCCAAGTGTCAAAATGTAATTTTTACTTAAGAAAATGAAGGCTTAATATATGTATATCATCAAGACTTCTTTTTACAAGAATCAAAAGTGATTTTCAAAAGTTATTTTCAAAATAAAAATTCTATTTTCGGATTTTGGCCAATGCATATTTTAAAAACATGTTTTCCAACCCAAAAATAAAGTTTTTATTTAAGAAATGAAAGGCTCTTAGGATAGGATAAGTAAGGAATGGATTTTCATGAGCTTAGATAGCTTTTATCAAAAGATATAACCAAAAAATGAATTTTGTAAATTCAGATCCCAACCAAGACCAATTTTTAAAACCCATTTATCAACTTCAAAACTCATGTTTTATGTGAAAAATGAAGGGTATAGGGAATAGGTATCTCTAAGTAGTGATTTTTATAAGTTGAAATGAGTTTTGATGATATTAAGGTGTAAAACAAGAAGTAGAATCAAGATGAAAAATTATGAGTTATTAGTCAATTTGTAAAATTCGTAACTTTGTATGGTGCCCATGAAAATACCTATTGTCCAAGTTCAAAATAAAAGTTTTATGTGTTAAATGAAGTCCTTAGGTAGTGGATATAGTAAAGCCTTAAATTTTAATGCATTAAACAAGTTTTTCCCCAAAGAAATCATTTAAAAAGTGGATTTTCTAAAATTCGGATTTTTGAGTAAATCATATTGGAAAACATATTTTCCAACTGTAAAATTCAAATTTTTGTGTAAGAATGAAGTCCTTAGTGGTTATGTATGATTGAGCCCTAATTTTCTAAATATCAAATGATTTTTACTTAAATGAATCACTCAAAAAACCAATTTTTATCAAATTCGGATTTTGGAATCAACCCCACTTGAAAACATGTTTACAAAGTGTAAAATGGAAATTTTTATGTAGAAATGAAGGTCATAAGTAATATATATAATGAAGACTCAATTTTGACCAAAATAATTATATTTTCTTAAGTAACAAATCCAAAACAAGTGGAAATGATCAAAGTTAGAAAACTAGATTTTTCATAAGTAAGTTATTATTATAGTCTTGCAAAATAAAAAGTTACAAAATTTCCTTTTACCAAAATCATCAAGATCATGCATAAATTAAGCTCATCTCATGTCATTCATGTTAGGAAATCACTCATATCGCATGTATAGTTAAGTTATACAGTCGGAACATTTCAAACATTTACAAAACTACCTTTCGGAAGTTGAAATTGTTGCTACCCTAATCTGATCCGAACTTTTCAAAGCTTCAAAGTTTTCAAAACTTGAAAATAATATTAGAATTAGATATATCTTTCGAAGTAGATAGAAATTGATATATAATTTGCGAGATTCCGAGTTAAAATGACCAAGTTATGGCCGTTTTAAGTTGGAATTCCTGCTTAGGACGAGAATTACGAATTTGATAGTTCGTATAAAATCATTTGGATTAGTTTGAGTTGAAATACTTATTAGAGTATTTCTTCCTTGTTAGGTGATCCCGAATTCTACGATTCCCTACTACCGGATTACTATTACTAGAAGACCAGTGATCCAATGGCCGAGTGAGTTTTCTCCTTATTTTGTTACTTGATTGTGCTTGTAGCTAGTTGCATTAGATTCTAGGAACAAGATAAAAATCGATATGAATGGGGACGGGATATATGATGAGGCTGTGATGAATGTATGCCAAAGAATACTAAAACATATCGAAACCACGATTTGATTGGATAACTACACTGTTCATATTATTTCTATTATGTGTATGATATTGGCTGGTCACTCTAAAGAATGTATAAATATTTTAACCTAAGCAAAAAGTAAATTGATCATGCATCGCATCGGGCATATTGCATTTAGTAGCGTGCTACTCCTATGCAGGTCGACCAGTATGGTCCGAGGACTCGTTTAGATAATAAGACCCGGGATCAGAGCTCATTCATAGGGAACTAAGGCGCATCGGGGATGCATTCCATGTGTGAGCCTAGCCGAGGCGAGTTGATGAGGATCAGCGAGCATCAAATGTTCGGGAGAACAACTCCAATGATCCATTGCAAGGCTTGGGTGGACCAACGACTCGAGCTAGGGCTAAACGAGCGAAAGAAGCTTTGCATGGACTCGTGATGAAGATACAAGAAGAGGAATCTAGTTTTCAAAGCTTTAAATCAAGTGTAGATAAAGTGCACCTTAACGTACTTTAAGTACAAGTGAATGCATGTGGAGAAATTGATCGAAAAGTGGACCAGCCAAGGATAGGCCGCCGGCTCAGAAGGTGCGTCGGACATCATCTCAAAGTGAGCCGCCGGCCTATTTTCCAAAAGTGGCCAATTGTTGAATTTTCATTTTTTTGTACAGAACCAAGTGAGCCGTCAGTCCACTTATGTGAGCTGCCAGCTCACTTTCTATGTCGTAGATATTTTAATTTATTTTTATTATTTCTTTAGGGTATGTTTAGGACCTTTTATGAGGACTATATATATGTCCTTTTGAATGATTTTTGGAGGCAGACTTTGACAATATTGAAATGAAATTAATCTTCTTTAAGGGAAAACTCTCTCTTTGGTTCTTTGCAAAAGAACTCTCTTTGATTTCTTCAATCTAAACGATTGAGGGAATTCTTCTTTGATAACTTAGGTTTCAATTGACAGGTTCGATTGGGGTCTAATTCCGGTGAATGATTGCTTGTTCAAGACGGTCCTTTGGGGATTTGATTCCCTTACGGTTATAGGGTTCTAGGTTTAATATACCTAGGGTTCTATAGATTGCATCATTTGGTATCAGAGCTTCGGCTTCTTGAATCAAGTAAAAACCTATCCTTTATCTTATTTACTGTTTCAATTATTCGTTTGTTCATTGATTGTCTTGTTAGAATTCAAAAAAAAAAAAAGTTGCAATCTTTAGGATTAGGGTTTCATATACACAAAGAAAGTTGCAATCTTGAGATCTAGGGTTTTTAGATCTACAAGGGAGAAAGTTCCAATTTTTAGATCTAGGGTTTGTTAGTTAAAAAAAAAGAAGAAGAAAATTCGTGAAAAAATAAAAAGAGAACAAGAAAGTATCAATATCAGTTTTCTATAAGAAATTTAGAGTTGTGTTTCTGTGATTATACTAGAACCGTGTCCTTATTACTGCTAATCTTATTTGTTGATTTGGAACTGCTGTTTGAAAGGTTGAATTGCCTTATCGATTTATTTTGAAGAAATTTTCTTTCAAGTGAGTTCTGATCAAAGAGTCTTTAAGAGTGAGTTGTGAGGAATATCATCTGTGTGTGTGTGCGAAAACACGAGAGAATCTTCGTCTGTGAGTGTAAACAGGTGAGGGAGTGAATTGTGACGTTTGCATATTATCTGTTATTCTACTAACCTTTTTCTTGCAGCAATATGTCTGGATCTAATCCGACTGAAGGAGAGAAGGGGAGTACGGGTAATAGATTGGAGATGGATGTTTTGTTGAATGAGATGAAAAGGATGTTGAGTGCTGAGATGGAGCAAGTCTATGAGAGGATTGATAAGCTAGAAAGTAGTAGGGAACAGGCGAGTAATCCATCTATGGGGCGAAGGCATGAATGGCAACCAAGAAGGGGAGTTAGGATAGAGGAGAAGGAGGAAACTGATTCTGATGAGTTTAGTTTCCAGAGGGGGAGAGGAAACATACAGAGGAGAGGAGACACTCAAAGGCGTGATAGCAACTTAGGAAGCATTAAAATGAAAATTCCTTCCTTTCAGGGGAAGAATGATCCTAAGTCATATTTAGAGTGGGAGAGGAAAGTGGATCATATATTTGAATGCCACAATTACTCTGAAGAAAAGAAGATTAAGTTAGCTGCAGTGGAATTTTCTGATTATGCCAGTGTGTGGTGGGATCAGTTGGTGCGAAATAGGCGAAGGTATGGAGAGAGACCTATTAGCACATGGGATGAGATGAAGACGGTTATGCAAAAGAGGTTTATCCCTAGTCACTATTATAGGGATTTGCATAGGAAGCTGCAGGGGCTGACACAGGGGTCCAGGAGTGTAGAGGACTATTATAAGGAGATGAAGATAGCCATGATCCGAGCTCAAGTGGAGGAGGAAGATGAGGCTACCATGGCCAGGTTCATTAATGGGTTGAATCGAGAGATTACTGATGTGGTGGATCTACATCACTATGTAGATATTGAAGAGTTATTGCATAAGGCAATCAAAGTTGAAAAGCAATTGAAGTATAAAGGAACTTCCAAGTTTAAAGCTACTTCTAATTCCTTATGGAAGTCAAACTGGAAGAACGATACTACAGGATCAAAATCAACGGAGGATGTGAAAGCCTAGTGTCCAGTTTCTACTTCAAAAGGTAAAGATGATTCTAAACCTTCTGGTAGGACTCGTGATATCCAATGTTTTAAATGCAGGGGATTTGGACATATTGCATCTCAATGTCCAAACCAAAGGACTATGATTATCTTGGATAATGGCGATATGGAGAGTGTGAGCTCAGAAAATGATCTTGATATGCCCTCTTTGGAGGATTGTAGTGATGTGGATGTGGATGTGGAAGGGCCTGTGAAGGGAGAATTTCTTGTGACTAGGCGAGTTCTTAATACTCAGCCTAAGGAGGAGGGAGAGGAAGTGCAGCGTGAGCATATCTTTCATACTCGATGTCATGTGCAGAATAAGGTATGTAGTTTGATCATTGATAGTGGTAGCTGTACTAATGTCGCAAGTACTTTGTTGGTTGACAAATTGAAGTTGAAGACATTAAGGCACCAAAAACCACATAAACTGCAGTGGCTGAGTGAGTGTGGGGAAGTGAAGGTGACCAAGCAAGTTCTTGTTTCTTTCTCCATTGGGAATTATCAAGATGAGGTGATGTGTGATGTAGTCCCGATGGAAGCTAGCCATATTTTGTTGGGTCGCCCATGGCAATTTGACAGAAAGGTGAAGTATGATGGGTACATGAACCAGTATTCTTTTGTTCACAACAAAGAAGTGTGGTTTTGACTCCACAGCAACTGATGATGTTTTATCGATCGTATTAATTTCTAAATTTATAAACCAGATTAAATCTACGATCAAAGCTAGGCAAGCGCACCTATTCGATGTAGCATAGATTTTAGGGTATCGTCCTCAGGGATTTTGAAGAACAAGTACTAGTATTACCGGTTCTCTACTATTTAGCCTAAATTTTGGAGAGAAATCTACAATTAACTACTAAGCAGAAAATTAAGCAGGCTCTAAGATCAACTAATGTTTTCTTTCAAGATGAATTCAATCACAAGACATGCTCTCCACCTTGATCCACCCTAAACCTAAAGTTCTTATGATAAAGGATTGATTAATGATTCATTCATGCTTTGCACTACCGGATCTCAACAAGTAAATCAATTCCTCCCTTGAGTTAATCAATTCCTAACCCTAAATGAGATAGTAGAGACCTCTCCCTTACTAACATCACATAGAATTGCATTAAAGATCATGATCCTTGAACAAGAATTAAATTCTTTATAGTAGAAAATCGTAATTTCCCTACCTCTAGGTGAAATTAGCAATTCCTCTATTCATGAAGATCTATCTAATTGAATGAAACCTCTTTCAATCCAATAAGAATAAAAAATGCAATTAATTTGTGCACAAATCAATCACAAGACTATTGAATCACATGAATAGATACAAAGACATGAACATTCATTAATCAAAAGACATTTCAATTCGTATGGTTAGGGTTTCACAAGATGAAGAGTATGAGAATCTACTCCTCCATGAGATTTATAATAAGAACAAAAGATCTAGAGGAAATAAAAAGAATCATGATAGAAAGAATAAACCCTAATTGATGTCTTGAGATCTTCAATGGATGCCCTAGCAAAGTCCTTCGTAATTTCCTTCGTAATTTCTGTCTTAGAGCCTAAAGAAATGATCTAAAAGATATAAAACAAGAAAACAGAGCACTATTTATAATTTTGGAAAAATCCCAGTTCATCCTGGGCGTCATCCTGGCCAGGATCGGGGCAGGGATGAAGGCAAAATAGCTGAAATTCGGCCTAAGAGCATTCTGTTTCCATCCTCAGCGTTCTTCCTGGCCAGGATGAATGAAAAGGCTGAAAACTTTCTTCAAGTGTAGCTACTGATGTCTTCCCTGGCGTCCTTCCTGACCAAGGATGAGGGTAAGGCTGAAATTCTTTTCTTCAATAAAGCATTTTGTGGTCTTCCCTAATGTCCTTCCTGGCCAAGATGAATGAAAAGAATGAAAATGTGAAATTCCTTCTTGAATAAAGTTGATTTAAACTTGTTTAATTTGCTTTGATTTCCTTTGAATCATCATAAAAACTTCTAAAAATGATTTTTAAACCATGAAATGAATTTTTCACAAAATAAAAGTCCTTTTCTCCATGAAATCCCAAAAATTACATATCAAGAATGTTCAAATAGCACCAAAATTAAGGGTCTAAAGACACTTATCAGCAACTATGGGAGTCTTGTGAGGACCAAGTGAGAATTACAAAAGAATTTCGAGAGAAACACTTGAGTGCTCCAAAAAAGACTAAACAGGAGAGGAGTGAGAAACAAACTCTGGTGAGCCATGAGAGAAGAGATTCCAAAACACTGAGAGGAGTGGCAAGAAACAGTGAGATTAAGAGTGCTATAGTGGCGAGGAAGCAATTGCTTGTACTCATGTACAAGGATATATATTTTACTACCACTGACCTTAGTTATTCTTTGCCTAGTGTGGTTGTTTCTCTTTTACAGGAATATGATGATTTGTTTCCAGAAGAAGTACCAAAGGGATTGCTTCCATTAAAGGGCATTGAGCACCAGATTGATTTCATTCCAGGTGCATCGATTCTTAATCGACCAGCTTATAGAGCTAATCCAGAGGAAACAAAGGAGATCCAGAGGCAAGTGGATGAACTGATAGACAAGGGTTATGTGAGAGAAAGCCTTAGTCCATGTTCAGTTCCTGTTATTTTGGTTCCAAAGAAAGATGGAACATGGAGAATATGCGTCAACTGTCGAGCTATCAACAAGATTACAGTTAAGTATAGACATCCTATTCCTAGACTTGATGAATTGCATGGTGCATGTTTGTTTTCAAAAATTGACTTAAAGAATGGCTATTACCAAATTCGCATGAAAGAAGGCGATGAGTGGAAAACTGCTTTTAAAACTAAGTTTGGATTATATGAATGGATGGTGATGCCTTTTGGTTTATCGAATGCGCCTAGCACATTTATGAGATTAATGAATCATGTTCTTCGTGCCTTTATTGGTAAATTTGTTGTTGTATATTTTGATGATATCTTAGTTTACAGCAAATCTTTAAATGAACACATTCATCATTTGCAAAGTGTTTTTACCGTTCTGAGAGAAAACAAATTATATGCCAATTTGAAGAAGTGCACATTTTGTATGGAAACTGTGGTGTTTCTTGGATTTATTGTAGGTTTAAATGGCATAGCTGTTGATGAAGAGAAGGTGAAAGCAATTCGCGAGTCGCCAACACCAAGGAATGCAAGCGAGGTCAGAAGCTTTCATGGGTTAGCAAGCTTTTATAGGAGGTTTGTTCGGGACTTTAGTTCCATTGCGGCTCCTCTAAATGATCTTGTTAAGAAGAATGCCGAGTTTAGGTGGACTGAAGTGCATGAGAAAGCCTTTAATGCTTTGAAAGATAAGTTGACTAATGCACCTTTACTTGTTCTGCCTAATTTTGATAAAGTCTTTGAAATTGAATGTGATGCTTCCGGGAAAGGAATAGGCGGTGTTTTGATGCAGGATTCTAAACCAATCGCTTATTTTAGCGAGAAACTCAGTGGAGCAGCATTGAACTATCCGGTCTATGACAAGGAGCTTTATGCACTAGTGAGGACTTTGCAAACTTGGCAGCATTACTTGTGGCCTAAGGAGTTCATCATACATTCTGATCATGAGAGCTTGAAGTTTCTGAAAACTCAAGGGAAGTTGAACAAGAGGCATGCAAAGTGGCTGGAGTTTATTGAGACATTTCCTTACGTGATTAAATACAAGCAAGGTAAAGAGAATGTGGTGGCTGATGCACTTTCTCGCAGGTATGCACTATTGACTTCATTACATACTAGATTGCTTGGTTTTGATCTTATTAAGGACTTGTATGAAAATGATGCTGATTTTGGTCAAATATGGGCTGCTTGTTCTGAATCTGGATATGCTGATTACTTTAGGCATGAAGGATACTTGTTTAAGAAAGATAAATTGTGTGTGCCTAAAAGTTCTGTGCGTGAATTGTTAGTTAAGGAAACACATGGGGGTGGTTTGATGGGACACTTCGGTGTTAAAAAGACGTTGGAAATTTTGCATGAGCATTTTTATTGGCCTAAAATGAGACGTGATGTGCAAGTTGTTTGTGACAAATGCATTGCATGTAGAAAAGCTAAGTCCAAAGTAATGAATCATGGAGAATATACCCCATTGCCAGTGCCGACTCAACCTTGGACCGACATCTCTATGGACTTTGTGTTAGGGTTACCAAGAACTCAAAGTGGTCATGATAGCATTTTTGTTGTAGTTGACAGATTTAGTAAGATGGCACACTTCATTGCATGTTCAAAGACTAATGATGCACTACACATTGCTGAATTGTTTTTTAGGGAGATTGTGCGTTTGCATGGTTTGCCTAGGTCTATTGTGAGTGATAGAGATGTGAAGTTTTTGAGTCATTTTTGGCGTACTTTGTGGAATAAGCTGGGCACTAAATTGTTGTTTTCAACTGTGGCACATCCTCAAACTGATGGTCAAACGGAAGTGGTCAATAGGACACTTTCAACCTTGTTGCGTGCTGTAATTGATAAGAATTTGAAACAATGGGAAAAATGTTTGCCACATGTAGAATTTGCATATAATAGGGTTGTGCATTCATCTACATCTTATTCCCCATTTGAAGTTGTGTATGGTTTTAATCCTCTGACACCATTAGACATTTTGCCTTTACCTGATAATGAGTTTGTTGATCTTGATGGAAAGAGGAAGGCGGAATTTGTTAGGGAATTACATGCACAGGTTCGGTCTAATATTGAGAAGAAAAATGAGCACTATGCTCGTCAGGCCAATAAGGGTCGTGTGAAGATTGTTTTTCATCCAGGAGACTGGGTGTGGGTTCATTTGCGAAAAGAGCGGTTTGCTACTCATAGACAAACCAAGTTGCATCCCAAGGGAGATGGACCATTTCAAGTGTTGGAGCGAATCAATGACAACGCTTACAAGATCGACTTGCCAAGTAAATATGGTAATGTAAGCGCTACTTTTAATGTTGCTGATCTATCTTTGTATGATGCAGGTGATTCGAGGACGAATCTTTTCGAGGAAGGGGGGAATGATGAGGATCAGCGAGCGTCAAATGTTCGGGAGAACAACTCCAATGATCCATTGCGAGGCTTGGGTGGACCAACGACTCGAGCTAGGGCTAAACGAGCGAAAGAAGCTTTGCATGGACTCGTGATGAAGATACAAGAAGAGGAATCTAGTTTTCAAAGCTTTAAATCAAGTGTGGATAAAGTGCACCTTAACATACTTCAAGTACAAGTGAATGCATGTGGAGAAATTGACCAAAAAGTGGACTAGCCAAGGATAGGCCGTCGGCCTATATAGGTACGCCGCCGGCTCAGAAGGTGCGCCGGACATCATCTCAAAGTGAGCTGCCGGCCTATTTTCCAAAAGTGGCCAATTGTTGAATTTTCGTTTTTTTGTACAGGACTAAGTGAGCCGCCAGTCCACTTATGTGAGCTACCAGCTACTTTCTATGTCGTAGATATTTTAATTTAATTTTATTATTTCTTTAGGGTATGTTTAGGACCTTTTATGAGGACTATATATATGTCCTTTTGAATGATTTTTGGAGGCAGACTTTGACAATATTGAAATGAAATTAATCTTCTTTGAGGGAAAACTCTCTCTTTGGTTCTTTGCAAAAGAACTCTCTTTGATTTCTTCAATCTAAACGATTGAGGGAATTCTTCTTTGATAACTTAGGTTTCAATTGACAGGTTCGATTTGGGTCTAGTTCCGGTGAATGATTGCTTGTTCAAGACGGTCCTTTGAGGATTTGATTCCCTTACGGTTATAGGGTTCTAGGTTTAATATACCTAGGGTTCTATAGATCGCATCACGAGTGCTATGAGCCGAGGGCTTGGGGACTAGTAGCAGTCCTGTAGACTTTAATACCATCCCTAACCCAAGATACGGAGGGCGTAAATCCGTTCTGTATGTGGGTTCTAGATACCCATACATAATTGCTTGCTCACGTGTTTGTTCATGCATAGCATATGATTGATTAATGCTTGCTTGTTCTAGTACGGAATTAAGGGAATCCTCACTAAGCTAGTGTAGCTTATACCCAATAGTTATTTAAATGAACAGGTTATCTCAAGAATGCAAAGTGGGGACCGAGATGGTTGAAGCCGAGAATGGCTTCAGGATTCCAGCAAGAAATGAGAATGTTGAAGTTATCAGCTAGTTTTATGATTTGTCTTGTAATAGTTTATGTAGGGAAGTCTGTGGATGAATGTAATTGAAGTTGAATGATTTGTATTTTGAAGTATAGTGGTTTGTATCGAAAGTATAGTGGATTTTATTTCCTTTACATTGTTACTCAATTGTATCAACATAAAATGTATCATTCCGATGTGTCTCCTTTATGTGTTAGATGCCTTGTACATAGTATAGAAGCCTTCGCGTGACTGAGGTAGTCATTCTTAGGCTTTAATATTGTATACGATGGACTGCCACGTTTAGGGCACCCTTCGAGGCGTGACATATATGGTATGTGGCGGACTGTTACGTATATGGTACCCTATGGGGCGTGACAGTTTAAGTTGGTATCAAAGCATTAGGTTATTAAGCATGACAATAGAGTTTAAGATTGAACCTAGAATTAAGCAACTAGGCTAAATTGGAGTTAAAGTTAGGCTAATTAGTAGTTTTCTTGTTGTAGGTCTCTTGGGTGAAACCCATGAAAGGGCTAGAAACTTCACTAAAAGCATGAATGAAACTATGGTGGAATATCGGTTGAGACAAAGGGTGTTGTGTGAAGACTTTGCACTAGCACAACGACCTAGGACTTTAAAGGAAATGTATAACTTGTGGAAAGAAGGTCTAAGATATACAATATGGGCATCGGTGATAGACTAACTAAGATATGATCCAATTAGAAGGAGAAGATGGACCATGATGGAGACTATCTATACCCTGGAAAGGGTAATGATGGAATATGCTCATGAACCAATGCTGAGAGAAGCCACTATTATCTTGAAGAATGAAGGGAACCCCACCCATCCAGACTTTAGGATGTGGCGTTGTATAGGACCTCTTTATGTGCATGCCCATGATGATCTTTTTGACCATAGGGAATGGAACCTTGCAGATGCCAGAAATCACATAGCATGGCAAGCTAGATATCTTGATCTTATACCATTTTTAGGAGGAGCTCCAGCCCCACAATTAGGAGATGGAGGAGTACATTTGATTAATGCCTCGATTGTTGAAGGAGAAGACGCAAATGAACGGGATGATGCGAATGAAGGGGATAATGTGGAAGAGGATAATGATATGGATGATTCCGAAGAGGAAGATGATCCTGAAGAGGACCCGAATTGGCAAGAAGAAGAAATACCTAGATCCCCTACCCCTCCATCCATAGCTCCCGAACATCCCAACCAGTTACCAGAACAAATTGTATGGGACTTTGATAAAGATCTTGATATACCCGATAGTAGGAGAATGGAACTAGAGTTCGACCCCACCATTTGGAAGGATATCTACCCGGTAAGTGAGCGCCCCCTGAGGTTGATGCCATAGCCCCCGAGCCGGTAGCTCAGGAACCCTTAGAGAGGATGGATGAAGATGAAGAAATGATGAGGGAATTCCGGGATAGATGGAACAGGATATGGGAGGAAGCTGGAAGAGAAGTGGATAGAGAAATGGGAAATAGGAATGGATCCAATGATGGAGTTAATAGGGAAGGAAGAGATCAAGTGGGAGATTAAGAGATGAGGGAAGAAGAAGAAGAGGAACCGGAGCTCTTAGCTCGACCCATTAGAAGAAGGAGGTTAACCGTGAGGGCTTATCTAAGCCAGTTTATCCGAAGGGATGATGGAGGCTCTTCTAGCCAAGGACGACTCCCTAGCCCCTCACCAGACGACTCCGAGTGAGCCATAGAGGAATAGAGTTGAGTGTCCCATAGAGTCCAATAGTATTTCTTTTTTATTAGTAGGCAATGCGGGATGCCAATTTGCCTTAGGATCTCTTCATGGTTTAGTATGTTGTCCTTCTTTTTCTTTTCTTTTTCCTTTGCATGTCTCTAGATGTTGTTAGATTGACGTTATCGGCTAATATCGGAAGGTTAGATTTGTGTTGCCAAATTTTGTAAGCTTATTTGTAAAACAACTCTTGTATGGCACATCAAATCAATGAAGTATTATGTTGATTCCAAGAATGAAGTTTCGCACGCATTATACTTTTGCATTAGTAGTAAACTACATTCATTATACTTAATTGCATAAACATACTCCCATTCATATCATCACTTGATTTAGAATTTCTTTGCTTATTATGATTTCTTTGCTCTAAGAGCCTTTGTGTGGACAATTTGAAATTTCGTTTTTCTTTGGATCTTTTGTGAATTCTATAGTTCTTTAAATTATTCCTAAAATTTTCACGAATTCCTTAATCAAAGTTTTATGAACCACGAAACTTTAAAGAAGAAATAAAACTTATTAAGACATTATGTAACAGTCGAAACCGAAGAAACCGAAATAGGGAGCAAGAACCACTCCCAAACGAAGCTAGTAGCGCAAACCAGCCAGATCATCCCCAAGCCAACCAACCTAAAGCTGCTCAGCTCAATCCCCAAGCAGCAATGATGAATGCAATTGGACAATTGACAAACCTGCTTACTGCATTCATTTAAAACCAAAATAAAAACCAACCTTAGAATCCCGAACCGAGTATAAGGGATTCAACACCTCTGCCACCACCTCTACCACCCCCGCCATATAAGGGAACGCAAGCAGAGATTCCTTTACCACCTGAGGAGCAATCTTACAATGCTCGCCATCCACCCCCTCCACCACAAAGAGGATATCAAAGGAGTTCTCTCCCCGACTTTATAAAGAGCAATCGCTACTATGAAGGGGCATTTGGAAGGCCCGACGAAGCAGAAGATTGGTTAGCACAAGTAGAGCGCTCTTTCGCAGCTTATGAGACTCCACCATATCTCCCATTGGAGTATGGCACCTACATGCTGAGATATAACACCCGAGTATGGTGGGAATCGAAACGGAGAAGTTTGGCACCCCCGATTAATTGGGAGACCTTTCGCAGGGAGTTCCTGGAGAACTATTTTCTTGCCAGCCTCCGAGTGAGATATAGTGCAGACTTCTTGCATGTGAAGCAGAGAGGTAGAACGATCGAGCAGTATGAGACAGAATTCAACCACCTACTACAGTATGCTCCCAAATCTTACAAAAACAGTGAGGAGCTACAAAAACAAGTGTTTTTGGAAGGTCTCGATGAAGACCTAAGGGTGAAGTTAGAGGAATCAGGTTTGCCAACTTACCTTGAGGTAATTGAGAAAGCGCGATTGATTGAAGGGGCTAAGAAGAGGAAGCATGTCGAGCCTGACAAGAGAGTGTTTGGAAAGAGGCAATTTGACGCCTCCGGCTCAAGCTATAAAAGAAAGAGATTCAAGCCTTACCATGGGTTTAAGGATAACAATGGTGGAAAGTCCAACCAAACCAGGCCCAACGTTACTTGTTGGAAGTGTAAAGGAAACCACTACCCAAGACAGTGCCCACAGCTGAAGGGTAAGTGCTTTTTCTATGGCGAGGCAGGCCATCTAATCTATGCTTGCCCGAAGAAGATGACGATAACCTGCTTCCTTTGTAAGGAAAAGGGGCACGTAGCCTCCGAGTGCTCCCAAAGGAAAAGTGTGGCTACCAGGCCTTATGGGAATCCGGGTAATGATAACACCCTACGAGCCGGTAATAAGGGCGAAAGCCGTGCAGCTTCGGCCTTGCATGGGATGCGGCTATACAACTTTGAGGGCCAATGGATGATTGAAGAAGACGAGGAGGAAGGTGTAGAGATGGCCGCTTTGGACCAGGGTGATGATGCAGATGGCGGCTTGGTGATAGGTCAGTAACAAGTTCCTTTTAAGATAAAAGTTCTTTGTTTTCTTAACAAGTTTTAAAAAGAGTTAAAACTGTGAAAGAGGAAGAGTTGAAATCTAGAAACCTTGGAATAGATAGCTGTTTAGTGCTTAGGACCAAGTAGTGATAAATGCTTATGGTAACAGGACGCATAAGAGTGAATGGTAATGAAGCTTATGTGTTGTTTGACACGGGAGCAACCCACTCCTTTATCACTGCCAGCTTGGCTAAGCAACTTGGACTACCCATTGCCATGATAACCAACAACATAAGGATTAAGACACCCATAGGTAGTGTCGTGTCGACACGGGAGATAATAAGAGATTGCTTACTAGAAATCCAAGGTCGTATCTCAACAAGCGACTTGATAGTGTTGGAGATGAGTAAGTATGAAGTTATCCTCGGTATGAGTTAGCTGAGTAAGGTTAAAGCCATTGTGGATTGTCAACGGAAAATGATAAGTTTTGACGACCACAGGAAGGAGCGAGTAAACTTCCTTGGGGAAAACATGATACGAAGAGACTCCGGACTAAGCTCATTTGAGCTAATGATGGAAGATGAGGATATTGTGCTGATAGAAGATGCTTGGGTTAGAGAGGAGAAAGGAGAAAAAGGAGACATACCCGTAGTGAATGAGTTTGAGGATGTATTTTCCAAAGTCTTACCCGGTTTGCCACCAAAAAGAGAGATAGACTTTGAAATCACTTTAGTCCTGGGTACAGAACCGATATCAAAGGCACCATACCGGATGGCTCCGGTGGAATTAAAAGAATTGAAAACCCAACTGTAAGAGCTTTTGGATCAAGGATTCATAAAAACCAGCGTGTCGCCTGAGGTGCACTGGTGTTGTTTGTAAAGAAAAAAGACGGGTCTATGAGGTTATGTATCGATTATCGAGAATTGAATAAGGTCACAATCAAGAATCGATACCCTCTTCCAAGGATCGATGACCTCTTCAACCAGCTTCAAGGGGCGAGTGTGTTCTCGTACATTGATTTGTGCTCGGGTTATCACCAGTTGAGAATAAAGCCGGAAGATGTGCCTAAGACAGCCTTCCGTACGCGGTACGGGCGCTATGAGTTTTTGGTTATGCCGTTTGGATTAACCAATGCACCGACTGCATTTATGGACCTCATGAACCGAGTCTACAAACCATTCTTGGATAAGTGTGTTATCGTGTTCATAGATGATATTCTGATCTATTCAAAAACCAGGGAACAACATGAGGAGCACCTAAGAATGGCGTTACAAACCTTAAGGGAAAATAAATTGTACGCCAAGTTATCCAAGTTTGATTTTTGGTTGGATAGGATATCTTTTCTTGGGCATGTGGTGACGGGAGAAGGAATATCAGTAGACCTTGAGAAGATTGATCCTGTGGTAAATTGGAAACAACCCAAAACGGTAACTGAAGTGAGAAGCTTCCTAGCTTTGGCCGGATACTACCGCAAATTTGTGAAGGATTTCTCTAAAATTGCCAAACCTCTGACACAACTGACACAAAAGAATGAGAAGTTCATGTGGACAGATAAGAGGGAGCAAAGTTTCCAAGAATTGAAACAACGCTTGGTGTCAGCTCCAATTTTGGTACTGCCTGACCCCGAAAAACCTTACAAGGTGCATAGTGACGCCTCCAGGAATGGCCTTGGATGCGTGTTGATGCAAGAAGGGAAGGTCATTGCTTAGGCCTCCAGACAACTAAGGCCTCATGAACAGAATTATCCTACGCATGATTTGGAGTTGGCCGCTGTGGTATTTACCCTAAAGCTTTGGAGATACTACTTGTATGGACAAAGGTGCGAAGTGTACACGGATCATAAGAGTCTCAAGTATTTTTTCACACAAAAAGAGTTGAACATGAGGCAGAGATGGTGGTTGGAACTTATAAAGGATTATGACTTGGGAATCAATTACTGCCCGGGAAAAGTAAATGCCGTTGCCGATGCCTTGAGCAAAAGAGTTACGGGGAAGTAGCAGCCCTAATCACAAAACAAAAAGAACTGATAAGAGAATCTGAAAGGTTAAGAATTGGGTTTGTAGGGTAAGATATTGAAATGGAAATCGCAAATTTGGTCATGGAACCCACCTTGATCGACAGAATTAAGGAAGCTCAAAGATATGATGAAGTGACAAAGAAGATCAAGGAAGAAGTGCTCAAAGGGAAGTATAATGATTTTACCCTAGATGATGAAGAGGTGGTTAGGATGAAGGGGAGATTGTGTGTACTGGAAGATGAAGAACTGAGAAAGGAAATCATGAGCGAAACTCACAACTCCGGTTACACTGTGCATCCGGGAGGTACAAAAATGCATCAAGACATAAAAAGCCACTGTTGGAGGAACGGTTTGAAGAAGGATGTGGCGGATTACGTCATGAAGTGTGCCATGTGTCAGCAAGTTAAAGTGGAACATCAACGGCCAGGAGGATTATTAAAGCCACTACCTATCCCCGAATGGAAATGAGATCAGATCTCAATGGACTTTGTATGTGGATTTCCCTGAACCTCCATGGGATGTGATGTAGTTTGGGTAATAGTGGATCGCTTGACAAAGTTAGCACACTTCTTACCGATCAATATGACCTATTCGCTGGACAAGTTGGCTAAGATCTACATCAAAGAGATTGTGCGACTCCATGGTGTTCTAGCGGGAATCGTTTCAGATCAGGATCCAAGGTTTGTTTCGAAGTTCTAGACGAGCTTACAAAAGAGCCTAGGCACCAAGCTGCATTTCAGTACTGCCTACCATCCTCAGACAGATGGATAGTCTGAGTGAACCATTCAGACCTTAGAGGATATGTTAAGAGCATGCATTTTGGAGTTTAAAGGAAGTTGGGATAATCACATACCTCTAATTGAGTTTGCCTATAACAATAGCTACCACTCAACCATTCAGATGCCACCCTATGAAGCCTTATATGGACGGCGTTGTAGGTCTCCTCTGTTTTTTGGATGATGTGGAAAAGCTTGCTATTGGGCCGGAATTGGTTCAGGAAGCAGCTGATAAGGTCCGGGTTATTCAATAGAAGATAAAGAAGCTCAGGATAGACAGAAGAGTTGGGCCGATCTAAAAAGAAGAGAACTTGAATTCCAAGTGGGCGATCATGTCTATCTGAAGATAAACCCGATCAAGAGCATAAAGAGGATGCGGACTCAAGGGAAATTAAGCCTAAGGTATATTGGACCCTTTGAGATTTTGGAAAGAGTGGGAGATTTAGCCTATCAGCTAGCCTTGCCGCCAAGCTTGTCGGGAGTTCACAATGTGTTCCACGTGTCGGTGCTAAGAAAGTATGTGCCTGACCCTGAACGGATATTGGAATTGGAACCTATTCGACTAAAGGAGAATCTCACCTATGAGGAACACCACGTAAAGATCTTGGATAAGAAAACTCAAAAGCTTCGGAATAAAGAGATCCAATATATCAAAGTATTGTGGAGAAACCACGCTTCTGAGGAAGCAACTTGGGAAGCTGAAGAGGAGATTCGAAGGAAATATCCCGAGTTGTTTGAGGATCAAGGTACTTCAGTTCAGTTTTGAGGACAAAACTCTTTTTAAGGTGGGTAGGTTGTAAACCCCGGTTTTTCAAGTAACTAAGATAACTCAAGAACCGGAAACTAAAACCCTAAACCGGAATAGCTTAAGTTTGGAGTGAGAACTAGAAACTCTAAATCCGGCTTTTCCTCGGTTTCCAGTTAAAAAACTTTTATAAGAAAATTTAATTTTGAATATAGTTCTTGATTATATTTCAAACCAAGAAAAGATCAGATTTTAAGAAAATTTCAATTCCGAGTCATCTCGAGACCCATTATAGAAAAGCGTGCCCCGAAACTAGAATTTCAAAAATTTACTTGTGAATACTCACTAGAATAGAAATAAAATAAGGATTTCAAAAATATAAATTTCATAATTTTTCAGCTTTTGTACAATGTGGCCGGCGTGAAACCCCTCCCCCCCCCCCCCCCCCCTAAAGCTCCAATTTGTAATTTTTTTTCATTGTTTCATCCCATTTAACCTAATAGCACTTCCTATATAAACTACATTTTCTCTCTCTTTCTTTATTCTTTCATTTTCAAATTTTTCAAAGGTAAAGGAAGCTCCCATTTCCTCTCATTTTTCCCTTATTGCCGTAGCCTTCATGCCACATATACACACACACACACAACTTTCCTTTTTCTTTCATTTATCTCCTATTTTACTTTAAGTAAATGAACTTTTACTCCTTCTACTCATAGATCCTTGTAATGGCAAGGATATTCTTGGATAATCCAACTAAAAGTCCCCATGATCTTGTGCTAGGGACTAGGAAATATCAAATCAAGAATACCAAACCATCACAAAGTGGATCTAGCATTTAAAGGAGCTTTCATGCCATAAGCTTTATGATTATTCATCAAAAAGCGTTTTGAACAAAAGATCTTTTATAAAAATATAGTTTTTATGTTTTCAAAACCTATTTAAGCATTTGATATAGTAGATCTACCATTTTACTACTCATGTTCATGTAGGCATTTAAGATCTTATCATTATTTTGAGTTTATGTGCATTAATGGTCTTCAATGCTTTTTTCCTTAGTAAATCACCTTGTTAGTATATAGATCTATGAGTAGATGAGTTAATAAAACCAAAAAGGAAAACACTTTTCAAGAAATGAGCTAGTGTAAATTCGGATGACTTGAGAAACCTAGTTTAAAAACTCTTGTATCAACTTCTAAACATGTATTTTACAAGAAAAATGAAGTCTATAAGTAATAGATAATGTTTGATGATGTTTTTCATGAGTTTAAAGGAGTTTTACTAAAGAAAATATTTAAAACAAGATGATGAAGTATAATAGAAGTTTTGAGTGAAAGTCTTGAAAGCCAAATTCGTAATAACGGATAGATGGTTAGAAAACACTAGTTTTCCAACTTCAAAAATGGTATTTTCTTAAATAAATGAAGTCTTTAGGGTATAGGTAAAATAAATACTTAAAGTTCTAAGTATAAAATGCATTTTTCTTAAAAGAATCAACTTGAAAATGAAATTTTCAAAATTCGGATTTTTGGAACCACCCTAGTGTAAGACTCACTTAAAAAGTTATAAATGAAGACTTTATTAAAGAAATAAAGGCCTTAGGATATAGTTAATATAAGAGTCAAATTTTCCTTAAAATATAGGAATTTCCTAAGAAAAATCCTTAGAATATACGAGTGTGACCAAGTGTAGTAAAACTATTAGTTAAGTAATGGTATGGAATGGTTTCTTTATTAAAAAGGTTATGTAAGTTCTTTAAATCTAAATTTTATAAGAACTTAGACTCATTAGAGTTCATATCATGACATTCATGATAGGGAAAATCATTACCATGGCATTTAGTTTCATTTTGTACTTAGGAATCTCAAGTGTATTTACGAAAACCGCATTTTTGGAATCAACATAACCGCTGTACAGATCTGATCTTTCATTTCCGAGGCTTAGATATTTTCAAAACTTGATTTAAACTTCATATTTAGAAATCTCTTCCGAAGCAGATAGAAATTGATATCAAATTTGTGAAATTCCTACTTAAAACGACCAAGTTATGGCCATTTTAAATCGGAACTTTGAAAATGACGTGAATTTCGATTTCACTAAGTTTTCTTAGAGTTTTAGTATCCTTAGATAGTAGAATGCTCATTAGGGTATTTCTTATGTGAATAGGTGAACCCGAGGATGTTGAGTCTTTGCTTCCGGACTATTATTATTAGAAGGCCTGTGAACCAATGGCGGAGTGAGTTTCTCTTCCCGATTCATTTATTGTATGTGCTTGTTAATTAGTGCACTAGAATGTAGGCCCAATGAATGGAATATGAATGATGAGGAATAATGGGAAATTATATGTTGATGATGATGTGAGAACTCAAAATAAGAATATCGAAACCGGGTGATAAATTCTGGTTGTGTAGTTAGTTATGATGGATTGTTTGAGAAATTGTTTGATCGCCCAAGTGAAACGACTTAATCAACTATTCGGACTAATCCCAAATTTGACATATGCATATCATAATGGGAAGGAGCATTAGCATTAGTAGGTTAATCGTGATCCATAAACGATATCAAATTTAAAGGTTAATCGTGATCCATAAACGATATCAAATTGGTAGGTTATTCGTGATCCAGAAATGAAATATTTGTAGATTAACCGTGAACCATAAACGACATAAAGTTAGTGTCACAGTATTCGTTAATCTGCTAACCTGGGATGGAGGGTGCAAGTTCATCCACATATGATTTCCGGCTGGTCATATGTTTGTTGAACTCATGTGTTTGGTGCATTCACTTGCTTGCTTAATCACTCGTTTAAATTGTTGTGACATAAATGTTATTGTGGGAGACTACACTCACTAAGCTAGTTAGCTTACGTCCCTACAGTTCCTTCCTTTTGCAGCTAACCCATTTGTGGCTTAGGCAGCGTGACCCGACTGTAGAGGTACAAGAGCTAGGAGTTTTCCTTAGAAGTTGAATTTCTGTTTAGACTTCCATAGGAAACTTTTAAGACTTTGGATGACTGTATAAGGCCATTGAATATTCTTTTGCGGGGGAATGCCCCTTAGTAAATGTAATATTTATTTATGTCTCATGAGTTATATCCTATTGCTAATGTATGCCAAGTTAAGCTTTTATCTCCATTTGGACTTGTACTCTATTGTTGTAAAGGTATGCCTTACATCTATATGAGACTCTCGAAGGACTAAGGCTGTAATTCGAGAAACTTATACGGTATGTGGCGGACTGTTACGTATAGGGTATCCTATGGGGCGTGACAAGACTAGTTATTTTTGCAGTAAATTCATAGATTTCTCTTTAAGAATTAGGCTAAATAGTAGATAATTAGTAACACTAGTATTTATTTTCAAGATCCTTGAGGACGACGCCCTAAAATCTATGCTATATTAAATAGATACACTTACCTATAGTAGATCAGAGATTTCATTGGGTTTATAAAATTTAGAATTTGATACGATCAGTAAGTACGCATCAAGTTTCTTGGTGCCATTGCCCAGGATCTTGCAAGGCAATATTAAGAAAAATCTTAGTATCTACTACTTTAGCCACTTTTTATTTTTGTGCTTTTTGGGGGTTATTTGTTTCATTGCTTGGGTTTTTAAGTTTTCATAGGGGATTAACATGTTGGTATTATGGAGGTGATCATGAGTATTATGAATGCCTTAATCCATATTATCATCCCTCCAATTCATTTTATACAAATACTTTCTCCCCTATTGCTCCTTATCAAGAATTTTCATATACTAATTCTATGACTTTTAATGATATGATTTGTAGGGAGTGTGGTAATAGACATTGGACTTTTGAATGTCAAAGTGAGGTACTTATCCCGCATTTTTTTCAACAATCACATTATGACAATACTCTAGTCACATTGACCTCATCGTCTTCCTTAAAGCAAAATCTATCTTCGAAAGGATCATTAAGGCAAGATATGATGATTTAGACTTGTTTGTTACGACGATGCAAGCACTTTTTGAAGTGGCCTCATAGCAGTCTTGTACTCCTATTATTTACAAATTCATAAGTTTAGAAGAATTGGATACTCTTTTAGGACCATCCTAGGAGTAGGTATCTAGGTTGATTGAATCTTTAGAAATTCTTGGGAGACATGAGAGAGTAAATATGGAGATAATTACAAGTCTTTTTGATGCATTAGGTGAAAATGATCTAAATATATAACTTGATGAGTCATTAAAAGTGAAGAATGAGTTGTTGGAGAAGGAAGATGAATTTGTAGATCACATAGTAGATCTTAACAGTCATGAAGATGAGTTGAGTTTACTAAAGAAAATGAGGAATTTGAGAAGACTAATGTGTTATATCTTAATTCTTTCCCTATTACTCTAATCCTTGAGAAGATAGATCAAGAGGAAATTCCACAGTTTACCCTGGAAGAAAAGAAGATTGGAGAGATGGAACGCGAGAAAATCAAAACACTCCCTCTCTCTTTCCTCTAGAACCGACACACCCCCCCTCAATTTTTCCCCTCATTTGTTTTATTTTATCTCCTTTTATTACTTAAAACAAACCCTAATTTCATCTAATATATATAGTCTTTTATTTTCTGTCTCTTTCATTTTATTTCTTTTGTTTCAAAAGCTCTCAAATCCGCTCTTCTTCCTCCCTCATTGCCGTGAGCCTAGTCCCACCACACACACACACAACAAGCTTCAATCTTCTTCATTTCTTCACTAAATCCAACCTTAGGTGATGATTCTCAAGCCCTACTACCATTTAATCTTGTAATGGCAAGATTATTCATGAGTGTTTTCACTCAAAGTCCCCATGAGCACTTGCTAGGGACAAGAAAATGCTACTACATGAATATCAAGCCATCACAAGAGTGGATCTTGTGTTTGATTAAGTTTTTGTTGAGATATCTTCATGATCATGCATGTATAAGTGGAGTAACGTTGAGATCTAGCATAAAAATTTCATGTTCATGCTTTTAAACTTCATTTCATACATCATAAGTAGTAGATCTAGCTTTTAGATGCTTATGACATGCTTGACATTCATGATCTTATGAATGATTTATGTTTTCATGCATTAATGCTTATAAAGGCTTTATTTTATGTATATGAATGTTGTAGTTGGTAGATCCTTAGGGAAATAAAGCAAGGAAATTACAAAGAAAAGGTTTTTGTTTGAAATGTTCAAAGACAAATTCGTATGATTTCAAGACCCTATTTTAAAAACCCTTTTATTAATTTTAAAACTCATGTTTTATGTGAAAAATGAAGGGTATAAGTAATAAGTATCATTAAGTAGTGATTTTTATAAGTTGAAATGAGTTTTGAAGAGACTAATGTATAAAACAAGAAGTGGAATCTAGATGGAAAAATTTTGAGTTAGTACTCAACATATGAAATTCGTAATTTTGAATATAGGTCATAAGAACACCTATCATCCAAGCTCAAAATAGAAGTTTTATGTATTAAATGGATTCCTTAGGTAATAGGTATTTTAAAGTCTTAAGTTTTAATGCATTAAACAAGTTTTTCCCAAATGAATCATTCAAAAATTTAATTTCAAGAAATTCGGATTTTTGGATAAATCCTACTTGAAAACATGTTTGCAAAGTGTAAAATACAAATTTTTATGTAGAAATGAAGACTTGGGTAATATGTACAATGAAGACTCAATTTAGATAAGGATAAATTGATTTTCTTAAGGAAATAACTTCAAAACAAATGAGATAGTTAAAGTTAGGAAACTAGTTTTCATGAAAGTGTAAAGTTATGGAGTTTCACAAATAAGAAGTTTCTTAATTTTCCTTTTTGTAAATAATGTCAAAAGCATGCATGCATCAAGTTCATATTGTATCATTCATGATAGGAAATCATCAATATTGCATGCGTAGTTAAACTATATGCTAGAAGACATCACAAACGTTCACAAAATTATTTTTCGAAATTGAAGTTTTCGACCGATCAGAACTGATCAGCTTATTCCGTGACCTAAACCTTTTTGAAACTTGAAAATAATATTAGGAATAAATAGATCTTTCTAAGTAGATATAAATCGATATATTATATGCTTAATTCCGAGTTAAAATGAGTTAGATATGGTCATTTAAAGTTAGGACTTTATCTTATGCAGAAATTGACGAACTTAGTAGCTGGAATTATTAAGTTATTAGAACCTCATAACAAATACTCATTTTGGGTATTCCTTGTACTTAGGTGAATTGGAGGACAGATTTCCACTCCCCGAGGACTACTACGGCTAGTGGATTTCTCTCCATGGCTGAGTGAGTTCATTTCTTAAATAGTTGTGCTCATGTATGTACTTGTAATCGTAGTGGCATTAGGATTAGGAAAAGATAAAATTATAATGATTATGATATAATCTTGGTTGAATGAATGATAAGTATATCGAGACAAGACTTGTTGATAAATCATTGTATGAGCTAGTATGGACTTGGATTGTATGAAATTCTCTATGATCGCACTAAATCTACCTAATTAATATGCCACGATTATATGAATAAACTGTACATGCATATGACATAGTGAGTCATATTGCATGAGTTATTATACCTTTGTGGGAAGAAGGCATAGTAATTCAGGCAACGAGGGGCTGGTAAACTCGGTTGTTAGCGGATGGGCTGGAATTGAAAAGTGCGTGGGTGAGCACCTATATAAACCACAGTAAAAATTTAAACGTGGTGGATGGGGCACTTGTATCAACCATAATAAGAAGTGAGAAGTATTTAAATGATGGTCGTATGGGCCTGAAACACTTAACCCCGAATGGAGGGCGTAAATCAATTCAACATAAGATTTCCGGATGGTCTTATGTATTGTATGCTCATATGCTTGTGCATTCATATGGTTGCTAATGACTTGTCTGTTATATACTATTGTTGAGTATTGAATATTTGGAATTGAATCTCACTAAGCCTATAGCTTACACCCCGATAGTTTTGTTGTGGTGTTCCTATTTTTAGATGCTCTGAGAGGACATATTTCACAGGGCTATCTTTTGGATGGAGGAGCTTTTAAAGAAGTCAGGACCTAGCTAGAGGCGTGGACTTCTAGAGAAATCTCTTTAATATAAACCCTGATGACTGTAATGTGGTTTTAGATTGGATAGTCTTTTATCATTATTTTGGCGGGGGTATGCCCCCTTGACTTTTGTAAAGACTTAACTTATTTATCTCGTTGTGATTTCTATTCTTAATGCTAATGTATGCCTTCTTTAGACTATCCAGATCAAAGTGTGATCCTAAAAGTTGTGCAAGTACACCTTACACCCGATATGTAAACTTATGGGATGACTAAGATTATCATACTTAAGTTTAAATATCGAGTGTGGTGGACTATCACGTTTTGGGTACCATTTGGGCGTGACATGACTAGAGGATGTTTTACAAAGTCTCCAACAACAAAATGTATTGATTTTGCAAGCTTTGCAAAATATTCAAGCAACAAATATAGTACCACGCTGAGGCACCAACAATGCCTCCACCAACTCCTAGAAGAAATGAAAGGCATACTGCACCGGTTCAATTTTAGGAAAATGGACCAGTGAACCCTGATGAATCTGCTGCAAAGGTGCAAGGACCGCCTTGATATGAACAAGAATTGCCACCACCACCACCTTTACATCCTCAGAGGAACTTGTTCCCGGAATTCATTAAATGCAACAGGTACTTTGAAAGAGTACCAGGAAAGCTAGAAGAAGCTGAGGATTGGCTAGCCCAGATTGAACGATCCCTTGATGTTTTCCAAGTACCTGAAGCTTTGAGAGTATCATATGGAACTTATTTATTAAGATTGAGAGCAAGAATATGGTGGAACTCAAAACAAAGAAGTTTGTCACAACCGATTACTTGGGAAGTATTTAAATGAGAATTTTTGAAGGAATATTTCCCAGGCAGTCTAAAAGCAAAATATAGCACTGATCTGATAAATTTGACACAAGGAAATAAGACCATTGATGAGTATGAACATGAGTTTAATCGGTTGTTACTGTTTGCTCCAGATGCTTATCGGGACAGGGATGAGCTAAAGAGACAGACTTTCATAGCTAGATTAAAACCTCATTTTCAGAGAAGATTTGCTAAATTTGAAGTTGATAACTTTACAGCTATGATAGAAAAAGCTCGAATCATTGAACCAGCAAGGAGGTATGAAATTGAAAGGTATAAGAAGAAAGGACCCATTTTTCGGGAAGAGGATGTATGATGGTTGTATGGCAAGTTCTGTGCCTAAGAAGGTTAAATTTTTCAAACCTTTCAATGTAAACAAAGGAGGAATAATTGAGAAGAATAATGTTACATGCTGGAAATGTAAAGGTTTTCATTATCCAAGGGAGTGTCCACAATTGCAACACAAATGTTATTATTGTGGAGAAAGTGGGCACATGGCAAATAATTGTCCAAAAAGAAAAATTACAACCTGTTATGTATGTAACAAAGTTAGGCATATATCAACCAACTGTCTACAGAAAGTGAGTACAGTAGCTGGATCTTCATAGCCTAGAGGAATGATTAGAGTCGTAGGATTGAAAAATGGAAACGCCAATAAAGCCAGTACGACAACTAGAGTCTTTGCTATGTATGGAAATCCTATTGAGAATGTGGAGATGGAGGAGGAAGATGAAGAAAATATTTAGGAAGAAGTTGACCCTGAAGAATATGGACTCATTGCAGGTATGTAGTTACATATTTGTTTACTTAAAGTTATTAGACACAATCACAAGTAAATGAGCAATAGAAGTCCTTATGAATTGAAAATAACGTGAATTTAATAATTGATAAATAGGGTCAATTCAAGTAGAGGATCAGACTGCGTATGCTTTATTTAACACGGGAGCAACGCATTCTTTCATAAATATCGGATTAGCAAGGCGTATAGGATTATCAACCGAAACCATGAGTAAAGAATTGAGAGTCACTACGCCAACTGGAGACTTAGTAATAACACGGGAAATGATAAAGAATTGTCCATTAAAGATTGGAAATCAAGAATCAATTGCTGATTTAATCCTGATACAGATGCAAAAATATGATATTATTTTGGGTATGGTTTGGTTATCTGCTGTAAAGGCAAAAGTTAATTGTCATCTCAAAATGGTATCTTTTGTCAATAACCAAGGAGAAAGAAAGGAGTATAGGGGTGAGATACTCAAAGAAGTCAGAAATAAAATAATAGCAATTGAAGTGGAAAATGAAGAAGATATGGAGTTAAACGGGTGTATTCTTGGAAGAACCGAGGGTGGATCCAAAGCATTGGATATTCATACTATCCAAACAGTGTGTGAATACCCGGATATATTTCCAAATGAATTACCAGGATTACCCCCACACAGAGAAGTGGAATTTTCAATTGATTTGATATCTGGAACAGAACCAGTATCAAAAGCTTCATATCGCATGGCACCTGTAGAATTAAAAGAATTAAAGGTGCAACTACAAGAATTGTTGGATAAAAGATTTATCAGACCTAGTGTTTTACCTTGGGGAGCACTAGTATTGTTTGTTAAGAAGAAAGATGGTTCAATGAGACTCTGTATTGATTATAGAGAATTAAACAAAGTGACTATCAAGAACAAATATCCTTTACCCAAAATTGATGATCTCTTTGATCAGTTGAGAGGAGCAAAGATATTTTCTCGAATAGATTTAAAGTCAGGATATCATCAAATTCAAATTAAAGCAGAGGATGTACCAAAGACTGCGTTCCAAACTAGGTATGGTCATTAAGAATATTTGGTTATGCCGTTTGGACTAACCAATGCACCCGCAGTTTTCATAGATTTGATGAATCATATCTTTAGACATTTGTTGGATATTTGTGTGATTATTTTCATAGATGATATACTTGTATATTCGTCTACTGAAGAACAACATGATGAACACTTGAGAAGTGTATTACAGATACTAAGAGACAATAAGCTGTATGCCAAATTGTCTAAATGCGAATTTTGGCTTAGAAGTATATCCTTCCTTGGACATATTATTTATGGAGAAGGAATATCGGTTGATCCTGCAAAAGTTAAAGCTATTATGGAATGGAAAAGACCTGAAACTGTTACGGAAGTTAGGAGTTTCTTGGGATTGGTAGGATATTATCAAAAATTTGTGAAAGATTTCTCAAACATTGCATGACCCCTGACACAATTGACCAGGAAGAATGAGAAATTTGAGTGGAATGATCAACGTGAACAAAGTTTCCAAGAACTGAAAAAGTGGTTAATATCAGCACCAATATTGGTTCTTCCTAATGACAAGGATCTATATACTGTTTACAGTGATGCATCAAGAAATGGTTTAGGATGTGTGTTAATACAACATGGAAAAGTAATAGTATATGCTTCTAGACAGCTAAAACAACATGAGATGAATTACCCCACTCATGATCTGGAATTAGCTGCTATTGTTTTTGCACTCAAGATTTGGCATCACTACTTCTATGGACAAAAATGTGAAATATATACTTATCACAAAAGTTTGAAGTATATATTTACACAAAAGGAGTTGAACATGAGACAAAGACGATGGTTGGAATTGATTAAAGATTATGATTTCACTATTAACTACCATCCTGGCAAAGTGAATGTTGTAGCTGATGCATTGAGTCGAAAAAGTTATGGAGAAGTGGCCTCAATATTGATGGAACAGAAAGAACTCATCAAGGAATTTGAGAGATTAAACTTGCAATTTTCAATGCAAGGTTTGGAAGCTGAATTAGGAAACCTAATTTTGGAACCTACTTTACTTCAACGGATTAAGGAAGCTCAGAAAGAAGATATTGAAATCCAAGAGATTAAACAAGGAATATCCCAAGGAAAATACAAGGATTTTCATGTGGATGAAGAAGAGGTGTTAAGAATGAATAAAAGATTGTGTGTGCAACATGATGAAAACTTAAGGAAGGAATTAATGCATGAAGCACATTATTCTGGATATTCTATACATCCAGGAGAAACAAAGACATACCAAGAGCTGAAAAGTGCATATTGGTGGAATAGAATGAAAAAGGATATTGCAAATTTGTTGCTAAATGTGATGTGTGTCAAAGGATAAAAGCTGAACACCAAAAACTAGGTGGGTTGTTGAAACCATTGTCAATTCCCGAATGGAAATGGGATCAAATTTCCATGGATTTTGTGTGCTCACTACCTAAGACAAGTGTGGGTCATGATGTTGTTTGGGTTATTGTGGATAGACTCATGAAATCAACTCATTTCTTGCCAATTAACATGACATATCCGCTAGAAAAATTGACACGAATATATTTGAAAGAGATTGTGAGATTGTATAGTATACCTTTAGTATAGTATTAGATCGAGATCCACGATTTGTTTCCAGATTTTGGCATGGATTACAAAAAGCTTTGGGAACCCAATTGAAATTTAGCATAGTTTATCATCCTCAAACTGATGGACAAACAGAAAGGACCATTCAAACACTGGAGGATATGTTAAGAGCATGTATTATGGAGTTCAAAGGAAATTGGGACCAACATTTACCACTAGTGGAATTTGCATATAATAATAGTTACCATTCAAGTATAGGGATGCCACCTTATGAAGCCTTATATGGTAGAAAGTGTCGATCACCATTATTCTAGGATAACATGGAAAAAGTAATGGTTGGACCTAAATTGGTTCAGGAAACAATTGAAAAGGTTTCAGTAATAAAGCAAAGAATGAAAGCAGCACAAGATAGACAAAAGAGTTGGGTAGGCTTGAAAAGAAGAGAATTGGAATTTAATGAAGGAGAACATGTATACTTAAAGATAATTCCAATCAAAAGTCTTCATGGTAGACAAACAAAAGGAAAGTTAAGTCCTAGATATCTTGGACTATTTGAAATATTGGAACGAGTTGGGAATCTGGCGTACTGTCTTGTATTGCTGATCTAAATGGAATGTGTATGTATAGTTTCAGATACTACCAGCTAGTGTACTGGGTCTTGATTAAGTAATATAGAAGTGAGTTGAGTATAGTTCCCACAAGGACTAAATTAACTACTAGATTGATATTAGCTTATACTAATATTTAGGCAATCAAAATTTATCAATTAACTAACTAATTCTATCTATATGAATGCAATGAGATTGTGAGAAGTTATCTAAGATAAATATGGGAAGGAACATAATCCATCCTAATCTTTACTAATCATGCTGAATTTATATTATATGAACAATTAGGATTATGGATATTTGTAAGAAATTGTAAAGACCTAAAACTATCAAGTTTTAGTAAACCATAAAATAATCTATTAGCTTCCGCTATATAAATTATCAATGGAATCTAATTCACAATTATAAATTTTCCAATTTTATAATTGTCTAATATCCTAAATTAACTTCTCCTAATTCCTTAGTAAGAAATTAAAATAAAATATTGCATGAAGTACATGGAACAATTTCTAAATTAATATTAAACTTAATTGTTTCCACAATTGTTGTTTAATCTCAATTCATGAATTCCTATGAACCCTAATTCTTTTTCCAAATTATCAGAATTCTTATCAATTCAATTTCAATCAGAAATAGAATAGATAATTAGAATTCAATACAAATATTCCATAATTCTAACAATCCTATAATATAAATTCAAGAATCATTTTAGCAAAATTAGGATTTCATCACTTCCCACAAAGAAACCTTTAGCTACTCATGGATGTTGATTCAACAATCAAATAAGAATATATAATTGATAACATTATGAACAGATAATTCAGATAAATGAATTGCATAAGAAAGAGATTAGATATCACCAATTTAAATATTGCAATCTTCAATTACAATTCTTGAAAGCTCAAATTCTGTCACAAATCTCTATGAAAACGCTAAGACTATTTTGTGTACTAAAGTACTCTACTTTGCTTCTGCTTGTTGTTGTTGTTTGAGGAGGGGAAGTCCCCTAATTATAGAAAAAATTTCGTGCAAAAATTGCAGTTTCACAATATACGCCGGCAGTTACAGATCCTACGCCGACGGCTTACAAACGGCGTATACTCATTTTCTTCTTTGCGTTGGCAGTGCATTGGCAGCTTTCAAATTCGGTTACAAGGGTATGCTGCTTCTACGCCGGCGGCTTAGATATAGATCTAGCCGGCTTATATGATGAGAAATGAAAGATTGGGCTAATTTATAACGAAAGCTGTCCCAAAGCCATGGCTTTGATACCGGCTTAGATACTCCAGCATATTTGGTCTCTTCAAATGCCTACAAGCATGTGTTGTCTACTTGTCGCTTCTGTTCTCTGATCTACACTGCCTTAAAGCCGGAGGCTTAGTAGCCGGCATAGGTTGTAACTCCTTTTGCGCTGGTGACTTTTGAACTCTAAGCTGTCGGCCTTCAATGTACGCTGGTCCATTCATCTTCTACGTCGGTAGCATTGAGGCGGTGTATAATTGGTTGAGTCAATTCTTACAAAGCTGGAAGTGTAAGAAACGGCTTTGAGTGAGTGCATCTTGTAGGCCGTCTCAACGCCAACGGCTTTGAAGTTTGAAATGCCGGCGTATCTTTGAATTTTTTCATTTTTCACTCCAAAGTTTCTTGTTTTGATTTCTTTGTCCAAATTAGACCTGAAACATGAATTTTAATCAAAACAAGTATCCATTCTAGCTAATTTGAATATCAACAAGTTGTATATAATATGATCTTATCAATTCCCCCACACTTGAACTTTTGCTTGTCCTCAAGCAAAATGAAGAACAAATTGAAATCTCTTATAGACAGTACAATTTTTCTAATTTAATCACAATTTCTTTAACTTGCTTTTCTTATATCTATTGCTCTAACCATACCAATTTCTTGTAATTAGAGTACTATAATTAAAATTGAGAAGTTAATCCAAACAAAACAAGTTTTAATCTCAATCTTTAACAAAAGAACATTTTATTCAAAAAGCAAATACTCAATCTACTAAGGAAAAATACTCATTTAAACTTCATTGGACTTTTAGCTTTTATATATATTCTAAGTAACACTAAATAAAAGCATGTGGTATCTATTTTTTCCTTAGATTTTCTCCTTCTTTATTATAAATCTCCTTTATTTGCATATTTGCATTCATTTTTCTTTTTCTTTTTCAAGCATTTATTTTCTTTTTGGGAGGTTTTTGCCTCCATCTTTTTGCTTTTCAAAGTTCATGAATTGAACTTTTGCCTTTCTTCCCTTCTCATTATAGTGAGTTCATTGAGTCGGCACATCCCAGGCTCATCACCTAAGTGACCAGGTTTCAAAATACCCCTATGAACTCTTCCTCACTTTAACATTCAAGTTCAGATACTCATAACTCAAAATTTTAAGTCAGAGGAGTAGTGGCTATGCTTATTTCTTTCTTTTTTCTTTTTTTTTTTTTTTTGAATGCAATAACAATATCAAAGACTTATTTTTATAAAGGATCACTAAGTTTAAAAGTTTCTTCTACCTCTTTCACTAAGTGTTATAATTCAAAGAATATATACAGACTAAAATTTCCTAGAAGTAAATCTGTTTATTTTTCACAAAAGGACTCGACCAGCTTTTAAATTTCCAATTCCAAAGTTAAAAATAAATTAAACTTGTTTCTTAAAGATTTTACAACTTAATTTTAACTTAGTAAACCAATCACAACAGCAGATGAGTAAGATACTTTTATAAGTTAATTTCATTGCTTTCAATCTTTACTTTGTACTATCTCCAATTCTTAAGAGATTTTTGAAAAAATTTTGACAGAATTTCCCCATAATTTGCTTTCAAACCAAAAATACAAGGTGGGTATTTTCAAATATAAATAACAACAATTCAGACAATAGATCATATTCACAACTTTAATCCAACACTTCATTCAATTCATCAATTCCCCCATACTTCAACTAAACAGTGTCCTCACTATTTTGCAACAAATTAAATTATAGGAAAGGAATAAGAAAAGAATTTGATACTTCCCTGACTTCATGTGTTTCATAGTCATCAAAATTGCATGGCAAGAGAGAATTTTTGCTTTGCTTGCTTTCCTGTAGCCACTACAAAAGAAAAACAAAAACAAAAACAAAAATGAAAGCAGAAATAAAGGAGTCTACCCACAGGAACTTGGGTGCTCAATATATAAATGTACAGGCCAATATGAAAAAAATAAAAAGTCAACGAAGATCAAATGAAAGCTAGCAGGATCTCTAGCTCTCTGGCCCTAGACTGGCTGTGCTGCTATGCTCAGGAGTATGTCTCTGAGTGTCTCCTAGGCTGGTTATATGTATATGCTACGAACTGAGTCTATCTGTGTGATGTGAACTGTGCCTAAACTTAGTGGAAGTCTCACATGTCATCCCAGCCCCTGTCTCTAGGTTCAAGCAGCAGATAGCCGTCTTCAATGCCTCAAAGATAGACTTCTTGAATTTCTTGTTTTTCTTCCTCTCCTTTTCTTGTCTATCTTTGAGCTCCTGACTTTACTTCTTTAATTCTTGAACATCCAGCCTAAGCTAGTCCATATCGTATGTAGAAGAAGTACTTGCAGGAGGAGGAAGAGGAGCAGATGTAGATGGGATCTCAAATGGAACATCTCCATGAAAGATATCCTGGAACTCAATCTCCTCCAGAACTGGTGGCTAAGCTCCTCTGGGGTTTTTAAGCAATCCCCAGCCTTAGAATGGTGCTGATGAGATCTTTCTACTCTCAAACATCTCATCATCTTGAGGAGGTTCAAAAATACCTATCCCCTTCAGCAATTTGGTGATGTAGCTACCATAACACAAGACTTTAGTCCTTGTATCACAGCCTGTCTGTAAATGAAATTTGCTATCTCCACACCTAGATCAATCCTGTAGCCTTTGATAAGGCTGTACAAATAAAACATATAAAAATTAGTCACCTTGCTGTGACTAGGCTTCTTGCAGCTCAGGGTGTGTGCAAGGATGTAGTGGAGTAGCTTGTGTTCAATAGCACCAAATGAAGTGGCCAATGACTTGGAGGGGACAAATGGCTCATTTGCTCTATCAGGAGGAACCAACCAGTAAACCTCCTGAGTCATGTGATCATCTCCCTCAGGCCAACTGTTAGGCAGATTGAAATTTTCCTCCTCCTCATCATCATATAATCCCAGTAGTTGGCCCATCTTCTTCAACTTAACTTCCCTGATCTCACCCATAACCTTGAACTGGAATGTGGACTCAGCTCTGTCAGGGATATTCTTTAATGCCGATAAGAACTCAATGGTCAAGTTCTTATAAGCTGGCTCCCTAAAATCAAATAATCTAATCCGAGCTGGGTCTTGGATTGTGTTTCTGATCCTGTCAGAAATCCCAAACTCATCTAATAAGCTCCAGTCCAAATACTGAGTATTCAGGAAATCCATCTTCACTAGCCTCTTTTTCCTATCTTTAGCATACTGCTGACTGGACAGCAGATTCCTGGTCTGAGAACCAGATGTAGTGGCATCTGTAGTCTTTTGTTTCTTTTGTCTAAGAGCCACTCCTACAATTTAAATTGAACTTAATTAGAGCAAGGAATCAATGAAATTCTTACTGACTATATTCTTAATTTATGCCTAATTCATTTCACATCATGGTTTTAAACAAATTGGAGATCATAGGCATATTACATGCACAATTTGAAAATGTACACTTGCACAACAAAGTCAAAGCTGGCAGCTTAGATTGGCCAGCTTAGAATTGAACGTTGGAATTTCAAACTTTTCAAACAGAAATGATTTTCAAAAAATTTTTCATTAAAAGTCCCAAAAACACTTCTATACCGAATTCATCTTAAAATTTTCAAAAAATTCACAAACCCAAGTTCAAATTGGAGCACAATTGAGCACAATTCATGAATTGGAGCTACTAACTAGTATGAAAATTCACAAATCCAGCAACCACACCATCAATTCCACAAAACCCTAATTTCCAAAATTACACAGTCTACCCAAGCTCAAGAACCCTAATTCGAATTTATACACAGCTCATGATCAACTCAGCACAAATTGGAATAAAACATGTATGGAACGAAATGCAGCTTAAACAGACTATTAGAACATCATCAAAGCTATCAAATCCGAAGATAATGTCACATTTACAAATGTCAAAGATCTCCATTTAAGCTATTCGACGGATTGAACATAGATTAATGGATCTAAAACTAAGAAATTAAGAGCAAAAGTTTAGAAACTTACTTGAGCAAGCTGGATCAAGCGCAATGGATAGATGAATCAACAGTGGGATGCGTCGAGTAAGAGTAAGAGAGTGAATATGGATAGAAATGAGAAAGGGAGAGAGATTTCATACCTCTTAAATGCAATTCTGTAGAACGTACATCGGCATTTCTGTCGAGTATGCCGGCGGCTTACCTGTCGATGTAACAAAATTAAATTCATGCCGAAAGCAAATGGCTAGCAGCTTACCCATTTACACTGTCGACATATAGGTCTACACCGGATACAAAGCTAGCGGCTTTCAAACCCAGATGCCGGCTTTGGTCGGGATTTTTCAAAACTCTTGCAATTTTGAACATACGCTGTCATGAACACCAGCGGCTTTGGAAAGTATGAAGCCGGTGAATTTGTTGTTGCAAACGCTGGCACTTAAGCCGGCGGCCTTCACCTTCCATTTGCCGGCTTCTTGTGCGGTGCTCACCTACCTCTCTTTTGACTTTTACGCTGGCTAAAAGCTGGCAGCTTAGGACCGACTTTCACTTGTTTTTTCAAAGTTGGCTCAAGGCTGGCAGCCTTGTGCCAGCTTTCAGCTTTTTCAATTTTTTTTTTAACAGATAACCTGTCCACACTAAAATTAAAGTTAGTAAAAACAAAAATAAAACTATTCTAAAATTAAACATGGGTTACCTCCCAAGAAGCGCTTAGTTTAGAGTCGCTTAGCCTGACTTGTCCAATTCTTTTCATGGTTCCTTCAGATTCGTAACAGTCGAAGCACTATCATGGTTTTTCCCTTCATAAAAATGTTTGAGCAAATGCCCATTCACCTTAAAAGTCCGACTATCATCAGTCTTCAATTCTACTGCACCGTAGGGAAAAACTTTGGCAATTTCAAACGGTCCTGACCATCTTGATCTCAACTTTTCTGGAAACAATTTCAAACGAGAGTTATAAAGTAAAACCTTTTATCCAGGCAAAAACTCCCACTTGATAATGTTTCTGTCATGCCATTTCTTCGCTCGTTCCTTATAGATACGAGAATTCTCACAAGCTTCATTCCTCCATTCATCCAAATGATTCAACTGAAGCAATCTTTTCTCACCTGCAGCTTTTTCATCAAAATTAAGGAATTTAATGGCCCAATATGCCTTGTGCTCAAGTTCTATAGGAAGATGACATGATTTATCAAAAACAATCATAAATGGGGACATTTCAATGGGGGTTTTAAAAGCAGTTCTATAAGCCTATAATGCATCATCTAATTTTAAAGACCAATCTTTTCTAGATGCATTAACAGTTTTTTTTCCAAAATTCTTTTTATCTCTCTATTGGATACCTCAACTTGTCCACTTGTTTGTGGATGATAAGGGGTAGCAATTTTGTGTGTAACACCATATTTTGACAAAAGTTTTTCAAATTGCTTGTTACAAAAATGTGATTCCCCATCACTAATGATAGCTCTAGGCACCCCAAATCTGGTAAAAATATTCTTTTTAAATAATTTCAAAACTACTCGGGCATCATTTGTTTGCAAAGCAACAGCTTCCACCCATTTAGAAACATAATCGACTGCCACAAGTATATTTTTGTTTGAAAAAGATGAGGGAAAAGGAACCATGAAGTCAATTCCCCACACATCAAAAAGCTCAATTACCAAGATATTGTTTTGTGGTAGTTCATGTTTCTTGGAAATATTACTAATTCTTTGACATTGAGCACAAGACAATAAATATTTCCTACAATCACGAAAAAAATTAAGCTAATAAAATCCAGATGATAAGATCTTAGCTACAGTCCTTTGAAGGCCAAAATGACCTCCTGCTTCTTTTGAATGACAATGCTCAATAATGTTAAGCTGTTCAGATTCAGGTACATAACGTCAAATTACTTGGTCAACACATTTTTTGAACAAATACGGTTCATCCCAAAAATAGCTTTTCACATAGTGTAAAAACTTTTTCTTTTGTTGATAAGAAAACCATATGGAATGATTTTGCTAACCAAGTAATTGACATAATCAGCATACCAAGGCAAATTTAGGATCTCTACTGCATGCAATTGTTCATCAGGAAACTTTTCATTGATAGGAATATCTAAACTATCAGATTCTAGTCTAGATAAATGATCAGCAATCACATTCTCAGTTCCCTTCTTATCCTTAATCTCAAGATCAAATTCTTGCAGCAACAATATCCATCTAATCAACCTTGGCTTTGCATCAGCTTTAGCAAACAAGTATTTCAAAGCAGCATGATCAGTATATACTATGACTTTAGATCCTATCAGATAAGGCCTAAACTTGTCACAAGCAAATATAACAGCAAGAAGTTCCTTCTCAGTTGTGGCATAGTTTCTTTGAGCCTCATTCAAAGTTCTACTAGCATAGTATATAACATGAAACAACTTACCTCTTCTCTGACCCAATACTGCTCCTACAGCAAAGTCGCTGGCATCACACATAAGTTCAAAAGGCAGCTCCCAATCTGGTGCAATAATCACTGGTAGATGTGAGCTTTTCCTTTAATAAGTTAAATGCCTGCAAACAATTGTCATCAAAATTAAACATTGTATCTTTCTCAAGAAGATTGCAAAGGGGTTTAGAAATTTTAGAGAAGTCTTTAATAAATCTTATAAAAACCTGCATGTCCTAAAAAACTTCTAACTCCCTTAACAGTGGTGGGTGGTGGCAATTTCTCTATGATCTCAATTTTGGCCTTATCAACTTCAATTCCTCTCACTGAAACTTTATGACCCAAAACAATCCCTTCTCTTACCATGAAATGACATTTTTCCCAGTTTAAAATCAAATTTGTTCTTTGCATCTTTGAAGAACACAAGCTAAGTTTTCTAAACATGCTTCAAAAGACTTTCCAAAAACAGAAAAATCATCCATAAAAATTTCAATAAAATTCTCACATGTCAGAAAAAATAGCCATCATACACCTTTGAAAAGTAGCAGGTGCATTGCAAAGACCAAAGGGCATCCTCCTAAAAGCAAAAGTGCCATAGGGACAAGTAAAAGTGGTTTTTTCTTGGTCATCAGGAGCTATAGAAATTTGATTATAACCAGAATAACCATCTAAAAAGCAATAATAATCATGCCCTGCAAGTTTTTCTAACATCTGATCAATGAAAGGAAGGGGAAAGTGATCTTTTCTGGGCATCATTTAACTTTCTATAATCAATGCAAACTCTCCACCCAGTTACAGTACGAGTAGGAATCAAGTGATTTTCTTCATTTTTCACTACAGTCATACCACCTTTCTTTGGTACAACTTGAACTGGACTTACCCACTTACTATCAGAGATAGGATAGATAATACCTGCATCAAGTAGTTTCAGAACTTCCTTTTTTACTACCTCCTTAAGTGTTGGGTTAAGTCTCCTCTGTGGTTGAACTGTCGGTTTGTACTCAGCTTCCATCAAATTTTGTGAGTGCAAATTATAGGGCTAATTCCCTTGATATCAGCAATAGTCCAACCAATTGCTTCTTTATGCTTCCTTAGAACTCCAAGCAGCGTGCTCTTGTTCACCTGTCAAATAAGATGAAACAATTATTGGCAAAGTATCTCCAGTTCCTAGAAAAGCATATTTTAAATGTGAAGGAAGGGTTTAAGCTCAAGATTTGGTGGTGTATCAATGATGGTACTGGCTTGCTTTCACTAGTGCCTAGCTCCTCATAATATCTTCCTTTGATTTGGTGCACTTTCTCAACTTCTTCTTCTTGCTCATCATCACTCCATTCATCAAGATTTCTTAAAACAGATTCCATAGTCTCTATACCTACATTCTCTTCAACAGACTCAGAAATAAACTCATCAATAATATCAATAGTATAACAGGAACCTTTATCAAATCTTTTCATTGCATCAAACATTAAAGGTTACCTGATCATTTTCTACCCTTAAAGTGAGTTTACCTTGTTCCACATCAATTAATGCTTTACCGGTTGCAAGGAATGGTCTGCCAAGAATCATTGGGACTTCACGATCCTCATCCATTTCCAAGACTATAAAGTCTACAGGAAATATGAACTTGTCAACTTTCACCAAAACATTTTCAACAATACCACGTGGGTATTTGACACTTCTATCTGCAAGTTGCAAGGTGACATGAGTCTCCTTGCATTCTTCAAGTCCTAATTTCCTGAAAATGGATAGAGGCATAAGATTAATACTTGCACCAGAATCAATAAGTACTTTATCAAAATGAAATTTTCCTATAGTGCAAGGAACAGTAAAACTCCCCTGATCTCTTTGTTTGGTAGGCAAATGAGGTAGACTTTTCTGCAAAATCATGGAGCATTCTCCTGTGAGCATCACTGGTTCATTTCCATCAATCCTTCTCTTCTTAGTAAGCAATTCCTTGATAAATTTTGCATATGAAGGCATTTCTTGAATCACTTCTAAGAATGGAATATTGATTTGCAACTTCTTGAAACATCCAGAAATTTTGAAAATTGCTCATCCAATTTTTGTTGCTTCAATCTTCCGGAAAAGGAATGGGTGGAACATAAGATCTTACTTCAGGTGATTTTTGCACAGGTTCCTCCATCTTTTGTTTTCCTTTGTCTTTGACTGGAATCTCCTCAGTTTCTTGAACTTTTGACTCAGCGGCTCAACTTCTTTGCCACTTCTCAAAACAATTGCATTCACGGTTTTAGGATTTTCCTCAGTGTTGCTTAGAGAACCAGATGGTCTATTACCAATTTGCTGAGCAAGTTGATGGAATTTCCCTTGAAGATCTTGAATAATTGCATGTGATTGTTGAGTGTGAGTAGTTTGAATGAAAGTCTTCAACAATTCATCAGTTGAAATTTGATTTTGCTGAGGTGGAGGTGGAGGGAGGCTGAGTATTTCTTATGGGACCTTGTCTTTGAAATCCAGGTGGGGGCTTGAAAACATTTGCATCATTCTTGTAGGAAAGATTTGGATGATTACGCCATTCTGGATTATAAGTATTTGAATATGGTCCATAATTAACCCTTCCAAAATTTCCAACATAGTTGAGTTGCTCTCCACTTGATGATGGTGTATTACCATGAGGACAATCATAAACTGGATGTGGTCCTGAGCACAACTCACAAGTAGCAACTGATTAGTATTCAAAGAACTAGATGCTACAAGTTTACTCACTTGTGTAGTTAAAGCTGAAACTTGAGCAGTGAGTTGTTGCATGGATTCACTATCTTGAACAGATTCCACCTTTGATCTTGTCCTTTCACAGCTCCAGTTGTGAGCACTAGATGCTAATTCTTCAATTAATGCACTAGCTTCATCATATGTTTTTCCCATGAGTGATCCTCCGGATGTAGCATCCACCAATGATCTCAAAGTCTCATCTAGACTGAGATAGAAATTTTCAATCAAGAGATTATCCGGAAGTCCATGATGTGGGCATTTCCTAACTGCTTCTTTGAATCTTTCCCAAGCTTCATATAATGATTCTCCAGGAAATTTTGTGAAGTTGGTGATCTCATTCCTTAGTCTGGCAGTTCTGGCAGGAGGGAAAAATCTCTTCAAAAATTTGTTGTCAAATCTGCCCATGAAGTAATTGATTCGGGTGGTTGAGAGTTGAACCATGCCAATGCTTTATCCCTAAGAGAGAAAGGAAAAAGCTGCATTCTAATGGCCTCATCTGTTACACCATTAAGCTTAACAGTATTGCAATATTGGAGGAATTTGGCAATGTGTTCATCCGGTGTTTCATTTGGATATCCTCCAAATTGATGTGATTCAACCATCTGAATCAATGCTGGTTTTAGCTCAAAATTGTTGGCTTGAACTGCAGGTCTTCTTACAGCAGGACCTTGTACAGTAGGTACTGTATAATCCCGGAGTGCTCTAACGGGTGCAGCTTGAATTTGATTGTTGTTTTGATCAATGTTTCCTTCATTGTTTCTTGGTTCGTTTTCTGCCATTTCTTCTTGTCTTCTGTGGTTTTCTCTCCTCTGTTGACGCAAAGTTCTTTCAATTTCAGGATCTATTGGTAGAAGATCAGCACTTCTACTTCTTTGCATATAACCTATAAAGAGGAAAGAAAAGAATCAATTCTTTGGAAAAACACCTAAACTACTAGCAAAACTAAAAGTAATCTAATATTAATTTTGGTCCTGGTAACGGCGCCAAAAACTTGATCTGAATGCAATGTATATGTATAGTTTCAGATACTACCAGCAAGTGTATTGGGTCTTGATCAAGTAATATAGAAGTGAGTTGAGTATCGTTCCCACAAGGACTAAATTAACAACTAGATTGATATTAGCTTATACTAATATTTAAATAATCAAAATTTATCAATTAACTAACTAATTCTATCTATATGAATGCAATGAGATTGTGAGAAGTTATCTAAGAGAAATGTGGGAAGGAATAGAATCCGTCCTAATCTTTACTAATCATCCTGAATTTATATTATATGAACAATTAGGATTATGGATATTTGTAAGAAATTGTAAAGACCTAAAACTATCAAGTTTTAGTAAACCATAAAATAATCTATTAGCTTCCGCTATACAAATTATCAATGGAATCTAATTCACAATTATAAATTTTCCAATTCTATAATTGTCTAATATCCTAAATTAACTTCTCCTAATTCCTTAGTAGAAATTAAAATAAAATATTGCATGAAGTACATGGAACAATTTCTAAATTAATATTAAACTTAATTGTTTCCACAATTGTTGTTTAATCTCAATTCATGAATCCTAATTCTTTTTCCAAATCAGAATTCTTATCAATTCAATTTCAATGAAATAAAATAGATAATTAGGATTCAATACAAATATTCCATAATTCTAACAATCCTATAATATAAATTCAAGAATCATTTTAGCAAAATTAGGATTTCATCACTTCCCACAAAGAAAGCTTTAGCTACTCATGCATGTTGATTCAACAATCAAATAAGAATATGTCATTGATAACATTATGAACAAATAATTCAGATAAATGAATTGCATAAGAAAGAGATTAGATATCACCAATTCAAATATCGCAATCTTCAATTACAATTCTTGAAAGCTCAAATTCTCTCACAAATCTCTATGAAAATGCTAAGACTATTTTGTGTACTAAAGTACTCTACTCTGCTTCTGCTTATTGTTGTTGTTTGAGGAGGGGAAGTCCCCTATTTATAGGAAAAATTTCGTGCAAAGCATTGAATGAAAATTGCAGTTTCACAATGTACGCCGGCAGTTACAGATCCTACGCCGGCGGCTTACAGACGGCGTATACTCATTTTCTTCTTTGCGCAGGCAGTGCACTGGCAGCTTTCAAATTTGGTTACAAGGGTAGGCCGCTCTACGCTGGCGGCTTAGATATAGATCTAGCCAGCTTATATGATGAGCAAAGAAAGGTTGGGCTAATTTATAATGAAAGCTGTCCTAAAGCCAGCGGCTTTGATACCGGCTTAGATACTCTAGCATATTTGGTCTCTTCAAATGCCTTCAAGCATGTGTTGTCTACTTGTCACTTCTGTTCTCTGATCTACACTATCTCAAAGCCGGCAGCTTAGTAGCCGGCGTATGTTGTAACTCCTTTTGCGCTGGTGACTTTTGAACTCTGAGCTGCCGGACTTCAATGTACGCTGGTCCATTCATCTTCTACGCCAGCAGCTTTGAAGCGGTGTATAATTGATTGAGTCAATTCTTGCAAAGCTGGCAGTGTAAGAAACGGCTTTGAGTGAGTACATTTTGTAAGCCGTCTTAACGCCGACGGCTTTGAAGCTTGAAATGCCGACGTATCTTTGAATTTTTTTCATTTTTCACTCCAAAGTTTCTTGTTTTGATTTCTTTGTCCAAATTAGACCTGAAACATGAATTTTAATCAAAACAAGTATTCATTCTAGCTAATTTGAATATCAACAAGTTGTATATAATATGATCTTATCAATTGCCACCCAATTTATCTGGTATACATAATGTTTTCCATATATCAGTTCTAAGAAAATATGTGCCGGATCCAGATAAGATAGTTGAGTTGGAATCAATTGATTTGAAAGAGAATTTGACTTACGAAAAGCATCCAGTTAGAATATTGGACCGAAAAGTGCAAGTTCTCAGGAATAAAAAAATTCATTATGTCAAAGTACTATGGGATCTCTGAACTGAAGAGATTATATGGGAGCTGGAAGAGGAGATCAAGAAAAATTATCCGCATTTATTTGAAAATTCAGGTACGTACTCAAGCTTTGAGGACAAAGCTTATTTTAAAGGGGGGAGAATGTAAACCCCTCAAATTTTCGACATTTGCACACGACACTAAAGTAGAATATATGAACTAGTTAATAAACTTAGATTCCAATAAAAACCTAAGAATAGATCAATACATTGAATTTGGCTAGATAAGGATTTAGAAATCAATTAAAGAACTTCTTTGACCCTAATTGATACCAAAAATGAGATTTCGTATTTTGAACGGATAATTCAAGATATGATTAAGGGAAATCTAAATTTTCAAACCCGAAACTTGTTATACAAATAGATTAAATAGAAAAATATAAATATAGAGATTAAATGACTGCTTTTGAATTCAACAATGATTTGAGATTAGAACAATGAGTTATAATGAGCCTATGCATGGACTTAAACCCTAAATTCAAGATTCCTAGATAGTATTAAACGCTACTATTAAGATTTCATAATAGGTACCAAAAGTTAAAGATATATAGATAATTTAGCCTCTATATCAATTGCGATATTAAGTAGTTAATCAACTACGCTTATAGATAGGAAACGATAACCAAAAGATAAACTGTTAGGATTATAAATACACAATAAAAACATAAACTGATGTATAACTCAAGATCTAAACTTCAAATAAATAATTGAATCACACCATTGTTCTAATTAGGGTTTTCTTAAGCTATTGGATCCTAAAACAAAAATTGACCTAATGAGCTTAGGAAACCTTAATTGCGGCAGATAAAATTCTACAAATAATTAATCACATTAATTTAAAACTTAAAGTTGTATTGTTTGATAATCCAAGTAATTTGTAGAATTCTATAAAAAGATTTTTGGTACAAAAACTCTCAAATATTAGCTAATTTGTACCCGTATACTTAATAAACTATCCTAAAACTAAGTTAATAAACTAAGTAATATATATAATTATTGTTGTGATTGTTTTTGGCTGCAAGTTGTTCATGGATGGCTTGGATCTCCTTGGAATGAGAGCACCGATATTTGCTCAAATAATGCAAAGCAAGTCAACAAAATCAACCTTATAACCCAATCAAAGATTGCCAAATCAGTTCCTCATTTATGACAATGAAAACAAGTGACAAAACAGTGCTCAATGTAGAGGAAATTCGGATTAAACAGCAAAGGAAATGCAACTGCAAGCTTCTCCTTCTTCCTTCTATATATATATATATATATATATATTTAAGTCTTTTAATGAACAAACAAACAATCACAACTTTTTCTCGAGATTTCCAGATTAAAACTACTCTTAATCAATAGCCAAAACAACCTAAAAACAGAAATGAAACCGCTCAAATCATCCTAGTTTGAATCAAAAGAAAAACTAGTAAAAAAAAAAAATGCTTGAAACAAGATCAAGGTAAGTTGATGTAACTCGACTTGTTATTTGTTAAAAACAAGATTGAAACCGACTTTTGATAATCGTAGGAACATAATCAACACAAAAACAAGCTTCGAATTCCATCGGATCAGCTCAACCGAGGTAAAATTCGAAAAGGCAGTGTAAACATCCAATGCCGGCGGCTTACAAGGGTAGGCCAGTGGTGTAGAGATGGCTTACACTGGAACAGAAGTTACGTAAAAATTATTTTCACGTAAAATGAACGAACGCTGGCTATCTGGGATTTTATGCCAGCGGCTTATACTCCGGCGTACGTGGAAAGCCAACGGCTTTCAAGCCGGTGCAAACGATATGAAATAATATGCAAATCAAAAGAACGTCGGCACCTGGGTTTTAACGCCGGTGGCGTAGGAGCCGGCGTACAAACCTGTTTTCCTTTTACTCAATCTGTAGTTCACAAATGAACATTTATATAATAATTATAATTATATTATATATATTTATATGTCAAAATAGAAGTTACTAAATAGAAAAATGAATACTAATATTTAGAACATTTTGGTTAAGATTTGATAATTCTTAAAATCCTAAAATTAGAGAGAAATATTAAGTGTTAACAAAAATTATAAATAATCAAATATTTGTTCTAAATATAAAATATGTAAGAATGGAAATCGAAATAAGTTAAATTTATGAATAAAGTGACTTCTAAAAATGACAAAATAATTACACAAAATAAATTAGGGGAAACACGACGACACTAAATAATAATAAACAAATATGATTTACTATAATAAGATAGGTTTAAAATAACCTTAAAATTAGTGTTAATCACTACCAAAACTTGATAAATATCAAGTTTAGGACACTAGACACGTATAGGAATTTAGCTATAAAATCTATATTATATTAATGAATACTTTATTCATCTCAATAGGTGACTTTGATACCCTAGAAGATCTTCCGGTAGATTATTACGATTAATCACCATGAGCAGGTAAGTAATTCAGTCATATTATATTGTTTGTGCTTGTAAATAGCTGAACATATAATGCAAAGACAATTAAATGAATGTTTTGTTGGAAATATGTTGTGATCTGATTGTATGATCGTAAATCTACCATTACAAAAGTGATAATACAATGATTCGATGTTGTGAAGTAATATGATAATGATTGTGTGTAATGTATGATCACCATGAAATTGAATAAGAACTATGGACTTATTAAAATAATTTGGTCATGCATTGCACGTACTGCATTATTACATATATAAATGGATGACAGCCTGCTACGTATGGTTCTCTGTTAATGCTTGGTTTTTCTAAAGTGTTAGTTCTTCTAAGGTTTTCTTTGTTCCGTTGGTTCTACGGGAACTAAGTGGTATTGAAGAACACCGCTCATAGTATCACTTTGAAATGATTAATACGTAGAGAGTTTCTAAGGATTGATACAGGAAATGGTCAGTTAAAACTATTATATTTAAAGTGATAATCTTAAAACGAGAAATCGTTGATTTTCCTGTAAACTTAGTCTCTCCTGGGTAGGTGGGTCATAAGATAAATGTTCTTTAACCCAGAAAAGAGGGCGTAAATCTTTTTCCCTATTTGGATTCTAGATCATCCAAGCTTGTATCTGAGCATATGATTGAGTGATTGCATTACATATAATTTGTTAATAACTTATTTGATTGTATAATATGTCTGGTTATTCACTGAGTTATGGTTTCGCTCACACTCCAACAATCTTTTCAGGTTTACACTTCGACCCTGGTTAGTTACTTCCAGGAACATGGCTCCGGTAAGAGCTTAGGAGCCGGAAGTCTATGGTTATACTTGGGATTAATGGTTATGTTTTCCTAGAATAAATTAGCTAGTGCTATTTTATCAGTTGTGAACTACAAGAAGACTACATGGTTTGTAATAGTTTTGAGATACTTTATGATTAAGATAACAGTTATTTACTAATTTATTTCTTAAATGTATTTATCATTTCTTATCAAGCAACTAAAACATCATATTGTTTTAGAAACCTGTCACTTTCTGAAGGTAATCTAGTGATAGTATTCAAGTGTGACTTGTCTACTTCTACTAAGGTACCCTCGGGGCGTGACAGATGCCTTGTACTTTCTCTTTAAGTTATTATGCTTAGAGAGGTAATTGAATAGTCTATATGCTTGCTAATAAGTGGTGAGATGTAACCATGTCACTTTTTCTTTATTTGAATTTGCATCTCCTTTATGACTTTGGAATCGATTATCAAATGGCGAGATTAACAGTTTGACTTACTTGGGTTAATCTTAAAAGTTTGACTATAGTATACTAAGTGCAAGTACAAAATGGTAGGATTGAGCAATAGACACTAATGAGTCACTTTGGATTGATTGAATTAAAGAATGCTATACTTAATGTGATATTTTCTTATGAGTATAATTGATGATAGATTCTTTTGTCCTTAGTTTGTTTACTTAAGAATAAGCAAACGGTTAAGTATGGGGAAGTTTGGTAAGTGTCAAGAGACCCTTATTTTTTGTGCTTATTTGGACATATTTGTTATGTAATTCTTGTGATTTGTTGAAGAAAAGAATACTTATTTGTGAAATATTCATTTCAAGGCTTTAGGAGCATGTTTGGAAGATTCTATGATGATTCAAGTGAAATCAAAGCAAGTTTGACAAGTTTTGATCAAGAACTAAATTTTTTGAACATGCACTACCTTGTGCAGGGCCATGTTAGAGGCAAGGAACAAGTCAGTAGGCTTGTAATTTTCAGTCCCTCCTTCAACACAGCCTAGGCAAAATGGCAGGGATAAGGTCAAAAGCATTAGAGAAGGAAAAACATAGTGTTATGTTTGCAGCCCTCCCCCGAGCATAGCCATGCAACAGGTCATGCTGACCTAGGATCACTACAAAACTATAAATAGCATCTTGTTTTCGTACTTTAAAAGTTTTTTACCATATTTTATAAGCCCTATGAGAGAAATTACGAAGAAAAACATGAAGAAATTCAAAGAGAAATTTGCTTGAGCATTAATTGGAGATCACAAGACATCTACAAGGGTTTTATCTCTACATCATGATTTCTTTTGTCTCTTCTAGATCTATTGTTCTTATTATAAATCTTATGGAGGAGTAGATTCTTCATACCTTGCATCTTGTGAAACCCTATACCATGTGAATTGAATTGCTTTTTGAGTAATGAAAAGTTCATATCTTTGTATCTATTCATTTGATTCCATCATCTTGTGATTGACTTGTGCACAAATTAATTGCATGTATGATTCTTATTAAATAGGAAGAGGTTTCATCTAATGAGATAGATCTTTATGACTAGAGAAATTTCTTATTTCACCTAGAGTTAGGGAAATTCCGATTTTCTACTACGAGGATTTGAATCTTCTTAAAAGGATCATGTGCTTTCATGCAATCTTATGTGATGATTAATGAGGGAGAGGTCTTCACTATCTCATGTAGGATTAGGAATTAATTAATTCGAGGGAGTAATTGATTTACTTAATGAGATCCTACTTTGCAAAGCATGAATAATTCATTAATCAATCCATTATCATAAGAATTTTAAGGTTTAAAGTGGATCAAAGTGAGGGTATGTCTTGTGATTGAATTCATCTTTTGAAAGCATACTTGATTAATCTTTAGGTCTGTTAGACTAGTTGTTTTTGTAGTAAATTCATAGATTTCTCTTCAAGAATTAGGCTAAATAGTAGAGAACATGTAATACTAGTATTTGCTTTCAAGATTCCTAACGACGATACTCTAAAATTTATGCTACATCAAATAGTTATACTTGCCTAGCTTAGATCATAAATTTTATTAGGTTTATAAATTTTAGAATTTGATATGATCAGTAAGCGTACATCAATTACTTTAAAAATACGTTTAGTGTACTAAATTGCATATGAAATGAACTTTAATATATAAAAATGATTTAAAACTAAATTTACTTAAGAGTTTGAAATTTATTATGAATAAATATTTCTTGAAATCTCAATTATAATAAGAAATAGATATATATATATATATATTTATATATAACTTCAAATTAATGAATGATTGAATTGACGATCTAAATCTTATTTGAGATGATTTCCTTATGTAGATTCTTATTCTTGAGATTGCCTATCATATGTTTTGAGACAGGATTCTTACTTGAATTTAGGTATGTAGTGACTTGCATGTTACTTGCTAGGATAGATATCCTAAATGAATTAATACATAAGGATGACCTTAATAATTGCTTGCTACTTATGTTTGGCCGTTTATGAAACCCAATCCAAGGGGTAGCAACCTTGCTAAGAGGTGTCGACTTGGTATTTAGGTGCTTAGGCCATAATAGGTTACTCGGCAAGTAGCTATTAGGGGAAATGATACGAAGATAATATCTACCTAGGTTAGAGAGAAGTAGTATAATATGGTTCACGACTATGGTCATTGATTGAGCTACACTGTATTATGGACTGTGAAAGGTTAAAATATTTAACGGTTGTGACTTCTAGATGAGGCTATTACTTGTAGAGATAGGTGATATGGGAATTCAGGCTACCGATATCAAAGTATGAGTACTCCATTATTATTTTGCTACTCTTTAATTTAAAGATATAAATTGTTGATTGTTGCACTGCATCTAGAACAAGTGTCTATGCCATCCCGTGTTTGCTTATGTTGCTATTGTACAGGGCTTTGGCTCATTCCTTTCTTTTTCAGGTGTTGATGATTTTGATGATGATATTTATGACTTCTTGGGGTATGGCACGAACATTGATGAGATGCTCGAACATTGTTATCATTATTTTAAAAAATGAAACTTTATTATGAAACTTATATTTTAATTAGGGCATATCTATAAGCCCATAGTTGTATTTTGAGATACTAGACCCTATGTATTTTGAAATCATTTTAAGAAATTTATTTTTCCACGGTAACTCTAGTTGCTTTCAGAATCTAATTTAATGATTTAGAATAAAAAATTTGTTTAGCAACAATCATGATAAACTGTAGATTAGGTTAGCCTTAACGTATAATGCATAAGTGTTACATGTGGCAGCTAGACATGCCTTGACCTAATTTAGGGCCTTACAAGAGGAGGGTGGAGTTGAATATGGTACATCTCACATGAGAGACAATGGGTAATGTCACTTGACTATAAGGTCATTAGCTAATTACCTTTTTATTTACCACATAATTATTATCTATATTTGTTGTTGAGGACATTTCATAAATGTAATAAATACATTTCAGTTTATTTCATTCTGTGAATGCTTCTAAATATAAGAATGAATCTATTTTTGCAGAATATATTCCATTCCAAATTGTTCTCACCTACTAGATATGGCATTAAAGTTTTTTTTTCCTATTTCTATTTCTTTCTTTCTATTTTCTCTCTATCTCTTGACTCAATCCGTAACATATGGAAGTTGTTATATGAAATATAAATTGAATGAAATAGGGTTTAGATGAACATCATTCTATATAAGGTAAACTTTCAAATGAATAGGATGTTATGGAAACATAGAAAAGTTTAGATTTTTTTTTAAAAAAAAAGACCTTAAGGACTTAATATTATGTAAAAAAAAAATAATGAAAAAAAATAATTATAGGATCCACATTGGTTTCAAGATGTTATGGGAATAAATTTTAGCTATATATATATGATAATATTAACCTATAAAATAAAATGCAGATAAGGGGATTTTGTACCCATTTAGTATTTTTTTCTTGAATTTATTCCCAAAATAAAGTATTTTTGAAACATATTCCCTATATTGAGTAGTACATGCGTTTTCACTTTAACAATATTTTTATGAAGAAAGCACATGTTATGCTTGAACTTTCAATACTCTATATGAGAAACCCCATGTACATGATACATGTAAACCCCCAAATTTTTTGAATCGGTTTAGCTTAAAACCCTAATCTATAAGTCAACTGGAACCCTAAAGTCAACAAAACCCTAGTTAGACGTAATAGCTTAAGTCGGGCAATCCTGAATAAGCAACCTGGAGAAAGTAAGTAAGATTTTAGTATGTAGAATAGTGCTTAATTATCTAAGGAATCTTAAAAAGGTCAGATTAGTAAAACCGCGAATCGTTTTAAACCCGCACGGACACAGTTCTTGAAAAATGTGTCCCCGGGCTCGGAATAGTAAAAATATTATGAATATACCGTTAGACTCATAAAAATATAAGGATTTCAAAAATATCAAGTTTATAATTTTTCTGTAAGTAAGAACAACAGATATCGCAATTTTACACGTATTTTCTTACTACCAGTACTTTATTAGTCATATCTACTTTACATTACACTATTCACTACTATTCTACACTATTCTTTTATCTCTACTTTTTTTTACACCTACTCTTACAAACACCATAACCTATAACCTTTACTTTTACCTTTCCCATAACTTTATTTAATATCTACCTTACTTAATATTATATTTATTTAACAATAATGCAAAACAAAACACTCTCTCTCCCTCTATCAAAGCATGGTCGGCGCCCTCCCCCCCACCCCCCAACATTCATCCATCTCAATTTTGTTTCAATTTTCTTTTATTTAAATCACACAAAAATCCACTCCTCATTTCCTACAAATACCCCCTTCCCCTTTCACTTTTTTCAAACAATTACTACTCACAAATTTCTCTATAAAAACTCTCTCAAAACTCTCTCCAAATATCCTCCCAAAACTCTCTCAAAATAATCCAAAAACCACTTTCTACACAAAACTCATAATCACATAACACTCCAAAAACCTTTTTTAGGTAAATTTTTCTTATTATTTTCTTCTCCTCATGTCATGTAATTTTACATGACCATGGTGTGAGATTTCAAAAACTAAATGTTATGGAAGCTACACTATATTCATATATTGTTCTTGTTCATGGAAATCTATTTATGTTTATGATGTTATTTTATTCATATTATTGTTACTATATCTCAATATTATGTATATATATATATATATATATATTCTTTAGAGCATATAAGCTTACTTCCAATTTATTTATTTCCATGCAAAGTAATTTATTTATTTCTTTCATTGCAATTTTTTTACTTCTTGCTATTTTAAGACTAGTCTCTAGTCATAGACTTGTCATCATCAAGTCAAAACAAAATTTTTCTTTCTTTCATTTTGTTTTTTTTTTTTTTTTTGGGCTAGTCTATTCTTAGTCCCGGGAGCCTTGAAGAAGCTAAGACTCCCAATTCTTGACTTTATTTATTATTTATGTTCTTTTTTCTTACTATTATTTCTCATTAATCATGTTCATTAAGATTGTTGTCCAAATTTTTCAAGTTCTAAAAATAATTGACAAAAAGAAGATTTTATCACTTAGGAATAAGTTTATATGAAGTATAAAATCTATGGTTTAACAAAAATAAAGTCATTCCTTTTCAAGTTATTAGAGGAACTCACTACAATTTTAGAAACTACTTTTGTTATGAAAAGTTTTCTTTAAATCATTCATGATCCCACTTTGTTTTTCAAAAAGAAAATGATTTTGATACAAAAATTATTTCTATGAAAAACATAACATAAGAAAGGAATGGAAATTTTCAAACTAAGATCCTTTCAAACAAATGGTCAAAGAAAAATGGTATAGAAAATAAACAAGAAAAGTAGCACTAATATAGAGAATTTTTTAGGAAAAAAAAAAGAGAATTGCTTTTTGAAAAAGTCATCTAGGAAAAATAATAAGTCAAACATAAAGAAATTCTTTGAAAACAAAAGAATCGAAGTATTCATTTTAAAAGATTTGTAAAATGAATTTCTAGTAAACTATAGATTTCTAAAACACCAAATTGTCATTATTTTACTTAAGAAACACGAATGGACAACAAACACATGAGCATGAATGATTATGAGCTAAGTAGCTATAAAAAGAGGATTTTTCAACTATATAGATAACTAAGTATTTATCAATTAAGTTTTGAATGAATTGAAATTTGAAGCAAAATTGTTTTTGAGATAGAAAACTCGTGGTGAATCTGATCACCATTGTTTTGGGGCCTAAATGGTTTAGTTTGACAAAAATAGTTTTAGAAATGGATAGATCTTTTCGAGTAGGTAGAAATCTGTATATTATATGCGCGATTCCGAGTTAAAATGACCAAATTATGGCCATTTTAAATTGGAACTCTCCTTTATACGAACTTTGACGTTCTCATGACATTGTCTTTTCAAAATTCAAGAATATCATCAAGAAATACTCATTTTTTGTATTTTCTTTGGCTAGGTGATTCCGAAGAAGAATACCTATATCCCGAGGACCATTTCGATTAAGAGGATTGTGTGAGTGACTCATCCATGTAGAAGAATAGTCGACATGGCATCGTGAGTTTATTTCCTTAAAATGCTTTACTTGTTTGTGCTTTTAATTTAGTTGCATTAGAATTATGAAAAGACAAATGGATATGTATGTAAAATAATTCTTTGAAAGAATCCTAAGAATATCGAGGTTGGAATTGATTTAATGGTTGTTTTATTATAACACTTGATTTGTAGGAGATTCTTTGATCACCTTAAATCTGATAATAATAATATTATGATATCATAAATAAATGGATTCATGCATACCATAAAGTAAGTCACATTGCTTTGGGTTATTATCCTTGGGTGAGAAAGATTGTAGCTCAGGTCGATAGCAACACTTGGTAGAGTGATCGAAAGCGATTGCTTGGCGACATGAAGGAAATGCTTGGCGGAAGATCTGAAAGCAAGGTTCAATTCAAGTAGACTACATATGCTTGGCGATATTGATCAAAAGCATAAATCTTTTTAGCTAAAACTACTTGTTTTGAGGTTATGTATCACCAAACCCCGAATGGAGGGCATAAATCCATTCAACATATAGTTCTCGGAAAACTATATGCCTTGTTTGCCCACGTGTATGTTGCATTTCATTTGTTTGCTTAAACAACTTGTTTGAATTTTTGTTATAAGAAGTTATTTATGGAAATAGTTGTCACTAAGCCTATTAGCTTGTACCCCTATAGATATCTTTTGCAGTTCACATATTTGTGGTTGAGGCCACGTGGACCCTGCAGTCAGATATTTCCCTTTTAATTAAGGAATTTCATGATAAAGTTAGTCTTGGATAAGCTCTAGAAATACAATTGTAATAGATTTGTGAATAAAGGAATTATCCCTAAGCTTTGTAAGATCATTGTTTATGAATCAATGAGTGTTATGAATCCTCTTTTCTTATTCTGTTCTTATATCTTATTTAAGCTTCATAATTCCAAGTATGGTCCTCTAAATTTGTGAGAGCATGCCTTACACTTAATATCAAAGCTTTTGGAAATGGCTAGGGTTGTCATACTTAAGCTTTAATGTTGAGTGTGGCGGACTATTACGTTTAGAGTACCCCTCGGGACATGACAGTTTAAGTTAGTATCAGAGCATGGTTAAAAACCTAGGAATCATGATTATAGAATTAGACTTAAGAAGAAATAAACTAGAATAGAAATAAGAAAGACTTAGATTAGGTAGGATGGATAGAATAAGTTTTCTGACCTCCTCTCCTTTGCATAGATTACCATAGATGAAGCTCGTATGCAGGCTAAGAACTTCCGAAAATGACCCTTTAAAAACCTGGAAAATTACCGAATGAGACTTAGGGTGTTGTGTTATGCGAAGAATTTGCTTTAGCAGGACAACCTAAGACTGTCCTGGAAATGTTCCTGATCTAGAAAAGAGGAATGATGCAAACCGAATGGAAAGGAGTAGTAGAGACTACCCACAACTACCCTATAGGAAAGAAAATGACCGAGTTAGAGATGATATATGCTGTAGAACGAATCATTGCCATTGTGGAAGACCGACCGATGCTAAGGGAAGCAACGTTCGTCCTTAGAGAAGATGGAGGTCGAACTTCACCCGATTTCTAAACTTTGACACGAATTGGACCAATGTATGTATGCGCCCATGACAATTTGATGGACCACCTCGAATGGATGAAAGTCGACCTCAACGACGTGTTCTACTGGCATGGAGTGTACCAAGAAGTTCTACGACCATTAACCCAAGTGTCCACTGAGCCACCCGCCTTCACCGGAATCCAGCTGAGAAGGAACGAGGCCCTACGTTTACTCAAGGATGGGACGGTGATAAGAGAGGAGCCAATAGAAGAAGAAAGTGAAGATTATGAGGAAGATCCAGATGAAGACAATATAGGAGGACCAAAACAAGAAGAGAAGCAGATCGCTGTTGGAGTCGACGAACCCTGGACTAGCGAAGAGGCAAGAATCATCCGCTATTTGGAGGAACAACAGGCTCGAGGGAGACAAGGAGCAGACTCAACCATGGACACGGATAATGCTCCATCCAATGAGAATGATAGCATGGAAATAGAAGGGGGTTATTACTTGGAGAACCATTCATGACATTATGCTAGAGTTGAATGAAACAGAACTGACTAATATACGTGAAAGGTCAAGAGAAGCGGCCAAGAAGAGGAAGAAATACTTTGAGCAGTTTATGAAGAAGAGAAACCTGGGGTCATTCAGCAGTAATCTTGGAGATGCGCCCGAAGAAGGAAGGAAGGAAAGAAGGAAGGAAGAAACCGAGCATATCCCTCGTAGTCCAGCTTAAATATTGTGATCAAAGACTAGATCAGTGATCTTAGTCTATCTTTCTATTTTTCGGAACAGTACTTTGTTATTTTCTTTATGATTGTTGTTTATTTCAATTTTCATGAAAGGGTCATGCACCTGTTAATTTCAATTTCCTAAATGAACTTATGTTTTATGAATGATTTCAGAATTTACCTTGAATTGAATTCTATTTCAGTAACTGTTTATGTATGTAAGTTTCCATTATATCCACAAATTCTGGCAAAAATTTAATTAAGTTATCAAAAACGATAAAACCTAACTTAGGAAAGTTTAAAACAGCCGAAGTAGAGAAAGACGTAGGGAGAAGCAAAGCGCCTCTAACTAACCGGATGTTGAAGCCGAACAACCTACTGCTCAAGGAGCTACTGCACCTCAGATGGACTTGCACGCCACACTAGGACATCTGACCCACGTGCTAGAAGCAATTAAGCAGAACATGCCTGCACCTACACCTGCACCTAAAACCACGCCAACACCTACACCTGCACCAACGCCACCACAACAACCAGTGCCAACTGAAGCGTCCGTACAAAGGAACATGCACACCCAAAGTGTACCTTTACCTCCACCACCACCGCTAAGGCCTTATAAGAGTACGTTGCCTGATTTTATTCGAAGTAATCGTTATTTTAGAGGAGCTTACGTTAAGCCAGATGAAGCCGAAGATTGGCTTGCTCAAATCGAAATGTCTTTCGATGCATATGAGGTTTCGTACTACCTACAAATCAAGTATGAGACATTCATGCTTCATCAAAACGCCAGGATATGGTGGGAATCAAAGAAAAGAGAGCTAATGGCCCTAATCACTTGGGAAGTTTTCAAACATGAGTTCTTGGAAAATTATTTCCCAGAAGTCTACAAGTAAGGTATAGTGCAGACTTCTTACAAATCGCTCAAAAAGGAAGAACAATCGAGCAATATGAGACTGAGTTCAGTAGATTGCTACAATATGCCCTTGACTCATACAAGTACAGCGATGAATTGAAAAGACAAGAATTAGTGGAAAGAGCTCGAATTGTAGAATGAGCAAGGAAAAGGAGAGAAAGAATAGGAGAAGAGAAAGCCTCGATTGTTGAGGAGAAGTTTTATGATGAATCCAGTTCCATACCCCCACAAAAGAGATTCAAGTTCCCCAACAACTATAGGAACAATGATAACAATGGGAAGTCTGTACCAAAAAACGTCAAATGTTGGAAGTGCAATAGAGCACACTACCCGAAGAAGTGCCCTCAGTTGTTCGGAATGTGCTTCTTCTGTGGAGATGCAGACCAAAAGATATCAAAGTGTTCAAAGAAAGGGAACTATACTTGCTATGTCTGCAAGCAAGATGGCCACTTCGCCAATGACTGTCCACAAGGGAGGAATATTCTGACAAGGCCTTTTGGAGGAGTTGTACCTATAAGGACGGAGAAAAGAAATGGAAGTAGAAGTGAAGGCAGATCGGGATCCACTACTTGAGGAATCAGAATCTACAACATGGAGGGACAATGGATAAGTGAAGAAATAAATGAAGAAGATGGAAACTTGGCTGTCTTGGATTGCAATAGAGGCCATAACTGCGACTTGGGAAACGGTAAGCATTGAACCCTCTTTGTTATTTCTTTATTTCAAGAAATTCAAGAGTTTAAAAGTTTTATGAATAAGTGGATATGCTAATAATTAGAAATTTCCCTTTCAGATATGTAGGAAACGTACAGTTAGGAAATCAGAATGTCTTTGCCCTTTTAGATTTCGGAGCAACACATTCTTTCGTTACACCTAGTTTAGCTAAGAAGTTTAGACCACCAATAACAAGCGTCAACTCTTAGCTTTAAGATTTAAAACCTCCACGAAAAAGGATGTTGAAACCTAAGAAGTATGGAAGGATCATCTAATAAGGATATGAGGACATATATTTGCTTATGGCTTCAAAAGCAATGAGATTAAGTAAATAAGAAGTAAATATTGGTATAATTTGTGTATCTCTCGATAAAACCCTAGTTAATGATCGCAAAAAGAGCATAGAATTCATAAGAAGGGGAGATAACGTTGGTAAAGAATCCACTATTATAAGGAAAGAGGAGTCACAATCTTTCAAGTTAATATAAGAAGTTCCAAAGGGAATGGATGATTACTTCGATGAAACAACTACAAGAACCTTTGATCAAGGTTTATACAATCAAGTTTATCACTCTGGAATACGCTGGTTTGAATTATAAAGGAAGAAAAGGATAAATCCCTAAGTTTATGCATTGATCAAGAGATGAGCAAAGTCACAATCAAGAATGAAAACCCATCCTCTATAAGTTGAAGATCTTTTGACCAACTATACAGAGCAAAAACATTTCTCACGATTTAAGAACAAAGTACTACTAATTAAGGATCAAATCAAAGGATGATTTAGAGGAATGCTTTTCGAACTTGATATGAGCACCACAAGTTTCTAGAATACTTTTTGGATTGATTTAACTCAAACCAAGTATATTAATCTTTGATGGATAAATGGGCGATAATTTATTCTGTTCTAAACAATAGAACATGAAGGAAAAAGAGAATAAGCTAGAATTAATCAAAGACTGTAATTTCAAGAGTCTACCTTGCTCACAAAACATAAGGAATTGATAAAAAGGAATTAAGAAGCTGAGCATCAAGATCATGGGGCAAGGAATGAAAGAGGAATTAGCTAATGTTATATTTGGAACCAACCTTGGTAAGAAGGATTAAAGAAGTTTTAAGAGGAAAATGTACAACAATGATAATATCAAGGAAATTTCATGTAAGGAAATAAGAAGGGAAATTATGAGTGGAACTCAGAATGTGTGATACATCCCAAACGAACCAACTTATATCTAGAATTTCAAAGATCACTATTAATGGAAGGAATGAAACTAAGACGTAGCCGATTACGTGAAAAAGTGTCAACAAAGGAATAAAAGTATCAAGAGATGAAAGGATTAACAAAATCTTTGCTAATATTGGAGTAAAAGTTTCCATGGATTTTGGATTACCAATAGTATCAACCTGAATTAATGTTGTCCGATTGACTAAAGATTGGGAAAGCTGGCAAAGCCTTATGAAAGAAAAGTAGTATGATAGCATGGAATACCGGTCAGAAACCTATCACTCAGAACATAAGAATTATGCCTAAGCATTGAACTAATCTACAAGAGATTTTAAAGATAAGACTAAGCTTGATATCGTATGCCACCTTCAGGCTAATGGACAATCAAAGCGAACAAATCGAACTTTGGAAAGACATTACGACCGTGTATCACGAGTTTCAAAGAAGGAAGGAGGCGCAAGATAAACAAAAGAAATAAGATTGATCAAAACTGGAGGACCTTGGAAATTTCAAAAAGGAAATCAGGTGTACTTAAGGATAAAGAATATACCTTGTATACGCTCCCAAGAAAAACAATTTTGAGCTCACGATACATTGGATCTTTTTGAAATACTAAAACAAGTTGGAAGTTTTAGCTTATCACCAAACCTGTTGGAAGTATATGGTGTGTTCCAGATCTCTATATGACGATGGACCAAAGAACTAGTTTTGGAGATAGAACCAGTACCCTTGAATGAGGATCTCCTCTATAAGGAATACCTAGTACAAATCTTTAGCCAAAAAGGTTCTAAAGTTGGGAAATAAGGAAATAAAGGATGTCAAAGCTCTATAGAGGAATCTTTTCCCACATGGAAGCAACATAAGGAATTTTGGAAGAGATGCAAACCAAGTACCCAAGTTTGTTTGAAGCTACAGACATGAATCTCCAAGTTTTGAGGACAAAAATTTCTTTAAGGGGGGTAGGTTGTAAACCCCCAAATTTTTTTAATCGGTTTAGCTTAAAATCCTAATCTGTAAGTCAACTGGAACCTTAAAGTCAACAAAACCTTAGTTAGACATAATAGCTTAAGTCCGGCAATCCTGAATAAGCAACCTGGAGAAAGTAAGTAAGAGTTTAGTATGTAGATTAGTTCGTAATTATCTAAGGAAGCTTAAAAATGTCAGATTAGTAAAACTGCGAATCGTTTTGAACCCGAATGAACACAGTTCTTGAAAAAGTGTCCCGAGGCTCGGAATAGTAAAAATATTCTAAATATAATGTTAGACTCGTAAAAATATAAGGATTTAAAAAATATCAAGTTTATAATTTTTCGGTAAGTAAAAATAACAGATATTGCAATTTTACGCATATTATTACTAGTACTTATTAGTCATATCTACTTTACATTACACTATTCACTACTATTCTACACTATTCTTTTATCTCTACTTTTTCTTACACTTACTTTTACAAACACCATAACCTATAATCTTTACTTTTTTCCTTTCCTATAACTTTATTTCACATCTACCTTACTTAATATTACATTTATTAAACAAAAATACAAAACAAAACACTCTCTCTCATTAATCATGTTCATTAAGATTATTGTCCAAATTTTTCAACTTCTAATAATAATTGACAAAAAGGAGATTTTATCACTTAGGAATAAGTTTATATGAAATATAAAATCTATGGTTTAACAAAAATAAAGTCATTCCTTTTCAAGTTATTAGAAGAACTCACTACAATTTTAGAAACTATTTTTGTTATAAAAAGTTTTTTTTAAATAATTCGTGATCCCACTTTGTTTTTCAAAAAGAAAATGATTTTGATACAAAAATTATTTCTATGAAAAACATAACATAAGAAAGGAATGGGAATTTTCAAACTAAGATCTTTTCAAACAAATGGTCAAAGAAAAATGGTATAGAAAATAAACAAGAAAAGTAGCACTAATATAGAGAATTTAGAAAAGAAGAAAATTGCTTTTCGAAAAAGTCATCTAGGAAAAATAATAAGTCAAACATAAAGAAATTCTTTGAAAACAAAAGAATCGAAGTATTCATTTTAAAAGATTTACAAAATGAATTTCTTGTAAACTATAGATTTCTAAAACACCAAATTGTCATTATTTTACTTAAGAAACATGGATGGACAACAAACACTTGAGCATGAATGATTATGAGCTATGTAGCTATAAAAAGAGGATTTTTCAACTATATAGATAACTAAGTATTTATCAATCAAGTTTTGAATGAATTGAAGTTTGAAGCAAAATTGTTTTTGAGATAGAAAATTCGTGGTGAATTTGATCACCACTTTTTTGGGGCCTAAATGGTTTAGTTTGATAAAAATAGTTTTAGAAATGGATAGATCTTTTCGAGTAGGTAGAAATCCGTATATTATATGCGCGATTCCGAGTTAAAATGACCAAGTTATGACTATTTTAAATTGGAACTCTCCTTTATACGAACTTTGACGTTCTCATGTCATTGTTTTGTCAAAATTCAAGAATAACTTCAAGAAATACTCATTTTTGGTATTTTCTTTGGCTAGGTGATTCTGAGGAAGAATACCTATACCCCGAGGACTATTTCGATTAAGAGGATTGTGTGAGCGACTCATCCGTGTAGAAGAATAGTCAACATGGCATCGTAAGTTTATTTCCTTAAAATGCTTTACTTGTTTGTGCTTGTAATTTAGTTGCATTAGAATTAAGAAAAGACAAATGGATATGTATGTAAAATAATTCTTTGAAAGAATCCTAAGAATATCGAGGCTGGAATTGATTTAACGGTTGTTTTAGTATAACACTTGATTTGTATGAGATTCTTTGATCATCTTAAATCTGATAATAATAATGTTATGATATCATAAATAAATGGATTAATGCATACCATGAAGTGAGTCACATTGCTTTGGGTTATTATCCTTAGGTGAGAAAGATTGTAGCTCAGGTCGAAAGTAACACTTGGTGGAGTGACCGAAAGCGATTGCTTGGCGACATAAAGGAAATGCTTGGCGGAAGATCCGAAAGCAAGGTTCAATTCAAGTAGACTTCATATATTTGGCGATATTGATCGAAAGCATAAATCTTTTTAACTAAAACTACTTGTTTTGAGGTTATGTATCACCAAACCCCGAATGGAGGGAGTAAATCCATTCAACATATAGTTCCCGGAAAACTATATGCCTTGTTTGCCCACATGTATATTGCATTTCATTTGTTTGCTTAAACAACTTGTTTGAATTTTTGTTACAAGAAGTTATTTATGGAAATAATTATCAGTAAGCCTATTAGCTTATCCCTCTATAGATATCTTTTGCAGTTTACATATTTATAGTTGAGGCCACGTGGATCCTGCAGTCAAGTATTTCCCTTTTAGTTAAGGAATTTTAAGATAAAGTTAGTGTTGGATAAGCTGTAGAAATACTCTTGTAATAGATTTGTGAATAAAGGAATTGTCCCTAAGCTTTGTAAGATCATTGTTATGAATGAATGAGTGTAATGAATCCTTTTTTCTTAATCTGTTATTATATCTTCTTAAGCTTTATAATTCCAAGTATGGTCTTCTAAATTTGTGAGAGCACATCTTACACTTAATATCAAAGCTTTTGGGAATGGCTAAGGTTGTCATACTTAAGCTTTAATGTTAAGTGTGGCGGACTGTTACGTTTAGGGTATCCATTGGGATGTGACAATACACCTTCTTTTTCTAATGTAATAAAATGCATCACCTTTAGTTCACCATAGCATGCACCTTCTACTCAAGTTCTACAAATGCAAAAAAAAAAAAAAAAAAAAAATTAAAAAAAAAACTGTTAAATGAACTAAAATAACATACATATCGAAAGATTCGCTATTTAAATTAAAAAAAAAAAGGAAAAGGAAAAATAACATATGTGCACATGCACATCCAATTAATGGAAACTTATAGAACTGATCCACAAACATATAAAGAAAGTTCTCCTAAACCATCTTTCTTACATCTAATCTCTATCTCCACCTAACCACTCAAAACATCATAAACACATAAATCTCCATAGATGCAAAAGTTCATACTTCAAAAACAAAGCAAAAACATATGTAAAAGGTAAGTGCAAAACAAAATAAAAGATGATAATATAAAAACAACCAAAATGCAATGAATGTACAAATGTTTAGAATAAATGAAAAGAGAGATCTAAAATAAATGTTCACTCACAAACTCTTAGCTAAAGTTATGCATGTACTAATTTTTCCTATTCTATCCCCTCCTACTATTCTTACTAAAAGTGTGGGTGAACCAAGATAACATGGATTGGTCATGCTACTTCTATGACCATGGGTGCTCGTTATGTGTCTAGTCATGCTCTACTTTTAGCTTGTCAAACTGATAAGATGTCACTTGATACATTAGAGTACGTTGGAGCTACATAATACCATTTCCCATATCCATGTTAATATCTGATGACTCAAGTCGTTCTATATGCGGGGCAATAAGAGCCCGTAGAGGATCGATGTAGTAACCTACAGATTAAGTCATGTAGAAGCCAGGAACGGGCCTAGCGGGACCTTAACACAAATGATAAAGCCTAACAAGTTAAAAATAAAAAAGACAGCCCCCACCCCAATTCTATCCATATTCGTCTTAGCCATGACAACATCTTATAGTTTTAAAATTCAAATTAAAAGTTGTGTCTGTCTCTCATTATCCTTGGCTGATTTGACTCAATCATTGGTACACATTAATTGCACTTGTATTGGAAAAGGAACTTAGTTGTTTCTGACTTTTTTTTTTTTAGCCAAAGGTTTGTTTCCGCTCAATAGGTTTGTATAGGATTTAATTTGAAGATATTATTGTGTTAGATTTGTATATTTTATTTCTATCTGTGAAAAGTGCAACACATAACAGTAAAATATATAAAGCTTCACCACACGTAAAACTACTACGCCTCAAGCAGTCTCAAATCTTAATAAAAAATAAATATATTTGATTTATCTACATTTGATTCTAATTTGGTAAATTGAAGATCAAATCTTGATATATTAATTTCTTTCAAAAATTCTACGGTATCATAACGGTTACAATGAGATTGATCCCATCACATGAATAAATAATTCATATTTTTTTTTTTTCTAACCATGATCAAACTCTTAAAATTTTGTGCACTTATTTTTTTATAATTAATTTATTTTTGTATTTGTAGCGGTACGATCCCATGACAGGAGTGTAGAAGTTCCCAATTTCTTTAATTATAGTGAAATATTTTAAATTTATGATGTCTATTAATTTCTTTCCTTTTGTATCCATATGATTCATAAAATTTAAATATCTTAATTGTAATTGATAAGTTTAAAATTATCAATGTGTCCTAACTTTCATTTTCTATAGACAAGAGCAAATAAGATTTTTTATTTGAAAATATTAAAACATATTTTTAAAATTATAACATAGTATTATGATGTTTATAAGATAACTTAAAGAACCTTTATGAAACTCTATTTTAAAACTTATGATCTCTCTCTCTCTCTCTCTCTCTCTATATATATATATATATATAATCTTACTCACCCTCTTTCTTTTTCTATATTATATTTCAAAACATAAAAGCATTTTTTTTTAAAACTCAAACAAAAGTTACTTTTCAAAAATAAAAGAATAAAAGTTATAATCAGATACAATAAGTCAAGATGTATATGTTGCCATCACTATTCTCATCTATTACAAATCAAGATTAGAGATCTTTATCATTTTTTTTCCTTTAATTTTTGTTTTTTAATCTTATTTTCTTCAGGAAAGTTTTTAAATTTTATTTATTATTGTCTTCTTATATTATTTCATATATCAAATATTAGAAACACTAAATGATAAATATTTTACATTTTATATAATCAAACATGAAATATCATGCAACGTTTTATAAAATACCATATAGATATATACTAAAAAGCAATAATTTCAAATAATTAATATGATCTTTTTCTCTCCATGACTTTAAAATTATGCTTTTACCCATGTATCTTCAAGGTGCGTAGGCTTTTATTTACAATCATAAAAACATAGAATCGAATAGCTACATGGAGATGTAAGTAGGTTAAATGATATAGGTGTCTAAACTTGCGTGTAATTGATAGGAGGTTTGGGATTGGTTCCACTTTTATATTAACTGTTAGGACTCACAGTAAAGCTAGGCCCTAAGTCAAAATCAGGAAAAGATAGATGGATATCGTTCGTAGGTAAAAGGTAAATAACTATATTTCTAAACGAGTCGTAACTAATTAAGCATATTTTTATACACACATGATGTGCTTAATTTTTTTTTATTACATAAAGACATAACTACAAAATGCCTAACAATGTTTGTAGTAGGCTCCGCTCTCAAAATACCTTAGATCATGAAGGTGCCTCCTAATATATTGCCATACCTAAGGATAAACAAGTATCCCTGCTGCTCACTGTTGAGCTAAGTGAATAGATAAAACAATACACAATATATTAGAAACACATACAAGAATAATAAGAAATATATAAAAAAAATAATGTACATTCTCCAAACATTGATGCAAGATATGCATGTCATGCTAATGCATGTGACATGCATTGATACCAATGTCCTAATCCAGCCTAATTTTCATCTAGTTAGTTGATATCTCAATTATCTAGATTTGCAATTAAAAAACGTAGGGCTACAAGGAGTAGCTAAGGAGTAGGACCCCTTATAAATCCAATCTAGCTTACCACAATAAAAGCAAAAAATTGATTTGCCAATGCAAATCATACCTAGTTGACTACAATAGTAGCAAAAAATTGACTTGTTAATGCAAATCTGCATATCAAAAACCCAACCTGGCATAGTCAAAATTTTGAAAATATGACCTGTAGGTCCTCTTTCGTGCCATGCCATGAATACTATGATAATATATAAGGCACATATTTTAACATTGCCTCTCTTGGCAAAGATGGCCTAATTTTTATTTTTTCTTTTTTATTTGATTTTATCAAGGGCCTAGAACAATATCATTTAGACCTATATATAGGACTACACTAAAGTGAAATTCTACAAGGTTAATCCTTTAAAAAAAATGCTACAAAATCACCAATTACAAGTAGAACACAACCAATAAAAAAATCACTTAAAATTATTCAAATAGCAAAAACATACACAAGTCAAATCACCAAAATCAATGACATAAGTCTGCTATTAGCAAAATACAAAATCCATTAACCTTATGTCTAGTGGTAATGTATTTCTACTCTTTGAAGTGTGTTTGTCCTTCAAATAGTTGACTTAAAAATTGATATTTTTAATCAATATTCAGTTTGTAGTTTTATCTAATTAATTATGTCAATTTATCATTATAATTTTGTTCTTTACAAGCATATGTCTAGTTTAATATATTTTAAATGCTAATTAAAAATATGGATGCATAGTACCATGAGATTTATATTATATTTATTACAATCTCACTGTAACCATTTCTGGAAAGTTTCAATTTGCCATAAATACATTTATTTTATTTCATTACCCTTCTTTCCTTTAAAATTGTTAAATTTATGATAACAATTGAAATTAGTGTTTATAGTTTTATTAGGTCCTAATGATATGGATCAGTCGTATTTCAGTATACCTCACAAACTAATAGTTAATAAGAGTTGTATGCTATATTATAAAAATATATCAATTTTTGATGGTACTGTTAGGAAGAGAAAGTACATTTATGATACAGAGATAATACTTGACATATGAGAAACTGTGTTCTTTAAATTGACAAGTACATTATACATATATAGATATATAGATATATATATATATGTACACGTAGATATTGAGTCTTATCTCCAGACATTTATAAAATAGATCCACCTATAAAGTAATGTCATATTAATAGATAACTTAAGTAATGTATATTACGTTCAACAATTGCTTTGATATTGGTTCCCCCTATTTACCGGCATCATATAAATGATGAATTAAATACCCTTAAGTAGTGACTGATATATATGAAGATCAACTGGGAAACTAAACCTCTATTTATAAATTGCTTCATATCATAGAATATTATATTCCAAAATTAATATAAAAATATGCACATGAGACAAATTGCCACAAAAGCCAAACATATATATTTACCCATGTTAAACAGATTCCCCTTTTATTTCATGTGAAAAAATTGATAATTTATTATACGAAACTAAAATAATAGTTTGCACTTCCTCGTACGTATATATGATTCTCCTACGGTTCAATGCCTTGGAGGTCCTTCAACAATCTTTCAACACCGCAAGTTCTCGGAAAGAAACTTGAAAATCCATTCAATGAAGTTGGATTTCTAGGCCAACCATTTTGATATAATCCTTCTAAAATATTATAAACACTCAATGCCTTAAGATTTATTCATGTTATAAAATCTCGTTCTAATGATATAAAGATCACTCATGCCCAACATTTAATCCCATTTACTGTCTATTGCCACACTCACATTCTCTTGATACTGTGAAGATGAATAATTCCCGGGAGTATAAATATATAGTGCAGTCACCATGACGTTTGCTTCCAAAATAAGCTACCGAGCAATGAAAATTCTTCCCTACGTCAAATTAATTTATGTGTCCAGGTAGCCATACGAAGTTGAACTCTGCAAGTTTCCAACATGCCTTCCTAAAGAAGGGCTTGAAATTCCATCCTGAGGTTCCCTCGTTTAAGGCAGCATTGACACTTGTATTATGCATTGACAGAAATAAAAGTTCCAATGAGAGATGTAATTAGATAGGTCATTATCGGAGGTTAGGTTTGAATATATGGTAAAAACCTTAGAAGGTTGTAGGATCAAATAAACCCGATAGATACTCAACAACTCGGTATTGTAATTTTAAAAATAAATTGAAACATTACTAAAGAAGTAGGAAAGGAAAGAAGGCATAAAAGAACTACCATCTTTTTTTACCTCCAAATGGTGTTTTTTCTTTTATATCTATTAGACTAGTTACGGATTTTAGAACTTTTTATTAAATTTTATACAAATCATGTTTGCTATGGAGATTAATATTATTTTTTGTATATTATATTTTAGTCCTAGCAAGAAATTTAATTTAATCATATTTTTAAGATATTATAAAGTGACAAAAGTACTATATTTGTATGTTTAAATGTTATATAATGAATGTGGCTTGTAATATTTTTATCAATTCCACATGTATCTTTTCATTTTTTTAATTATGGGAAACTTGTCTAAGAAGCACTGGCTTTTCTTAAATTTATTATTAAAATTTGAAAATCCATTGAAAAAAATAGGGTTATAAGATTAGGTTCTGAGTTCTAAATCAAACCTTATAGGGCATGTCTAAATATAGCATGAAAATCCTATAGAGTTATAGGGTTGAGTAGAGGTGGGAAAAAAAACTAATTGAATTGAACGGAACCAATCCGTAACCAAACCAAACAGAAAATATGTTGTTTGTAGCAATTTGGTTTAAAATTTTTTCAATCTGAACCAATCCTTAAATTTATGATTGGTTTAAAGAGGTAAACTAAACCAATTTGTAAAACCGAACTCAACCAAACCATTTGAGAATAATATAATAATATTGTACTTACAACTATAAATTTCTTTATGATGATTGATCATAGGTCATGAATGTTCTTATAGTTTCATTTGATATTTATTATTTGGCAAATATTAATTAAAAATAACTTATTCATTTTTAAATTTAATTTTTACGCTTATGATATATATTCTTTTGTTAATGATGTAGTATTTTTTTTAATAGTTTAAACTTTGTAAAATATGAAATTTATTTATTTAGTGATAAACTCTTATAATGTATCAATTATTTAATATATTTTGTTAGTAGATCACTTTTATTCGCTGATGACTTTTGTTGATAAATATTTTTTATTTTAATCAAATTTATTAGTAGATAATTGACTTGATGATTATATTAAAAATTATAAATTATGACTTACTATGTATCAATTAGTGAATATATTTTATTGGTGAATAACTGATTCTGTGAAGGAATATAAATTAGAAATATGATAGATTTATAAAGTTTTTTGTTGCAGTTTGTGATATAAGCTCTGTAAAGTGATATAAATATTTAAACATCCACATAAATGTAAAAGAAACAAGAACAAGAAAAAATTTTAATTATTTAATAAACTAAACCATTATTTAATGGTTTGGTTCATGGCAAAAAAACAAACAAAACATAAATCATGGTTTTAGTGAAGTCCGAACCAAATCGATCCATGCCCACCTTAAGGGTTGGGTTTGGTAGACCCTATAAGTAGTGGGTGGGGTTTTGTATTCGTATAATATGTCCAAAATCCAACTAGGATATATCCCTAGTTCTAATCCAGTAATATCTTACATGACTCTTTGCATAAAATTTTATCATGATTTCACACTAATAAAAGTTTTATACTATAAAATTAGTAAAACATTATATTATACATCAAATCTCAATTATTCAATTTCAAGATACTTAAGGTTTAACTTATTAAACTCAAATTTACAACTAATATTAGTTGTAATTTTTATTCATTTAAAAATCTAAGTTCATGTAACGCCTTAAATTTCATCCTGGCATATATAATCACATATAATACCCCATGTGTTATATGCTCAAGCTTCCTTAAAAAAATTTGTTATATCGAACATTGCTATCCACTTTTAATCTTTGGAATCGTTTAATTAGATTTTGAGGATAACTGGATTTAACAATTGAAAATCAAGCTTTATGAAACCTTTTAATATCTACTCTTATGAGCAGATCAACATTATACAAAAACAACATCATACACTACTCACTCATGAGTAATTCGAGCTTTTAAATCAAAACCATACTATCAAGTATCTCATATACCTTTCATGATGGTACTACAAGCTTTAAAGAACTTAAATTACAAAACTCGGGCTCCACTAGACCCTCATAAGAATATTACAAATTATAAAATATAAATCTAGTCCCTTCATACAAAAGCAAACAAAATAAAATCTACGATCCTACTTCAATTTGCCCCTCCTCCATAACTCCCATAACCCAAGACAATCATCCAAGCACCACTGGGAAATAGGCAACAACAACAATAATGAGTTGAAACCATGTACTCAGTAATGCAATTACACATGATGCGACACATAAGCTTAAACTAAATGAAATGCTAACAACAATTTATTATTTTTAATTAAAGTAAATCAAATAATACTAGAGCACTCATACTTTGAAACAATCTTGGGAAGCTGGGGGTCCTGAGTAACAGCATCTACTCAGGCAGTTGATATAAGTAGCCCGAATACATATATCTCTTACATAACTTTACAAGAAAATAACCTTATTTAAGGTTCACAACCATACTTATCTTTACTTAGTCTCAGTCCATAACATTGTTTAGTTCAACCGATCCCATAAACATGAACTAACCATGTTATTGTACCTTAAGCTCAAGTAAACGTTACACCGATATTAATTGCCCCATCAACTACCTGCTGAGCCACTTATAAATGTCATTACATCATGACGGTGGTGGCCAAGCACCTAAACTACCGTGCCCACGCCAGACAAGGTTACCACATCTTGGATAGGATTAAACGACACACGCACAAGCATCACTTATTAATTATTAAGCAGTCTTTAAGTTTTAATTCATTTAGGATACCTATTCTAGCATACTACACATAACTTACTACGTACCTTTCATATTGAAATTCAATCAAAAACAGAAAGTATGCCATAGGCTATCTTAGAGAATAAATCAAACATGTATATCTGTTAAAGGAATGAACTCATATAAGCATTTAAAGTAACTATCCATAAACATCAATCTCATTCTAAAACCCTATTTAATTAGACACTAATTAGGAACCCCGCCATGGCTGCGAAGATCGCCCTACTAAGATATAGACAATACTCTGTTGTCTGTTAAATTGTTTATTTTATTAAATAAAGTATTAGTCTAACATATTTTAGAAATTACGTACTTCTTATTATTTAAGGCCTAACCTATCATTTGGATCCAAGCCAATTATAACTTATTAAGCCCATATTATCTTAGTCTTAATCAAGTTTATTAAACTTAGTCATTTAATTAAATTACTAAGTCATATTCATTTATCTCCCTAAGTCATTATCATATAACTATTTTAACTTAACTAAGCCAAGGTGATTAAACTTAATCAGTTTAATTCATTTTAACTCATTATAACTTATTACGTCAAGTTTAACTTAAGTTTATTAACTAAATTCATTTTATACTTAGGAACTATTTGAACTTAAATTAATTATTAATCTACAAATTGTCCCAACTCATTCTTAATTATGCAAATTAATTAACATGATATATTAATCATCTTTTAATTGATTCATTTTATCTTTTTTTCCTTTCATTCTTTCTTTTCTTCTTTATGAACTGCACTAGGGGATAAATCACACTCGTGATGGGGGCCATGATCATCATCACTTGCCTCATCACGGTTATGATAAGGGCCGTGATGATCACCACGGGCCACATCATGCCCGTAACAAGAAGATAATGCTCCTTGTCGCAGCCGTGATCAAAGCCATGACATATGAAAATTGTGATCAGAGGAGATCACGCCCTTCGTAACGGTAGTAATCTAGGCCATAATGAAGATCATAGGCAGTATCACAACCATTATCATGCTTGATTTTTCTTTTTCGCTTGTATCACGAGTCGTGATACAACTATGAGGCATAGGGCAATTATGTTACGTTTTTCCTTTGTCTTTTTACCCCATTTTGATTACTTGTTTTCAACATATGTCAATAAAAACATCTTATTATTATCATATCCATGCATAATCTTGATTTATGAACACTTCTCTCTCTCTCTCTATATATATATATATCTATATGATATAACCTTAAATTATTTTATCAAATACCTAGTCTACTTAAATATGTACATGTTTAGGTTTTTAGCATCATGTGTGTATATTACTAATTTACTTATATAATCACAAATTCTACATATATCTAGCTCTAATACAACATTTACATGCATAAGCAACAATCAAAATAAGGAAATAAACAAACTTACATGTTTAGCATGCATAGGTTACTTGATCTTCTCTACTACTGCTTTTCTTTTGTTGTTGAAGCAACTTCTAGCTTAGTTTCCTACTTCAATTTTGTTTCATCTTCAATTCTTTCTAAGGTCTTGTTGAATTTTGAGATTTACAAGTTAATTTTGAGAAAGAAAAGAAGAAGAGAAGAAGAAGGAGAAAGAAGAGAAAAGAAAGAGAAATGGCATGTGGAAAATGAGGAAAGAAAAGGAAAGAATAAGGTTTTAATAAGATATTTTTAGGATAATTATGAGTAAGGGCTTTGATTTAAAATTTTCAAATAATTATCTTTAGTATAAAAACTAATTAAAAAAATAATCTAAGAGTCTATATTATAGAAATTAATAACTTGATTTAGAAACATACTTTAGAAATTTAGTTTACAAGAAACTAATATATAAATTGGGTTTCAAGATTAAAACTCATAGTTTTAAATAGCTATATGAATTCAAAACTTATGGAGATTTAAGATATGAAAACTAAACTAAAATCCAAAGGCTTAGGGATTTGTAAAACATTTAACATGTTTGTTTTAAGATTTAGGAAATTAGAATTAAAATAAATGGATTTTAAAATGGAGGAATCCTAAATAATTTGATAGCTAGGTTTAAAATAAAAAGTTGTTGAGGAAATAAATGATTATGACAAATATTTCAAATCTCAAGATTCAAATCTATTTACTAATTTAATTACATCAAATTATCTATTTCTTTTTTATTGTTTACTTATTAGGTTCATTTAAACTATCTAATTTTAATTTCTAACTTAAGTTAAGATTTAGGGTATTTCAATTCACATAGGCGCTTCTTATAGTATATGTTATCACATATTATTATTTTATTCTATTAAGAAAAATCTTCTATTTTATTTTGTTTTTTATAATCCTAAATTCCAAAACAAAAGTTCTAAATATGATTTCATGATTATTTTTATTTAATAAAGACATATTGGAAATATTGAATTTTATAGGTTTATTTTGTCTCATTTTCATTAAAATCTTAATATTATTAACTTGATCAATAGTGTCACGCCCCGAGGGATACCCTAAATGTGGTAGCACGATGTACACAATATTAAAACCTTGGAATGACTTCATTTATCATGCAAAGGCTTTCATATTGTGCACAAGGCGTACAACACATCAAAGGAAATGCATCGAAGTAGTGCAATTTACATCGGTAGCAATTAACTAACAAGGCCAGAGAAATACTTAACATGAAACATAAATATAGTCAATTACAATTCTTAGGGGCACATTACCCTAATGTCTTCAAGACTACATAAATACATTTCCTAGAAATCTTCCAAAAGATCAACATACCATACATTACTCATAAAGAAATCTCAAACAAGAAAAATTCCTTCTATGCTCTACTTTCTCCGCAAAAGCTCAATAATCCACTATTGATATTCTTAATGTCCCTTCCTCTGATAGAGTCTCAAGCACACCAATTTCAACAAAATCTATAAGGGTGTAAGCTTGCAATAAGCTTAGTGAGATATTCCGTGTTATTCGCACCATAAGTTCAAACAAGTTTATTAATTTTTACACATATACTATGCATGTTATGCAATAATCACATGATATGAACAATTATATATAGATATCTGGAAACCATATGTGACGCCCTAACCTGAACACATTACAACCGCCATTATCCTCTCTTAAATAGGACACACAAAGGCTCTAATATCCACAATAATACAATTAACACTTGTAAATACATATAGGGTATCTCATAGGATAAGAAACCTAAAAAAATAAACTTCATAAAACATAAGCTCTTGGTTCAAGCATAAAATCCAAGTTGACACCATAGCCAACAAAATTCAACAAAAATTAAAAACTGTTTACATTAAAATCTTTTCATTTAAAACCAACATGAACATTCAACTACAACTCCAAATGATCTAAACATGTCTTTTCTTTAGAAATCCTAATATCTAAAGACTAGCTCTCTGCTGGCTAGTTGGGTCCACTATCGCCATCCCCACTATCAAAGAATAACTCATATCCAAAAAGATCATATACTATATCTTCTTCACCTATACCTGAAATTTAAAAGAATGAGCGGCAACGCCCAGTACGACAACTCCAATCCAAAAACAAATGGATATGCACATACAATAGGCAGATAATCCATGCAATACTCTAATCTTGAACTCAGAGTTACTTAAACCCCATTGAAAAACAAACGACTCTTTGAAAATAATAATCATATATATATATGGATGAGTGGGTACTCCCCAAACACCCTGAATCCAAAACACTTAATTCTACCAGAATCATATCAAGACATTAGTCCACTAGGACAACCTCACACTAAGATCATCACGGTGCCTCACCAGTATCACTGTCTGTTAGGTCTTTACTGGTCAAAGGCAAACACAACCAAATGGACAATTATTAAACCGATTATAATTAGATTTATTATGAAATTCTATTCCTACAACAAATCAAGCAATACTAACTTACAAGCAAGGATTGGTCGTACTGATAAGATCATATTTTATACAAATCTTGATGATCAAAAGAGCTAGAATGAATATTTGTTTTGATTAATTTTTATGTTTCAAGACTAATTTGGATAAGGAAATCAAAACAAAAGAATTTGAATTGAATTAGGAAAAATTGAAGTCAAGGCCGGCAATTCACCATTCAAAGCCACCGGCGTTCAAACGGCTTACATCCAAGGCCGTTGCAGCACTGCCAGCTTTGCCCAGCATAAGTTCAAACTACATTCAAAGCCGCCTCAAAGCTGCCGGCGTAGAAGGTCCGGCACTTAAGCCGCCGGCTTTGAGGCAACGTACATCATAAATCTGAAGCGACATAAAGATGTCCAACGCTTGAAGGAAATTGAAGAGACAAATCTGTTGGAGTGTCTACGCTGGCATGAAAGCCGCCGGCTTTGGGACGGCGTTCATTATAAATCAGCCCAATGCTTCAGTTCTGACCATATACGCCGGCTAGATCTACATCTAAGCCGCCGGCGTAGAAGCAGCCTACATGTGTAACTGATATTGAAGGCTGCTAGTGCACTGCCTGCGCAAAGGACAATTTCAAGCTACGCCGCCTGTAAGCCTCCGGCGTAGGATCCATAACAGCCGGCGTACAATGGGAAACAGCAAAATTCATTTAATGTTTTGCACGAAATTTTTCCTATAAATAGGGGGTCTTCTCCTCATTTTCATAATCATCCAATCATCCAATCATCCATTCCACATTCCAAGTAGCTCTAGAATACTTAGAACTAGGCATTTCATAGAGATTTTTGAAGAGATATTTGAAGTTATTCAAGAAATTGCAAGTGAAGCTTTGGTATTTTGAATTGGTGATATCTAATCTTATTTCTTTTATGCAATTCATATATCTGAATAGTTTTATCATAATGAAATCATTTGCAATTTCTTATCTGATTTTTGAATCATCATCCATGAGTAGCTAAATTCTTTTTGTGGGAAGTTGATGAAACTTTAAACATGCTAAAATGATCTTTGAATCCATGTCATAAGATAGTTAGAATCATGAAATATTCATATTGAATTCTGATTATTCATCATACTTTTGGTGTATAAGAATTCTAATAACTCGGAAGGGAAATTAGGGTTCATATGAATTCATAAATTGAGATTAAATTGCAATTGCGGAAGCGGCGGAGTTTAACCTAATTTAGAAATTGTCTATGAATATTAATGCAATGTTTTATGTTGATTTCTCACTAAGGAATTAGGAGATGTTAATATAAAGTATTAGTCAATTACAGAATCAGAAGGTTTATAATTGTAATTTTGATTCCACTAATAATTTATTTAGCGGAAGTTATTGAATTGTTTTGTGGTTTGAAAGATTTTTAAACTCTGTTTTTAAATCTTAACAATTTCTTATGAATGTTCATGAATTTAATTATCATTATAACATGAGTTCAAGTTGATTGGCAATGGTTTAAAGTGGATTCTGCTCCTTCCCACAATTTTCCATCATATCCCTCTCTTTAGAAAGCTCATTGCATTCATATAGATAATCAATTAAATAATTTAGTTTAATCTAATCATCTTAAAAAGATCAATTGCCTAGATATTAGTATTAGTTGATAATTGTCTAGTAGTTAGTAAATCTCCGTGGGATCGACACTTTATTCATGCTATATTACAATAGAAGGCCTAGTATGCTTGCTAGAAAGATGCTTTAAAATTCAATACTAATACAGCACATCACATACCTTTCTTAGTTTTAAGAAATTCTAATATGAATCTCCTAAAAATCCTTTATCGACAACACTCAACCACAACCAAATCTCCCGAGTCTCCACAATACTTCAATCAATATTAACAATACAATAATAAACCCAAATCTCCAAATTCCTGTCAACAACATACATATATATAACAAATAAGAACACGATATAAACAAATACTAATGTACTATAACTTCTGAAATCCTAACCTAATAAAGAAAATCACCAAGTTGCACCGTCTAACCCGATCAATCTTCCACAACAATCTATAGAACTCGATAATCCTTCAAAACCCTAATATTACATGACAACAAGAACATATAAAGATCATCTAATCTTACATTGATTAAATTTATCAACGAAAAGACGAAACTTGCTGATTTGGATCACCAAAACTCAACTCACATCCACAAATTCGGATTCCAACCAAATCTAGGGTTTTCCTTCATGTAAATAATCACAAAATCCTTAGAATTTGCATGAAATTCGTATAAAACCATGTATGAGAACAATATATTTACTTGTTTTAATCATAAAACTCACTCCTTATCCAATCGGGATAGATTAAATCCAAGATCTAAATCTTTCCTGCGTTTTTCCTTCAAAAACACAACAAAACCCTAAGCAAACTCATACAAATTCGTATTTAATTCATGAGAGAAGGTTAAAATCACTTATTTAGATCAAAAATACACTCCGAATGATTCTCCAAGCCTAGATCTCCAAGAATACTCCAAATCCTTTTTGCCACAAGAAGAAAATGAATAAAAAGTTCTGTCGAAAAACGTTTTTCACATCTCGTATTTATAGAATTTGGTCATACGCCAGTGGCGTACGTTTAAACCTTGCCGGCGTATACCCTACGCTGGCAAAATTTACACGAGCACTGGCGACATTCATCAGGGTTTTGAATTCCCAAAACTTCGATACTGCTACATACGCTGGTAAATCCATGCCCTACGCCGGCGGCGTTCCTAGCCAGCGTTAAAACAAACCCTCATATACACCAGCTGTGTTCCACCCAGCGTTAAGAAAAACGCTATTGTTCCCTTCCTACACTGTCTCCATGCCGATGGCGTAGATTCTCCAAGAGGCGGCATAGCATCTATCAAAATTTGCAGAAATCCAATCTTTAATATTCATTCTACAATCAAACTTAAACCTTTACAATTTACTTGTTTTGACCTTAAACTCATCTTATATCATCTCATGATTCATAATTCATTATATTTTCATCTTTATTTCCATATATTGCACCATACACAGAACGGATTTATGCCCTCCATATCATAGGTTAGGGAATGGTATTTGAAGGTCTTCATGACCTTCACTACTAGTCCTCGGGTTCACCTTACCCTTAGTGATCGATCGGTGTGGCTCATCCTTGGAATGTATCATTGGTACGCCTTAGTTTCCTAAGAATGAGCATGGTCGCGAGCCCTCTTATCCTCGGACCCTTCCGATTCATCGCGTAGGAGTAGCAGCTTTCGACATGTGACTTGACAAAATGAAATGCATGCCGATTTAGTTATATTAAAGCCAAATAAAATTAAAGTATGCTCAATGGTGATCAAACAAATATCATACACACATAAGTAACATGTAATATTGACGTTATACTCAAACAGTCAATTGTTGGTTTTGATATAATTAGCATCCTTCATCACACATTAATATAAGCACATACATATGTACCCATAACCCCATACATATTCATTCTATCTTGTACTTATAAATCTAGTGCTGTTAGATTCTCTTAAAATAGGTTTTGATAATAACAAAAGTGTAAAAAGATTACTAATAAGTTTATTAAGTGTGTAATTTTAAGTTAGAAAGAAAGATGAAAAATAAATAGTATCAGGTATCCGGAAGGTCATTCAAAAGTTATCACAGAATGTTGACAGCATTTGACAGCAAAAAATGAACAGTATCAGAAATCTTTGAAATATATACAGAAGATTATCCAGAGGATAATCTAAAAGGTTGTATCAGTGAAAATAAAAAACAAGAGTTATTATCTGATATAGAGAAGACTATCCAGAAGATATTCCAGAGGGTATATATCAAAAAGATGAACATGGAAGTTTCGATAAGTTATCCAGAGGATTGTCCAAAGGGTCACCTGCAATTTTTAACAGCAACTTGTTTCAACGTGATTTTATTGTTCATTTTCCTAAACTCAACCAAATTCATTCCAGTTCAGTACATTCAAGTACATTGAAGGCCTAGCTCCGAGCAAATGAGTTTATTTGAGTAATATACTCATTGGTCCACCTAAGTTAGTTGATATCTGAGGGGATTTAAAGTTTTTATCAATGTTCTCTCTCATCAAATGAATTAAACTTCATGAACAATACCAGATTATGTTTGAATAGTTGTTACACCTTTTTCCCCTTCAAGACAAGTGAATTATGAGTGTCTACAAATATCAAGACAAGAACAAGTAAATCTTTTATCTATTTGCATAGGATTTTGTCAAGAATTCAAAAGAGGATAAGTGAAGATCGGATGATGTTGATCCATTTTTCAAAGCTTCGAATTCCAAATATAAACCAGATTTTTCTACGAAAATCAAGCTGGACTTATCATCATATATCTGTTTCAGAATTTCAAAATCAAAAGAAGAATCAGAAACAAAGACACAGAGAAGAAGAGAAATATATTTTCTCTCATCGGTGGGCTTTCAAATTTTGAAAAGAAGATAAGATTCAAGAAAGATTTGAATTTGAAAAGAAGATAAGGATCATTATCTTTTATCCGAGATATGTGGGAGAGAGTCTATCCACATTTGAATTCTTGAACGTTGAAGAAAAGAAAATAAATTTCTAAGACAAAGAAGCTCCTCTTCATACATGATATATAGAAGACGAAAACATAACAGAAATAAAATTATTTTTGAAAAAAAAAAAAAGGACACCTTACTACTATGGAAAAAGAACAAGCGTCTCTTACAAAAATTCTTCCAAGCTTATTTGTGAAAATTTCTTTCTTTATTACAAAAACTTGCTTTTGATATTTCTTATTGACAGAAGGAACGTGTTGTTGCCTTCTAGATTGTTTGATTACAGGATTAGACTCTGTAGATCGGTTGTTAGCTTGAGGATAGCTGTGAGAATCGAGCAGAGAGAATTGTACAATCTTGTAATTTGTTTTTATTGGATAAAGTGGAACAAACCCGAAGGCTATCGGGGTCCTCGGCACGGAGCTGGAAGAGTGCACTGACACACAAAGCGGAACCACTATAAATCATTGCTTGATTTTCTTCTCTCAATCCTTTTAATTTTACGCAATTTATTTTCATATTTGTTATATTGATATATTGTTCTCGTTTTCAAAATTGAAAGGAGATTAATTTTTAAAGGAAAAAATTTGTAATAATCAATTCAAACCACCACCCCTACCCCCACCCCGCCTTCTTGATTATTATTTAGGACCAACAAGTGCAACTATCTACAAGCATAAGTTAGGTAATGAAATTAAAAGGGAAAACTTGTTTGTCTATATCGTAATTTTCTTAGTCGTAGTAATTCTCAAGAAGGGGAGTCTCGTATTCTTCGTCACCTAAATAAAAGAAATACCCCAAATGAGTATTTCATAGAAGTTCTACTTAAACTTTCTAATTCTATTTTGTTATTTTGTCAAAATTTGGATTATGTGAAATCTTAATTTAAAATAATCATAATTTGCTCATTTTAACTCGGAATTTCATATATAAGATGTCATTTTCTACATAATCAAAAAGATCTATCTATTTCTCATATTATTTTTAAGATTTGAAGTCATTTGGGGGTTTAAAAATGGGTTAGTATGGTTCTAATACAAAAATTCCAACCTTAATTGTAAACTTTTCTAAATTCTATTTCATCCAAAAATTCCATAGCAAACACAAAATATTTATATAATTGAAAAATCTTTTTAATATATACATACACTCATATTATATGCATGATTTTAGTGATGTTATCTCAAAAATAAAAATTTGTAAACAATCTTTGTGAAAAATAGAGTTTTGTGAAAAGTCATTCTTTGGCTTATGGTTATTTGCTAATTTGTAAATATGTGACTCAATCAACGAAAAAAATCATGATTCAATATATATTTTGAAATATCAAAGGTTTCATATTTGAAAAGAATTCTATTTAATAATTTATTTTACAAGACATGATTTTACTCATTGGTTATAAACCCCGGTTTTTCAAGTGCCAAGATAACCCTAAAACCGGAAACCAAAACCCTAAACCGGAATAGCTCAAGTCTGGAGTGAGAACTAGGAACCCTTGATGAACCAAAATTATTCCTATTTTATGGGTGCTAAAACATATGTTCAATGGTCATTTTATTGATGAATATTGGGAATTTAGTACTTGAATTAATGGAGTTAAGCTTTTAGGTCTTTAAAGGAGATATTTTTCAAAGAAAGCGAAGACGGGTCAAAAATGTAAAGTTTGGATCAAGAAGAACTCAACATGACAAGAACAAGCCATGTCTTTCAACCATAACAAGAAGAGAAGCAAGGAAGAAAGAAAGAGCACATATAAAATTCATACATAAAGTTTTTCAGAGTTTCAACAAGTCAAGATTATCTTGGATTGAAGATCCACAATTTTGAACTTCATTTTCTCGAGTGATATCATGAATTTTAGTTTGTTTCTAGAATTTCATGTATTCTCGTTAATTACTATGGAAGAGTAATTTTTTAGATTCGGGTTTTGTTGAACTCTAATTTTATCTTGTGATGAGGATTTGGGTTTAATAAAAGATTGATGTTCTTTTGTTCAATTGCATGTTTCTTAACTGTTTCTTAAATTTGTATATCCGGAATGCAAATTTATGTTTAATTTTCATTTAAGTTAATTGAAAGATTGCTTTCATGAATTGATCTATGCAATTGATGGGATTCGTTTGTAATTCTAGACATAGAATAGCAAGAATTTTCTGTGACTATTGTAATTTCAATGAGTTTATGTTCTTAATGCAGGCTTAAGTTGCTATTGATTGAGGAGAAATCCTAATTGATTAACTTAGGTTTAGAAAAATTGATAGATTCGAAAGAATTACCATTTTGCTTGAGAAACTCAATAGCTTAAGAACTAAATCAAATATGTAAATTCCAAGGATTCACATGATAAATTAGATGAAGATAAAACCTGGATCGTTTGTGTTAATTGAATCTTGCTTGTTTGTTACTATATCTGTGTTAATATTGTTCAAAGTAAATTAGATAAAATAGTAATCATCAAAATTGTCGGTTACATAGTAGAGAAACGGTAATACTAGTACTTGATATCCAGATCCTAGAGGACGACACCCGTATTAATTCTATACTACAATCGATAGGTACACTGCCTATTGCCTTTATAGTGAATTAAGAACGGGACTTTATAAATTTAAAACTACGCTTGAAGGCAATCATCAAGTTTTTGGCGCCGTTGCCGGGGATTGATTGGTGATATTTTGAAAGCTTAATACTATTACTCTAGCCATTTTTTTTTTTTTTTTTTGGTTTGAATCTGTGGTAAATTTTCCTCTTTGTGCTTAACCTGATAAGGCATTATAATGGACTCTGGTTGGTGGAATCATAAAGATCAATATTGTAATGTCCTTTATAATCCTCAAAATGAACCTGAAATTAAAACAAATATTGTGTGCTGGTACTATGGTGAGGCAATATATTACTGTTTATGTCCTAATCCCTGTTTTTATGATGCTCCTGCATGCATTCAATTACCTCCATTGTTTTGTAATGAAGAAATTGTTGATGAAAACTCAGAAACTTTAGCTCATGAAAATTTTGTATTAGATACATCATCATCACAGCCGCTTTTTAATGAATTAGATACTTTGCATGATTCTGACAATGTTGAGTGTGATAAGATGATGGAGAATGTTTATGAATTTGATTTTGAAACAAAAATTTCTGAAAATTCTGATGAGCAAAGTGAAGTTTTGGAGGAGGGTTCGTTTGAGTTGATAAATGAGAAAATTCATGTTACCACGGAAGAAATGGAGGATGGAGAGGTCGAGCTGAAACAAGAAAATGTAGAAATCGTCTGTTCTACATTTGATGAAAAATCTGAAAGTGTGGAAGATGATGAGCCTATGGGATATATTATTGATTTTGTGATAGAACCAATTTTCCAATACCCCTCTCCCCATGAAAAATTTCTAAAATTTTTGCTGAATCTTGTTGTGCTTAAAAAGAAAACTAGGATGAGAAGAAAATTTCTACTAATTTTGATAAAAGATTATGTCTGGGACACATTTGTTTGGGATCCTGGTGGATAAGAGTATGATTTTTGTTAATAAGTCGAGCAAACGACATTAAACAAGTGCGCTTCTTGGGAGGCAACCCATGTCTAATCCTTTTATTTCTTTTCCTTTGATTAATTTCTTTTGTTTTTGAACTCATGATCTTATTATTTTTTCTAACAGATTAGGATGCTTGAACAATAATTTTAAAGAAAAGATGGATATTGGCGAGGAAACAAGGACGACATTCGCACGACATGGCCTGTCGTTTGGCTGTGTAACAAGCTGTGGATAATTTTCCAGGACGACATTTGCACGACATGGCCTGTCGTTTGGCCATGTAACAAGCTGTGGATAATTTTCCAGGACGACATTCGCACGACATGGCCTGTCGTTTGGCAGTGTAACTTACTGCCCCCATTCCATTAAAAGACGCATGCTTTCAATTTATTTCCTTCATTTATTTCATTTATGCGTTTGGAATACAAAGAGACTTGCTTTGCAAAGATAAAATCCTCTCATTCTATCTTCTTATTTCACGCAAAAAGTTCAAAAAAAAATCAAGGGAAATCCAAGTAAGTTTTTCATCATCTCTCATCTTTGAGTATCTACATATTCATGACTCCATTAAAGGTATTGATTTGGGATTTTAGGCTTTTTGATTGCATGTCACCCTAAATTAATTCGTTCTTGATGAAGAACATTTGCATATGAAATCTTAGTCATGCGTGATTGATGGGGTTTTGAGCATTAATGGTTGTCATGCGTGATCCATTGTTGATAGGTTGTTGGGTTGTCCTAAGGTTAGTAGATGTATGCGTGATCCAAGGTTTGGTTGTAAGATTGCTGGTTTAGATGATGCATGCATGAATCTTTAGACCTAGGAATGGGTTGTTTGGTTTGATAAATGAATGAATGTATGAATGGTTGTTGGGTTGTTTATGATTTTTGTAATCCATGTTGAATGGGGTTTGGTTTATTGCAAGATACCTTAGTTTACTCAAGATGAGTTGGTCGGATTGTTGTGATTTCATCCATGAGATTCGAGGAAGATGATGAAGAATCTGAAGAGGAAGAGGAAGAAGAAGAACCCCCATAACACCTACACCACCAAAGAGAAGAAACAGAAAAAGATAGTGGATGAGGATGAAGATGATCCTGATTATCAAGGAGATTAATTCCTTGATATGTTACTGTTCTGATGATTGCTGATAATATATTGGATAACTGTATCTATGAGAACCCTATCTTGGGTTAAACTCTATAGGGCTTACAAGTAGAATCATGAGTGCTGACTTTTGTTTCTTTATTTGTTCTTTTTTTTTTTTTTTGTTTTTATCTTTTGTCTATGCTTTTGTTTTGCAGCCCAGATGAACTCTGACCTGACTTGTTGTCACTACTACTCCTTTTTGTTGAACTCTTGCAAGATGCAAATTTGTCCTTAAACAGGGAAGTCTCATCCTTCTTTTACCATTCCTCACTTATTGTATATATTTTGACATTGAGGACAATGTCCCAATTAAGTGTGGGGGAGGGATACTCTTGAGAAGGGAATATTTGGTTTTCTATGCTTGTTTTGAAACCCCACTTTACACTTTGCTATTGTACTTGAAAATATACTCAGAAAATGTTTAGAAATAGCATTCATAAAGAAAAAAAAAAAAAAGGACTTCTAGTACCTTACTCATCTATTTTGTGATTAGTATACTTAGTTGAAATTATAGGATGAAATCTAGGTGTGGTAAACTTACTTGCTAATTAGGGATGGAATCTAGAGTCTAAAAGTGGATCGAAGTCCTTAGTTGAAAGTTAAATGGTTGTGGTTCTAAGCTTGTTGATTTATATATTTTCTTTTCAAATATTTTGAGAGCCTCCTAATCTTTGGTGAAAGAGTATATGAAGTTCATCACTTGGTGATCCTTTTTAGAAAAAATCTCTTGGAAATAATCAATTGTTGTGCTAAATTGAATACAAATAGCATGCTTCTTATATACAATTGATGGAAAAAAAAAAAATCAAAAGGCTTATACTCCAATGACTCAAGCATTTGAGTTATGAGTATCCTAACTTGAAGGTTAGAGTGAGTAGAGAGTTTGATGGGGTCCCTTTAAAACCTGGTCACTTAGGTGATGAGCCCGGGATGTGCCGACTCGATGAACTCACTATAACGAGAAGGGAGGAAAGGCAAAAGTTCATTAGATGAACTTGAAAAAGAAAGCTGAAAAGATGCAGGCTACACCCTGTCCAGAGGAAAAAGAAAAGAAGCGGGCAAAAACCCGTCCCTCTGAAGGCTAAAAAAAAAAAATTTTGAAGAGATTTTTAAATAAAGGGAGAAAATCCAGGGGAAGAACAGATGCAATTACTTTCACTTTAGATTGTTGTGCTTAGAAAAGTAGTTGAAGAGTTTATATATTTGTTAATAAGTGGTGAAGTATAACTGGGTCTCTTTTGCTATTGTTTGACTTCGTGTTTATTTTGTGACTTTGGAAGCTATTTTTAATTGGTGAGGGTAAAGTTTAACTTACCTGGATTAGCCTTAGAATTTCAATTTTGGTATGCTAGTTACATATAAATGATAGATTTGAGCAATAGGTACAAAAGCAAGTTGTTATGATCTAAAATGATTTATGAATGCTATGTAAGTTTTCACTTGAAAAATTCTGAGCATATTTGACGATGTTTTGTTCTTAAATTGTTTGTTTGAGGACAAGCAAGTGTTTAAGTGTGGGGGAATTTGATGAACCAAAATTATTCCTATTTTATGGGTGCTAAAACATATGTTCAATGGTCATTTTATTGATGAATATTGGGAATTTAGTACTTGAATTAATGGAGTTAAGCTTTTAGGTCTTTAAAGGAGATTTTTCAAAGAAAGCGAGACGGGTCAAAAATGTGAAGTTTGGATCAAGAAGAACTCAACATGACAAGAACAAGCCATGTCTTTCAACCATAACAAGAAGAGAAGCAAGGAAGAAAGAAAGAGCACATATAAAATTCATACATAAAGTTTTTCAGAGTTTCAACAAGTCAAGATTATCTTGGATTGAAGATCCACAATTTTGAACTTCATTTTCTCGAGTGATATCATGAATTTTAGTTTGTTTCTAGAATTTCATGTATTCTCGTTAATTACTATGGAAGAGTAATTTTTTAGATTCGGGTTTTGTTGAACTCTAATTTTATCTTGTGATGAGGATTTGGGTTTAATAAAAGATTGATGTTCTTTTGTTCAATTGCATGTTTCTTAACTGTTTTTAAATTTGTATATCCGGAATGCAAATTTATGTTTAATTTTCATTTTAAGTTAATTGAAAGATTGCTTTCATGAATTGATCTATGCAATTGATGGGATTCGTTTGTAATTCTAAACATAGAATAGCAAGAATTTTCTGTGACTATTGTAATTTCAATGAGTTTATGTTCTTAATGCAGGCTTAAGTTGCTATTGATTGAGGAGAAATCCTAATTGATTAACTTAGGTTTAGGTTAGAAAAATTGATAGATTCGAAAGAATTATCATTTTGCTTGAGAAACTCAACAGCTTAAGAACTAAATCAAATATGTAAATTCCAAGGATTCACATGATAAATTAGATGAAGATAAAACCTGGATCGTTTGTGTTAATTGAATCTTGCTTGTTTGTTACTATATCTGTGTTAATATTGTTCAAAGTAAATTAGATAAAATAGTAATCATCAAAATTGTCGGTTACATGGTAGAGAAACGATAATACTAGTACTTGATATCCAGATCCTAGAAGACGACACCCGTATTAATTCTATACTACAATCGATAGGTACACTGCCTATTGCCTTTATAGTGAATTAAGAACGGGACTTTATAAATTTAAAACTACGCTTGAAGGCAATCATCAACCCTAATTCCGGCTTTTCCTCGATTTCTGATTAAGAAACTTTTATAAGAAAATTTAATTTTGAATATAGTTCTTGATTATATTTCAAAACAAGAAAAGATCAGATTTTAAGAAAATTTCAATTTCGGGTCATCCCGAGACCCATTATAGAAAAACGTCCCGAAACTAGAATTTCAAAAATTTACTTATGAATACTCATTTGAACCGAAATAAAATAAGGATTTCAAAAATATAGATTTCATAATTTTTCAGCTTATGAAAAATACAGTTATAGCCTTTTTATTCGTATTTTCTTACTACCAGTAATTAAATTGTCTTAACTACTATTCACAAGTACAACCTATTACTACCTATTTGTACACTTTATATTTACAACACTTACCATCACTCAATCACCTCCCCTTTTCCAAGGATTTTTATCTCTTAAAAATCAATACAAATTATGACAAATTGTACTCAAATCAAATCAAGGATAAATCAATCAAAACAAAAAGAAAATCAAACTTTTCTTCCCCTCCCTTCTTCAATAGTGCCGGCGTGAAACCACACCCCCCCCCCCCCAAAAGCTCCAATTTGCAAATTTTTTTAAATTGTTTTATTCCATTTTAACCTAATTCCAAGTGATATATAAGTTACACTTTCCTTCTCTCACTTCATTCTTCACTTTTCAAGTTTTACAAAAGGTAAAACACTCTCATTTCTCTCCCTCTCAACCCTTAATGCCGTGAGCCACCATGGCCACACACACACAACTTGTTTCTTTTCCTTTTTACTCCTATTTTACTCTAAGTAAAAGAACTTTCACTCCTTCTACTCATAGATCCTTGTAATGGCAAGGATATTCTTGGATATTTCAACTAAATGTCCCCATGATCTCTTGGTAGGGACAATGAAATATCAAAACAAGAATACCAAACCATCACAAAGTAAATCTAACATTTAAAGGAGCTTTCATGCCAAAAGCTTTATGTTTATCCATCAAAAAGTGTTTTGAACAAAAGATCTTTTATAAAAATATAGTTTTTATGTTTTCAAAATCTATTTAAGCATTTGATATAGTAGATCTACCATTTTACTACTCATATTCATGTAAGCATTTAAGATCTCATCATTATTTTGCGTATATATGCATTAATGGTCTTTAATGCTTTTGTCCTTAGTAAATAACCTTTCTAGTATATAGATCTATAGGTAGATAAGTTAATAAAGTCAAAAAGGAAAACACTTTTCAAGAAATGAACTTGTGTAAATTCGGATGACTTGAGAAACCTAGTTTAAAAACCCATCTACCAACTTTTAAACATGTGTTTTACAAGAAAAATGAAGCCTATAGGTGATAGATAATGTTTGGTAATATTTTTCATGAGTTTAGATGAGTTTTTACTAAAAAAAATATTTAAAAAAAGAGATGAAGTCCAATAGAAGTTTTGAGTTAAAAGTCTTGAAAACCAAATTCGTAATAATGGATAGATGGTTAGAAAACATTATTTTTCCAACTTCAAAAATGGTATTTTCTCAAATAAATGAAGTCCTTAGGGTATAGGTAAAATAAATACTTAAAGTTCTAAGTATAAAATGCATTTTTCTTAAAAGAGTCAACTTGAAAATGAAAATTTCTAAATTCGGATTTTTTGAACCACCCTAGTATAAGACCCACTTAAAAGTTTACAAATGAAGATTTTATTAAAGAAATAAAGGCCTTAGGATATAGTTAATATAAGAGTCAAAATTTCTTTAAAATAAATAGGATTTTCCTAAGAAAAATCCTTAGAAATAGTAGGTGTGACCAAATGTAGCAAAGTTGATTTTTAGACAATAGCAAAACATAGTGTCTTAAGACAAAGTTATTTAAAATTCTTTAAGTCTAAAAATTTGTAAGACCTTAGACACTTAAGAGTTCATACCATGACATTTATGATAGGGAAAATCATTTCCATGGCATTTAGTTCCATTTTTCATTTAGGAATCTCAAGTGCATTCATGAAAACCGCATTTTCGGAATCAATATAACCACTGTACAGATATGATCCCTCATTTCTGAGGCTTAGATATTTTCAAAACTTGATTTAAACTTCATATTTAAAAAGCTCTTCCAAAGTAGATAGAAATCGATATAAAATTTGCGAAATTCCGACTTAAAACGACCAAGTTGTGGCCATTTTAAATCGGGACTTCGAAAATGACGCAAATTTCGATTTCACTAAGTTTTCTTAGAGTTTTAGTATCCTAAGATGGTAGAATTCTTATTAGGGTATTTCTTATATGAATAGGTGAACCCGTGGACGTTGACTCTTTGCCTCCGAATTATTATTACTAGATGAAAGGCGGACCTATGGCGGAGTGAGTTTTTCTTCCCGATTCATTTATTTTATGTGCTTGTAAAGTAGTGCACTAGAATATAGGCCAAATGAATGAAATATGAATTATGGGAAATAATGGGAAATTATATGTTGATAATGATGTGAGAACTTAAATTAAGAATATTGAAACCGGGTGATAAATTTTGGTTGTGTACTTAGCTATGATGGATTTTTTGAGAAATTGCTTGATCGCCTAAGTAAAATGGCTTAATCAACTACTCGGACTAATGCCAAATTTGACATGTGCATATCATAAGGGCAAGGAGCATTAGCATTTGTAGGTTAATCGTGATCCATAAACGATATCGAATAATCGTAGGTTAATCGTGATCCATAAACGATATCGAATAATCGTAGGTTAATCGTGATCCATGAACGATATCGAATAATCGTAGGTTAATCGTGATCCATAAACGATATCGAATAATCGTAGGTTAACCGTGAACCATAAATGGCATAAAGATAGTACCGCAGTATTCGTTAATCTGCTAACCCGGGATGGAGGGCGTAAGTCCATCCACATATGATTTCCGGCTAGTCATATGTTTGTTGAACTCATGTGTTTGGTGCATTCACTTGCTTGCTTAATCACTTGGTTGAATTGTTGTGTCATGAATGTTATTGTGGAAGATTACACTCACTAAGCTAGTTAGCTTACGTCCCTACAGTCCCTTCCTTTTGCAGCTACCCCATTTGTGGCTTAGGCGGCGTGACCCGGCTGTACAGGTACAGAAGCTACGAGTTTCCCCTAGAAGTTGAAATTGTTGATTAGACTTCCATAGGAAAATTTTAAGACTTTGGATGACTGTATAAGGCCATTAATTATTCTTTTGCGGGGGAATGCCCCTTAGATTATGTAACATTTATTTATGTCTCATGAGTTATATCCTACTGCTAATGCATGCCAAATTAAGCTTTTATCTCCATTTGGACTTGTACTCTATTGTTGTAAAGGTACGCCTTACATCTATATGAGGCTCCTGAAGTACTAAGGCGGTAATTCGGGAATCTTATATGGTATGTGGCGGACTGTTACGTTTAGGGTACCCTATGGGGCGTGACATTGGTGGCATGAAACTCTAAGTATATTTTCTTATAGAAATTTCCCTTAGTTTGGTTCTTAAGCAAAATTTAACTCTTAGGTTTTATGAATGTGGATCTTACTTAAAGAAAATCATGATTTTATATTTATTTTGAGTCCATGAGTATTTCATTTTTCTATTAAGTTTCTTATAACAAATTATTTTCCAAAACATGAAACCTTATGTGGATGTGAGGAAAAATCATTCTAAATTTTATCATCTTTAAAATATATTAAGTTTTAGCATATGAGAAAAATTAAATGAATGGCTTATTCTAAATTTTTATTCTCATAATAACTTTTTTCTAATTTCATAATTTTTCAACACATGGACCTTTAAGGAGTTGTTGGAAAATTTTTAGTTTGTTATAAGTGAGTGTCTAATTATTATAACTATTACTTATACTTCCTTAATTTCATAAAAAAGAGATGAATTTACTTCTTAAAACTTAGTTATTTAATTTGTATGCCGATTTTATTTTCTAAGTGAGTTTTTAACTAGTAGTTTGATTTTAAACTCAACTTAGAAAAATTGCTTGGCTCTTAGTGCTTATCAAAGTGTTGCTAAAAGTCTTATAAATAAATTTTTAAGAAAAATTTGCATAATGCAGAATTATCAACATTAAGACTTAATAATAAATTTATTTTAGTATTTGAAAAGAGAGTAAATGAACCACATAATTAAGTCTTGAAGAAACTTTACATAAAAACAACATTAAAAAAATTATGATGGACCTATTTAAATTTTTGAAAAAGAGGTTGTTGAATCATGCTTATAACTTTTAATGGAAATTTTTTCCTAATTGTCAAAAATTATTTTCATAGAGAGTTTAGTTTTATTTTATAGAAGAAAAAAACTCATTTTATTTCTTTGAAAAGCTTCATTAAGACAAAAACATTGTAATCTGCATAAATATGAACTTAGAACTAAGTTATATGAGAAGAGAAAAATAACTCATAGAGAATAAGAGATATAAAAAAAAATTAAATGAGCATATATGTAAAATCAAGTATTGGGAAGTCTTAGCTTGCATCAAGACTTCCTGGAGCTTAGAATGGATAAGTTCCAAAAGAGGAAAGAAAAAGCGTTAAAAAAAGCTTAAGGAAAAGAAAAAGAAGAAAAGTTCGGAAGTCTTAGATTTTATTTAAGTCTTTCCAGACATAGATATGGGCAAGTCCCTTAAGAAAACTAAGAAAACAAATAAGAAAAATCATGGGAGTAATAGATATATGTCAAGGCTTCCCGGACTTAGATTATGGATAAGTCCAAAAAGAAAGAAGAAAATTATTTTGACTTGATGAAGACAAGTCTAAGTCTAGAATAACTAGTCTTAATAATTTTCATGTAATAAATAAATATACAAGAAATAAAATAAGTGCAAGGAAATAAATATTAGTTTGATGAGCTTATACGCTCAAATAAATATAGATATGTACACAATCATATTTACATGTATAAATAGTTAGATTAGATTTCACAAGTATGACAAGATAAATACAATATCAACATGATCATAATATAGATGAGATGTGAGTTTTATTTTTTTGGCATTACCATCCTTAGCTTTTATGCATCATGGGGAGATTTTATCCATGGATGATGCATGAAACAACATCTACACTTACTATAGATGTATGAGAGAAGTGTTTACCTTAAAAATAAAATTAAAGAAGTGTGTTTTTGATGGAATAAGAGAGAAGGGCAGCAAGAGGAGGAGGGAAAATGATGCCACAAGAAGAGGAAAAAGAGAGAGGAAATGAGAGAAATTGGATAAAAGTTGTAAAGTGTAAGAAGGTGTAAAGGTAGGGGGTATTTATAGATGTAAAATTAGTGAATTTTTTATTATGAAAAATAAATTAAAAAGAAAAAGAAAAGGAAGAGGGCAGCTACTGCCATTTCTTTTCAAAGGGGAGAGAGAGAAGAAAAAAAATTTTTTTTGTAAAAAAGGATAAAATATGTTAAGTAAAAAGTATAATAAAAATTTTATGGGAAAAGATAATTATCAGACATGTAAGATGCAGGAGTAAGAATAGGATTAAGAAAAAGTAGAGATAAATGAATAGTAGTGAATAGTAGAAATAGTATAATGAATAATAGACTAGACAAATAAAATTTCGGTAGTAATGAAAATACGCGTAAAAATGTTATGTCTGATATTTTTAGAAGCCGTGAAATTCTATAATTGACATTTTATGATTCCTTATCTCAATACGATTCTAAATCTATTATCAGAATATTTTTACCGTTTTGCCTGCCAAGACAAAAATCTAATCCCATTCGAGTTCGAAACAAGTGAATTTTTGAAGAATCTGATCTTTTTAGGTTGTATCACGTTATTTCGAACTAGAATATAAGGTTATCTCATTTTTACTGTTTGGGTTTCGCATGTGGGGTTGTCGGATCTAGTTTCACTACGATTTGTTATTGCCTTAAGTTGACTTTAGAGTTATGGTTGACTTCCGACTTTCAAGTTTTACTCGTAAGGTTATAAAATCTAGGGTTTTATGTTTATATTATATTTTTTATTCAAAATTTTTAGTTTTACTTTATTTTTATGATTCATTCAATATTTAGCAATTCTCATAATTGTTTAGTCAAGTCTAGGATTATGTGTTGACTCAATTTGACTTTTGGTAGTGATTTAACTTCTTTTCTAAAATTCACTTAAGGATTTAAGGTTTTAAAATTTCGTTATCGAATATTTTCTTGGATATATTGTCTCGGTTTTCATGTTAAAGGTTAGATAGGTAAATTGTTGAGCGTATGGATTTTGAGTTAAACAGTTATGGAATTTCCATTTTGTTTTTAAAGGTTCTCTTTCTCTTAAGGTTACGAAATTCATATTTGATCTTGTTTAGAGTTTCTACAATTTGATGTTAACTTGAATCAGTTTCAAGGTTTTGATTTCAGTATTTAACTCTATGATTATTTTCTAAGAGTACCGAAAAGTTCAAGTGTTTACAAACAAAGCATTACATTAACCAATGGAGTCCATATGTGGTCTTCAAGGAAAAGGCTTGTATACTCGAAAACTTCAACCTAGTATTATTAACGTAAAGTTATATCATGCAACTTTAATATATATATGTCTAATTAAATATATATTGTAACTACATACATTATTTTCACTTATAGTTTTTTATCCATGTAGAGTTATGGAAAAAACGGTCACAATTGATTCATTTTTTCAAGAAGAAGGGAATAGAAGATTACAATTCCAATCCCTCACATCCTATAACAAGTGGTGAAAATAATGAAGCAAAAGATGGCAAACAAAAGTAGCAAGAGTTGATAAAGAAAGCCAAAACATCCTAACTATTAAGCATGATCCAAGATTGAGACGTCAAATATGGGATTATACTATTGAACAATGTGATGCACTTCAAAGAGCATAACTTATAGCTAGACAATTTCAACCTATCCTACATGACCATCCACTTTTTAGTTATAAAAACCATGCTAGATGTTTTCAGTGTTCTTATTTTATTAAATTTTCTACTTGGTTGGGATATTTACCCATAAAAGATGCAGTTTATTGTCTTCACTATCTTGTGTTTAGTGGGGGTCCAGCTGATCGATTAGGAAAAAATGCATTTGCTGAAAAGGGATTTAAAAATTGGAAAAGGGTAAGTGATGGAAGAAACTGTGCATTATTATCTAATATTAAATCATCTTCAAGTTCTCCTCATAATATCTATGTGAAGTCTTATAAGGCTTTGATGGAACAATCTCATCATATTGTGAATATTTTTCATAAGAAGAGTTCTCAGTCTATTATAAATAATTGTTTGAGGCTTAAAACTTCCACTGATGCAATAAAATGACTTGCTTTTCAAGGATATGCATTAAGAGGTAATGATAAGAGCTTTGATTCTCAAAATCAAGGAAATTTTATTTAATTGATTAAGTTTTAGTATCTTACAATCAAATGGTTGGTAATGTCATGCTTGATAATGCTCCTGGTAATATTTAATATGTTTCTCCTAGGATATGAAAGAAGATATGTGAGAAAATTTGTAAAGAGATTGGTGATGCCAAATATTGTATTCTTGTGGATGAAGCTCAAGATGAGTCAAGAAAAGAACAAATGGCAATTACATTGAAATTGTTGACACTAAAGGGAATATAAAGGAAAGATTCTTCACACTTGTCCATGTTACAGACACAACTGCCTTAAATATGAATGATGAGATAAAATCCACATTATTTCAAAATAACTTGAGTTTCATAAAATACAAGGACGAGGATATGATAAAGCAAGTAACATGCATCGGGAATGGAAGGATTGCAAGCATTGTTTTTAAATGAGTGTCATTATGCATACTATGTTCATTGTCTTGCTCACTCCCTTCAATTGGCCTTAGTTGGAGCAGCAAGAGAAATTAATCCCATTTATTAGTTCTTTTCCAAGTTAAATTACATTATCAATGTCATATGTTTCCTCTCCCAAGCGAAAAGATCAGTTGCAAAATACTTTCACTTCCAATCTAATCAACCGCATTGCAAATGATAAATTAGAAATGGGTAGCAAACTCAACCAAGTCGATATGTTACATGTGCAAGAGACATTTGTTAGGGTTCTCACTTTTCTTTCATTAAGAGTCTACTAAATATGTTTGATGCTACTTATATCGTTCTTGAAAAAGTTGTTGAAGAAGTGAATTGTTCTCAATAAGGTGAAGCAAATGCTACTTTTGATGCTATAATGTGCTTCGAGTTTGTACTTATTTTGCATATGATGAGGAATATTATGAGAATCACTCATAACCTTTATCAAGCCTTGCAACGAAAATCTCATAATATATTGAATTTCATATCCTTAGTATCAATAACGAAAATTGTACTTGAAGAAATGAGAAAAACAGGATGGAATATTCTTTTTAACAAGGTTACAACATTTATGAGAAGCATAATATCACTGTTTTTGAATTGAATTCCCAATTTATTTCTCATGGAGGTCTACAATGTCAATGGAACAATTTATCTGTAGAAGAATATTATCGAATAAATATGTTTTATGTTACTATTGACATGTAATGGTATGAGATTAATCACAGGTTTAATGACAACATGATGGATCTTTTTACTTTTAGTTTATCTCTTGATCCATAACAATTTTGAGAAGTTAAATGTTGATGGGATTTGCTATCTAGCTTACAAGTTTTACCTCGAGGATTTCTCTAAGCAAGATTCATCTTGAAATACAAGTGTGACATTATGAAGCCAATATTCCTCATAATCAAGAATTTATTAGCTTATTTACCATTTCTAATTTATGTCTCAAATTGGTGGATACTGGAAAAGTATTGATCTATCCTCTAATTGACTGTTTGATTTGGTTAATCTTAACTTTACTAGTTTTGACTGCAACAACGGAACACTCCTTTTCTACCATGAATATAGTGAATAATAAACTAAGGAATAACATGGATGGTGAATTTCTCGCGAATTATCTATTGATTTACATAGAGAAAAATATTGTTGAAAAGATTGATACAAATTCCATCATATATGTATTTACGACATGAAAGAACAATGAGTTAGACTTCGGTGATTTTTTTTTAATTTGATGATTGTACCTTTTACTTCATATAATAATAACATAGAAGTGGCTTTGATAATATTGATTATGGCCCTTTAGTCATCTAATCTTGTGTTCATTCCTAGTAGAAACTTAGGCTGCTCAATGAGCTACCTATATATCAATAGACATATACTCATTGTACATCATCATGTTGTGCAAGGATACATAAGATCCTCTCTAGATGTCATGCCTCAAAATAGGGACCTAATAGGATCATCCTGAAATTATCATACCACATGTGCACCCATAATATGAGAACCGTCTTGCAAGTTGGAGATTACAAGACTCTATCTTTACTTCGTACAATTTAATTATATTTATATATAATATCTATATTTAAAATGAGTAAGGAATCCTATTTTCTTTAGTCAACCAAGATCGTAGAGAATCGATATCTCTTATCAAATAATAAAACTAGATTTTAGCTTACAAAATACAAAGTCTCAGTTGTTTATACAATTTATCTAATTTGATTCTAAGTTCATTACAACCTATATTTCTAAATTTAATAAAGTTTGATGGAGAAGCGCTCTTCACATATTCGTAAACCAATCCCAACTAGTATTGTACCTACACAAAAACTGTAGGGAGGTAAGCAAAAACACAGCTCAGTGAGTTGATTCATCACATCTACCGATCACGCAAGTTATCAGACATTAATTAAATATTCATGCATATCTATCTACACATTATATGAATGCACACGTGATGAATGCAAACAATACATCTATGGGAATTCAGAGCCATAGACAATGTAGATTTACAATGTCTACACATCAGTTGTCTCCCATACTTACCCACATGGGATACCCCGCCTTACTCGAATGGAGACGCCTAGTGGCAATGCCCATCCAGACTTACCTAATGCTTACCTGTCATTAGTAAAAAGCAAATATTCCCCAACGTATACGCATTTTACACTGGTTAATATTTTAATCTGACCATTATTACTTAATGGCGAATCAAACTGACCATCATTAATTAATAGTGAATAAGACAGATAGACCCCAACTCTGGTAACATCTACCATCAACACTAACTATCAACCAATAAAGGTAAATCTGGCAGATAGACCCCAACTCCGGTAACATCTACCACCAACACTAACTATCAACCAATAAAGGTAAATCTGGCAGATAGACCCTAACTCAGGTAACATCTATTGCCAATACTAACCATCACCCAATAAAGGTGAATCCGACAGGTAGACTCTAACTCATTTAACATCTACCACTAATACAAGTCTCAAAAATGTCCCAGGTTTGTTTCATAAACTCATTTGGAAAATTCGTTCAAACATAATGAATAGGGAGCCACTTGAGATTCTTCATGTCATGTTTTTTGAAAATACATTTCAAAATATTTTCGATTTTGAATTTCAAAACATTTCCTATAGGAGGTTTCAATCGCATGTGACGAGTATATATGATTATTTTAGTCGAGTGATTATAGTTATCCATTTATCTTGGTAATCATGCGGATGATAGTATTCACAACAACCAGTCATTCAACAAGCAGACAATACCACCAACATAACATCAACCAGTAACAAGCACAAGCAAATAGCAGGTCATCATAATTTCCTTACCTGAGCATTCTTGTTTGTTTGATACAACCTTTGAAAATATATGGGGTTTGAGATCTCGGACTCAATATCGCTTATAAAATGAAATAACAAATATTTATGATACATGGTATTTTTTTAATGATTCTGATCTATACTATTTCTTGTCCTAATGCAAATTTTATTAATTTCTGATATATTTTGTACTTAATTAAGATTTTTAATTTTTTATAAAAGATATATTCTTTTAGTAAAGTTTTAAAATTTGCAATAATACATTTTATGTAAGAAAAATCTTTCTATAATTTTTAGGTTTTAGTTTTAATTGTGTAAATCCTAACTAAATCTATTACATTCCTTTTTGTCTTCAATATATGAATAGTTAATTTGATGCTCATAAAGTTTTCTGTTTCCTAGTTTTTTATGTATAAAATTCGTATTAATGAGTTTTATTTATGAAAAGTGATCTAAATAGTTTCTTATATTAGTTTTTATCGTGTAATTTTCAACTAAATCTATTATACTCATTTTAACTTGGACTTTTACATATAAATAGGTTTTGGAAAGCTTGTTTTGAGTACTACAGGATAGTTAACTTAGATTTAATAATTTGTAATTTTACTTATTCTATGATTGTCAATAGATGTTATAAAATATTTTAAGTCTTATTTTGCTTATTAATTTTATTATTAAATTTTTATTGTGTTTGTGGTGCTTTTGATATGTCTACTTTAAGGTAATTAATATTTATCACCTATTATTTATTTCATTGTGTTTCTCTTATTTTTAATTCAAGTTTTTATCTATATTTAAGCGAATCATTCTATTAGAATCTATCTATATCTACATTCTTCAATGCCTACTTTGATAGGGAATTTTCTTTGTTATTTATTTCGTTTGTCAACGTTATCCACCTACTTAAATTGGAATTTCTATTACTTATAAGGTTATATTCTAACTTTTATTCACTAGTTTATTATCATTATTTTTTTTATAAACATAAAACCGCGATAGGTAGGATACAACCCTAAAAGTTTGATTTGGTTTCATATTGAATAAAAAGGGAAAAATAGAGTTTTAAAGTTCTACACTAGGGGTTATAGAGGTCGTCCCAATGGGAGGGAATGGTGTTGTACTTTCTACCCCTCCTTCCATACGGCCAATGCTAAAGGGAGGGATGAACCATTTTGTAATTGTTCTTAATTTTTAAGGGGTGATTCATATTATACTGGCAAAGTTGGACTTCTTGTTATGTCTCCAAGATCTCTTTGGTTAAGTTTCTTCTTCTATATCGTGTCTTAGATGCATTTAGCAAAATTTAAGTTAGTTTTGTTATAGTTTAAACAAGATTTTGGTTCCTTCTTCTTTAGATTCGAATTTCCTATAGCTAAGTGTTCCATATTTCTAAGTTGATGTTTTCCTATTTCTAAACAGTCGAGAATCATCAATACAATGATAACTCAACTAGTCAACTTCATGAGATAATCATCTATGCATCTGAACATGTAAGTTCTTCCAAAGCAACTCAATCTATCCTAGTTTCTATACATGAATGTAATAGGAAATCAAAGTTAGTATAGGAGTCACCTTGATTCGATGTGGAAGAGGATACTAAGTACTCCTCTTTGACAAGAATCGATCCTAGCATTAGGAAGCATGATGTGAGTTTTAAATGATCTAAGACTCAATTATCTTAATTGAAACTCTCTTACCTTTGGTATTAGATTTTGGAAATTAATTTTTCCTTAGCTAAAGGAGTCCTTATTCCTTGGAAGATGTCACGATCAGAAGGCAAAGAGAGGAGTCTTGGTGTTGTAATGGACCTTGGTGGTTCAAGCGAAGAGTTTTAGTTTTTTGTGGTAGTTTATTTGAAGAAACTTAAGCTTTTAAGGTGGATTTTTTGAAAGTAGGGGCTATTGCTTTGTTTTTCGTTTGCTGCAACTTGAGAAGTTGAAGAAGATGGTTTGGCTTGGTTATTATTTTAGGGTCAAATGAAGCAAATGTTAATGTGTTTGTTTGCTATCTAATAATACTCATTTATAATTGTGTATGTGGTTTTTTTGTTGTGTAAGGTAGGTGGATTATTCGGTGGGATTGTGAGCTGCAAATTCACATCCTATGTCTATAATTTTTTTTTTAAGCTATTGAGGTTAGCTCTGTGTGTGTTTATTTAGCAGATTTTCAAGTCAACCTTCATTTATCTATGTGTCTATTTGATGCATTTTTATTGGATCTTGAGTCAAATTATCAAAGTTGTGGACTTAAGTTTACCTAGAAATCCTAAGGTTGTATACAATGGAAATCTATTGAAAATTCCTCAAAGGCTGTTGCAATTTATGAAAAATGAGAGGAGAATTAGGGCTGGTTCCATAATTTTTTGAAGCTACCAGTATACTCATTTAATGAAGGCTTAGTTGGTGTTTTGTTATTTGTTGTTGAGTCGTTTTCATTTTGGCTTTTCATGGTTCAACTTGCATAATTTGAAGAGTATTTGGCATAAATTTTATCCAAGAACATGCAATCAATTTTCAAGCTCCCTTTCCACCATTTATTACATATATATATTAATTTAATACTTGTTTAACTTAAATAGCTAAGTTAACTCAACAAATACTATTTCATACACATATTTATATATTAGTTATGTACGAGTTTTATTTCTAGAAGCTTATTTAAGGCCTCCACTATATTCCTAGATTATCCTTAAGTTCGTATTTTGAGTTTAAAGTTTACGCGATTAAATATTTTTAGAATTTTATCTTACGTGATTAAGGTCTTCTAAGCCCAATAGGTTAAATTATGGTTTTAGCACTTATAGACTCTAAATTTTTTAAATTAAAATTATGGAGTAATCCAAATTTTTATTTAAGGTCTAGATTGTTAGTTATAGATCTGTTTTTATTTCCATCGCGTATTTATAATCCTAATGGCTCAATCCTAAGTTATCGTTTTCAGCCAATAGGCTTTATTGATTAATTGCTTTGTATTACCCTTGAAATTTAGAGTTAATTATATTCACATATTTAGTTTTCTATACTAACTATTGAATCTTGGCCTAAGAATTAGTTATTTTGATAATTGATAATAATAGATTTTCTAGTGCTACTTTAAGGTTTTAAAATATTAGAGATAATTTGAAAATTATTGTGTTATTATTTTAACGAGTATTGGATTTGTTTTCTAACTATTATCAAATTGGTTCACACTTTAATAATTTTAAATCGCGAAAAATTTGGAGTGATTTTTGTGACTTTTTATTATAGTTCTTTTATGATTCCATATTATTTTTTGTAACTATTATAATCAGGTTATGTAAAATTAAAGGGGTTATACTAGAACTTAGGGTAGAATTTACGGACCTCTTTGACATTAACGAATTATTCTAGATCCACCTCTAACAATAAGCTCATGTCTACGTCTAGTACGAAGTACATCCATCTCTTGATGATGTACTGGTTAATCCAATTCTTTATGTTCTATTGGATTCTGCTATACCCCCTCCTGCTCAAATGTTAGAGAGAGAACCATCCCCCCATGTTCTTCTACTAGCTAGATTGGTCCATTGATAAACTTGACTATTGATGGTAGATTGGAAGCTATACATATCACACTAAATGTCACAACCTAAATAAAGAAATGAAGCCAAAGTAGTTAGAACAATTTATGCCATCAAGCTACATGATGAGTACCAAGTCTTTACATACCAAATATATGAACAAAAAACATGTAACTCTAACATATCATTGAGTAACTAACTTAGGTCACCCCTATCTAGATGGAACCTTCATTAGGCTTTGTAGGCACTAGAATTTAGTAATGCTCTTCTCACAAGGCTATATGAGGACCATGATACTCTACCCAATTTACATCAATTCTCCTTTATTGGACTCTTATCATCCTCTTTAAAAATTGCTATTATTGTCTTTCGAATTTCGCTCTTCATCTATCCTAGCAATATAACCTACTTCTTTATCAATTCTAGCTTCAATTTCAAATAAGGATTCATTCACATGTATAGGATCATACTCGTCATGATGAATTAGAGAATATGATTATACTCCTCTAGATGAATTAAAGAGTATGAAATCATCCCATACCCTCGTGGGATGGCATAGACAAATGTGTTGTCTTAGATTTGAGAACTGCTACACATTAGATTTTTTTTCTTGCAATGTATGATGTTCTAATGAAGCCCTTGAATTCCCATGAATCTTGACATACAACTCTAGCTTGTAATCTTTACCTAATGGCTAAGCCGATAAAATTGGACTCCCTACATTATCGTCATATACAACATGTACCTACATGAAAGTTGCATTGTAGTCATAGATACAATGGTCAATATCATAGTTACGATGTTTCCTTCATTTATCTACACAATCTTGCATATCAAACTAGACAAAATAGCTCATTGCAACATTTCATGGAATACAACCTATGAAACATCAAAGTATACACAACAATAAAATAAACATGAGATAAAAAAAAAAAAAAAACACAAATTACACAAGCTTATTGCTACAATTAAGGTTTTACACATACCTTACAATAAAAAGAGAGGACAAAAGAAGAAGAAGAAGCAAGACAAGTAGGACTTGTTACCTTATCTTTGAAGTGGATTTTGAGTGTTATTGAAGAGATTGCACGAAGAGTTGATGAGAGAACAATAGTTGTAGAGAGAATAGAGAGTGAATGATAGAAGAGAAGAAGAATGAAGGGGTATGTGCAATTGCACGTTTCTAATTATATATGGTGCATGTGCCTTCTTTACTAAATTCTTCCAACAGTGAAAATGCAACATGTAGGTTAGGTGTTACATTTTAGAGATAATGTCACAAATGGAACATAAACTTTGACAAACTATACAATTAGGTACCTAAACTTTGAAAATGATCAATTTAGTACCTAAACTTTCAAAATTAATCAATTTAGTACCTCAAAAATTTTGAAATTGATCAACTTAGTATCTAAAAAAACTTGATGGAGGTATTGTTAGCATACACAAAAAAAAAAAAAATTCAAGTACTAAAATTTTCAATTTCAAAGTATAGGTACTAAATTGATCAATTTCAAACTTCAAGTGCTATTTTGACATGGTTCAGGTATCATTTGTAATATTAACCTTACATTTTATCTACATCATGCACACTCACTCCAAGTAGCAAATGTTAAATAACTTGAGTAAAAAAATTTAAAGATCAACAATACGGATTAAAAAAAACACTAAATACAAAATAGTATCTTTTTATAAGTATACAAGCAATTACAAGGATATATATTGCATGTGATATGAAATATAATATATGAGTCTTATTACATTATTATTTTTTTTCCTATTATAGATTATTAGCTAATGCAGTTATTGTCACACTCCTACAAGATATCCTAGTAGTAATTATGTAACATATAACAAATTGAAGTTACAAAAATTTATATTAATCTCTTTGTGGCTTCCAGAAAGGTACATGAACATAACACTACTAAAATCTCTTTGTGGTATCTCATAAAATCCAAATAAGTTTCATTCATTCTTATTTATTATTTTATATATAGAAAATATCATACTTCAACTTAATCTTAAAACTTGGAAACTCCACTAAGTATCAGCATTTCATGTCGACATCACAAATGACATCCTTCAGTGCCTACTTAGTTCCTATGAAATCAACTAAAGAATGGAAACCTTGTATAAAACTAGGATCATTTCATCTGGGAAAACCAAGCAAAAGTATAGAACCAAAATGCTAATATTTAGTGTATTTACTATTTAAATGCAATTGATGTAGTTGTGCGTCCTTTTAATTTAAGGTTAATTAAAAATTTTACCATATTACTTACTATCCACACCAATTCCAGACAATCGTCAATTCATATTACACAATTATTATCACGTAAACAATTATCACTTTTAATATTAAAGATTGTCATTCACTCAAACAACATGCAACATGCAACATTCCCCAATCCCCATGCATATAAACAATTTCAGAGATATCTAAGAGTATATACCACTACACTACAATCACAAACAGTATGTGAAAATTCGAGTTACTCACATGTGTAACTTGGCTTACTCGTTATAATAATCTATTGAAAAGTATGAATCTTTATTAATGGTTCTTATAAGATAATAAATATGCATCACTAAGTATATAACTAAACAAAAACTTCTATTATTGTTAGGTGTTCTATACTCATGTCTAACCGTCCTTAGCTTAGTTGTCTTTAGGGAAATATAAGCCACTACGAATACAGTGGTTTCACTAGCCAATTAACAAATAAGGGTTAAGGGGATAGCGTCCCTTATGGGGTCAACGCAACGCCCCTAAAAAAAACAAATTTGAAGATTTTGATTCAACAAATCTCAAGAAAATGATACATTTTTTAATTGCAAAGTGCTACAATAAACACAGGTAGACAGGGTGACAACTAGCATTCATTTGTGCAACTCACAAACAAAACTACAGGGTCAATTGAGAGTGCAATCCATGCCGTAGTTAGACAGGGTAAAGAATCATGCTCATGTGTAAAAGTCATAGCTTAAACCACGAGCACATCTGCGGGCGCGATTCTGACTGTTGTCCAAGCTGTGCTCAACTTCAACTTTCCATTGCTTTCTTTGTTTAAACCATGCTTGCAAATACTAGAGTGACTTTGGTCGTAATTTGCTCACAGTTAAACAATGACTCCTTTTTACTTCACTTAGTAAACTAACTCCTCCTTGGGAAAATCCACGATTAAAACACAACTGAAAAACTAATTTATCATGGTTGTTTCAAACATAACTATATCTAACAACCTACTAGTTAATTTTAAAATTAACATTCTGTCATTTAATCATGACTTAAGTATGGTACTTAGCATAGTCTTTCTTCATTTTACTTCATGAACTATTATATTTGTATTTGTTAAGCAAAGTTATACTTGTTTATAAGTCTTTGGTTGTTATACTATAACTTTTAAATAGAGTCAAAGTTACATGATAAGTTGATACATGTTTCTATTATTTCTTAGTAAGTTCAGTCTTAGTTCATTAACTTAACATAACTGCTAAACTTAGTATTTTACTCCTAATCAGTAAAACATGTATGTATACTAATGTGTTTGACAAATATAACTTACTGTAGCTTTAAAAATAAAACTTATCTTAGTTTCACTGATGTTTTATGTGTGATTGTTTTACTTCCTTCTTCAAAAATATTAGAAGCAGTGTTCAAGATGTGATTTTTTAAAGATTTTATGATGTTGAGAGTGCAAGTTTTAAAGAAATAACTAGTGCTTTAATTGTAAACATAGGTAAAATGAAAATGAAGGTTTCATAGAAAAATGACAATAAAAGAAGCCTATATTTTTCTAATTTTATGTTTGATAAAAGATATTTTGTACTTATTACATTAAATCATATTAATATAACATATTTTTAAAATCTTTCATATTTTTCTTATGGTGATACTAATGTCCAGCCATTATAAATTTTCAAAATACAACTGCTTCTTTTTACTAGTAAAGAAAATAGAATAAACTTGGTTTGGAAAAACAACTGTCATCTTGCATTTAATGCAGAAAACTTTATGATAAATCGACGAGTCTACCCTTACCCTTGAATCTTATGGTAAAGAAGATTTTGCAATACCTTTTTGGGAAATTTTAAAAAGATATTTAAGTGCAAGTGATGAAAATTAAAGTCTATAATGAGTATAAGACGAGAAATTTATGATATTTGATAGATATTAATTATTATACAAACAAATCATTAATTATTTCAAGACAATAAAATTAAAGCCAATTTAGATTCTAAAACTCATAAAAATAAATTTTCTATTAATATTTAGTATTTTATATTTACGCAACTTACTTCTAAACTATTATTAACCACCCACTATACACCAAAAATCTAATGGATCACAACATTCATGTTAAGAAACTATATTTATGTTAAGAAAAACTCAAGTATTACAGTTGTCATACGAGGTAAAGGAAAATCGTGATCGTAATTCCCATTGAAGTTGTGTTATTATTAGATATGACTTGTTGTGTATTATTTACACCTGATGCATAAATTTAGAACAACTTTTAATATATATAGTGTAAATGTGGTAATTATTTTAAAATTATTTATCTTACTATTATTCATACATATCTAAATTTTATAAATATTTGTGCATTATATATCCATACACAGTGTGTAATATTCAATAATCTTTTTTTATTGGACAAGAGATAGAAATGCGATAAACAAATATCTCGTAAAATTTTTAATTCCTATTTTAGATGGTTGTCTTACACTATTTATTCAACAGAAACAAGCAGAAACAAATATGAGTATGGTTTAACTAAATTGTTTGAAAGTCATTCGCTCGGGGCTGGGCCAAACAATGGCATATGAAAGCAGTTTAGCAGAAAATTTCAACGTGCGTTGAAAACTCCTTGAGCAACTTTTAAGTTAATGGTAATATGTAACTATATTTTTTTATATTTGCATCATGTACGCTTAGACTTAATTTTCGAAATTCAATAATTAAATCTCTATGTATTAAATACAAAAACAAAAAAATAGCTACACTCCTTATATCCCTTTTACCTTGATACGGATAATAAAATGTAAAGGAAAAAAAAAAAAAAGAGTAAAGTAAAACAAACCTCAAAAGTAAAAACTCACCCCATAGTCTCAATTTTTTCCTTGGGCAAAATTAGTAGTATATGGTTTAGAGATTTTTAGCAAATAAGCTCAATTTTAAAGAGACGAGAGATAAACCTTCATGTGGAGTATTTGCGATAACATCCTAATATTGAAATAGCTGCAATTGGAAGAACACACTCTCAATTATATTTTTTATAGAGCAACATTTATTATATGAAACCATGTTACATTTTTATCTTTCTAATTATGATATTGCTATTATACATATCTTTTCTTTATCATATATTTATATCTTTGTATCTTACTATTACAGCAGGTGTTCTGAAAATTTTGAGCAAGAAATGCAAATGTGAAATTACTAAAATTTCACAATATATTCCAAATTATAAAGGAGCAGATGAAGAGTCGTGGCAATCTTGATAAATACTTTATTACTTAGCCAATAAAATACTTTCTTAGAAAAGCATTGAATAGGTGGTATACGTTTAAAAAAAAAAATTAATGGTTACTCACTTCCTTATACAACACCTGAAGAGTAATATCCACTAAAATCTTCTTTTTTATTTGCATTTCCATGTATATTGAATGGTAATCCCCTTTCCTACTCGTACAACATCAAAAGTTAAAATTAAGCAATTGCAAGATAAACAATTCCAATGGGCTCGACGTTTGGCTCATTTACTTTTGTCATTTGGTGGGCTGATTAAAGGCTCTACAATTCTTCCTAATTTCTCCAGCATTTCCTGTGAGTGCTTCAACATTTCCCATCTTTATTATAGCATTTGCAAAACTTTGCCTAAACGCATTCCCATTGGATGCAAATCTAGACACAACCCCAACACTCGATTTATCCAAAGCAAGCTGCTGATCAATATGTAATATGCCCTTCTTTGCAAGAATCTGACGATAAAATTCATTGTCCATGACAAAACTTGTATTTTGGTCCAAAAATGCTGTAGGGTCATTTGATGTTGCAGTTGCACTGCATGTGTTGTTGAGCTTGGCAACCAAGGCGGTGTCCATTGTTGGGTCAGGTGGCGATAATCGGTCGCGAAAAAAGCTGCAATGAGCGACACCCACTGAGTGTGCACCTAAGAGGGTTACCATTTCAGTTAGGGTGAACCCTTTAGAGGAAAAGGATTGGAATGCTTCCTGTACAGAAAAACTTGGTCCTGGTAAGTTCACATCTCCAGGGTTGGAGACCAGGCCATCGCGCCTCCCTGTTGGGATGGCATAGTTGGGACCTCCGGCCAAGAGTACGGAATCTCGCGTAGCTACGGCTACAATGTCCGCGCAAGAAACAATGGAAGGGCATGCGGCCTCTAGAGCTTTCTTCGCCTCGTCTATGATCTCATATCCACGAACAGTTAGGTTGGGTCCAGCTGATTTCTCCGACTGCTTGTTCTTGGTGGGATCTATGAGTATGGATGCATCACAGCCCTGAATTGGAACAAAGATTTACAAACTAATATCATTATGAGGAAAGTCTAAAACTTAGTCGAAAGTACTTTGAAATTACAACGTAAAACAACACAATTACTTATAATAATTAACTTGTAATTCAATGATGCATATAGAATGATATATTGTAAACTTACTCTAACAAAACAATCATGAAAATGCATGCGAAGCAATGCTGCTGTGATGGATTGATCAGCTCTAAATCGCCTCTGGACTATATTTCGAATAATTGATTCAGCCTGTGGACAAGTGGAGCTGTAGAACCCAACCCTGAGATCAGCTAATACCATAGGGATCACAAACAAAAACACAAGAACTATGCTGATGTTCATCTTCATCTGTCTCTATATCTATTAACAACAAATAATTATAACTAAGCTGCTGTAATTATATATATTTAGGACACAGGGAAGAATTTAGTACTGCTGAGACATGTTTGTGTGCTTATGCATGGCCACTATATATAGACTCAAACGTGCATGAACATGTACTTAGATGGATAGAACTAATAAACAATAATATAATAGTGTTTGGTGAAGTCAAAGGTGGCGAGAGAGATATAGAACATCGATTTTGACACGTATGTTGTAATTTTCTGCATGCTTTCTAAATGAGTGCATATTTGTCTCGTGGACGTATACGCGTCTCTTTGGATATATCCTTCTCTTCTTTTCTTTTCTTTTCTTCCCTTTAATTTATTTAATCATTTAGTTGAAACTTTTTGCGTGTTGACAGTCTTCCTTATAAAAACAAAATGCATGTGCTCTCTTTTGTAATATAATGAGTCACCAGCGCGTTTAAAGTATATACCAGATTTGGCGCACTACCAATAAAAGGATTTCATACTTACTGTGAAACAGCTGGAGTTCACGACTCAACCAAAGGCTGCTCCATGCATTTACTTAATTAGAATGGTATTTCACTTATTAATGTCCCAAAAAATTGTTTATATCCTTGAGTGGCAAGTGGGGCAAAGTTCCACGCTCTTCAATGGGCCTGCTTTAAAAGAATTTGATTATATCTATGTACAAGATATAACCATTTTCAACATGTTAGTAATACTGATACCTATACATACATACATACATACATATATATATATAAATAATGTAAGTCCCGCTTAAGCAATCAAGTGATGATGGGAGAATTGATTGTTTAATAAAAAAATTTTGAAAAATACTTATACAAATAAGTTCTTAAATATAATTCTCCCTAAAAGATTAGTTAGACTAATGGTATGAAATAATATTAAATAAATATAAACAACAATGAAAGTAAAGTGCAACAAAGTGAATGAAGCTCATGATTTATTGGGTTTCCTCTTAAAGATTAGTTAGACTAATGGCATGAAACAATATTAAATAAATATAAACAACAATGAAAGTAAACTGCAACAAAGTGAATGAAGCCCATGATTTATTGGGTTTCCCCTTAAAGATTAGTTAGACTAATGGCATGAAATAATATTAAATAAATATAAACAACAATGAAAGTAAAGTGCAAAAAAGTGAATGAAGTCATGATTTACTGGTTTCCGCCTTGTTAATCGGTCGTCTCTTCTAATTCCACTGCTCAAAACTTGGTATTTAATATCGATTTTTTCCACTAGATTCAACAAAAATAAGAGATATTACAAACATCAATGCTTTACCTTGCATTGCTTCACTAGCCTCACCACTCAATTAAATATAGAAATATAAGATACAAGTGTAATCATCTCTACAAACTATCAATCTCTCAATAATAGTGAAAACGTGTTCAAAGTGAGATACGCTATGTCCCCTCAAAATTAAGCATGAATACAGAAGAATATAAAGTAAGTGCTTAACTTTATAGACAACTCTAACAGAGGTCCTGACAATCATAATTAAGTTGGCCTTTTGATATTTCACTTGTTAGTATTGTGTATCAAAATTTTTGAACTTCAAGCTCTTTTATATCGTCTAGATAACAACTCTACACAAGTATAGAAAATTAAGAATAATTTTCTTCTTAAATAACCGATTTAGCCGTTGAAGATAATCAATACTTGATTTGTGAAAGATATCTCTTATTTTCATATGATTTGAATCTTGAATGTTTGAAGTGAGTTTATCAGTATTGTCTGTTACTTTTGTATAAATATTCAAGATAGATTTTGGCACATTGTTGAATAAATCATGCATTGAATTCTGCTGCAATCTCTTCGTAAGGAAAAATTTGAAAAATAGATTTGCCGAAGATATTCCATTTTTAAAATTTGGCCTTATACATACCCTCAAGTTAGTCGACCACACTTTATCCAAATTTGATCTTGTTTGGAACTCCTGAAATCAAATGAGTGAGGCTATCTTCGAGCAATATGAAGCTTGTAAACAATAATTCTTTTATGAAATATTTCCCCAAATACAGTTGTTCGTCTTTAAGAATCCTCAAGTATCATCTCGGTGGAATGCATTAAATGTAGGGATAATGTAAAAAATGATACCTGAACTTTTACAAAAAGTTCTATCAAATACGTTTTATTTTGAACAATTAGATACCTGAATAAAGTTTTCGTTAACTTTTTTTCATACATGAAGTTTGGTTTTAACATTTTTTGTACTTGAACAAAGTTTTTACGATCTTTTTTAATAGCTGATTGAACTTGATTCAAGTATGAAAAAAATCCATGAAAACTTTGTTTATGTGCCAAAATTGTCAAAACCAAACTTTAGGTTCGAAAAAAATTCATGCAAACTTTATTTATATACCAAATTGTTTAAAATAAAGCTTCAAGTACCTAATAAAACATTTTGTGAAAGTTTAGATACCATTTTTATTGTTAACCCTTAAATGTATTGCCCAAATACTTCTCACAAGTAAAGGTGGGTCATCATAAAATATTTTAACAAACTTATAATTTGATAATTATAACACTTTGTGAAAAAACCGTTTTGTTCATCTAGTATTTCTGGGAATGCTTCTAACTTTTCATTAGACAAGGTTCTGATAGAGCATCTGAAAAGCTCTAGGATATTCATTTCATTTTCTCTTTTTAAGTTCAATGTCTAGATTTTGCTTTAAGTTCTTAAATGCTTCACACTTAGTAAAATTCTTAGAAAAGTTTTATCATTTTTGTTATCATTAGAACTAATTAGAAGAATTTGAGATATTATATATAACAAATTATATTTTTTAAACAAATTATATATTTATGAGGTCAGAAGATTAAGCATTTAAAGATAATCTAATATGTAGTTTAAGTTTATTGAAGTTCAATCTAAGTTGACTCGGGATCAAACTTTGCAACCGATTGTCAAATTACCAATTTGTTTCACTTGACATGAAAGTAACTTAAATGGCATGGAAGCCGGTCTAGGCAACATCGAAAAACGTTCAATTGTAGTTTTCAATCTAAAAGTAATGGTAAATTAGTTCAGCTATTGAGAGTTATATTTCTTTTAGTTCGACCCTCTTTTCTCTTTTAAGTAAATTCTCATATGAGCAAAAATGGGATTTTCAACAATGCCTATCTTACTAATGGTATGTAAGTTTCCTCACAACTCATCAAATAAGTTCTTTTTATGATTCATTTTGTATGATCGAAAGATGGAAGTGACACGTTTTGGAAGGGATAACAATTGTGTTTTATAAGATAAGATAATAAATATCAACTTAACATCTCAAATTTTAAAGTTGAAATCATTAGCATTATAGAGGCTATAATCACGAGCGAATCCTACAATTTTGATCATATTAGTATTAAATTTGATTCCTTAGGTGCAGTTAAGCTTTTACATAATATTAATACCAGTTCTCTATGTCCTTCTAATATCTTATCCATATCTAGGGATAAGTTGACCATGCTTCAGGAGGTGAAGGTGGAGTTCTCTCCTCGGGAGGCTAATTTTGCAGCTGACAGTCTTGCCAAAGCCTCTCTCAACAACAATCCTCTGGAAGCCATGAACGACATTTTGAAGATCGTTGATAACTCATTTATTTTTACAAATGAAATGTACTCGGAATTGTACACCTCAATAGGCTATAGCCTTTGGGTGGGCTGTTGTGTTATTTTTCTTTGCTGTCGTTGTTCGTTGATAATTTTTTGGCTTTGAATGGAAGTTTCTTCTTTACGGGGGGAAAAAAAAAGTAATCTCAACTTTTGTACTACATAATATCATGGTGAAGTATAATTAATTATCCTGATTATGTATCAGACAATTTTGAATTGATCATGTAAATATTATTATATTTTTGGATTAATGAGTTGATATTAGAGGTATCCACTATACCAGCATGACCGTAATCCCAACAAAAGCACAAACTGAGGTTTGTTTCCAATAATTTGCTTTAGTTAATAACACAATTTAACTTCTCGAGCCTTTTAAAATAGTGTGGCTTGACACGCTAATTGAACCACTCCAAACCTGTCCTAATCACATTGCCAGCTAGAGATATATAGATAAAATAAAAAGGTCTAACTTTTGCTGAAGAGACCCCACATTTCGTTTTTACTTAATTTTAAATGAAATAAAATTATTTAAAAAAATAATTCTAACACATTAACCTTTTATATATAATCGTTTTTCGAATTGGTGAAATTAATGATGTACTTGGATTTGACTAAGAAGCAAAACTTCAATATAAATAAAAATAATAATGAAATAAAATAAATAAAAGAAGGCATAAAATGAATAAATAATTAAATATATAGAGGATACTAATGCATTTTAAATTATATTGTATCCAATTGTTTTGGAGTAGTTCAATTTAACCTTCCATACCAAATCTAAAGTGGCCCAGTTAGAAAGGGGTTGCAAAACTTACAAATTTTATTCATCATATTGAACTTGTTGGATGTGTGATCCGAATTCATGTAACCTACCAGCTTTGGATCCTAGGCTGCTAGCCTATCTATTGTACACTACGGGCCTTGAAGCCAGCTCTTAATTTTCTAAATCTGTGGATTGACAAGGCCGGCCTATATTGCCTACACCATCGACCATCAAGTCAAAGCCTCCAGCCTTGAGCCAGCATTGGATCTGATTCATTATTTTTACACAATTAGCATTTGAGCCGGCTTTTGCATACATACATGTGTGTGTGTGTGTGTGTGTTTATTTTTCTAAGGTTATATGATTTCAGATCAACCTGATCATTTGTATACACATCCTCTATGCTCCATTTTTCAACATTATCGAATTCCTCTCCTTTTTCTATGGTGTTTTCCATCAAGGGTTTCCCACGTAAATACTGTGTATTCTTTATTTTTCATTTTTGCCATTATTTGTCATATTCATTTATAACAATATAAGAGCAAAAGGTTTGGTTTTTTTTTTCTCTACAGTGGCAACCTTAAAATATGATATTCCATTGTTGGATCGCAACACAATATTTTCGCTATGCAGGTCAAGATGTGAGTGGTTCTTGCTTAGATGGATTTCAATGATGCATTATTAGTGTTTGATAAAATACCTTCATCATGATCACCAAAAGAAAAATAACGTAAGGATCGAAAAGCCATTTCTCAAATTCATCTTCATTTATCAAATAAGATATTGTAGGATGTGTTGAAGGAGAAGATAGCTGCTGGGTTATGGTTAAAGTTGGAGCAGCTGTTTATGACTAAAAGTTTGACAAGGAAATTACATTTGAATTAACGACTATATTCACATCGTTTGACTAAAGGTGGATCTCTAGAAGAACATTTAACTATCTTTAAAGAAATTGTTTCTGATTTAAAAACTTTGGATTCTGATTTGAAAACTTTGGAGGTTAAGTATGATAAAGAAGATTTAGATTTAATTTTATTGTGTTCTCTGTCTCCTTCTTATTCGACTTTTAGAGATACTATTTTGTATATTCATGATTCTCTTACTATGGATGAAGTTTATGAAGCTTTTGGTTCTTTTGAGAAAATGAAACATTTAATGATTGGATCTAAGCCTCAGACAGAAGGGCTTGTAACACGTGGTAAGAGTTAAGAATGCAATTCTGGCAGAAATTCAAGAGGAATATCAAAATTAGCAAATAAGGATACGATCTATAGGTATTGCAAGAAGAAATGACACATCAAATCTGAATATTATAAGTTGCACAACAAGAACAAGAGAGCTGTTGAAAATCAAAAAGGGAAACAACTAAAAAAATCAGGTGAAACTAATGTAGCTGAAGACCACAGTGGTGAAGAACTTCTTGTTGCTTCTAATGATAATCCTCAGACTAGTGAGAAGTAGATTCTTGAATCTGGTTGTACTTTTCATATATGTCCTAATCGATACTAGTTTTCAACATATGAAAAGGTATCTAAAAGTGTTGTCCTATTTGGTAATAATGCCTCTTACAAGATTGCAGGTATTGGTACCATCAAAATTAAAATGTTTGATAGTGTTATCAGGACTCTTGGTAAAGTAAGACATGTGCTTGACTTGAAAAGAAATTTGATTTCTTTGAGTACTCTTGATTATAAAAGGTACAAATATACTAGAGAAGGTGGAGTTTCGAAGATCAGTAAGGGATCTCTAATGAAGGGATAGAAAAGGAATGTTAACTTATATGTTTTGCAGGGTTCTATTATTGCAGGTGATGCAGCAATCACTTCTTCTCCTTTGTCAAAAGAAAATGCTACTAGACTTTAGCACATCCATCTAGGGTATATGAATGAAGCCGCTATGGATAAATTGAGTAAAAGATGACTTCTTGATCTGTAAGGTATCAACAAATTAAAATTTTGTGAACTTGGGTTTTTGGGAAGCAAAAAAGAGTTAGATTGACCAAAGGTACTCATAATACAAAGGGCATGCTTGATTACGTCCATTCTTATTTTTGGAGACCGTCTAGAGTACCTTTTGGTGGAGATGCTATCTACATGTCGACTATCATTGATGATTTCTCCAGAAGCATTTACGTATTTTTCTTGAAACTGAAGAGTGATGTTTTACCCAAATTTAAGGAGGGGAAGACGATGATTAAGAAACAGATAGAGGAACCGATAAAGCATCTTCGCACTGATAATGGTTTAAATTTCTGTTCTAATGATTTTAATATTATGTGCAAGTTAGAAGGAATTGTGAGGCATTTAACAGTTCATGGTATACCTCAACAAAACGGAGTAGAAAAATGGATGAATAGAACTATTGTGGAGAAAGTCATATGTATGATTTCTAATGCTTAGTTACTTAAGTCATTTTAGGCTAAAGCAACTTCTACAGCGTGTGTTTTTATTAATAAGTTTCCATCAACTTCTATTGAGAAGAAGACTCCATAAGTAGGGGTAAGCAAAAAAACCGAATGTTTAGGATAACCCAGCCTAAACTAGAAAACCAATCCTAAAAAAATGTTAATCGATACATCGGTTTAGATTTAGGAGTTTTTTTTTTTTTTTTTCATTTATTGGATTGGAGTTTTTAATTTTTTTCAGTTTTTGGTTTTTGTTTCGGTTTATAGAATGAGAAATCGATGGTTTCACTTAACCATCCATATTTATATATATAATTTATAATATACTTACATAATTATTTTGTTAAAAATATCAATAGTCAGATATTGAACGTTTCAAACCCTAACGACCTAAACTTTGAAGGTTTCAATTCATAATCTATCTAAACTTAATTGTTCTGATTGTGTGTATACTTGATGGGTATCATGGTGCTTAGCGTTGCGAAATAAATGTGGATGATTATTTTGATGGCACCGATATATGTTGATAATTCTTTCACTTGTCTTACATTCTTAATTTACAGTTGAAAATGCCCTAATTTTTTTATGGACATATTAAAAAATATGGTTAACTGCATATTTTGCATAACCATTATGTTAAATGGTTAAAAACTAAAAGCCGAAAAAATTAATAAAAAAATGATTTACCGTTAAGGCGGTTAACTATTTATAATGGATCAGTTTAGGATCAAGATATTAAAAAATCGATCATTATAGTTAGGTTTAAATAATTGAGCCATGGACTGGTTAACCAAACTATGAACACCCCTATCTATAAGAGGTATAGTTTGATACTCCTGCTAATTATTTTGAATTGAAGATTTTTGGATGTCCTATATATACTCATGTAGATAATGGGAAACTTGAGCCTAAATCTCTGAAATTGGTTTTAAGCCTGGTGTCAAAGGATGTGAGTTGTGGTGCCCTGAATTGAAGAAAGTCGTTATCAGTAGGGATGTCATTTTTTATGAAATAGCTATGTTACATGACTTGTATTCTATCACTTCATCTGATAAAGCATGCAAGTGGAGTTTAAGATTGATTTAGATTCTACACCAAAGCCTACTTCTCTGCTTATTTCTACATCACCACAGCCATAGTATTCTATTACTAAAGATAGACCTAGGAGAGAAGTTAGGTCTCCTCAGAGGTATGCAAAGGTAGATTTTGTTGCTTATGCTTTGAATGTTGCAAAAGACATTGATTCTAATATGGAGCCATTTACTTACTCAGAGGCTGTTAATTGTGATGATTCTTGTAAGTGGATGATTGCTATGCAGGAGAAGATTGAATCCCCTCATAAGAATGGCACATAGGATTTAGTGAAGCTTCCTAAAGGGAAGAAGATTGTTCGGTGTAAATGGTTATTTAAGAAGAAAGAAGGAACATCAGAAGTTGAAGAACCCACATACAAAGCAAGACTTATTACAAAAGGCTATAGTTATGTTCCAAGTATTGATTTTACTATGTGTTTTCTCTTGTTGTAAAACAAAACTTGATTTGAGCTTTCCTTGGTATAGTAGCTATGCAAGATCTTGAGCTTGAACAGTTAGATGTGAAGACAACTTTCTTACATGAAGAGTTTGAAGAAGATATCTACATGCAACAACTAAAGTGCTTTATGGTCTTAGGAAAGGAGGACCATGTTTGCATGTTAAAGAAGTCGCTTTATAGCTTGAAGCAGTCACTCAGACAATGGTACAAGCTGCGTCTACTTCAAGAAAAGTAATGATGGATCATTTCTATATTTACTCTTGTATGTTGATGACTTGTTGATAGCATCCAAGGATAGAGAAGAGATTGAAAAGGTTAAATTTAGTTCAGTAAAGAGTTTAAGATGAAAGACTTGAGAGTAGCAAAGAAGATACTTGGAATGGAAATTTTAACAGATAGAAAAGCAAGTACATTGCATCTTAATCAGAAGGTGTACCTTGAGAAAATTCTTTGCAAGTTTAATATGAAGAATGCTAAGCTTGTCAGTACACCTTTAACAGCTTATTTGAGACTTGCATCTGCTTTATATCCATAATCAAATGATGAAATTGACTATATGTCAAGAGTTCCATATTCTAGTGCTATAGGATCTCTTATGTATACTATAGTTTGTATACGTCCATATTTGTCATATGTTGTGAGTGTTGTCAGTAGATATATGGAAAATCCTGGAAAGGAACACTGAAAAGCTGTTCAATGGATTTTTAGATACTTAAGAGGTACAACTAATGTTTGTCTATGATTTGGTATAACTAGAAATGGAATTATTGGGTTTGTTGATTATGATTTTGCTGGAGATTTGGATAAAAGAATATCTCTTATAGGGTATATATTTACTCTTAGTGGGTGTGTTATCAGTTGAAAAGCCACTTTACAAGCTACAATTGCTCTATCCACTACTAAAGCTTAATATATGGCTATCACAAAAGCTTTTAAAAAAAAAAAAACTATTTGGTTGCCGGGATTATTTGGTGAACCAATGGTGACTTGAAGACTGCTATAGTCTATTGTGATTGTCAAAGTGCAATCTATCTCACTAAGGATCAAATGTTTCATAAGAGGAAAAATAGATTGATCTCAGGTATCACTTTGTTCGTGATATTGTTGCTTCTGGTGATATTACTATGAGCAAAGTTAGTACCGAAGATAATCCTGCTGGTATGATGACTAAGACACTTCCTATAGCCAAGTTTGAGCACTGTCTAGACTTGGTTAATTTTTGTTGCTGATTTTCCCCTTTAAGGGTTTGTGGAAGAGGAGGAGAATGTTTTGTTTTTTGTGTTAAAGATTGGAGTCTTGTGTATTTTTGCTCCTAAATTCATGTGAAGGTGGAGATTATTGGATGTGTCACCCAAATCCATGTAAGCTGCCAACTTTGGATCCTAAGTCACCAATCTTTCTATTGTACATTGTTGGCCTTAAAGACAACTCTTAATTTTCCCAATCTATGGATTGGCAAGGCCGGCCCAAAGCCACTGACCTATTTTCCTATGGCGCCTGCCACAAATCAAAGTCGTTGGCCTTGAGCTAGGTTGCATCTCATTCGTTATTTTTACATAGCCTACTTATGTATACATATATATATATGTGTGTGTGTGTGTGTGTGTGTGTGTGTGTGTGTGTGTGTGTTGTTTTTCTAAGGTTATGTGATTTCAGATCAACTTGATCATTTGTATACACATCTTCTGTACTTCGTTCTTTAACATTAGTGAATTCCTCTCTTGTAATCGTGGTTTTTTTCCATCAAGAGTTTCCACGTAAATCTTATGTGTGCTTTATTTTTTATTTTTTCCATTGTTTGTCATATCTTTTTATAACAGAACTAATAGGTTCAAAGACAATTGTAATGAAAAATAAAACCACGTTAATTAAAATTAATTTAATTCGACTTTATCGAAATCACGATTAATTCTCATGCTCCATAAAAAAAAAAAAAAATTATAAGCCTAAATGAGATCTTTGTTGGTTGCTTGTGTGTGTATATGTTTATTTTAGAATTCTACACAAATTCCTTTTGTAGGTGAACTAATATAAACAAACAAGCTAGCACCAACTGTTAAGTAGGTAAAATATATTAGGGTTTTGATTATAAGAAGAGCCAGCGAACCAACTAAACCCTAGACTTTTAAACTTTGAACATTCTATAAAGGTCCTATGAAATCACCTCAACACTATGAAGCTAGTGCCTATGATATAATGCTCCAATTTTAATTATCGGCTCTAATGGGAATTTTCTATGAATTCTACGGCATGTACTAGCTCCACCAACTATTAAGTCGCTTCCAATGGTGAGATTAATTCTTATTTATTCATCAATTCAAAAAAAAATTATACAAATATAATTTAAACAAAATTAATTAAGTAATTACCATCATTGTATCGCATGTCGAAAATGCAACATTATATATATGTATATATATATATTTTTTTTTTTTGGTATTGCATGTTACACAAGCAATACACACTTGTATCACTTATGCAACATGTGATACTATTGCCTGTGCATGATGTAATACATAATTTGATTAAATTGATGTATCGCATCTTAGATATACAATACACATGTAAAATTGTGTATCTTATATCTAAGATACGATATAGTAATAATATTTAGGTAATTATTTTTATCTAAATTGTATTTGTATACTTTCTTCTTTTTCATGGATGGTAGACATGTGTTTCCTTCTCCGTGTTTTTATAATTACTAGCCCATTGGTAACTTTGGAGCAAACATGCAGATTGTCTTAAAATTAGCAGCTGAAGCAACCATTTGAAGCATTAAATGAAGAGGAAAGGATGTTATAATGGAAGAAAGTACAAGGGCATTATAAATATCATACAAAGGGAATTTTAGAATATTGGTTAGAGTTATTAATTACAAGATCTATACATCCATATCATCAACTTGTTCATCAATTTCCTATTATTGTGATCACGATTTGCTTAAAAATGCAACTCTAAGCATAGTGCAAGTGAGACTTAGTTGCTTACCTTTGTGAGAGCAGTGCACTTGAGTGATATTATATAATAAACTTTTTTAGAATATTGAGCCATTATTTGCATGATAATAAATGTGTGCGTGAAGTCCTGGTTGGAAGAGACTGGAATTGGTAAAGAATAAAGGTGGTTCAAACTCCACACCCATAAGAAACCTTCAAAACTTGCCTTTTATTTTGGCCGACGAAGTCTGCTTAATTTTATTTATTTGCTAAATTAAGATCATTAGTTAGTCGGTGTTAAAAAGTAAAAGTAAAAATAAAAAAAGATAGTATTTATTACGTAACTAATTTATTATTTAGTTCAATAATAAGCTAAACTCAAATAGTTATAAAAATATTTGTTTTAGTAAAGTTTTCTCATTTGATGTACTTACCTCATAATATGGAACAAATTTATCTGTATATGGATGCCAAATGAATCAAATAGGTCGTTAAAGCCCAAATAGATATTTTTAAAGAAATAAAATTTGTATACCACTGTGTCATTCATGCTCATAACTTGAAGTCTATGGACATCAATGACCAACAACTTTAAAAGTAGATATCTTTAAAGAAGCAGTAAGTTTAGCTCTAATATGGAAAGAAGGATGAGTTAGCAAAATTTCTGTACTATGACGGATTGTCTACTCCTCTATAGAGCTTTACATAGCTCATAAGATTTTTCAAGGTGTTTGTTATGACGTTGCTTATATTAGTAGAAATGCTGATATTGGGTCTATTTGGATTGCATAATTTTTATCTGTATCATATTTGTATTAAATTTACAACTGTAATTAATTTATATCATATTTGTATCGTATTTATATCATATCTATTAGGTCTATTTATGAGTACAATTATCAATTTTTCATCGGTATATATTTCTTGATAAATATATGTTTAAAAATGATAAAAGTATGATGTTAAAATGACCGGAATATGATAAAGCAAACAAACCATATAGTATGGCAAATTGGGTCGCTTTAAATATAAGGAAGAGAATGTGTTCGCATGATTTGTGGTTGAATCATATTGTTGATGTATACACGTGATTACAAAGGCCTTAATTCTCATTCTTATTTGGATTTAACTCTTTGAACTTATGTGATTGAGCATAGAGAGTTATGTCCATTTATACTTTAGAATGATCATGAGAGAATTGATATAATATGCTTAGAGTAGGGCCATTGGAATTAGTCTACCTAATTCCAACATTTCACAAATTGGCTCATACACACTACAGATAAAAGCCTTAATGGGCCTGGATCTATAAGGAAGCCCACTTGTATATCCATGATAAAAGAGACTCATCTTGGCCATTAGTCATTGGTCTCATCTAAAGGACAATATTGACAATTAGATTCCCTATAAATACTACTAATCCCCATCTCATTTTGGAGAGAAAAATTTAGGATAAACACTATCGTGCTACCGGATTTTTATCCTAGTAAATCAATCACTTGTCTTAATCAAGAATGGGCATTGATTTAATATATTTAGTGAGGTTGATGCTTTTTAACTCCCTCGCATGTCACACATATATTAGAGCCTATTGAAATTGTTCACTCCTCCTTCGTACACACTTTTCTCTTGTTACCCTCATACACATGATTTTTCTAGACCACATATAATGCGATAGTCACAAGGCACACATGTAATCATCGTAACCGAATCCCTTTTCACACACCTATCATATTGTTAAAAAAGCTATTTTGATTAGAGATAAACAGTTACATGGCTGGACCATCTTGTAATCATCTTGATGCTGGTTAATTTTTTATAAAGTTCAAGTTGTTAAGTGGAAAAAGCAACAAATAAAGACATAAATTCTAGATGTTCATATATGATTTGAAGAGGGGAAATGTTATTATTATAGTAAAGGAAAAAAAATAAACACATAATGGATGATGCTATCACTTGAGATTTTATGCAAGGAAGTGATGATTTAAAGCAAATGCTAACCGAGTTTATTCATATAGTAATTTTTTGTATTTTCATAGATAAAAGTAGGTTCGGTGCATCGTCGTGCCTATGCTCGATGGGTCAACCACGAAAATATCTTGCGTACTCATGGGTTTTTTCTTTTTCCCGTATTAGAACAAAAAAATGTGTCAACTTCGTCTTTCCAGTCCGCTTGTCCACATGTTTTTTCTTTCACGTGCGATCGGCATGCATTCCCTGTGTCGCTTACCTCGTGTGCGTGCTGCTTGTTGGCCTTTAAATGATTCCAAGAGTTCCAAACGAGCCTAATCAAGCCAAGCTTTTTAAAGCTCAAGCTTGATTCGTTTTAAAATTATTGAGCTCGAGTTTGTGCCGAGTTTTTTGTTGAGATTAAAATCTAAGCTCGGTCTTTATTTTGAGTTCGAGCTCACCTCATTTACAAATCAAGCTCGAGCCAAAAGCTTTTATCATGCTTGAAATTAAAGCTTGAACTCAATTCATTTAAATAGCATATTTTTCATTTTTTTTAAACCTAAAAATAATATAAAAAAATTTACTAAATAGATATACATGTATAAAAAGTAAAAACTAGTTCTGTTTTTAAATTATATACCAATATATCATAAATATAAAACTTATAAATTTGTTGATGATCTTTTTAACAAGCCTACTCACAAGTCTATCCGCAAGCCCATAATGAGTCTGTACACAAGCCGACTCGCAAGTCTAAATCGAAGCTCGAGTTCAACTTGTTTAGATAAACAAGATTTATCTTAGAATTGAGCTCCGTTCGTTCACTAAACGACCTCAAGCTGAGTCGAAACTAAAATGAACCGAGTTTAAATAGCTCAGCTTGTTTACAGTCCTAAATTAACTCTATTGCCATAATTATATTAGCTTTAAAATTCAAGTGATAAAACTTGATTTCCGGTTCATCAAATCAGAATAATAACCAATAATAAAAGCTAATATTTTAAGAGAGTGAGAAGGAAACTTCAGAGTTGAAAGTTTGAAAACTCCTCTAAGGACTGGTTTTTCCAAGAAGACAAACCAAAAATATAATAAAGATAATGGTCACTAGTATTTTCATATGTTTCCTAGTGAAAAATCTGCCCTCACAGTCAACTAAGGCTGGCTGGCCCATGGGTGGTTGACTTGTCCTAACTCCTAACTTGTAGTGATAGTTGACCGGGCCTGGTTATGTTAGCTAGCCCTAATGACAATCAACCAACTAAACCTCAGCTCAAGTTGACTCATTTTCTTTGTGTTTTTCTTGTAGGTCTCTTAATTTAGGTGCTTGGGATGTAGATCATTTAAGCCTGACTGCACTTAGTAGAACTTGTTATATTATCATCTTTACATTTTGGTATAAATACTAACTCACAAATAATGACCCAAAAAAAGAAAAGTACTAATTCATAATCATTAGAAAAGGAAAATTTTTGTATCTATCAATATTAATTCCTTTAACTATTTGTAGCACGTGTTTGCTTACTAAAGTTGAAGTTGTATTCTAGTCATAAAGTTACGTTAAAGTTTAGCCCATTTTCTATTTTACTCTTTTGTTATTTAGTTCATTTTAGGCCATCTCACTAAGAAATTTGAATAGCAAAACTAGGAGTGGGCAAAAAAGTTAATAAAACCAAAAAACAAATCCAAAAAATATGGTTAACTAGTCCATCGGTTTTGGTTTAGGATCATAGTTTTTATTTTTTTTTTTCGGTTTTGGTTTCTATTTGTGTTAAGAAAAATCACCTGATAACCCAGAAGCAATCACAATGATTTTTCTTCTTACTTGTAGCGATCGCAATAAAATAAACAAAAAACAGAATAAAAACAAAAAGCACTGGGATTTATGTGGAAAATCCCACTTTGGGGAAAAACCATGGAATCACAACATAAATGATCTCCCACTATCAACAATAATGGGATACACAAGTTTCTTCACTAGATAACACTAGTGGATCACATGGATCTTCACCTCAGACAATGGATTTCAACAACAATAGGCCTTTCTCTCTAGACTCTCTCTCTCTAGGATTTAAGATAGCCTCTCATAAACCATAAGACAAGATAAGAAGAATTTATACCAAAGGAAAAATGGAAAACATGTTGCAACATAGGCTGGCACGTTTAAAATTAAAGCTAGCAGCGTTTGGGCAGTGCTAGAACACCATTACATGTACGTCGGTTCGTATGCTAGTAGCATACCCATCTACACCGGTAACTTTGATACCGGCCTTGACTAATGCGTGCTCTCGGAAAAAATTATCCAAATCCAACGCTAGTAATGGTTATATGTAGGTTGGCGGCCTTTGTTCTCCTATAGCCAGAATACAACAATTTCATCTCCTTTGTTTGCACAAATCTCCTTAATTTCCAAATCCTCTTCCAAGTATATGCAATATACTTAGGATATCCTTAATTATAGACCCATATGAGTTAGATCTATAACCCAACAAACTGTCCCTCCAACTCATATGGGGGGTTCCATAATGCCTGCTCTCTGTCTGCAACTAACCAGTTTATCTGTGGGTAGAGCTTTAATCATCATATCTAAAGCATTGTCATCAATATGGATCTTCTCGAACTTCAAAAGCTTTGATTCCAATACATATCGAATCCAATGAAATTGACATCAATGTGTTTGGATCTAGAATGGAATGTTAGATTGTTACTGAGATGTATAGCACTCAGACTATTACAAAAGATCTTCAATTCTTCTTGCTGTTGACCCAGTTCCTCTAAAAATTTCTTCATCCACAAGACCTCCTTACAAGCTTCAGTGATAGCTATATATTTTGCTTCATTAGTGGATAATGCAACACTCTTTTGCAACTTTGATTGCTAAGACACTACTCCCCCTGCATAAGTAATCAAATAACCTGAAGTAGACTTCCTAGAATCTAGATCTTCAGCCATATCAACATCTAAAAACCCTTCCAATACGAGCTTACTACCACCAAACTGTAGACTTAACTTACAAGTGCCCTTAAGATACCTGAGAAGCCATTTAACAGCGGTCTAATACACTTTACTTGAATTTGAGAGATAGCGGCTAACCACACCAACAGCATGAGCAATATCTGGTCAAGTGCACACCATAGCATACATTAGACTACCAACAGTTGAAGCATGTAGAATTTTCTTCATGTCTTCTTTGTCTTCCTCACTTTTAGGACATTGTTGAGAACTAAGTTTGAAGTGACCAACAAGTGGAGAACAAACAAGTTTCTCATTACTCATGTTGCATCTCTCCAATACCTTTTCTAGGTATCACTCCGATGATAATCATAATTTCTAGCTCTTCCTCTCACGTATTATTCTCATACCAAGAATTTGGTGTGTGGGTCCTAATTCATGGCAAAAGACTTATTCAATGCAGTCTTCATATTTGAATCTGCTTAGCATCATGGCCAATAATCAACATATCATCTATATATAGTAGGAGTATAAGAAACTCACCACTGGCAAACTTCTTAATGAAAACACAATGATCTGATGCAATCCTGATATATCCCTAATCAATCCTGAAGGAGTCAAACTTCTTATACTACTACCTTGGAACCTATTTCAAGCCATATAAGCTCTTCTTCAATTTGTAAATAAGGTGCTCCTTCCCCTTAACCTTAAACCCCTTTGGTTGCTCCATGTATATTTCTTCCTCCAAGTCACCATGAAAGAATGTTGTCTTCACATCTATCTACTCAATCTCCATGTTCAAACTAGCTGCTATACTCAATACAACCCGAATGGAACACATCTTCACCATTGGTGAGAAAATCTCATCAAGGTCAATGCCTTTCTTCTGACTGAACCCCTTCATAACCAATCTTGTCTTGTACCTTGGTTGTGAGCTATTTTCATCAGTCTTCACTCTGTATACCCATTTTTTCTTCAATGGTCTCTTGCCCTTTAACAGTTCCATCAGATTATAAGTCTTATTCTTATGCAAAGATTTCATCTCTTCTTGCATGTTTTTAACCCATTCCTTTTTTTGCTCATGTACCAATGCCTCTTGATAACATTCAAGCTCTCCCTCATCTATCAGCATGACATACTCATTTGGATTGTATCTCACTGATGATCTTTGCTCACTTAAAGATCTTCTCAACTCAATCTATTGATGAAACTCTTGGGGCTCTACAACTGTGTCTTCTACATGTCCGTCATCATTAGAATCTTCAAGTGAAGGCACTAGATCTAGATTTGTAGGGATCTCGCCTAAGGATTTTGACTTCTATGGCTTCTCAATATCTTTAATTGTTTGGTCTTCAAGAAAGACCACATCGCTGCTTCTAACAATCTTCTACTCAACTGGATCCCACAATCTATATCTATACTCATCATGTGCATAACCCAAAAAAATGCATTGCTTTGAATTTACATCAAGCTTCGCTTTTTCGTCCTTGGAAATATGTACAAATGCCCTATAACCAAACACACATAAGTGATCATAAGAAATTTTTTACCTGTCCAAAATCTTTTTAGGAAATTTCCATCTAGAGCATAAGAGGGAGATAAATTTATTAGATCAATAGCTGTTCTCATTGCTTCACCCCAAAATGATTTAGGTAGCTTGGCATGTGATAACATACACGTTACTCTTTTTGTGATAATGCGATTCATCATCTGTACTATGTCGTTCTACTATAGGGTCTTTAGAACTGTCTTTTTAAGTTTAATCCTATAATCTCTACAATACTCTTCAAATGTCCTCTATATTCACCAACATTGTCTGCTCTGACAGATATCAATTTTTTTCCTGTTTCTCTTTCTACTCTAGTATGGAATTACTTAAACACATCCAGCACTTGATCTTTGGACTTCAAAGCAAAGGTCCACAACTTCCTAGAGTGATCATCAATGAATATAACAAAATAAAGAGCACCACCTACTATCCTGTCTTTCATATAACACATCTGTGTGAAGTAAATTCATTATTTGAGATTTCCTAGTAGGTAGATTTCTTGAAAAGCAACCCTATATTGTTTACCAGCAAGACAATTAGTGCAACTTTTCAAGAGAGTACCTTTCACATCATGTAAAAGTTGTTTCTTGACAAGCATTTGGAGCCTTTTCTCACTCATGTGACTAAGTTGCTTATGCCATAACTCTATAAAAGTATCATTAGTCAAATCTACACCTCTTTTACTTAGATTTGCTGACATTAAGTAAAATGTATTAATTTTCTTCCCTTTTGGCACAATGAGAGAACTGTTAGTGAGCTTCCATCTACCTTCACCAAAGTGACTATGATAGCCTTCATCATCAAATTTTCCTGTAGATATAAAGTTCAGGCATATATCCAGAACATATTTCGCATCTCTAAGAATAAGCCTACAACCAGTGTTAGTCTCTAAAATAACATTTCCAATGCCCATGAATTTAGATGTTTTACTGTTTCCCATCCTAACATTGCCATAATCACCACCAATATAGGATGAGAAAATTCAACATGTGCTGTCACATGAAGGAGGCATCAGAATCTACAATCTATTCATAATCATGACTAGCAAGACTAACACAGTCCTCATCCTAAATAACTACAATTTCACCGCCTACTGCTGCAGTAGTTGTGTCTTCATCTTTTCTTCACTTTTGCCTTTACCCTACTCTCTTTGCTATAGTCTACATTCTCTCTTAAAATGACCTGGCTTGTCACAATAAAGGCATTTGACATTTTTCCTTCCTCTTGATTTGGATCTTCCCCTAGATTTATCAAATCTATTGGATTTATCATTTGACCTTATGATCCTACTTCTATCATGCCTCTCTTGCTTGTCAACAACAAGTGCCCGAGTCTCAAAACTCGTACCAAGATCTTTCCTTCTGGCTTCTTCATTCATCAGGCTGTCTTTCATCATTGCAATAGTGAGCTTTCCATCCGGAGCTAAATTACTAACAAACACCATAAGTGTCTCCCAGCTTTTAGGCAATGAATTCAATAACAAAAGTACCTTAATCTCATCATCAAGCACAAGCTTCATAGAAGTTAATTGATTCATAAGCTCTTCGAAATCATTCAAGTGCTCAGTCATATTGGATCCATCTTTATATTTCAAATTCACCACTCTCCTAATCAAAGAGGTTTTATTCAAGGCAATCTGCCTCTCTCATACATGGACTCTAATTTCCTCCATAGAAGATCAGCTCTGGTTTCTTGAGCAACATGATGATATATGCTTTGATCAATCCATTGTCAAATATATTCTACGGTCTTTCTATGCATGACGCCCAATCTACATCGGATTCATCTAGTAGCTTTGCAGTATCATCACCCAAAGGCAAATACAAATCTTTACAATACAGTAGATCTTCCATCATAGACTTCCAAATAGAGTAACTTGACAAATTTAATTTAATCATCATACCTGATGATTCAGCTATGTCTGCAATTCAAGAACAAAACCTAATTTCTTTTTCAACCAGTGCACCGATACCACTTTGCTAGGAAAAATCCCCTCATAACCTGGAAGCAATCACAACGTGTTTTCCCTTTGTCCTTCGGTATAAATTCTTGTTATCTTGTCTTAGGGTTTATGAGAGGCTATCCTAAATTCGAAAGAAAGTCTGAGAGAGAGAGACCTATTATTGTTGAAATCCACTATTTGTGGTGAAGATCCATGTGATCCACTAGTATTATCTAATGAAAAACTTATGCGGCGATCCTATGGTTTTTTCTCAAATTGGGGTATTCCACGTAAATCCTGATGTTTGTAGTTTTTATTCTATTTTTGCTTATTTTGTTGTGATCGCTACAGGCAAGAGGAAAAATTACTGTGATTGCTTCCAGGTTATTGGGGGATTTTTCCTGACAGTTTGTAATAATGAGAATCCAACGATTAATGATTAACTACTAGGAAATCAATGATTCGAACTTCTATGTTTTAATTATTTTGTTATTGTTGTGTTGTAATTTAAAAAAAAAAGGAGAATACTATAAAATTTTAATTTGTATAATGTTGTATTAGAGCTATATTTCTAATTTGTTATTGGTTTTATAGTTATTTAACTTGTATTTTTTTTCAATAGTTATTTAACTTGTTAAATTGTAATTTTTTAATGTAATTATGATATTTAACTTGTTAGTTTGCAATTTTTTTATGTAATTATAAAACAATATGGTTTAACTTTTTATGGACAAACTCAAAATATGGTTAATCATAATTTTTTATTTACCATTATATTAAATGGTTAAAAACTAAAAACTAAAAATATTAACCCAAAAAATAGTTAACTATTAAGATAGTTAACCATTAATAATGAACTAGCTTAGACTTAAGATTTAAAAAAACCCAATTATTTTAATTCTGCTCAAAAAATGGAATATTGGACAGATTAACCAAACCACGTCCATCCATAAGCAAAACCGCATTAAGGGACTTCTGGCGATGCATTGCTTTATAAGCGATAGGAAGAGTAATGATTGGAGTATAATTATAATAAAGAGGACTTACTTTTCCTTTCAAGTATAATGGAGAACGAATGTTAAAATAGAAGGTATACAGAGTAAATATACGTGTGTGTACATATGTTTACCTATAAATATGAGTAGAGGATATACTTTTGAGAAAGTTAGCAAAATTATTATAGGGTTAATTAACAATATACTTGAGATGCACCATTATTGAAAATTAAATTTTATCTTTAATCTTGCACCACTTTAAAATGTCCATCCTTTATTTACATTTGGAAACAATAGTTAGGTCATGACCCTAATAGTTATTAATAGTCCATTGTGGATTTGAGGAGTTACGAGGCATGAATTTATCACATGCTATGATATTGATCTTACGTTAAACTATGATTACACAACCATGTTCCTCAGCAGGACAATAGGAGGAAGACATGAAGTTAGTTTATGAATACATCCTTGGTGTGTTTTTTTAATTTTATGGATACATCCTCTTGATTCTTACGGACAAAACACATCTATACACATTGATATTTAGTTTAGCCTCTCATAGCTACAAGAAATTAATCTCTTCCAGGAGATCTAGGATCGTGATGGTTATTTGCTCCTGTTCCAGGATAGTCATTGCTTTCAAGATCCATCCTTCCCTCCATAAGAATGCCTTCTCTGCTATATCTTGCATTCAGAGTTTCCTTGAAGAATTAAAAAAAAGTATTTGTTTCAATTACTACATAATTAGGGTTAATTTCGCAAATAGTACATGAACTTTAGCAAAATATACAATTAGGTATCTAAATTTCAAAATTAATTAATTTAGTATTTGAAAAAACTTTTCGTACATGCCAATAATACATCCTTCAAATTAGCTGACACAATCATACTTCATAATATTTTTAGCTAATGCGATAGAAATACTATTGATATACATAAAAAGTTATTTTAGGTAATATATTGATTGACTTAAAAATTCATATACTAAATTGATCAACTTCATAATTTAGATTAATTACATTTTTACCAAAATTCAAGTAGTATTCACCATATTTACCCATAATTAATCAACACATTCTAAATGATATATGCATATGACCAGCAAAAAACTGCATGAATGGGGTCTGGGCGAGAAAGCTCACATGAAAAGGGCGAAAACTCTAGGTAAGCAAATAGAATTGCGTATTAAATCTAATAATCAATGCATTAGACTCAAGAAAGATATTTCCTCATTTTTTGGTGGCTATGAAAATCTAATAGCTGATAGGGGAAAATTATAATCTAGAGGATCGAAAAGACCTGATAAATATGTATGCTTGATGTTAAAAGTCAAGTGAACAGGCTTTTTGCATTATTTCAAATTTCAAGAACTAAAAGTGAACGGAGAAAAGGTTAGTATAAGTATAACATTATATATAGATGAGAATAATTCCAACTGTTATGAAATATTTCATTGTAAGCAAGGGAATGACAAAGAGGAAAAAAAATACAACATAATATATATATATATATATATATAATATATAACAACCTTACTATATACGTTTGGAAAAAAGACATTGATATAAATGCAAAATCTATTTGCAAAAAAGATTGATAAGTATCATTATTATTTCGATGAATGGTAGTGATGATAGGTAGTTTTAAAAATAAAATAAAAAATAATTAAAAAACCTACTTAATTATGTAAATTTTACCAGTACTTATATGTTATCAATCTATCCATATCGTCCGAGCCTTTTCTATTTGAGAGCTCTAATTTTTACATTAAAACCCCCAAAATCAGTTCTGATGTGCAATTGGCAACCAGCAGAAAGGGAGCTATCCACCCAAAATGTTGAGATTTGGATCCTTTCCATTTTTTTTCTCTCTCAATTTTCCTCAATTTGCAAATCAACGTTCACATTACCTAATTTCTTGAAATAATTTACGGTATCATTAAGACATTATCTTCTTCATTTAATTTCAATTATTAATTATAAATGGTAGCATTTTAATGGCATGTAGAATGCTATTTAATTAAAATGGAAAAGAAAATATAAGGATGATATTTATATAGGAAATTGTTGAAGTGAAAAATAATATATAGAAAATGATGGAATAAGATGGAATGTATTTGGAAATGGAGAATTATTTATTTATTTTTCAGTTTTTTTATTTGTTTACAAATGAGTAAAGAACACTTATTTATAGGCTTTGTCCTCATCAATATAAGGTGGAGGTCACTAACGGTTATAGCATATTGTCTAGAAGTGAGTAAGTATATGGGAAGTAAGATATGAAACCTTACCCATGCCCAATACTAAGGTATAAAGTACTAAATTTTGTATTTAAAACCTACCTTGTAGTAATTTATATGCACCCTATACCTTGAATCATATAAAACCTATAAAGTATCTCGTGGATTCTATAAATTATTCATGGAACCTGTAAATTTTTTTTCCTTCTTAATTATTAAATTTATAATTATATAAACAGTTTCATGTCATATATTAAACTACCTTATTTACATATATTAATAATAAATAACATATGCAAAGAAATTTATATAGCAATTTCTTAATACCACATGCAATATTCAAAATTTGTTTATATGTGAAAGTTAAAACCTGTAACAAACGCATGCAAAACTCATTTATATGATATTAAATGAAATTATAAAACCTGTAGGCTATTCCAAAAAAAAAAAAAAACTTTAGATTTAATTCTATGTTTATTAGCCTCAAAATAAATACCACTTCTATATAACTTATAAGTACAAGCACATGCAACAAAAATTCTTCCAAAATAAATATAATGAATTCTTCCAATATAATATAGCACAGATTCTTCTAATATAATTTTTTTTAGAAAGTATTTTGTAAACAATAATCTTGAACAAAAGCAATTACAAAATAAAAAATAAAGTATTGTTGTTTATTTCTTGTTTATTTAAATTAATTTTAATACAATATACCCTCTATATATTATAATACAAGTTTTAATATAAATTTAGAGTATGATGACCACACACGCATACCTACCATATACAAACAAATTATGGAAAATATATACTCATATTCCACTATATAACCCTCAATATGGATCCAAACTTTATCTAGTTAAGCAGAGTACAAGTAAGCACCCTAAACGGTGGGTTTACCTACTTGATCCTAGCTAATTGATCTTCCATTTAAGGAGATTGACATCGATTTCCTTATTCATTGTAGCTTAATACTATCTTGCTATGAATTTATGAAATTGCAGCTACTATATATGGCTATAAGAAGCTTTGTCCTTTTAGGTGGTAAATTTGGACATAACTTTTCTTCTTCTAATGAAGTCAATGTTATAGCTGCACTACAAGTCCTCTGTTTTAGTCATTTGATTATGGAGAAGATTCTATTATTTTCACCATTGTACTCTACTTCTCCACTTTCTCTTCATCCCAATTCTTTGTAGCACTTTCATCAAACGCAACATCCTTACTAATAACAAGTTTCATAATCTTAAGATTATAGATTCTATAGCCCTTAGATTGAGTATAGCCAATAAAGATACCTACCTTTCGAGCTTGTATCCCATCATTGCTAAAATGTGAACGTGGCAAATATTTCCTAATGCATGAAGATATTGTACAAGTGGCTTACATCCATCCTAAGCCTCAATAGGTCTATTATCTTGCACTACTTTAATTAAACATATATTAAGTAGATAGACTATTGTGTACACGACTTCAGCCCATAATAACTTTGGCATCTTCTTTTCTTCTAATATCAATATGGTCATTTTTAAAACTATGCGATTCTTTTCTTTTTGATACAATGTTTTACTCCAATTCATATCCAATTGTAAGCTAATGTTTGATTCCTTCATCCTTACAAAAATTGTTGAAATCCTTTGATATATAATTGGTTTGATATTATATTTACTCAATTTTTCAACAAATCTTTTTAATTTCTTGAAATCTCAACTACTTTAAATCTTTCACACATAAAATAAACTCGTGGCACCTTATCATAATCATTAATAAAGGGGGTGAAGTGCTTAAAGTTTCATGGTGTTCCCATAGGTCCACACACATTTATGTATGAGCTCCAATGGTGCTTTAGCTTTCCATTCTTGTCTAGAACGAAATGATTTCCATTGTTGTTTTCAAAGCATAAGACTTTCACAGACATCTATGAATTATTATATGATTGGTAGATGATACATTTCTTTACTAAAATTCATATAAAAACCGACATTTCATTAAGTGTTAATGTATAATTTGTTGAAAAAATTATGACATACCTATTTTATAGTTTAACTGCATGAAATTTGAGAAAACGGATCAAAAAATGGAGTTTTGCATGATAAATTCATCCTTTCACAAGCTATTGGTATAATCTCTTGTAGATATGTGTAGATATGTGCTCCAAGTATTTATAATTTTATTCACTAAATTTGTTTGTATCAAAGGATTTTTGCAATCCACTAAGCACTTAATCAAAGTTAAAATGTTTGTAGCATTCATCAAAGCACAACAATAGAAGACAACTAGTGAACCAAAGTCACCAAATGACCTGCCAATAGTGATCGAGCTACTCAACTAAACATCAGATAGAAACTAATCGAACTTCAATGGACAAGGAGCACCCAGCCTCAACACTGAGCAGATGGTAGCAAACCATGATCCACTAAATAGCTACCGCGACCTGCTATCTACTAATCATACCAGAGTTGCAATCAAACTCGACTGAGTGCTCATATTTAACAACATTGTGGAACAACTGAACTAGTTTAATACACACCAATGACCTGGAACATCGCCTCACTTATCGACCTAATCGACCTCCAACCAAGCAATAACATGTGATGAGCTTCATCATGCTAACTTGTTTGATCCAACTTCAATGATCTCCACACAACCTATCTTATGAGGGGTAGAAACCGACTATTCAAATAAAGTTGAGAGCTCATGTAGCAAGCAAATCCAAGTTCTAATGAGTAACACGAGTACTTGCATCCGATCAGCTTCCATTCAACCAAGCTCTAACATGCTAAGCAGTCTATGACCAACCAGCATAACACATCCGATCAATTTATACCAACTAGTCAGCCATTGTCCTAGCAACCTACTCCATGTCAAGCTTATCCGAGCATCGATTAAGCAAAAGCACCAAGTTACTTCTTATAGTGGAACAGCTCAAGTGATGGTAACATAAGAAGTTACTAGAATTGGTAGAAGTTCAACACATGTACCGAGCTTAACAAGAACACTTATATTGACCTATCCATTAATTCAAGCTAACTCAACTAAGCTGTAATGTCATTCCAATAGAGCTATTCAAGAATCCATTGTTCGATCAAGATCAACTCCATCAATATATTATTTTAGTCTCCTTTGTTATTTTGCTTGTAAATATTTTATACGACTTCTTTCATACTTTTTACAATTTTTGGGGATCCACTCCATTAGAATATACCCACTATACAACAACCACTTCTCACATCTATCACATCATAGCTACCAAACCCAATCAACTTTCACATCACCATACCTCAACATACCATCTCACCATTCCACAAGACCTTATATACACTAATTCCATTGTCATTTTTGTATATCACTTAGTCTGGCCCTTTTAGGTCTAGACACTCTATATTTCCATGCACATTCACCTCATTCGCCAACCTCGACCTCACTCCATCTCAATCGCTTGCCACTGTTCATTATGTACATTTACAGTGGAGTTGGATTCTAAAGTTATAAGAAGACATTCTGCAACTTCTAGGTGTTTTCTCTCATTTATCCTTTGTAATGAGTTGTGTTTAGCTTATTATAAATGAAATTCCATTTTTTGGTATGAGCTAAACTTATCTAATGGGGTTATGTGATTTCATGAGTAGTTAATTAGTAATTTATAATGGTCTTGTTGATTTGGAAATTTGGTTATTTTTATTTCAATGTTTATAAGATCAGAAGTTTGTCTATGAATTTTCTTGTAAATTAGAGCTTAAGATACTCAATAGGGATTCTAAAACTAGATTGAAATAGAAAATACAACTTCTTAACTGATATGGACACGTGTTATTTAGGTTAAAGTTGTAAAACTCATGTTCTTAATGCAGTTGAAATTATAGTTTATTGACACTGACACTTATTGTTTAGGTTAAAGTTGTAGAACTCATGTTCTTAATGTGGTTGAAATTATGGTTTATTGACACGGACACGTGCTTGAACCATAAATTCAATCAGAATAGTATTGCTTATAAGAGGAGTGTGTTATTTAACTAATGATTATAAATAACTTACTTGAGAGGGATATCCATGTTATAGTTAGAATCTAGCAATTTGAAAAGGAAGCAAATTCTTGTGAGTTTAATCAAAATCCAAATGAACAAACCCGATTATAATTACAAAGCAACGAATGGCAATCCTAATCAAAACCATTACATAATCCCAGGTATTGAAGGAGTTTCACAAGTAGATTTAGTATTAGTTTAATCTCTAGCATTAATTTAATTATAATTTGTAGTGGTAGCTTTTAGAAGTAGTTTAACTAGTTTAGAAATATCAAAACTCTAATTCGGTTGCCTAGATTAGAGTAAAACCACTATAATCTAGTACTTAGTCATTTAGCTCCCTGTGGATTCGACCTGATATTCACCAGTTTTATTATTGCATATACACCCGGTACACTGGTTGGGAGTTTTACGCTATAAAAATACTCTTTCAATAAAAAGCGTATCAGTACATTTGACAGTTTTCTATTAGAGTACTTTTAATGAAAGTTTAGTTGCCTAGGTCTTTTATTCCAAAGCAATGGCTCACGTGGTTCAATTTCATAGCTACTTATGTGTTACGTTGCCACTAGATAGGAGAATTTCTCTATTGCTGCATTTTCACTTTGACGATCTCTTTACCCTTGTCTTCTTTATCATATATAAGATAGGAGTCTCCTTTGAATATTAAAGAGTGTCCTCTTTTTATCATTTATTCAATACTAAGCAAATTTTATCTCTAGGCTTGGTACCAATAAGACCTTTTTCATCAAACATGTACTTTTCTTTGTCTCATTGGCAACAATATCTTTTGCTTCAACACTCATTAGCTCACCATTATCAAGTTTACTTTGAAAGTGATGGGGGTATCTATATCTTGAAAAATATTTTTATTACTTTTCATAAGGTTGCTACAACCATAATAGATAATCATTTTTCTTTTTGTTTAGCCCAAAAAATATTCATTTTTCTTTTCAAAGGAGGTAGCTTGACACTTCTCCTTAAGATGACAATTTTCTATAAGATATTCAAATGACTCAAATCTCTTATAGTGGTATTCCTTTTCTTAATGACTTATACTACTACGAATTCAACATAGTGGATACTTTCTTTTTTATTTTCCATTTCCTTTATTTCCAAATTTTCTATTTTGATTTTTCATTTCACTATTTTTAAAATTATGACACTTAAACCTTAATTTAAATTTAAAAGTGTTCTATAACGTAGAGTCATCATGCCTATTAAATCTCCTTTCATATGCTTCTAAAGAGTCAATCTATTCAATAACTTATATCGTTCATAAATCTTTTCTTCCTACAATCATAGTCATAATTGAGTTATATTTTTCTAGTAGTGTAATTAATATTTTGTCAACTATCCTTGTATTAGTTATAGTTCCTCCATTGGCTCTCTTTCAGTCATTATTTCATTAATTGCAGTATAATAATCCCTTATAGTCTCAAAATCCCTCATTCTAGTATTTTTGAAATCTTGTCCCAAAGTTTGGAGTTTAACAAGACATGCTTTCTTAGTTCCTTAAAATTCCTCCTATAATGTATCTCATGTCTATTCTACCCTGGTAACTCCAAATACCAACTAAATAGCATAAAACATCTTGTAATCATTTTTTTTTTTTTTGTAAAGGCTTTGAATTTATCAAAATCTTACTCCAATAGGGTAGAAATTTTTTTCAAGTATCATAACACAATTTTGTATGATGTCCCAAAAACCTTGTAATAGGAAAAGTAGGCCCTCATTTTAATGGACCATTATTTATAATTTTCTAAAAATAAAAAAATTAATGGGAGTGGAATTTGGATATTAGATTTAATGGATGCCATAATATAATTTAATGTAGTGGATTTAAAAATATATATATTTTATTAGAATCACGTGCATCCTGTAGATGATTAGATGGAGTTCTAGTACCACTGATAGTATGTAGAATGCTATTTGATTAATATAGAATAGAAAATCTAAGAATGATATTTGTACAAGAAATAATTGAATTAGAAAATGATTTATAGAATTTGAGAGAGTGTGTTTGTAAATGGAGAAATATTTGTGTATTTATTAGTTTTTATGTCTAATTACAAATGAGTGAGAAATGCCTTTTCTCCTCCTTAATGTATAGTAGAAATCAACTTAATCTAATGATTGTGATATATTGTATGGAACATTTTACTAACAATCTAAAACATTACGTGGAAATTTCTTAGCTAACATATTATAGGAATTCAATCTAACTCATATTCCGAAATATTGAAATTGTAATTGGCTTACGTGTGAACTGAGGGGTAAAATGGATCAATTTTTAACATATTTAAAAAAAAAATTGTAAAAAGTTAAGAGAAGGTAAACAGGAAGAATCTTATACCCTAAACCTCGGCCACTGTTTGTCATGACTAAGCATCAACACAACTAATTAACTAGCCATGTTATGGAATAGCACTAATCTCAGCTACCGGTCTAGAATGCATCACTATAAATAATAGGTGGTATAAAAATACAGAAAAAGAATAATTAAAAAATTAATTATAAAGTGACGCAAACTCAATATGCACAATGGACCCTGTAAAAGGGACCCGGTTAGAATTTTCAGAAGCAATTGTAGAGATTGATCCGGCAAGAACATTGGATCAATATAATAATGTCGAAGTTCGAAAACTTTCGCAATGTTCCCAAATTTTCTTCTTCGACAATTAAATCCTAAACCTTTACGAAAACAATCAATCAATTTGCTCTAACATGTGATTCGATACCACTATAATATTAAGAAATTAAGGTATTCTTAAAATTTTGGGAATTGATTGCTCTAAGCAAAAAAAAATTAATACACATTTGGACCTGAATTGCTAAAAATAAAACATCTAAGAACTCCGTTGTTAAAATTCAAAAAGCTTAGTATAGGGTTAAATTGTTGAAATTAAAAGTTTAATGGTTTAATTTCATATTTATATAAATTATGACTTCACCTTTTTTGGTTTTTCCCTTAATTAAATCAGTTGAATTGTATTCAATACCAACTTTAAAATTATACAGGTGATGAGTGCTTTTGCTGGGAGAAATATGCATTTTTAAGCAGAATCGTGAACGGATAGGTGACCGTACCTGGGCTAATACGTTCGGAATAGAGATGCCTTCCATGGTTGATGACCTTGTGTTTTCTATGTTAAAACCACCAAAATCAATCCCATCAGAAAAAGGCAGAGACTTATCAAATTGACAGTATATAATAAATTTCTTACCTGTTGAATAAGCAACTGAAGCTGAGGAGTGAATATAGGAGAAATAACCCAGAAAGAGCACCAACAATCCCATGATTACAACAGCCTTCTTGTTGTCAGGGAGCGCCATTGTTTTCTTCCTGAGATTACACACTTAAGATAATAATTCTGTTAAGGATAACCAGAGATATCATAAAGTCGACGATGTTGGTGTTTGGTAAGGGAAAACCAGGCGGGTGGGCTCCTTGTATAGACCGGAGAAATGATTGAATATTAGAGGATATATGCCCAAGGTCCTTGTGCTGTGTCGTCGTCCAACAGTAGTTTAGAATTATTCAACGTAAAACTACTATTTAGGTCAAAAACCTCCTTTCATTGGAGATGAATGTTAAAACTGTGGATTCCGGTATGAATTTTTTACTTATTAATATAGATAAGAAGAAAATGTAAACCAAAAATATCAGCATCAAAGCCAACATCGGTATGATATGATACATGTGATGAGCTGTCCACTATCTCAGCTTTATCTTAAATATGTCGTGTTCGTACGGGTACTGAACAACTTAGTTTGTGCCTTGACAATGATGTGACATCTTTTTTTTTTTTTTTAAGTAATATAAAGGTTAATCGAAACGCACCAACCATAGAAGCAGATATGGCAAAACTTCATTTTCTTTTTTTTTTTCGAAAAATTGAAGTGAAATTTTACTGAGAAGATTTGTCAGATAGACGAAAGCATCAAATTAGGTACGGATTTGATCCAACATATGATTTGATTTGAATTAGGTTCTATGAATATTCAGAGTGTGGTCTTTAAATACTAATTTATTATCAAAATTTTTAAGTATTTAGTATTCAAATTTGAAATCTATTAAAACTCGGAAATTAGAAAGAAAAAAGAGCAATATTGACTCTGTAAAATTTTATTGAAAAACTTATAAGAGAATATTAATTTACTCTAAAGCATACAATATAAGCAGCTTTAAAGCTACTAAAAATTGAAACATAAAGAACTACCAAAAAAAAAAAGTTCTAAAACTTTAGAAAAAAAGTATATATAAAGACAAAACTAAAGCTATAGGGAGATTAAAAATAGATGTGTCTATAAAGAATTATATTAAAATTAAAACATATCAAAAATACTAAAAATGCTTGTTTGAGGTCCTAAACGAAGGAATTGAGCCAAAAACCGGCCTAACTCACCATTAAAGGCATGACTTCTTCAAGTTAGCTTGTTTCCTTCCACATATAATCTTTGGATCACCTAAAGATAACATACCGTTTTTGTCTCACTTCTTAGGTGTCTATTTGCCACTTCTACCTCATTATGGTTTAATAATTCAATAGCTATGACTCATTCCTAGTTTTCCTTGGAAAGCTGTCCAATTGGCATATATATTTGCTTTCCTCGAGATTAAATGAAAGGAAAACTAGAAAAATAGTTCATGTGATCCCTTTTATTTTCCAATAACAATTTATAAAAGAAGACGAAGAATCAAAAACAATTGTAGAATTTGTCTTAATAACAGCAGGCTCCCATCTTCTTCGCTTGGCAATAAAGAAGTCCCTTTCCCTAACCACAGTGGCTTCTGTCAGCAAAATGTTCATCACACCAATATAACATGCCGTAGCCTCCAGCAAATTCTTATGTGAATCTCTACAAACAGCTCCAACACCTGCATCTTTGGACTCCGCACACATTTCCCCGTCACAATTACTTTCGGTGGTGTCCAACTTTTTCTTTGTTGAACACCACACCAAGTTTGTTTTGTCTTGGGACATCGTGCTATTACACCTGCATTGACTTATTCCCAACTAATATGGAGCTTGCATCAAAACATCCGATATGTTCATCACATGAATTTGTTCAACCCAAGCTGGGGCAGAACGTGTGTTCAGGTTTTCTTCTCCAAGTATTGATTAAACTGAGCATGAACAGGATGCGCTTGCCTATCGTCACTGCACCATACATGAACAAAAGAATGGATCGAAGTTTCTCGCTGCACAGGGGAGGACCAATCATCATGTTTCTGAGTTGATATATCCGATCCCACTCCAAAACTACTTTAGATTCTCCTTTGAAGTTCCTGCCTTCATTAAACTCAGAGTATGCTTCTGATAACAATATCAGGATCCAGAGAACAACAACAAAGAGATGAAATATACCGTGATGTCTAACATAGAATTCCAATTAGAATCCAACCATCATTCAGACCATCAGTCCATCCTTGGTGTATCAATTGAATGTTACAGCATGCAGACCATATAATTCGAGCCCAAGAACATTCAAAAGACAAGTGTTCTGTTGTCTCTGTCAGATCACAATGAAAGCAGGAGGTGTTGGGCCGTATTTTCCTGCAAAATTTATTATGACTAGAGGTCAAGTGATGTTTTTGCTTTAGTTTGCACTCAATGCTCCATATTAATTTCCAATCTCTCTTATCAATACAATAAGATAAAGATGCATAAGATATATCAGTGTTTCTACAGGAACTGCTACGGATATCATGGTAACTAGATTTAGGCCTTTGTACATAAATAATGCAAATTTGAAAATAATTACACAAATATGGCACCAGATAAAATTATTCCAAATATAAAGGGTTAAAGATGCTTGTATGTGCCTTTAACTAAATTTTTTTTAATGAGGAGGGCCATGCGCCCTCTTCTTTTTATAAAGAGGGTGCATGTAACAAAACCTACTTGCAATGCGGGCGATTATATACAAGTCCCTAAATATATATCCATATCCAAACTTATTACAATCAACTACTTCTGCAACTCTATTTTATTCCTATATGCAGTCAATAAATTATTCTAGTAACAAATTTCCACACCATTCAACAATTACTTAATGAAATAGCAATCAATTTCAATCAAAGATAAAATAACATTGATTACAAGAAGTTTGAAATTGTTTCAACAATAAGTTTCAAATAATAAATTTGAAAAAATTACAATATGTACACTTTATTCTCTTCTTTTTCTATCTCTCCTCTTGAAGACAGTCTGACCAAAGCGGGCTATGGTTGAAGACTTCTACCTTTGCTGCTCTTGATGCAATTCTTATTTTTCCTTACCACCCCATTCTTCTTGTTCAGAGTGAATATAAAGTCATGTGAGGCTACCTAGCTATGATGCTATGTCTTATGAAAATGAGTTACCCTCTCTCCCATGTCAACATCATGTCTCTCATGTTGCCACTTTCTAAGAGATGCTGGAGGTATATATTGGACCAATGTTTTAGCTTGGGTCCAGTGTGTGATATGGACTATGTACAGCCCCTAAGCTGCCACCAATATCACGTACATAGCTATTGGTGGAAGTGAATATACCGTAATATGAATATAATCTCATGCCTTGGAAGAATCCACCAGCAGAACCCATGTCATAGGGCAGTATGGTATAGGTAGGTACATTAGAGAACACTGGTAAGGAAAGCTTCATCTCTTTAGGACTTGAATGTCGACCACGATGGAATTTTCATGGTTGCTATGCACGTCATCATGTAACTCTATGCTCACATTTTGCTATGTTGTGCGTTGCAGGCTCAGTGCGTTGCAGGCTCAGTTTCATTGTGATCGTTTTCTTGCACATCATCCCCATCACTGGAGCCATGCTAAAGATAGGGGAAAAGCCTTGGTGCTCCATACATGTCTTGATATTGCATGGCTCTTTACGAAATGCACTACTAGCTAAAGTTATCTTCTCAAAGTCTTGCATCTACTCAAAAGAGAGATATCATATCAAATTTAGGCAAAACGGCCACAACTTGAAACAATAAATGAACTAGAACAATTATACTTACCATACAACCAAATAAAGTTATGAATCGACCTATGTATTGACGTTGTGATGCATCAATACAAGCCCAAGTAATCTGAATGTACCCCTCCTCTTATCTCAATGGGGACTACACGATTCACGATCATTCTATAACTGGATGTAGCCTCCTTGCAATTCCTCCTAATTCATGTCAAATGTCCCATGCAAGTCAATGGCATAGAGCTGGACATCTATTTTGGCTTCTAGTGGGATGCCCTAGCGACTATCAAATTGTTAAAGAAGTCGATCTAGGAGGTGCCACTTAATAATCCAGAAGCAAATAAGTGGCACCCTTACTCGCCATACGTGTTGGCCTACATGGCCAAAGGGAAGGAGGCGTTCTAGTAAGTCATCAAAATATGACTCCCATTCTATCTGCAATCATAACGAGCAAAACATGAGTTACTGTCATATAGAAAAGTTGGATAAAAATGAAGTAAATATACTCTTATTATTGGTATGCAAATTTGCTATAATGACGATTAATTTTGTTTCCAATGATATTCATTAACCCTATAATACAGTTATAAATTCCTAATTAATGATATTCATTTACCAGCCATAAACTCCTAATTTCTAGGAGTGATTCAAGTTAACAGATAAGACTTGTGACTTTTGTCAGGTATCAAAAGGAACTTTTTGTGAGACATGCTCATGTCTTAAAGTAAATAATAATATTGATTGGGTATAGAACTGTAAGGGGTAAGAGTAGATAGCTGAATTCTTTTATATATCTTGTGTTATCATTTCTACCCTTTCTTTGATGACTTTTTGTGATTTTATCTTGTTAATTTTGTGGTTATTATTAGTTCATACTGTAAGTTCTTTAACCAGAGAGGAAAAGATTTAGTTTGTTCAACAATTATATAACAAAATAATGGCGGTTATGTATTGGCAATCTTCATAAATGCCTCTTTTCGATAACCTTTTCTGAAGATTTTCGACATTGGAAAGAGAAGAAAGATATAAATAAAAAAAACTATAATATTTCTTTCTTATTGAAAACATGGTATCAGAGCAAGTTTTCAATTCCCATCCTCCTCTATACTGACAACACTGATCAACAACATCCTGTAACACCGATATGGCTAGTGAAGATTTGCAGTCACCAGAAACCTCTGAAATCTCTTCTTTATCTATCTTGTCAGAACTCACTACCAGAATGACGGAAATCCTATCTAAGAATTTCGGTACTGTAAGCCCCTAGGTTTTTCGATAATATAAGAAAACCCTAGAACTGAAAATTAAACCGGAACCCTAAAATTAACCTAGTTCTATGTTTAGTTTAGTGAATCTAGATCCGGCAATCCCGTGTTCTTAAATCCTAAAAAACAAAATTGAAATAATTGTGGAATATGGTTCGTAATAACATAGGAAAGCTTAAAAATATCAGATTCGTAATTTTCTAGTGTCTTTCGGATCCGATTGGGATCAGTTTTCAAAAACCGAGCCTTGGTGTACCGGATAGTGAAAATATTCCGACAACACTAATAAATTCATAAAAATATAAGGTTTTCAAAAATATCAGTTTTAAAATTTTTTGATAACTAAAAATATCATATATAGGCCGTTTACACGTATTTTCTTTACTACCAGTAATTTAATTATCTAGTCTACTATTCATAGTACTTTTCTACTATTCATTACTATTCATCTATCTCTACTTTTTCTTACACTCTATTTTTACACACTATCATATTTATACCTTACAATTTAGCTTTCCCATACAACTTTAATCACATCATACTTTACATATTACTTCTTTTTATTACAAAACAACAAATTTAATCAATTTTTCTCTCTCTCCCATAGCCTTGCCGTCTACCCTCTCTCTCATATCACTCTTAATTTGTTTTCTTTTTCAATTTATTTAATTACATCTAATTTCCACTCCAAAACTCTATAAAAATCCCCTTCCTCTTCCATTCTTTCACACAACACAATTCATACTAAAACTCTACCAAAATCACTCCATAAAATCCCTCTCCCAAAATCTCTCTCAAGTTCTTCTTTTCTCTATAAAACTCATTCCCACATATTACTTCAAACCATTCCATTCTTCTTCAACAAACACATGAACCTTAGGTAAAATTTCTCTTATTCATACAACTTAACATGAGTTTAGTGTATGTTTCTTAAACTCATGAGAGTTAAAGAAGCAATAATTTATTCATGTTTTGTTTTTGTTCATGTTTTTATTTTTCATTATGTTGTTATTATTTGTTTCCAATCTAACTTATATAAAGTATTATGTATATTATGTATATATATTTATTTAGAGCATATAAGCTCATTTGTTATTTATTTATTTATTTTTAAGTCTTGCAATTTATTTATTTACTTGTTTTATGCAATTATTAAGACTAGTCTTTCTAGTCTTAGACTTGTCCATATCAAGTCAAAACAATTTTCTTTCTTTGCTTTTCTTTTCTTTTGAGGACTAGTCTATTCTTAGTCCCGGGATACATTGATGAAGCTAAGGTTCCCAATACTTGACTTTATTTTTATGCTTATATAATTTATCTTATTATGTTGTTTTTATTATATTTCTCATAGTTACATATTCTCATTTATGCATAAACATGTTGTTATTGTCTCAACCATAATGAAAATGAGTTTTCTTCAGTAATAAAATCAGAACTCTCTTTAAAAATAAATTTTGTTACATAAGAAATTATTTTTCCATAAAGACTTAAAATTTTATCTTAATAAATATTTTCTAAAGTTAGATAAGTTAGCTCAAGTTTTAGTAATAATACTATATGGTATTTTATCAATGAAAATAAAGTTATCACAAACTCTCTTTTAAACCAATAAAATAAGAAAGTTTCTTTAAACTTAATTCTTGATTTAACCAAGAGTTTTCTTAAACTCATTTATCAAAGTTTTCTACCAACACTCTAAAATACTAAAGTCTAGATAAGTTTTCAAAATTAACTTATAAGATTAGTGGTACTATTCTTTTAAATGGATCTAACTTTAGAAAAGCTTTAGAAACATATAACCATGAAGTATTTAGAAAAACTATGTTTTCCAAACCACTAGAAATAAAGTTATGGGAATCTTAAAAGATTAAAATTTCTTTTTGAAAATGTAATTATTCTCAAAATTAGAAATAAAGTTAAAAGAAGGAAATACTTACTAATAAAAATTCCAAAAGGAGACTTTCAAGTCTTAGCTTTTCTCACTTTCAAGACACATTGTTTTACAAGATCATTGTTGAGACAACACCACTACATTCATGCATATGGTTTGAGTCTATATATATGTATTCAAATGATTTTTCAACCATACAATTATCCATATTTTTGTACAAAAATTCTTGAATGAAGAAAAGTTTGAAAACTTAAGTTTGGAAATTGGAAATTTCGTATCAAATCTGTACGTTACTATTCTGTAACTCAAATAAGTTCTTTTGATAAAAATAACCTTAGAAATAGATAGGTCTTTTCGAGTAGGTAGAAATCGGTATATAATATGCGAAATTCTGAGTTAAAATGAGCAAGTTATGTCCATTTTAATTTGGGATTTCCATTCATACGATTTTTGACGAATTTAATAAGATGAAATTATAGAGTTTGAATAGATCTTGGATAAAATACTCATGTCGGGTATTTCTTTTGTTTAGGTGTCGAGGACCAAGATCTCCTCTTCCTCGAGGATTACTTCGACTCCTAGAAGAACGCTATGGATGAGTGAGTTTCCTTTACGTTTATGTATTCGCGTATGTGCTTGTAGAATAGAGCACTAGATGTTAGGAAAAGATAAAATTGATATACATGCGGGTTATCATGGGAATTATGTATGTGAATCGTTGCGTACGATCAATGAACAATAAGTATATCGAAACCCGATTTTGTGATTGATATAAATGTTTCTATGTATGTACTGCTATGTGTGTAAATATTGCTTGATCGTTTTAAATGATTTAATGTCATATAGGAATCCCCATATAATAAATTGCTCACGCATATCACTTAGAATATCATTTTGAGATTTTGCTACTACTCCTCAACATGGGACCGGAAAGGTAAGCTGCCTTGCTACAACCTTGAGAGTTTAGGACGTTTAGGGAATACGGTCTCAAGTTGTAGCCGAGCCAGATCGATCACTTTGGGTATGGAAAGCCCGAGGATTAGTAGTACGGTTCGTTGGAACCCCAAGATGCGTGCAAACTTTTAAGAAAGTCGTTCGGGGCCCAGTTAAAATATTACAACAGTCTATAAGGATTATAGAGAGAGATTGACTTTCGAAGGCCAAATCCCATGCAGTGCCAAGCTAATATTTAGCGTTATAACAACATGTTGCAGGAAGATCAAGATTACATATTCTTGGATGGCCTGGATGACCGACTAGACAACATTCGTAGAGATATTCTGCAGATACAACCATTCCCCACAATGGAGCAAGCTTATGCCCATGTTCGACGAGAAGCGGTAGATAAGCAGTCATGATAGGAACTTCAATTGAAGAATCATCAGGTTCCATATTTACATCAAAGAGTTTGAGGACTATAACTCCTTCGACAGCTTCCTCTCATGATGGAAAATCAAATTTCTCTTCTAAAAAGAATGCATCTGATGGACTGAAATGCTCTCATTGTGGAGGAACTAAACATACCCGGGAGACTTGTTTTAAAATCCATGGGTATCTTGAATGGTGGCATGAATTACAGTCAAAGAAAAAGCACAATGTTGAAGGAACCAATGACACAGGCAAGAATGAACAGATGACTAGAGGTCAAGGTTCAGTTGCCATCAGTGATATGACTCTTTCCTTAATTCTAGCTCAAGCTCATGTCAGCACCACTTAAATTCATAAACCAGTCACAGATATGAATCTACATGAATTTAAAATAGACAATGCTCATGGCCAATGGATTCTTGACTCAAGAGCCTCTAACCATATGACCTATGATGAAAATGATATCTCCCAAAAATAAAAGCCTAGAAGAACCAACATTACAAATGCCAATAGAAAAATTTCCCCAGTAATAGGGGCTGGTACAATAATAGTGGCACCTAATATGCCATTATCCAATACTCTTCTTGTTCCATCTCTTTCTCACAAATTAGTGTCTGTGAGTCAACTTACCAAAGATTTGAGTTGTGTTGCAATTATTTATCCTAATATTTTCCTTCTTCAAGATATTCTAATAAAGGAGATTATTGGACGTGGTATTGAGAAGGGGGGACTATACTATTTGATGGATGTAAAGATCGGTAAAGCATGTCACACCGCTCATCAGAATATGTCCAAGGAAGAGCAAGTTTGGCTTTGGCATTGTCGGTTAGGTCATCCATCATTTGGATATTTTAAAAATGTTCTTCTAGATTTATTTTCAGATATAGCAATTTCTCAATTTAAATGTGAAACCTACATTTTTGCAAAAGCCACCGGGCCACTTATCCTTTGAGTTTCAATAAAAGTACCATTCCTTTTTCCTTAATCTATACTGATGTGTGGGGACCATCCCCGAAACCTAATACGCATGGCTATCGATAGTTTGTGATTTTTGTTGATGATTGCATACGGATGACGTGGTTGTATTTGTTGAAACATAAGGATGAGGTTTTCAATACCTTTGAGTCGTTTTATAACATGGTTTGTATACAATACTCCACTAAATTACAGGTTCTCCGTTCCGATAGTGGCGAAGAATATGTTAACACGCAATTTAATGACATTTTTTTGTCAACATGGAATAATTCAAGAGAAATCATGTTCGCATACTCTCCAACAAAATGGAGTGGCCGAACGGAAAAATCGACATATTCTTGAGACTACTAGAGCTCTTCTTATTGGGGCTAATATGAATTAGGCATTGTTGGGCAAAGGCAATTATGCATGCAGTTTATGTTATCAATAGGATGCCAACGAAAGTTCTTGAAATGAAAATTCCTCTTCAAGCATTATATCATTTTGTAACACTGCCCTCAATCTTGATGATGCCACCATGCGTGTTTGGTATGTATATTTGTTCATGTCCAAAAGGATCAACGCACAAAAATCGATCCTCGTGCTGTGAGGTGCATTTTCTTATGCTATGGCCTATACAAAAAAGGATATCGCTGCTTCGATCCCACCCATAGGCAAACATATGTTACTATGGATGCCACATTTTTTGAAACTGAAATGTTCTTTACTACTAAGCTCCCCCCTCTACTTCGTCAGGGGAAGAATTTTAGTGAAGAGGTGAATTGGATGAGATATGAGTAGCCAGGCTTTAATGAATATGACATTCAGAATGAGTCAGAGACTACTTCCTTAAATGATGACGTGCCTCCTTCTTCTCCAATAACCACTAGTCCATCTCCTGAGGATATCACTGAGATAAGTTCTCCATCAACCCCTACTGATCATCAACCCTCTAAAGACATAGATACTGTTGCTTCTATTCATGGCTATAGATTACCTTATAGGCATAATCGAGGTGTGCCCCCAAGACGATACTCTCCTAAGATGGAAGAACGACGATCCAAATATCCTATTGCCAATTACATGTCCACTGGATTACTATCTGAATCTTTGAAAAGCTTTGCAAATGATCTCTCATCTCATCACATTCCTATTAATGCAAAAGAGGCATTATAGGACCTTAGATGGACTCAAGCCATGAAGGAAGAAATGGAGGCCTTGTTGAAAAATAAAACATGGATTCTTGCTACATTACCAGAAGAGAAGAAGACAGTAGGGTACAAATGGGTATTTTCAGTTAGATACAAAGTAGATGGATCTGTTGAAAGGTACAAAGCTAGAGTGGTTGCCAAGGGTTACGCACAAACATATGGAGTCGATTATCAAGAAACCTTCTCTCCAATAGCAAAATTGAACACAATCAAAGTTTTATTGTCCTTTGCAACAAATCTTGACTGACCTTTACATCAATTTGATGTAAAAAATGCCTTTTCTCCATGGTGACCTTGAAGAAGAAATTTAAATGGATATCCCTCCTGGATATGTGGCAAACTCTGACAATAAGGCCGTTTGCAAGTTACAGAGAACTTTATATGGGTTAAAACAGTTACCTCAAGCTTGATTTGGAAGATTGAGTGTCGCAATGAAGAAATATGGCTATCGATAAAGTAACTCTGACCACACTTTATTCTTGAAACACCAACAAGGCAAGACTACAACTCTAATCGTCTATGTTGACGATATGATCATTACAGGAGATGATATATATCAGATAGCAAAACTTCAATCTTAGTTGGCATCAGAATTTAAGATGAAGAATTTGGGAGGACTCAAATACTTCTTGGGGATTGAAGTTGCTAGATCCAATCAAGGGATATTTCTTTCTTATGGAAATATGTGCTGGATTTATTAACTGAAGTCAGGTTATTGGACTGCAGACCAGCTGATGTGCCTATAATTCAAAATCACCGACTTGGAGAATACTCAAATCAAGTGCCAACAGACAAAGGAAGATACCAAAGGCTAGTTGGTAAGTGGATCTATTTATTTCATACCCGACCTGATATTGCTTATGCAGTCAGTATAGTTAGCCAATTCATGCATTGCCCTAGCGAAGATCATATGAATGCGGTCATTCAGATCCTTCGATATCTAAAATCATCGCCTGGTACAGGCATTTTGTTCTCTAAGAATGGTCATCTGAATATTGAAGGGTATACATATGTAGATTGGGCTAGAAATATTTTAGATAGAAAGTCAACTTCAGGCTATTTCACATTTGTTGGTGGGAATCTTGTTACATGGAGAAGTAAGAAGCAGAAGGTAGTGGCATTATCAAGTACAGAAGCAGAATTTAAAGGAATGGCAAAAGAGTTATGTGAACTTCTTTGGCTTAGAAATTTGTTGTCTGAGATTGGATTTCTTCCTCAATGCGAGATGGATTTATTTTGCGATAATAAAGCAGCGATTGATATTTGTCATAATCCAGTACAGCATGATCGAACCAAGCATGTAGAGGTTGATCGACACTTCATCAAATCGAATCTTGAAGAAAAGACAATCCGGTTTCCTTTTGTGAAATAAGAAAACCAGTTAGCAAATATCCTAACTAAAGCAGTATATAGCAAGAATTTTCATAAGTCACTTAGCAAGTTAGGCATGATAGATATCTATGCACCAACTTGAGGGGGAGTTTTGGGGTGAAGGACTCCTAGAAATTAGGAGTTTATGGCTGGTCAATGAATATAATTAATTAGGAGTTTATGACTGTATTATAAGGTCAATGAATATCATTGGAAACAAAATCAATCGTCATTATAGCAAATTTGTATACCAAAAATAGGAGAGCTTGATTTTGTATAAATAACCATGTATGTAGAAAAGAAAAGATATATATATATATATATATAGATATCTATATAAACTAGAATATTTCTTTCTTATTGAAAACATTATCTTCTTTAGTACACACATATGATAAACCTTCTTTTAATATATCATATGTACAACTTGCATACCTCTTACCAAGTCAATCTAAGTTTAAAAGGATGAAATGTGGGTTAAAAATTAGTCTTCTAAGGATTGGATGTATAAGAACAATTTAATGCGAGGTAAAAAGTTAATAATAGAATGATCCTATTATATGCTCATCATGAACGATTCTCTTTTAATGGCACTCGCATTTAATAATTTTCTTGATAGTAAATCAACCACATTTCTTTAGAGTTTTTTTATACTTAAAGTGGTTGAAATTTGAACACAAATGGGGATGACTTATTTTATTGAGATTCAATTATAATTTACAATACAAAGAAAAGTATGTGTGTGCATACACATAAAGGTAGATGAAATCTTAATCTTATCATATGGAAATGACTAAAATAACCCTTATACAATAAACATTAATTATAAAATTAATATTTATAGTGATAGTTTAGGGAGCTTCTACGGTCCCGTCTAATCATTAAAATATGGTCTCGTTGTTTATACAATGGTTTACACCATACCCAATTGTGATCGAGTCATTAAAATAGTTAATATTCCAATTACTATTTTATTTAACGATTAGATGCATAGTTATCAAAATCGTGATTTTAGCTATATAATTCTACGGTTTATGATTTTATAAGGCTCTTCCAAGTTGACTCCTGTATAGACTCATTTTCTTGTAGAATCTTATGATTTCAACTGAATCTATAAGTAAACTTAGTAGAATTTTATGTTTTTAACTGAATTTACTAATTTTATCAATTTGAGTTAAATAAGCTAAAATATAAAGATACATCATATTTTTGCAAGCTCCTTGACTGTTAAGATGATTTTTTTTTTTGTTACATTTCAATTTTGTTTTCATACACTCTCCTTATTTCTTTCCATTCCTCCCACCCCAAAAACACAACACCCTCCCCCCCCCCCCGCCAAACAATTATAGAGTTGATGAAAGTCAAATTATAGGTTGTAAACTTTACAAGAAATTTATTTATTCCATTTATATAATTAAGAATTTACTATAAGTTGAAAAGTTTGATTTCCCCTTAATTCATAGTTTATCTCAAATAAAATAATAGAAAAAAAACTTAATTTTGACTCTACTTTCTCTTTTTTTTAAATTTTATATTATGAATTAAGAGTTAAGGTGAGTTACATCAAAAAAGGTATCAATGTTTGGGGATATATTCATCTAATGTATCAAAATTTTGAAATGGTTAAAAAAGTATCAATGTTCGGCAAAGTGAGTTAAATAAGGTATCAATAATTGATTATTAATGAAAAATTATATCTCTTTAATTGAAAATGAATAAACACGATATCTCAAATGAACTTTGCAAAACATTGGTACCTTTTTTTAATCACTAAAAACATTGATACCTTAAATGAACTTAATCCCAAATGTTGATACACTTTAATGTAATTTATCTTTAAGAGTTATTATGAAAAGTAGAATTTATTTTTTATTTATTTTTTACATTCATTATGTATTTTAAGTTTTTTATGATGTCTATAAGCATATTATAGTTTTTTAAAACAATTTTGTGTAGGTGGGTAAACTTATATTTCTATGTTTTAATTCTACGTTTTAATTCTATAGGACTCTCTGATGATCTAGTAAAATCATGAGTTTGACAACCTTGGTTAGATAGTTAACTGGACGATCCCATCAACGGCCCCGTAAAAGCTTCCAACAAACTAATGTTTTCCCTTAATTTAAATAAAAAATTATTTATCAAAAATATCTAATTAATCCTTTTTCTTATTTTTGAAATAAATATCTCTTAATTTTGTGATCATGAAAAGATTTTATTTCCTTTTCAAGGATAATTTATATATTATAATTATGTATTCATGTAAAAGCCTGTCTTTCAATCTTACATAGACACTAAAAAGATTATCTCGAGCCAGAGTTAGCCGAGCTTATTGAAAAGCTCTAGATATTACATTATAGAAGTGACATAAAACTCAAATTGCATAACATTATGAGAATCCATTTTACTACTTAGTGAATACTACTCACCATATAAGCTGAGTATTCATAATAAACTTTTGCTTATGAATTTACAATCAACACTTCAAGAACTTTGTCTTACAGTCAAAATCTATAGCAAGCTCTATTACAATCACTGCTTCTGATGACAGTAAAATCACTTAGACTAAATCTACGTAAGTTTAAATTCTAAAGCACAAAGATATAGAATCCCATCAAAAGATATAATAGTTCGTTCGTGTAAAATTTGTACGAAATTTAGGAGTTCACATTTTGGGTCCACATTTTGGTATACTCAAATTGGTACACGTAGCCAATGTGAGGGGAAATCACAAATGCTACATATTTTCCACCTAAATTTTGGTCATTTTATGAAATACCCCAAATAAAAAAAATAGAGAATAGCAAAAGGTAATTAATAATGCTAGTAAAAGGGTATAACTATAATTTTGTCTTATCTTTAAAAATATACGATGGTTGAAAAAGCATAAAAAATTATATATAACTGCTCTCGTTCTTCTTCCATACGCTTCAAAAGTCATTCTTCTCCTTCTATCGATCTTCATCAAATCTTGAAATCTTCAACAAAAACTAGTATAACCGCTTTTGTTACGTTCTCCTTTTGTTTTTCATGATTCCTACAAGGGAACATGACAAACAACACGTGCAAGGGATGAACGATGAATGTGAAGGTGATAGTGAAGAAAATCCCAAAATAAAAGAGATAGGTGACTGTTAAAGGAGGAATAACAAGAATTTACCAAGATCACAACAAGGTAAAAAAGTTTTCTATAAAAGTCTAAATCTATAGTTTGCAAGAATTGTTAGAAGGGTGTTTGGGCATGGATAAGTGTTGGATTTGGTTATTCGTAATATTTTGATGTTAGAAAGGGAGAAAAGGTTGGAACTTTACAAAAAAAAATGTGAAGGAATAATGCATCTGTGTTCAAACAAAATGAGTACACAAGTTGTATAATTACTTATTTTAAATGTGCAAAATGTTGTTTTGAATAACTTAGATTTTGTTTCCGACATGAATGAGTACATAAGTCACGTTCAGGTTCGTGTAGAACTTTATGATGTGTGTTTTTCCAAGTTTTGAAGTTTTTGTTTCCCGTACGAGAGAGTACACAAGTCATGTTAAACACTATAGCTTTAAAACCTTAAAAATCATGTTTCTATTTCCATAAGAGAGAGTGTACAAGTAGTGTACTTACTCGTATAGAGTAGAAATGCACGAGTGAGAACACAACTGGTATTGCCACAGTGTACAAAACACGACTTTTTGACAACTTGTGTTTTCTTGGTTAAAGACCTTTGGAACTTGTTCAAATTTATCCATAAAGATTTAAAAATACTTTAAAACCTTAGAATTCAAACCTACAAAGTTAATTACCTTTTCTTTTTTATTTTATTTCAAATTTAAATCCTTTCTCTAAACTAAATGTTCATAAAAGCATGGATAACTTTTGGGTGGGGCGAAGGCTATAGGATTCATAATCCATAGATTAGAAGAATAGATAATTGTAAATATTTAATGACTTTTTAACTCAAGCTTGGAAGATTCTAGTGTTACGATGAATCTCCATTCTAGGTACGTGTATACTTTATTTGTTGCTTGTGGCTGTTAGGTTAGAAATTGAAACGTACTAATTAACTATTTGACTATAAATATATGTTTGTTGCTTATGTGTGGCTATTGGTAATAGGTAGTGAGTATCAACGCTATTATTGCAGCATCCCGATGATCCATGTTTGACTGTATCCAAGGAGTTGTATATGGAAATGATTTGGGTAATATAGGTATTTCGCTTTCGAAAATATTGGGAGTACCCAATATTCATGTTTTAGACTTGGGATGTTGGTATATATGTATTACTATACTTATATGTGGCAAGATATCGAGTTATCCCTATGTTAGTTGCCTAGATTAAAGTAAAAATAATATAGTATTGGTAATTGCATTAGTAATAAGTGTGCATGTATATATGTGCCTACTTGATCATGTGTGTATATAGTATACTGTACTAGGCTCTGACTCATTCTTTTCTCTTTTCAGATACAAGTGTTGCCTTTGTGGAGTTTGTCTTTTCCAGTTAGAGTATCGTTATGGACCATGAGAAGAGTGATAGTTTCAAAGATTACCTTACTGATTTGTAAAGTCTTAGATGGTATTGGAAATAGAGATTCCTAGTAAATGATATATGTATTATTACTACCCATGTATTAATTTTTAGTTAAGGATGAAGGTTTCAATGTTAGTCTATAGTAAACTTAGTGGTCTACATGAGTCACCTAGCATGTGATAGTTTGTATGTGAGGTTGATGTTGCTTCTATGAAAGAAGGAAGTATTATCTCAACCAGATTCCCTAACTTAGCAAGCATAACCACATAATTGAAATATTAATATGTGATGATGTCATGTAATGTATGTCGGTTTAAGTTTTAAAATCTGGTAAGCTTTATTTCATATTATTTAGTGATCACTCCAATTTCAAACATTCATCAGTTCAAGCTATACACTTATTATTAAGCAAGTAATTGTCATTTTGAACATTAAGATTTGTATTCATTTTAAAAACATATAGCATACAAGATATCCCAACCTCATTTACTTGATCATTTCAATTATGCTTATACAATATTCCACTACTATACAATCATAAACAAAGTGAAAAGACTCAAGTTACTCACCCTTACATATCACCTCAATCTTCATAATAATCACTTGGAAATTTAAGTCTTGATATAAGGCTCCTATAAGATAGAAAAACTTATATTACTAACTATTTAACAAGGTAAAGATGGATTAAATAAGATCTTAGCGCTATAAGAGACAAATACACATACTAAAGGCGATACGCCATGGTCACGCCTTATATTAAGGGGTGTATGGAGTAGGATAAGGCACAAGGGCCATCACGCGCCACACCACGCCTCGAATGAAGGGGTGTATCCGACCAAATTGGGCATAGGGACTACCACGCCTTATATGAAGGGGTGTATCCAACCAGATGTGGATACATGTGGATACATAGGCTACACGCCCCTTGCTATGCCCTATAGGGAGGAGCATATCCACCCAGAACGTCACACAAAACTGTGCCATGCCTTGTATGAAAAAGCAAACGAACATACTTCCAAACTTCAAAACTTTTACGTATTTCAACCAACTCCAAATGTCTTGCTCCTATCACTCTCTACTTTAACTCAACCAACCTATCATGGACCATAACTTCCATGCTTTAGGACTTTAAACCATCACTCCATAAATTAACTTCACATAACTAACAACAAAACTCATAACAACTTTATTTATACCATTAACCAACAAGGACTCTTAATTTATACATACTTAAATGCAGAATCAACAAAGTAAAAGCAAGTATTAACTTATCTACTTTTGCCTTGGCTTGATGATAGTAGTTTAGCTTAAGTCTCTTGACAAATTGAGAAGGAAAATTAAAGAATAAATGTGGAGTATATGTGTGTGTAAAATATGTTGGAAACAAGAGAAGAAGAGAAGGAAGATTTCTATCAAAATAAAGGATAATTATAGATATATGTGTGTGTGTATATATGATATAAAGTAAAATTTTGACTTTCAAGGCATTTGAATGTTATTGAGTGTGTGTGGTTACATACATATTAGTTATGATGGGCTAAATGACTTAATTTTTGCAGAAATTTAGCTGAGTTTAAAACACAAACAGTCCTCTATTCATCTTATGCATTAAAATCATCAATTACTTGAAATCAATATAAAGTTTAGCACAATTTTAGTTTATAAATTCTATGACATTAGATAATTTCTTATAAAAATTCATAATGATATTCATGATAATTTAGGAGTTAAGTTTATAAAATTCAACTTTCTAAAAGAATTTGAAAACATAAATTAATTGGCAAATAACTTGATCGAAAATTTTGAATTTCTATTCCCACTAGATTTATTTTATAAAAGCTACTGTAATTGAATTTGTTCAACATTCCATACATTATAACACTCATATTCAAAATACATAAATTTTAACTTCATCATTTGATAAGAGATAACCAATATAGAGAATAGTTAGAATGATAGAGCATGTAGATATAGAATTATACAATATGTAAGATTATATAATTGTGCAATTTTACCTATTCAAAGGCTTTAAATTAGGAGTCAATTGAGATTTTACTTTAACAGAGTTTTATATGGATTCTAAGGGAGTGCCACGTAAAACTCTAATCGTTTGTTTGGTATGCATGAATGGATTGAAATGGAATCATTGTAAGACCTGGTTTTCCTTGTATTCAAGCTTGGCTTCAAGAGCCGAATCGGAAACCGAAACCCTAAATTGAAATAGCTAGGGTTAGAATGAAACTTAGAAACCCTAAGTCTGGCTCCACCGAGAATAATACCATAGAACTTATGAGAGCAAGTTGACTTAGATTATAGTTCTAAAGAATATAACGAACATAAAAAGATCAGTTTTTGAGAAATTATCTGTTTCGAACTCGACCGGGATTTGTTCCGGAATACCGGCCCTTGGGACTCGAAATTAGAAAAATATTCCGAAATACTCATTAAGACCATAATTTAATAAGGAATTCAAAAATATATTTATTATAATTTTTTTGTTTATAAAAATTATAGTTATAGCCTTTATATCGTATATTTTTTATTAACTGGTAACTTAATTGTCTAATCTATTATTCATTACTATTCATAAGTACAAGCCCATACCCTACTCATACTCACAAGCTATACCCCTACTCTTACATCCTTACAATCAAGCCTTACCTTATAACATCACATTTTTTACATTTACTTTTTCAATACATTTTATTACACAAATTTAATTTGAAAAATTGCAGAACTCTCACTTTCTCTTCCCTTCCCCCTATGGCCGGCGCATACCCCCTCCATTCCCTCTCAATTGTGTTAATTTTTCTTCTTTTATTTAATCATACAAAACCCTAATAACCCTCACTATAAATATTATTTTATGCCTTCATTCTCTTTCTTCATTTTTCACTTTTGCAAAATTTCACAAACTCTCTCTCTCTTTTCTCTCTTGTGCCGTGAACCACACACATACACACACACACTCATACACTTTTATTTTCTCCAACTCCTCTTGTTTTAAAAGCTTGCTAGGTATAGATCTAAACTTTTCTACCACAAAAACATGTAATGGCTAGATCATTCATGTGTGAATTCATAAAAATCCCCATGAGCTTCATGCTAGGGATATGAAACCACTAGAACATGAAGATCAAGTCATCACAAGTTGTAGATCTTGTGATTAAAGCTTGTGTTTTTCTTATAATTATAATATATGTTCATATAGTGATGAGTTCATGTAGGAATCTTGCTACTACATCATTGTCATAAGTAGTATATTTCATTTCATACATTTAACATGACCATTACACTTACATCTAGCTTTTAAACATTTATTCTCTTACATGATATTGTAGATCTCATGCATTTATTATGTTTAAGATGAGTGAATGGTCATAAATATTTTGTCTTATGTACATGAATGTTTTATTACTTCTAAAAGTTAGGATATTTAAGAATATGAGCCAAAAAGCTCAAGAACAAATTTGGTTTTTGAAATGATCTAAATTTAAATTCTATTTAATTTCCATGTATTTGTTTATTTATCTTAATTGTTGAATTAAATGAGCATGATGATTATGATAGTTTAGTTTGGTAATAGTCTAAATGTGTTATTTTGTATAGGTAGTGAAATTAATATCTTTGTTTTATATGTATTAATGTGTGTGTAGTATAATTATTAATTGTGTCTTTTATACATTAAGGTGTTAAGTTAAGTTTAGATTTATAAAATCAACCTTGGTTTTGCATAAGAATAGTTGATAGAAATTTTCCTTAGTTAAGCTAGTATTTATGCCTAAATGAAGCCCCAAATGAGACTCAAATTCACCTAAAATGCACCTTAAATTTATATATGCCTTAAAAGTCACTTTTTAGATAAGTTTAAACCTCTAATTTGCTTAATTGGACTCCTTTTTGAGCAGCCCTCTCCTTTATACGAATTTTCCTTTTTCTTTCTTTCTTTTCTCTTCCGCTTTCAATTCAATTTCCAAGCTCAAGTCAAGAACAACATCAAGCTTTAAAAATCAAAGTTCTTTCCAAGACAAGGCATATACATGTGAGTTGATTTAAGTAGAATTTTTGTTTTGTTTTCATTTCTTGTAGTGGTTATGTGAAATATTGGATGAAATGAGTTTTAAATGCTATCTAAATTGCTTGTTCATGCATTGAGATTAGTTAGGAATGTGTTTTGTGAGTGTGTGAGTTGTTTATGTATTGTGGTAGTGATATGAAGTGTTGGGAGGAAATAAATATAGTTTGAGTAGGAAAGTTGAGAATGAATGGAAGTGGAATTAGAAGTGATCAAATGTGTTGATTTCATGTTTTGAGTTGCTAGGATTGAGTAGTGTAGATAGGAGTGAGTATATGAAGTTAAAAATGAAGTTGAAGAAGATTTAAAAGTGTTATAGGTTGGAAAGTTGTAAAATGAAAAAAAGGGGATTTGTGTTATGTCGAATAGGTCTGTTTTGAACGTACGCCGGCATCTGGAAATTCAACGCCGCCGGCGTAGAAGCAGCGTTGGAAGCAATCAGAAGTGAAATTCTTAACACTGCTTTTGAACACCGCCGGCCTTTTCAATAAATTTTACCAGCGTTTGATCTTTAGAATGTACGCCGGCAATTTGAGAGTTTAAGCCGCCGGCGTATGGGACGATGTTGAAGTGGAATAGAATCAGATTTTTAAACGCCGGAGTTAAACGCTGCCGGCATAAACTCCCTACGCTGCCGGCGTTCAATCAAATTTTGCAAGCGTTAGATGACAGTGTATCCCTTGAGTTTTTCAAATCCAAACTTCTTCAATTTTTAATCTTTACTTCATATATGAATTCCTATTGTATATATGAGTTAAATAAACATGTTTTATGCATGAATTTGATATTTAGACTCTATGCAAAGTTTAATGAATTTCCTTGTACAATCGATCTAGGATTGTGATATATGTATATATATTTGTGAATGTGAAATCTATATTTATTTATTTATTGATTATTTTGATATTCCTATTTCAGTTAAGGATTCTTCGGTTAGTTCTTCACCAAGAGATTATAGTGATATATTATCGGGTTCAGGTACGCAATAATTTTTTGATATTTGCTAAGAACAGGCATTCCTAAATTGACTTAAATTGATTCGACTTAATATTTGAATGATTTGGATGTCTATTACGCTGTTTAATCTGGTCCGAGGAGCAGCAAACCTGTCATGATGCAATGACATGTTAGTTAAGCGCTTAACCAAGTCATGATGCAATGACTTTACCATGATGCAATGGTACGCTATGATGCAATAGCGATTCTTTTTGGTTAAGTGAATAGCCGATAGGGGGAATAGTTTCTGAGTAATGTTTGCTTAAACTTAGGGGGAAATACCATGATTTAGTTCAAAGTTTGTGGGAACTTGTGAACTAGGCTCATGTTATGGACTGAGTTTAAGTAGAGTCGGGCAATGGCTTTTGAATCCTAAATGAAGCTATTGTCTTCATGAAAAAGATATAGGAGATATAAGTATTCGAACTGCTTATATCAACCTCCTGAGCAGCTGCTGTTACTCAGGATCCTTAAATTCCCAAAGCGTGATCCGAGGTTTGAATACCCTCCTGTTGATTTGCAAAAGAAAATTTAATAAAGATAATCACTTGTCTTCTAATGCATTTCATTGGACTTATGTTATCTTGATGACTTGTATTTGCATTTGTTATTGTGTACTAGGCCTTTGGCTCACTTTTGCTGCTTTGCAGGTATTGAAGACGAATTTTATGATGATTTGGGCTGTGGGTCCGATTTCGAGAGATTCCTGGATGAGTGGGACGAATAGGACTTGAACACCCTGGACTTTGGAAGAATTTTTACTAAGGGAAAAGTTATGTATAGAAGGCTTGATAGATAAGCCTATTTTTGTAAAGACCTTAAGATCCTCTAGGATTCTTTTTTATTAAGAAAACATGTAATTTTGTAGTGTCTTGTAGTGACACTAAACAGTGTTTATTGATGTAAATGTATGTATCGATTGCTTTTGTTAGCAATCTCGTTTTATTAAAAGTTCTTTATAAAGTTATAGTGGTTTGATCAAACAATTTTCATAAACTGTTAGCTTTAGGACAACCTTACATATAATGTGAAAACGTTATATGTGGTTGGGGACTTGGTATTCTAAGTCTCGGGATTTAGAGGGTCGGGTCTTTACAGTTTTATAAAAACAAACTTTTGTAAATTCGGATAGAAAATGAGTTGCATTTCGAAAACCTATTTTTCAACTCTAAAACATGATTTTAATGTGAAAAATGAAGAGTTTATCGAATAGGTAACAATAGGAAATGATTTTTGTAAGTTAATGGTAAATCTACTAAGAAAAATTTGTTAAACAAAAAATATTTACAAGATAGAAAAATTTTGATTTTAGGATAGTTACATGAAATTCGTAACTAGGAAAAGAGGATATGCAAACACCTATTTTTCAAACTCAAAATGGAAGTTTTATTAAGGAAATAAAGTCCTTAGGGGATAGGAATAATGGAGCCCTAAATTTTAAAGTATCAAACAAGTTTTTCTTAAAGAAATCACTAAGAAACTATTTTTACAAAATTCGGATCTAGGAATAGTCAATACTTAAACACTTGTTTACAAAGTGTAAAATGAGGATTTATGTTGAAAAATGAAGACCTTAAGGAATAGATATGGTAAATATTTAATTTTAGCAAGAATAAATAAATTTTATTAAGGAAAATCTCTAGAATAAGTATGGTTGGTCAAGAACACAAAATTAGACTTACTAGGTTAAGTATTCATGATATCTTGTAAAGTAGAAATTTCCAAAAATATTTTCTAATAGAATATCATCATGAATATGCATATAGGAAGCTCATAACATACCATTCATGATAGTGATTTGTTATTATTGCATGCATATTTGGCATGGATAGTAGAAATATCATAATTCCTCACAAAAACAAAATTCGAAAATGGGATTTCGGTTACTGACCATATCTGTTCAATTTTTTTTTAGACTTAAAAGTTTTCAAAATCTAGATATTATATTAGAATTAGATAAATCTTTCGAAGTAGATACGAATTGGTTTATAATTTGCGAAATTCCAAGTTAAAATGACCAAGTTATGACCGTTTTAAATTGTAATTTCCACTAATGATGAGAATTACGAACTTAATAGTTTTTATGAAATAAAATGAATTAGATATGAGTTGAAATACTCATTTGGGTATTTCTTTCATTTAGATGACTTGGATCCCGAGGATTCATTACCACTGAATTATTATTACTAAGAGACCGGCGATCAATGGCCGAATGAGTATTACTTCATAATTTCATTTCTTGCTTGTGATTGTAGCAATTAGTTGCACTAGATTATAAGGTAAAAGATAAAATGGAATTGCATGATGGGATTATGTATGCTTATTGATGAGTTGAGAAATGGTATTAAAAATATCAAAATCGGGTGATTAACTTATGCTTGTTTGGAGTATAATAGGAGTGATTGTCTGCGAAATTTGTTGATCACCTAAGAAATTGGTATTAATGACTATTCGGATTGATAAACTAATACGGACATAATCACTTCACGATGGGGATAGAACATTAGCATATGTTGGTTACTCGTGATCCGTAAACGGCTAAAAGTTGGTTGATCGTGATCCATAAACGACATAAGTTGGTTATCTATGATCCATAAACAACATATTAATTCAACGGTAGTACCACAGTATTCGTTAATCTGCTAACCCCGAATAGAGGGCGTAAATCTATTCACATATGATTTCTGGCTAATCATATGATTGTTTGTTCATGTGGTTGATGCATTCCATATGATTGAATAATTAACTTGATTGATTGATTTGTTATAAATGTTTTTATGGAAGTACTCACTCACTAAGCTAGTGTAGCTTACGCCCCCATAGCTTTTTCTTATTGTAGTATACCTATATATGGTTAAGGCCGAGGCATCCTATTGAGCAGGTACAGAAATTAGGAGTTTCCATTAGAGGTTTATGTTCGATTTTGTGTAGATTTCCATAGGAAACCCTATTATTTATGGATGACTGTAAAAGACTGTTATTAAACTTGATATTATTTTGTGGGGGAATGCCCCTAGAACTTTTGTAATTAATTATGTGGACTCATGGTTTATATTCTGATGTTTATAGTATGTCAAATTAAACTACTTGTCTCCATTGGTTCATATATTCCATTGTCGTAAAAGTACGTCCTGCATCTGTACAAGACTTTGGAATGGTTGTGGTAGCAATCCCTAAGTTTTTTATAGCTGGCGGTGGACTGTTACGTTTAGACTTCCCTTTGGGCGTGACAATCACGATTCCAGTTTTAAGGTGGAATTCGATTCAGCTTTAAGAAGGTTGTTCTCTATTAAAGACTTTTATTTTAATTACTTTTTATCCTATATAAATTCATTATTGTATTTGTTGCACAAATATTTTTGATAATTTTTTTTTTCGTTCATTTCATGTTCCCCTTAAGTTAGAAGGAGATTTTGATAATCATATGTTATAGTAATAACACTTATACATGATATTTAAAGATATTAATGATAATAGAAAAAATCCATTTAATAATTTAAAAATTTAAATGTTAAATTACATAAATGCTTCAATTTGAATAGTAATGTAATATTATCTTCTCTCCCATGTTAAAATGGAAGAATAAAAATTGGAAAAATGAAAAAAAAAAAGGGTAGTCAGTTAGTCACCAATCGTCAAGCGGAACCTGGGAGATAGTCGTTTAGTTTTTTAATTTTTTTTCATGCCTTTTTTGTCATTATATTTATATATATATATATATATTAATGTTTTTCCTGTTAATCGTTTCATTATTTTAAAGGGTAGAATCATAAAACTAAGTTCTTAAAATACCTTACGGACACTAATTTTATTTTCTACCTGTGTTTTGAATCTAGTCCAAGTCACTTCTCAAACATCAGTCTCTCATGACTGTCTTTTACAGCTCTCTCTGACCCGTGTTCAAAACCAACAAAACCGCCCCTTTCCTTCATAAACCCTAAACCTAGTTGCATCAAAATCCAAATATACCATAATTCTACAATCTCTAATGACCCATTTGCACAAACTCATACTACGCTCTATATTCAGACGTATTTTTTCACGTAACAGTCTCAATTTACACATTCCCCAAATTCATGCTTCCCATTATTTTTGCCCTTTCAAATCCTAGACCATTACGTTCCATATCAACAGCAGTAGTACATGGGAAAACACCAGTTACGATGATGACGAAAACTTTAAAAAGCCTCGCATTGCTCGTAAAATAGCTCAAGCTGCATTATTAGATTACCTTCATTGTACTAGGAGCTTACAGTTTACAGATGCTGAGTGTATTTGTAAGAATTCCCCTGAGTTTCTCGAGAGACTTGTCGTGAAAGTAGCTAATCATGAGGAAAAGGGAATGACCATTTCCCGGTTTTTGCGGTACCATCCGATTAATGAGTACGAGCCGTTCTTTGAGAGTTTAGGTTTGAAACAGAGTGAATATGTTCATTTGCTGCCCAAAGATAAGATGTTTCTTAGTGATGATGATGTTTTGTTGGAGAATTGTGGGGTGTTATTGCACTACGGGATTGCCCGCGATAAGATAGGGAAGATTTATATGGGTGCAAGGGAGGTTTTTGGGTATGAGAGTGGGGTGTTGTTGTCAAAGATTCGAGATTATGAGAGTCTCGGGCTGAGTCGGTGTTCGGTTGCCAAAGTTATTGTTTCTAGTCCATATGTTCTGATTGGGGATGGAGTAAATAAAGACTTTTTGGAGGTATTGGAGAGACTGAGAAGTGTTGGGTTGAGTTGGATTGGTTTGAGGAGCAGTTGTCGGATTGCATTTATTACAGATGGAGTCAGATTCTTGGGATTTTATGTTCGTTTAGATATATGGGTCTCAGTGAGGATCAGCTTCATGGGTTGCTTAGCAAATGTCCTGGAATTCTGTTTGATGGTTCAGGGGATAGAATGTTTGCACTCACGGGCACTCTCTTGAAATGCGGTTCCACTATGTATGATCTGCGTGTCATGTTTCTGAATTTTCCCAAAGTTGAAATCAGCAAGTTCCTTTTCAATTTGAGACGTTGTTTTTCATTCCTTGTGGAAGTTGACATGGATGCAGCAGACATCAACAGGATTTTAAGGACTTATATTGTATTATTGGGCACTCTTGCTCTTAAAAGGCCCAATACCGTTCTCGCTAAGTTGAATGCTGGGAAGAAGCGGATCACAGATCTCATCCGAGAAGATCCACAAGAAATGAAGAACTGGGTTATGGGGTCAAATATCCAGCGACTACCAGACACAGGAGACGAGGAGAGATCCTATCTGCAGAAAATTAAGTTCTTGTCAGGCTTGGGGTTTCCCGACAACTCAAAAGAGATGAAACGGGCACTCAAGTTGTTCCGAGGAAGAGGAGAAGAGCTTCAGGAGAGATTTGATTGCCTTGTGAAAGCTGGTCTGGATTGGAAGGATGTTCTTGAAATGGTTCGGGTATCTCCTCAAATTCTTAACCAATCGAAGGATGTGATCCAGATGAAAATGGATTTTCTCGTAAATCAGTTAGGTTACCCTTTGTCAATTTTAGTGTCATTTCCGTCATATCTTTCATATAAAATTGAGAGGGTCGAAGGCAGACATTTGATGTATAAATGGTTAAAAGATCAAGGAGTGCTGAATTTTTCGGCATCTTTGTGTTCCATTGTTACATGTACAGAAAAGAAATTCATTCGGCAATATGTACGGCATCATCCCAGGGGAATGCAAGTCTGGCAAGCATTAAAGGCAAAAATTGGTGCTTGAAATACATATACATATATATTCTCTCTTGAGAGGTTCTCTCTTTGCAAATAAGAACAAGTTTCACTGATGAATGTTTCTCTATTGCTTTGATTACTGCTTATGCACACAGACTTTGCAGACAGATGCAATTGGCAATTACTACAGCTGATTGTGCCACCTTAGGGTGCCAAGAAAAATCAGTTTGGATGATATGACTGTGGGAAGGAAGATAGCAGGTATATATGATTCTTGGGGTAATTCTTCATTCCAACTGGTTTTTGATAATTGCTCTTATACACCAGCTTTATTTTAAATGAAAAGCAGCCAGTTTCAGGGGGTTTTTTAGTACAGGAGCATGCAAAATTCTGCAATTATTATTTACATATTTGATGGTGCAATTTCTTTGTTATTGTATGATTTTACTAAGTCATGCCTGCGTTAGTCACATGCAAACTCTAGTGCTACCAATATGTACAACCGTATGTATCCTACTCTACTGCAGTCTCAAGATATTAGGTAACATGTTAGTTCTCATTCTATACAAAAATATCAGGCATTACATAAATACAATTTGTTTCCTTTATTTTTCTTTTTTCTTTTTTGTTATTTTCCTTCCCTCATCTATACAGGCTATTGTTTTACTGTCTGCAAAAGTCTTGTATGTACAGCATTAGCCTTTGCATCGAGTCTTTTCTTGGCTATTGGAGAATAAAGTGGGAAAAAGAACAAATTAACTAAACTTGTAGGTGAAAGCTACCGTATGAGTAGATATGACCCCAGGAAATTGGAAAAAAAAAAAAATGAAAGTAAAAAAAAAAAAAAAAGAAAAAAGGCTATAATAGGAATACACCTCACCGAAATTTAAGCTGAATGGAGTCTGTTTCCTTTGTCACAGGTTGGATGTTCTAAATTTCTTCAGCTGCCCTTTTCTTAGTCTGTGACATTTGCTCATATGTTTTATTTATTCATTTATCTTTTGTGGATATGTTTTGTATGGATTGCTACTTTGCTTTGTGCATTCGTTTGTGTATTGAATCAGTAACCCATTTGATATTAGATATATTTAGGGTGAAGGATTTTTCTGCTCATAGACATTCACCTTCAGTTTTAAATGTCTATTTCAACAGTGGAAATACCCGGAAACCTCTTTGATCATCACCTCTCATGCTTCATAGTCCATGCTTACTGGGATATATACAAAATTTCGAATCTCAGGTACTTGTGGGACAAGAAAATTTATCATTTCATTATGTTCAGCTGAGATCTGCCAGTAATTCTGATTCTCTTGGTGAAGTTTCAAACTCCAACTGAAGGCTGGCATGTCTATGACTTGGCATCTTAAGGCTTCTGGACTATTTGAGCCGAATTCCAGGTAATGTTCTAAAGGTTATTTATTTTCCAAGGGTATATTAGGAGCTCAGTGTGATAGTTCCCTTCTTGTTATGGTTCTTTATATGTTATTTTTAGTAACTGTGTCAATATTTTAGAGTAGAATTTCTAATTACAGTCTGCATATATTTTTTGTCAAGTAACTGTCAAAGTGTTTACCCAAAAAAGAAATATACGGACTGTAATAGAATGTTACTCTGACATTACAGTCTGTATATATTACAAAACGAGCCCTTTCCAGATAGGGCTGTAGGCTGGGTACTGTAATCTACCTCATGCAAAACTCTAATGAGGTCTAACTAGTTCTGTAATGAAATCTAACTGATACTGTCTTCAAAAAATTGTAATAATGATGATGATGAGGCAAAAATATTCTTGGCCAGTTAATTGAGAAACTTTTTTTCATCTGCTCTTCTTGTATCTGTTCTTAATATGCTGCAATGGAGTTTTGTGTTATTATATCCATTATGTATTAGAGATGTATGATTACATCATGGTCTCACTAACTCACCATCTATAATTTCATAAAGCTTCTCTTAATGTTTTTTCATCTTCTAATCAGTATGGGTTGTTAGTATCTAAACTGTTGAGAGCATCTTGAAATGTTATTAATTTAAATCATGAGTGGTGCTCAAGATAATGAGTGGTCTCTGTAAATTGCTAAAAAGGATAATCAGCGGTTCTCATTTCAAATCACAATGCAATCCCTTGGGCTTAATTTGTTCCTTAATTTCAATTTTTAATTTCATTTGCAGCAATATTTTTCTTTCTTTTTTTTTTTTAAATCAATGTAATCTAATTTGACCACATCATTACCAATATTTTGAGGTGAGCTTGAATTAGTATGTGAATTCAAATATTGATTTTTACCTATTGCAAAAAAAGTGAATTCAATTAATTATTGATTTTACCTATTGCCAAAAAAAGTTCCAAAACACAATTCAATTTTTAATCGATTACAAAGTGGTTTGAGTATTTTTAATGGGCTATAATTCTATATGTATTAATATTTATTATGTATATTATTTCTCTCTCAAATAGAAGTCATATGAATTATAGCGATAAATAATTTCTCCTATCTTTGAATGAATATTTGTTTGAATGAACTACTACTACTACGATTGAATCGCTCCTACAAAAATAATATACCATGTAGCAATAATATTAATTTTATTTTTAACTTGGTAATCAAATTTGGATTTTAGGGGAAACAAATCAAAATAAAAGAAATTATACTAGCAGTCCACTAGGCAATGCATTAGTGACCAAATAAGTCGGATTTAGACGCAGTTATAGTTTTGAAAATTTATTAATAAACTCATCATATATGTAGACTATTTAATTGGTGTTTGATTAAGTTCACCAAAACCGAATTTCCCTCTCTAGTCTTGAGAATCCTATTCATAACATTAACTCTTCTTTCGCATCACTTAATTTTTGTGACGTAATTTCTCCTGCAAGTCAAATTACTCTGTTTACAACATTAACTTCCCCTTTGGCGGGTTGGGCTTTTTATTGCCTAAGTCCTTATCTTCTCCTCCTCCTCCTCTTCCTCTTCCTCTTCCTCTTCCTCTTCCTCTTCTTCTTCCCTTTTCCATTGTCAAGATTTTGTTTCCCAATTTATTCGCTTGAATCTATAACCAACAACCAAACCGGATTGTAAACCACATCCCAGTGAAGAAAGAGCAAAATATTTCGATGTAATTAGATAAACATCATCACTGATCGGTTTCGAACCGCGAACCGACTTGACTTATTATTGGCAGTTTTTGAACCAGGAATAGCTTAGGGATTATTGGTTTGAATCAGCAAATGACCTCCCGATTTTAGCAGGTTCTTACAATTCTATCCCAAAAAACCGCCTTACTTGGTGATTTTAGAGCCATCAGTTCAATAAACTAGTTGAGAATTGGTGGTTATCGCGATTCTTGCAAAGATGAAAAAGGATTCCATACCATGGATAGCTTTCACCTATCCCTTAGGACATTTTGAATGGCTTGTTATATCATTTGGATTAAAAAATGGACCAGCAATCTTTCAGAAAAAAAATGTAAACAATTTTTGAAAAATACCCTTTTGGTTGTGTGTATAAAAAAATTGTAATTAGAAAACAAATATATAAATCTATTTTCACATGAATAATAAAAAATTATTTCTTATTCACAATATTTAATGTGTTGTTATTAACAACACATATAATAAAGATATTTGAAATCATATGTGTTATTAAGTTTATGTAAACTTCTAACTAAATTAACTTTCTTTCTTAACAATGTGTGACTCGTTTTTATATTGTTAGAACTTATTTGTATTTTGAATATTTTATAGTATTAAATTGTTAATATGACAACTAAAAAGGTACAAATGAGTGTATATAAATAAATACATAACCATAAATTTTTTTTTTAACTAAGGGGCTACAAACAATTATTGTAAAGCTCCATGTTATTTCAAGTTAAAAATTTCTTTTGCATTTTTTCTTACTTAAATTAAGTAAATTATTTAATTGATTTTTATTTTTTTATTTCATGGTTCTTAGTTCCTGTGAAATTGAAACCGGTTGTTCTTAAGAACCAGGAATCAGATCAGCTCCCACAAGTCCAGTTCCAATTCTTGTTCCATCATTTTTGAAATTAGGAACCGGCGATTTGGGTCCAATTATAGACCAGAATCGACTCGTAACGACGTCTATGATTAGACATGGTCATGATGTCCGAAACCAGTTAAAAAACTTTATTGCCTATTTCCTTAGTTAAAATTTAGAAAGAACCAATAGATCCAATTAGTTTTATTGTTAAAGAAAAAAAAATAGAAAGAAAAGGAAAATGAGGAAAAAATAATATTAAATGTATAATTATGAATATTAAAACTATTTTATATGAATAATAAAAATTTATTATTTATTCATAGCATTTACCAGTTAAAATCATAATTAGTTTAATTTATATAAACTTCTGCCAAAAGCGAAATCTTTTTCCTTAACAATGTGGCTTTAGTTTGTCTTATAATATTCTTTTCTATCTCTAGAGCATTTATATATAAATAAATGCATGTTCTAAACAAATCTTAAAGAAGATGGGTTAAAATTTTTGAGTATTTTTAGACCCCAATTAATATTTTGAATTTAAAATTTATCTTATTTTAATACTAGAATTTGTTTTTATTATTTAATTTTAACTTTAAAAATAAATTTATTGGTTCCATGATTCTAAAATCAAATTGAGAACATCCAGTTCCATAAATACATACTAGAGTTGTCTCCCATGGTTCTAATTTTGGTTCTTCATTTTCAGGACTCATAATTGGTGGTTTTACTTTGGATTCTAGAATTGTTACCATTTTTAAGAATAGTGTAGTTTAACTCATGCTTTGATTGTTCTTTCTTTCTTTTTTTATCTTCCCAAACCTTTCCTATAGATCAAGTGCAGTTCAAGTCTCGAAACACACACACACACATATATATATATATATCAACAATTGAAAAAAAATTAAAATATCAAAGAATAGTTAAATTTAAACTATTTATATACAATTAGGAATGTTTTTCCTCCTTCATCATCATCATTCTTCTTCTTCTTCTTCTTTTTTCTTTTTTTCCCCTCCTTACTTAGTCACAATTGTTGACATGGGATACTTGGCTATAACCTAGAACGCTCAACATTGATCTAATGAGCTAGCAAGCCCATGAAAAGCGTCATCAAATACTTTGGTTAGGGAGCTCCACAAGGACCTTAACCCTACGATGACCTTGACTTTAACATGAGGCTTTACAAGGACCTTGATCCTACGGGGATCTCGATCTTGTTATGAGTGGGCCTTGGTCCGATGAGGACCTCTGTCCCTCGTTGATCTTGCTATGACTTTGCACATTGAGGCCTATAATGCTAGTCTTCACTTCGATTTCCTTAGAAGAGCAACTACAAGCTCGATCAACTCTACCTTGTGTAAAGATCACCTTAGGTTCGGGATTATCTACCTCTAAATGGGCTCAGGCCTACGAGAAACAAGATTCTATGACCACTTAATTGCAGTATGATTAAAAGTAATAAAACCTACACACCCAAAGGTATGACACTGATCTAACCCATTCAATTTGCTCTTTTACTCTCTCAAACCCACAACTAACTTAATGTATCGGAATGGTCATGCTGGACAACCTTTGATGCTCACTAACATGTCTTTCTGGCACTTGCAGCAACAATATTTAGTGTGCTGCAATTAATAATATAAAATTAAATACTCTTAAAAGTGGGTAGTTTGGTGTATATAATTAAAAACAAATGTCCCCCCTCTTTCTTAAAATGTAGATTTTGACTTTAGTTTTTATATCTTTTTGGTTTTTGTAATCCGCATTATTAGTATCACATTGTAGGCTGATATGATTCTGTATGGACGGAAATAGTAAAATCTTCATCTTCATTAAAAAAATGCGTTACAACTGCCTCATTTTTGGGTTCAAGCCTGACGATAATATAAAATAATAAGAAATTTAATTTTTGATCCATTCAAGGGTCAAGACCCATAAATTGGCACGCGACAAGCGACCAAGTCCAGGATCTGGCACTGAACTAGCCTTGAACAAGTGGATTACGCTTCATCCACTTGAACTCAACGATCCACCGATTCTAACAATGGAGGGTTAGTCTAAGGCTTTCGTGGCCATATCTTGAGTGCATAAATTGATAACGTTACGCGGTGGTGCTTTTACTATTTACTCTGTAAATGTAAATTAATGTTGTCTTACCATGGATGACTACTCTATACGTATCCTCAAATTGCCATATCCCATTACACCTATCTTTTTTGTTTTAACCGTCCCATTATACCTATCCATGTCCTTTTGATTTAATAAAGGGAAAGAAGGGAGGAAAAGAGAGAGAGAGAGGGAGGGAGACAGAGTATGGTATTGCCTCTTGGAAGCTTCGTGGAAATGCGGTTTTGGACTTAGGACCCCTAGAAAGATTTTTTTTTTTTTTTTGGTCCGTGAACTTTCAAATTGGGCTATAAGTCCATGAACAAAACAAAAATGAGAAAACCTACCCATATAAATGTAAAGTTTCTCTCCAAAAGATTTGCTGATTTAGGCAAATAAAGGGGTTCTGTCATATTCACATGCTGTCTTCCTTATTTTCAGATGATTTCAGGACTTCTCTCACGGTTTGAGATTCCAATAGACTAACGTACAAACTAAATAAACCAAAACTGTAATTTAAATTAGTATTAACTGACGTAGGTTATTTAATTGGTTAATCAAATCAAGCTTCATCTATATAACATCTGATCTAATAAACATGTAAATTTAATTAAATCCGAGCTGTATTCAGGTAAAAGTTTGAATGAGTCTGGGCATTCAATAAAAAAAACATGCATATACTTTTAATAAAACTATTATAAATTAGCTTAATTAACTTGAACTCAAATTTGTTGAGTATGAACTCTAGTCAAACTCGTACTCGAGTCAAATTCAACAATGTTCATCTCAACTTGCTTCATTTACAATGCTAGCACTAGTGTGATCCCTAAACTAAATGTGCTCATGGTGAGCTTTTAACTTTCCGATCCATCAAGTGTCACAACATCTTCATAGAATGAAATTATCGTCCTCTTGACAAATAAGAGTAACATCACTTATTAGCCTTTCCCATCTTTATGTGGAAGTAATAATAATAACTATAACGAATTGCTCTATAATTGAGAAGATCATTTGCACTGTTTTTTTGTAAAATTTTTGGCAATAAGAATCCTTGTTAACAAGTTTTTACTCTCCTAGCACCTGGTCCAGGATTAATAACACCGTACTCCAAGTTCTGCAAGTTCCCACAGGATTTTTGCAATCCATTCTGGGAACACCAAGCCCCGTGAGTGAACTGATGGCGACGTTTCTTGAGCAGCTCGCGATCGATTTTGTCCAAAACAGGGTCGTTCTGCTTGAACTTTCTGGCAAAAGGACGGCTGCTTATAATCATTTTCCTGTAATCTCTAGTCCTAGGGACCGAGGATGCTGCTTTGGAGGGTTATCCCAGGTAATGTAGTGGAGTCGTGATTGGCAGTCGTGTTTTATAATCCTCGGAATTGCATATGATGGTCTGGAAGTATCCCTCAGGCGAGGAGATGAAGTTAGTATAGTAGAGGAGGAGAGTCCTCGGCAAGTTGTCCCAAGCTACCACGCAGTACTCTGCAAAGGATCTTGACAAGACCGTCCAAGCAGAACCTAAAACAAAAGCACCAATACATAGGCATCATGAGATTGTGAAGTAATTGGAAGCCCTTGCTGGTTAAGGTAACTATCAATTAAGAAACATATAAAATTTATGATCAAACAGCAACCATAAGTCCCACTTTCATGAAGCGTTAATCCTCTTATTACGGCATGTCAACGCTTTTTGGTCTCAATGTTATCTTCCATTTTTGGTCTCAATGCCATTTATTTCCCCTAAGAGTAGCTTTTTATTTTGTGTTAGGAGTGTGGCTCACATTAATGAATGCCACCAGAGTTGGGTGATCAGGGCCACGGGGCCAATTGATAAGGGTGTATATATATGCATTGTTTTGTTTTCTAATTTATCAAATTTAAAAGATTTCAGGTGTTTCCATGCAATTTGTACAAAAAAAAAACATAATCGAAAACAAAAAATTACAAGTATAGTCTTTTACATGGATTGCTCCCATGTAAAGGACCCTTTTTATCCCAATGGGGGTCCTTGACGAGCACTATTATGTCTAAAGTACGTTTATAATTGAAAAAAGAAGAAGGAAAGTAAAGAGTATATGGAAAGATTGTTGAGTGGTTATTGGTGGGGGATAATGACTGACTAACACTAAATTAATAATTGCTTACCTACCAATCACCACCATTAGTGGCATCTATATACCTAACATGCTCATCAAATATGGAGATTATTGCCACGCACCATGCCCATGTGTTATTCAATGGTGGCATTAACGATTCTGGTGATTCATTGTGGTGTAATTCAATAATGGCACATCCATGCCATTTGCACCAGCAAGAAGCTTTGCTTAAAAATTGTTTTACTAAAACAAAGTTAATTAAAATCGAAGTAGAATGCGTTTGATGTACAAGCTATGAGTTCTTGGAAAGATGAAGGTCGCAACAACAAGGCACCATAGGACCAAAAGCAAACAGCTTAAATTAACTTTGCATAGGCATATCCACTGAATATGTACAAAGTCAGGAGTCCTTCAGTCACACAAATCACTAAGATCTGTATCCAAAGGATGCTAATTTAGTACAATTTGAGGTTCAAACTGATTATGCCCCTAATTTTGCCACACTTGCGCCCCTCTAGACCCCTCCATGTCCATTTTAAATTTTGGATTCATGGCATGCAGACTCAATTGCACCTTTCCAGAGTAATGGAATGTATTGTACTTAGATCAATACAAGTGAAAGAGAACAGTACAACTCATACAAGCATCTAAGGAGATCAATTAAATATACTGGGGGGAAAGTGCATGAAAAAGCCTGATAGAACAACTAACTTACTGAGCTGGGGTGATCCTCCCAACCACCACCTCCAACCCCCCCCCCCCCCACCCCAAAAAAAAAAAAAAAAAAAGAAAATGATGAAGAAGAAGAAGAAGAGAGATGAGAAGATCTTTTTTAATAGTTTTTATCGAAATATAATATCTGCAATGATCCTGTATTGGAATTCATGGAAAGTCTTTTAAGTGGTAGTTTCTAATTTAGGAATTGGTGGCATGTTATTTTACTTGCTTTCAGTATCACTCTATCTCATCATCATGTTATTTGGCCACCTCAAAGCTATCTTTAAGGTTACCTTAATGATTAGTAATCCTAAGTGGTGACAAATATAAGAAGAAAATTTAAAAAATAGACTCATTTCAGTGTCGATTTACTTGGAAATATCTTTAATTTTCTTAGAGGTCACAATTAACTAAGCAGAAGCATATAATGCGACAAAACAAAGAGTAGAGTGAGTCTTTTATACGGTTATTCGATTGGAGATTTAAGAATTTACTCCCGTGGCCAACATTATCATAGGAAATGGAAGGGGGGCAAAAAATAGATAAATAAATAAATAAATAACATGTAACAAGATGTGTCAATTCATGTACTGAACACAGTGCGAACACTATAAGGATTATTAGATTTTTATTTGTATCATATCTGTATTTGATTTGTATTTATAATTTAATTATATTATATACGTATCATGTTTGTTTATTAATTTATAAATAAAATTATTAACTGACAAATATTTGTTTGAAAATGATAAAATTACAATGTAAATTGCATAGAATACGATGAAACAGACCCCAAAATTAATAAGCGTCCGGCTTTCGTTAAAGTAGTGTAAATGACAGATGGGATAGAGTTAAAAATTATAAATGTACATGTACTGACAATAAGAATATTTAAATATCATGTAATTATTCAATAGATAATTGTAAGTGTATCAAGTGTTGATGCTCCATCCTGCGCTACCATAAGCAGCAGGAACTCTTGAGAAAGATACGCAGACAAAACGCCTTTTTTTTTCTTTAATTTTATTTGTGTACTTATTAATTAATTAATTTATATATATTATTTGTATTGTGTACTATCGGCATTAAAAATATATAAAAACTTTATGTTAATCGCTAACCATTCATCGGACTCTTTATTTATTTTAACGTGTCTGCTTTATGGTGTCGTATTTTTTGTTGTCCGTGTTCAGAACTTCACGTGCTACTTGATAGGGATAAAAAGAACATAACAAAAATAATAAAATTGAAAAAAAGATCTGGGTTTAGTCAAAAAAGAATAAAAAACCTGTGTAAAGCTTGAAAGCAGTCGGTAGTGTCCTTTGTTTAATCACCCACCATAGTTCTGATTTCTTGGTACTGTATAGTCCTGGGTCTATTATGATGGGTTTGCCTCTCTTGTTCCTGAAGAAACAATAGCAAAAATATTGTTTTTAAATAATTATTACTGTAATAAACCCAAAATGACTATTTCTATTGTAGAACAAAAATTATTAATCCAAAACGAAACAAAACAACTCTTACAGCTTCCAACCCAAATGGCTGCTATGTTGTATGAAGTTAGTGTCTTTAGGCACGTCAGAGAAGGCGTGGATCAGATCTGAAATACCACATGATCAAAATTCAACTCGAAAAAAAAAATAATAAAAATTTTCCATCTTTACAATATCTAAAAGATCACCAATATTTATAAACGCATAATTAATTTAGGGTTAATCAGGTTAGATTCTCATCATATGTACTGTAATGAGATATAGAAAATTGGGAAGAATTAATTAAGAACACCAACAAAGATGCACTCACCATACCATCTTGAGTAACTAAAGGATAATCAGAAGCACTAAGATTAATGAACCAATCCCATTTGCAACGCCTCAAAAGCATAGCCATTGCATGTAAGGTAGTACTCAACATAGTGGGACCTCTATAAGTGACCAAGTTTGGTTTCTTCACAATCCAAACATTCCCAACAAGACCAAAAACAGGATCCTCGGACACAAATTTCACAACTTCTTCACGTTCTCCCTTGGGTGCACTTGCTTCCAAGTGGATTAAGTAGTAGTTTCCAGGATGGTACAACGCTCTTATGACTCTTTTGAGCTTGACTACATCACCCTTTGAAGCTGAAATCAAGTAAGCAAATGTAACTGGATAGGAGGCGTTGGATTTTTGTAGGTTGAAATTTATGGTTGGCTTGAAGATTGGGGTTATGGGTATATTTAGGTTATGAGGGATAATGTAGAAGTATATGACTGAGAAGAGAATTGAAGTTAGCATGAAGGAGATCATGAAGATTTTAATCCCCATGATTAGAAAAAAATTTGTAAGTTTGGAATTGAACAGAGTGAGTGTTGTTTATTTAGAGATGTTTAAGAAGAAGGAAGTGCTTGTTTAAGCACAAAGGAAGAGAGTGCTTGCTTTAACTGGGGTATTGATAAAAAGAGGCTTGAAGAAAGTGTGTGGACTGAGAAGGACATCTACTGGTTGAGTTAAAGCAGAAGGTGCTTGGGTACCTACCTTCCTTTGAAGGGAAGGCCTCCATTTTGTCATCATAAATGATGCTGGTGGGGTAATATCAGATTAAATTACTCTTTTGCCCATGCGTTTTGAATTGGGATGATTGGATTTATATGGACTAAAGTGGAATTTACTCATAAGAAAAGTGCTCGTCTTGTCTAGTACACTCTCCCTTTATGTCACCTACTTATTGTAAATCTTTTTTTAACTGTCAAATACAAAAATAGGATGCTAAAATGTTTGTGCATATAACATTGTTAGATTTTAGTCCTGTTACTTTTACATTTAACTGAAAATAAATGAATAAATAACAAACAAATAAAGCCACGCACACACCTTGGTCTTATTTTTTGTTTAGGAATTTTATAGTTGGGAAAATGCTAAGAAATTAAAATTTAACGAAAATGTCAATTAGGTATTTAAAGAATTTCATATCTAATTAAACTTTCATATTTTAAACACTATTTCATTTTTTTATTATCTCTTGAAGTAGTGTATATATACCATACAACATATTATTATCTATTAAAATAATGGACACGTGTTAGATAACAATTAAATAAATAGTAGTTAGGATACAGAAAGTTTAATTGGATACGAAATTGAATTTTTTAAATTCAGATAACTAATTAATCTTTTTGTCAGGTGTGATAAAAAATTAAACATTACCCTTTACAGTTGAATCCAAAAATTTGAAAAATCTTGTAAATGGGGGGTGAGAATTTGGAAGCTTTTAAAAATCACACGGTAACGTATTATCATGTCTGGGACATTAACATGGTGTATTTTATTTTTCATATTTTATGACGTTAATTTTGCATACGACATTACATAACTGGTTATGTGAGGAATAAAATATTAAAATATACGAATATTAACCTAAAAAGTGAAAATAAATAAATAAAACCCAATCTCTAAAAGTACTTATTACAATCATGGTTGTGATGTGGGGGACGACAACCTCTCATATAAAGTGGATTGGGAGACTCGCAACTGCATGATTGATCAATCAACCCATAGAAAAGAAAAAAAAAAACTTAAAATTGCATAAAAAGAGGTTAGGAGATAACGATTAACTACCAACTAGAATTCTTCCAAAAAAAAAAAATTAAATAATAAAAATAAAGAATGTCAAATTAGATCATGTTTGTGTTGCATTGGGGTTGAGATGGCAAACCAGCAGAAATAGCAATTCTCACCAACCTTGTGGCCATGGATTTCCCTGATTTTCTCTTGTACACTTATATGATTTTAGTCCTCTAGTTCTACTATTGCCATTTGTTGCATTAGAGACTTATGCTACATTTGGCTCAACAAAATAAAATAAGATCGAAGAGAATAATAATTCTTGTTTTATAATTAGGGGTATTTTTAAATATATTTTTAAAAAAATAATTTTTTTATTTCATGTTATATAAAATAAATATTTTTCATATTAAAACCTTTTATAAATTAAACCAAACGGAAGGATAGATGTTTTACAATAATAAAAGTAAAATACCTTATCTTATCTTTTTTTTTTTTTTTGGGGTAAATCACCTTAGAGTCTTGTAACGTGGAAGATGAGTACTTTAATGTCATACACACATCGTGATTTCAAGGCAGAAACATAAAAATATATGTTTAGGAACTTAACGTAAAAACCGACATTCAACGCACATATATAAATTTTTAGTGATAATGATGCCCATACTTCTCATTTATAAATAAGTAAAAGATCTATCATGTGGAATTGTTCTTTCAAATCTGACTTTTACACCTTAAGGCATTGCAGAAAAGGATAAATCAAATATATACATATATCAGTGCCCATACTTCTCGTTTATAAATAAGTAAAAGATCTGTCATGTGGAACTGTGCTTTTAAATCTTATTTTTACACCTTAAGACATTGCGGAAAAGGGTAAATCAAGTCTCAAACTAATTATTTTTTATTTATTTTTTAGTAAAATGTTTGAGAAGATATTAATGATCGTTACAACTTAGATTTTAAGGACCTTTCATCTATTAATTATTTATGTGAAAAAAAAAAACAGGTTGGTTTATTGTTTGATAACATATTGAACTTAAATCAAAAGGATGTAATAGCTAAAGGAAAACGATGGGAAAAGGAAAAAGAAAAATTCGTTTCACATTAGAGTTCACTAGCTTTATGACTTTGTACCTTAAATGGAGAGAATATAAGGCTTTAACGTATACTGGGTTAGATATTGCCTACTTATTTCACATTCCTCATGGTACCTCAACAGAGAATTCCACTCTTATTAATAGCCTTCAAAATCTTTAAGCATTTCAAAAGCTTCAAAAGTGCTCAACTTATATAAGACACTAAATTCTAGGAATGTGTTTGATAGATGGTGAATGGGTAATTCTATTGTATAAGATATTAACGTATTTTTTTTTTTATTATGTAGATTTTAAATTTGTATTAAAGATTATATTATAGGCTCTGAATGTAAAATTTTCAGCCCTTGCTCTTATATGGTGAAGTATAGTCATAGGGTTTTCATACTCTATGTCAATCTTAAAATCTATACTTTATATATACAAAGGATATATGCTATAAATTACCCGATATTTACCCCATTATAAATTTTTAAAATACTCAAAATGAAAAATAAAAATAATTCTATGTATTTTTTTCCTACCAATAAATGTTCTTGAGGAAGAAAAAAGAGCCTAGGTTATAAGGTAACAATCCTAATTTATAAACCTACAACCGTGCCTCATATATATATATATATATTCTCTTTGTTCTTTTACATTTGATTAGTAGTACTTTATGTTCCCTTTGCTTTTCCTTCTTCCTCTTCTTCTTTACTGATTTCATAATTTTTTTGTCCTTACTAGCAAATGTGCATCTGATGTCCATACATACATACAAAATATATACATAAAATTGCATGTGTGGTGAAATGAGATTTATTTTGATTAAAATTATGTGGTGAAATAAGCCTTATTTTGGCAAAAACGGTGTATCCATGATGAATTGAGCACTTTTTTTTTTTTAGTGAAAATGATATATGCATGAATAAATGGGTGCTTTTTATGAAAATTGTATATACGGTGAGATGAGTCTTGTTGTGGTAAAAATGGTGTATGTACGGTGAAATGAGCTTTGTTTTGGTGAAATCAGTGTTTGTATGGTGACATGAGCCTTTTTTTTTTAGCCGAAAACATTACATATATGGTGAACAGAGCCTTGTTATCTAAGGATATTAGCATCTTGAATATCTAGAATGTGTGATGAAAGAGGTTTGGTGAAGATTTTCAGCCAAGAAATGTTCATAAAGCACGCCATCCACTAGATAACCTTAATCGTAAGTTCTTTCTCTACACTCTTTGAGAATAAATAAATAATCAATAAAAACTTACGGTAAGAGTCTTAGAGACTAAAAAAAAAGCTAAGGAGTGACAAACCAATTCTCATTCCCATGTCTAACATACATGATATATGATAGGTAACCAATGTCGTAGGATGAGATAAGAAGCTCTCGATGGTTGAGCATCTCCCTACTATAGATGAGAAGAATGACCCTAACATTTCCAAAAATCATAGATTCGTGAGTCACCTACTAGAGATTGTTGGATGTTGAAGAAGATATTTTATGATATGGTTTGCAATGGGAACTTCCCATAGATAATGACATAATCCATTGTGTTAAGGGGTCTTTAATAAGGTTAAATTTTTTATACCACTATTCTAAAAGGTCTAAAGGGGTTAGTATGTTGATGTAAACTTAATTTGCCCACATAAAGAGTGACCCTTTTCTTGGAGAGAAATGATACTAGTGAAGATGACTTGTCACTTGCTTTATTTTAGCTTTCATGCATTTGGGCTTCTTTTTTTGGTTGAGATTTTTAATTTTTTTTCTATTTTTATTTTGGGATAAATGCAAAAACACCCAAAAACTTTGAGGGTAGTGGCTTGACCTCCCATACTTTCAAAATGAGGTTTTTAACCTCTTAAACTTTCAAAAATTAGTATTGTAAAACAATTAACTGTTTAAGTATGGAGGAAGGGGGTATATGAATGCACAGATAAAAGTTTAAGGGTGAATCTGGACATAAGTGAAAAGTTGGGGGAGAGGGAGGGGGGGAAGAGGGTGTTAATCTATGCTCCTCTCCATTTGTTTTAATGGAAAATGTGATGTGTCCTTAATAATGATAATTTTTGAAACTTTAAGGAGTTAAAAACCTCACTTTAAAAGTTAAAGGGATAAATCTATGTTGCCCCTAGAGTTTTGGGAGGTATTTTTGCATTTTTCCCTTTTACTTTTGGGCTTTGGAATGGAAGGGTAGGCTTTTTTCTCTCTCTTTTTTTTTTTTATAAGGTCTTATCTTATGTCTATGAAAACTTGAAAGAAAAAAAAAAAAGAGAGTGATGTAGGGAAAAAAAAGAGAAGAATAAATACATCATTAAGAAAGTAACTTGTAACAATCAAAATTATGTTCACAATATACTATTACTCTACAAAAAAGAATAGATATGGGAGTTAGATATGCTTTTTAATTTATAAAGTCTTTTCTCTAATTAACACTTCTTATGGATACTTGCTCCTTGCAATGGGCTTTTCTTTTTGCGGTCAACCATTAGCTAGTTTTTTGATAATCCAATATGGTTTGAAAATTTTTTGTTCTCCCTCTCTAATTTTTATGAGAGATTTTCCTCTCTTTCATGAAGACTGGTCCCACCGTGATCGTGGTTTTGCTTTTTCTCTTTCCATTCCATTAGAATATTCTACCTTTCTATAGCTGCTTTTCATCATACCTTTTGTTCTTTAGCTATGTTTATACACTCCATTACTAATATAAAAAAAAAAAACTTCATCTTCAAAAAATACAAATACTATAGTTTCTATTTCTTCATGTTTCCTTTCTTGTATTTAGCTTTTTTTTTTTTTTTGGGTTACTTGCATTAACTCTACATATGGAGGCTAATTATCGATATTTGCTGCTCTTCTTGATATATATAGTGTTCTCTATTGTTAATATGTTCTTGCTCATCATTTAATCCTTTTTTGGTCTTTGTGTTTGTGTAGACTTGTTATCTATTAAACCATGTGGAGTTTGCAATCTTGTTTTGATGAGAAAATGCATTGCACAAATATTCCACATCTTGGCTAAGTTACATTTAATAAGAAAAACTTGTTTTTAATATGTTTGAGCTATGTGTGCATATATATATATATATCTATGTTTTTTGTTTATGCTTCTTTTTGCAGGTTTCTTCAATCATTTTAGGCTTTGATTCCATTGGAATCTCTTAAAGCTCAAAACATTGAAGTTGTAGAACTCTTTGCATCTTGAATCACTTCAATTGGAGTCAAAATGAGAGAGATATGGCCAAAATAAGAAAGCACATAAAAGTTGCAAGGAGCGGAGCAACTTGTTGGTTCAAAATGGATTGGCTTGCTGGTGTAAAGTTCAGAAAACAATAGTTTCAATCGTGTGGGAGACCCCGGCATGAAAATGCATTGGCCAGCTGGTAAGGCTTTGTACCACATAAGCCGGTACATAAAAAATAGTCATTGGAGCATCTGTTATCCGATTGTTGGTGAGCTTTTTGAGGGTAGTGGCTAACTTGCATTGAGCCTATAAATAGAACTGTTTAGGGCATTTTTATGTAAGAGAGTAAGGTTTAATTGGTAGAGATTATGTGAAAATACTCTCTCATTTTGTAATTGTTTTTATTGAGTGAATAGTGGCACAAGTGAGATTTGTGAGCAAATATATGTAAGGTTACTCGCACTTTGGTTTGAGAGTGTTTTAGTGAAGTCCTCTCTTGTTTGAGACAATAGATGAAATTCTCATGTGTTGAGGCATTGTAAAGTTCTATATGTGTGTAGGCATTGGTGAAGTTCTCATTGTCAGGCAATTTTTGTGAAGTCCTCTTGTGTAAGGCAATTGTTTGTTGAATAAAGTGTGAAGTCTTCCTTGAGTGAGACATCTTTTGTAGACCATGAAGACTAGGGGGTAGGCCAAACTCTATCTAAAATGGCGGTATGATCTTCTCTTTCCCTTTTCTCTTTATTATTGTTATTGAAATTGCATGAATAGGTCATAAATTGGCGAAAGAGATAATGATTGGTTAAGTAAAATTAAAATCGATTTAGAAACCCGTTTGTAACTTTCGCATGTGTAAAAGCCTAGTTGCCCTTAGTTTCAACATTATCTTTGTGTGTCTTTCTTTGATCTTTATCTTTCTTTATTTAGTGTCCTCTATGCATTCTGTTTGGAGTCAATTTGTCTTTTTTCTTACTTGATCTTGTTGTTTGTTTTTGTAGAACTTCATTCCTTGTTACTAGTAATAGATCTATCCATGTAGCAACCTTTTTTACGTTCCATTGGTGTTACAAAATTCTAACGATTGTGGTGGCTGGCTTGAAATAGCCACAAGAGAGCCATGATTGCATTATCTTGGAATTGTCAAGGTTTAGAGTCGACCTTGACAATTCATCAATTATGTGACCTAATTAGAAAGTATAATCCTAGTATTATCTTTTTTAATGGAAACAAAATGTATACAAAAGTTAAGGAAAAAAAAAAAAAAGAAATTGCTTACTCTATTTTGGGTCCTTTTATAAAGATCCTTATGGTTTGAATGATGGCTTAATTTTGTGGTTATTTAGTGATGTTGAACTCATAGTTGAAGATTCTAATAAATTGTTTATACATTTTAAAGTCCAGTTGAGTGATACAACCTTAGTGAGCTGGTTGGCTTGGATTTATGCTCCTTGTTTATTTCAAGATCGGATCAAATTATGGAGGTGGTTGACTGGTTTATCTAAGATGATTGGTAGACCTTAGATTTGTTTAGGAGATCTTAATGATATTGTTAACAATGAGGAAAAATATGGTGGTAAGATTAAAGATAGATGATAGATTTTTTCCTTTTTAAACATGATTTCATATGCCAATTTACAAGATTTGGGATTCATTGGCTAATAGTTTACCTGGTGTAACAAAAGACAAGGAAGTGCAATTGTTAAGGAGCAGTTAAATAAGGGTCTTGGTTCAGTTGAAAGGTTACAAAAATACTTGAATACTCGGATTATTCATGAACCATACATTGATTCTAATCATACTGCTCTTATCTTACACACTAATCTTCCAGATGTTAAAGGCAAAAAGAAATTCATATATGAGAATTTAAGGAGATTGCATGAAAATTGTGGAAAAATTGTCAAGGATGTTTAGATGGATAGAGGTGTTTGAACTGATTTTATAGATATCATGGATTGCTTGCAATAGTGTAGTAGCAAATTATCATTCTGAAGTAGAGAAGCTTTTCCTAATAATAGGATTTTGAATGAAAAGTTGAAGGTCAACTTAGCTAAAATACAGTCAAGATCTATTATTTCTTCAATAGAGGAGAAATATTTAATTCAAGTTGAAATTGACAAGTTAGGGGGCAAATAACATGTTTATTGGCACCAAAGATCTAGGGTGAATTGGTTTATGTATGGTGATCAAAATACATCATTTTTTCATTAATTAACTATTAATAGGCAGTAGAAAAACAAGATTTTAAGCTTGGAATTGGTTGATGGCTCTACGGTGTCTGATGAGAAGGAAATTGGCCACTTATTTGCTAACCATTTTCAGGACCATTTCTCCTCAGTTTGGACTAGTCAACTTTCTTCATTGTGGATTGGGTGGATAGGGGTGTGACAAATGATATGAATGATTTACTATATGCACCTATTATGAAAGAGGAAGTTAAAGAAGCAGTTTTTTAGCTTGGAGCTCTAATAGCTCTAGGTCCCGATTGCTTTCTTAGAGTTTTCTATCAGACTTATTGGGACTCTATTAGGCAATATGCTACTGTAGCAGTTCAAAACTTCTTCCTCTCAGGTAAATTTCCATCTATTTTTAATGATATAGATCTTGTTCTTATTCCTAAAGTTCAATCTCTTACGTTTATCTCTTATTTTCTTCCTATTAGCTTATCCAATAATGTTTACAAAATTGTGTCCAAAAGTTTGGCTAATTGTTTAAAATTGATCATAAATGAGCTTAATACTGATAATAAAAGTGCCTTCATATTAGGTAGATGGATTCATGATAACATCATAATTGCACATGAGGTTTTTTACTTTTTGAAAAATAAACGGAATGGTAAAAAATCATTTGGTGTGATCAAAGTTGATATGACAAAAGCTTATGATATGGTGGAATGACCTTTCTTAGAGGTTGTTTTAAGGAAAATGGGCTTTGGAAAGCATTGGATTGGCTAGATTATGGAATCTATATCTATCGTACAATTTGATCTTATTGTTAACGGAAAATTTGTTGGCCATGTTTTTCTTTCTAGGGGCATTAGACAACGGATCCTTTATCTCCATCTCTGTTCATTTTTGTTATTGATGTTTTATCCTATGGAAATAAATGGAGTTGACAATAGGGTAGTGAAGGGTATTTTCATTAAATCATCTTGTCATATTCTATCTCACTTGTTCTTTGCTGATGACCCTTTATTTTTTATTGAAGCTAAAGAGAGAAATGTCTCCAATTTAAAAAAAAAAAATTATTCTAATGGAGTTTTGTGTAGCTTCAGGATAGGAGATAAATTTTGAGAAATTAGTTATCTATTATGGTAGGAACATTTCATCAAAATGTAAATAGGATGCGGGCTCTATATTAGTAATTTTAAGTAGGGTTGTAAATGAGTCGAGCTACTCAAGCTCGATTAGTAAATAAGCTGAGCCCAAGCCCAAAGTAAAGTTCATTTATCTAAATAAGCCGACCTTGAGCTTTGATTTAGGATCATGAGCCGGCTCATGAATAAGCTTACGATTAGGCTCGTTGTAGGCTTATTACTAAGATCTTTAGCAGATTTGTGGATCTTTTTATGCATGATATATTATTTATAACTACATAATAAAAATAATAAAAACTAATTTCTATTTAATAATTATGTATATATATTATAAAACACTTATATATTATATTTTAGGTCAAAAAAATGGAAAACAGGTTATCTAAATGAGTTGAGCTTGAAATTAAAATTTTAAGTCCGATAAAAGCTCGTTAGGCTCGATAAAAAGCTCAGCTTGGCTCAAGCTCAAACTCAAGCTCAAGCTCAAGCTCAAGCTCGCTAAATTTTAAATGAGTCAAGTCCAAGTCTTTAAAAGTTTTATTTGGCTTGGTTGGCTCATTTGTAGCCCTAATTTCAACCATAAAAGATCGTGGGAAATACCTAGGTCTTCCTATTGTGTGGGGAAGATCCAAATGTAAAGTTATGGGGCTTGTTAAAGATAACATTGCCAAGAAGTTACAAGGTTGGAGGCAATAACTTTTGATTGAAGCTGGGAGAGAATTCTTAATTAATTCAGTGGCAAATATTATTTAAAGCTATTCTATGAGCATATTTAACTTTCCTCTTAAGTGGTGACAACAATTCAATTCTTTGATTGCCAATTTTTGGTGGGGGCCAACATAAGGAGGAACATAAAATCCATTGGATTGAGTGGAGAAAGTTGTTAAAGGCTAAGGATTTCAGGGGAATGGATTTCTAGAATTTACATGAATTTAATCTTGCTCTCTTAACAAAGCTAGCTTGACATTTATTCAACCATCTAAAGTCTCTATGGGCTAGGGTTCTAAGGGTAGTAGGGCTTCATGAGTTTGTAGGAGTATACTGGTGGGTAGAGATTTGCTTTTTAAAGGGGGGTTTTTTGGCAAGTTAGATTTAAGTATTCCATCAAAGTGGGATTTCATAAATGGATTCCATAGCTTGAAGGACATATTTTACAAATGGAAGGATCCTCCATCTTAATGTTAGGGTTAAGGATTTGATAGATAAGGAAAGAACAAATGGGATCGATGGCGTCATGTTTATCAAGTAAGGAAGTTATTGTGATCAAGAGCATATTAGCCCCCCATGTGCATAGTAGTGATCGATTAGTTTGGTCTTTCGACAAAAGTGGTGATTACAGTATCAAGTCAGTCTATCATTTCCATCTTTTACAATTAAAAAAAAGACCTACTTAGAATGAAGGCATCTTCTTCTTTCTCCATTGCAAAACGTGAATGGAGAAGAGTCTAGCATATGGATACTTTACCTAAGATTAAACATTTTGTTTGGCGGAGTCCTTCTAATATTGTCTCGACGATGCTTAACCTAACATAGTGAAAATTAAAGGTGAGTCCTTTCTGTCATTTTTATGAAGATGTTGAAAATATTGAGCATACCTTAGTTGGATGTACTTGGATGTTGTGTGTATGGTTTGGAGCTTTAAGTATTCAATATGAGAGAACACACCATTTCTTCCAATGGAGTATACTTGTTCAACTTTTTAGATGAGAAAGGTTTGTTTCAGTATGAAAAGCTAGATCTTAAGGCTTGTATGGATGAAGTTATGTGATTTATTTGGCGAGAATGCTATGATGCCATCTTCTCTAATAAAAAACCTTACCCTAGCTTAGTAGTCCGTAGATTTGTGGCATGGAGGGTAGGTAATGCATGTCTCAAGAAATTAAACCCCCTTGGTTTGAATGTGCGATTGAACTTTGACAAACTGTTAAGGGATGAGAGGTGTTGTTGGCATTGCATTGCGAGGGTATAAGAGGAAATGTATATTATTAGTAGGGAGTGTTTTGTCATTTCATCATGTACAATTTTCCATAAGTTTGGAAACAAACAACTTGTTTTGACTTAAAGTTTCACTGACGCTAAAATGAGCGTCTACAATGCCCTAAGCACAGCCATAAATCTCTTCCCTAGTAAACATCAATATATCCTACAAGGATTGGTAGCATAGAGAATAATCTGTAGTACCTCGAAGATACCTTAATATCATTTTACTACCAAGTAATGAGCTAGTTTGAATTTGATTGATTCCTATTAATCACTTCCACTACATAACATATGTTGAGTCTTGTACACATCATATCATACAATTAAGTGTCCCATGCACTTGAATAGGGAACTCTTTTCATTTCTTTTCTTTCTTCTAGAGTCTTAGGACACAAATTGAGACTCAAATTATCACTTTTCATTATAGGAGTATCTATGTATTTAAAGCTATGCATATTGAATCAAACATTCCTTTTGGATATTAACACCTAATACATAACTTGTTTAACATATATTTTTCATTTCAAAACTTAAAGACAACCCTTTGTTAATAGATATAACAAACCTCAAATTATATCTAGGCGGTAAGATGTCATCGACATACAGTGATAAGATTACAAATTTACTATTAGATTGCTTAACACACACTTAATGAATTTTCTCATCTGGTTCTTCATTGAGAAATGTTATCTTAATATTCATTTATTGATGTTTAAATTCAAAATCCATTTTTGCAGTTGTGACCAAAAGAGACGAATAGAATCAAACCTCACTATAGAAGAGAAGGTTTCTTCATAGGATATTGCTTAGTAAGGATAGTTCATCTACTAGATCATTACTTTTGTAAAAGCTTATAGCATTTTCAATGTGATATCTCATTACTTTAGGTCAGCCACAATTCCATTAATATCTTCACGAAGTAATTTGCAACTTTTTGAATATCCTGAATATCTTATGAAGATGCACTTCTTTTCCTTTGAACTTAATTTTCTAAATTCAAGAAAAGAAATATGAACATTAAGGTCTGACCCGTTCTTAACTTACTTTAATTTGGTTTCCTACGGATCCATATATTGTAATTTGTGGAAAGAACCATATTAGAGGGCACTCACGCAAGTACATAGGTGGCAGTTAGTTAGGAATCTCCCAAGATAAAGATGGCCAAATTTGCTTGCACTATCACGGATGTAACCATTTTCATTAGCATACTATACCTTCTTTTAGCAACACAGCTTTTTTCTTAGGTTCCAAGAACAGTTAATTGCCTTACAATTCCTTTTTTCATTACAAAGCCCTTTAAGTTAGCTCATGAAATATACATGCCCTCTATCGATCATCAAGGGCATTACCTTTCCGTTTACTACCACTACTACTACTACTACTACTACTATTACTACTACTACTACTATTATTTATTATTATTATTATTTGTCCTCTTGAACAATTTTCAAACAAGTGTGCTTCATTTACATGAGTTTGCAGCCAATTTGTAGTGATTTTTACGATTCAAAGTCAAGATTTGTTGGTTCTTAAAAAATCACATAACCTTAAAATTTCGTTTCCTCATTTATGAAATAACTTGTAGTTGTTAACAACCATCTCATTATCGTTGACATATAAAATAAAGAGGAAAATTGTTCATGCATTATCGGATATCTATCAACATCGCAGACTTCATGTACCTTCTAAACATTTGTTATAGTTCATTAATCTTATCGCTGGGATGAGCTTGAGTTTATATAGCATGTAAATATGGATGTGTCTGCAGGTTATTTCAAAATTTTTATGGCCAATTACTCGAGGCTTAGGGATGTGAAGAGACATTTATGGTCCCCGGCAGTACATGATTCTTTCCATGGGGAAATAATAATATTAATTAATGTCATGAATGGTGCTTGAATTTTCATAAAATATTTAATTAGGTAGCTAAATTTTGAAATTGATTTTTAAACTTTAAAATTGATGAATTTAGTAATCAAAAGAACTTTTCATGCACACAAATAGGATATATGTAAAGTTTTTTTAAATACTAAATTGATCAATTTTAAAATTTGATTTATTTTAAAGTTCATATACCTAATTATATATTTTACCAAAATTTTGCAACCATTCATTATATTGTCCCTAATAATAATAATAATAATAATAGGATTATCTCCAGCTATATAAACAAGAATCACATCACTTGTTTGGCAAGGTACTGGTTGTATTTAACATTACCAGTCTCATGTTTCTTTCGGCGCATATGCATATTAAGAATTACAACTTCAAATAACCCAAACTGTCTGCGTATCGTATTATTTTAATTGGATCGGTTTGGTATCATAATTAAACGGTTTAATTTTATTCTGGTTGTGATAGAATCCTTAATATTTCTTTTATATTAATATTAGGTGATAATACAAACAACCGAGAGGAGAATGGTCCTGTGAAAACCATAAAATTTTCGATCGGTACATAGTCGGACGTCTTTCTTCCATCTTTTTTGTAATAAATTCATTCTTTGATTATTTAAAAAAATAAAAAGGAAAAGTCCGAGTAAGAATGCTTCCAATGGGAAACTACATGGAACTGTTTCAAGTTTCTTAAACACAAGTGATAATGTCATAGGCAGCACATAAATTTTAGTAAAATATACGAACAGGCATCTAAATTTTAAAAAGAACCAGTTAAGTAGGTGAACTTTAAAATTTATCAATTTAGTACTTAAAAATTTTAAAATTAATTAATTTAATACTTAAAAAAACTTGACAAAGATACTACTGGCGTGCACTAAAAATTCTTTTTAATACTAAATTGATCAATTTCAATGTTTAGGTACTAAATAAATCAATTTTCAAAGTTTTATTAAAGTACAAATACCATTTGTGATTTTTCACGCAGTGGAAACAAAGAACATTTAACTTTCCAAAATAATGCACGAATATAATTTTCTTTTTTTTCCATTATTTTTAATTTTAATTTGATATGTAGCCTAGACATGGGCATGAGTCGAGTTTGATAAGTGACCTAAACTTAATCGCCATCAATGGATCAAATCCATTGGCATGACCCATCCATATGGGTCAAGACCAACCAAGTTGCTAGGTCATGGATAAGTCATAATCTAGATTCATCATCCTAGTGAGTTGACTACAAAAATAAATTATAAAAAAAAGTGAAAAAAAAAGTGAGTAAAAAAAGTTTAAACTATTTTTCATGTGAATAGCAAAAATACTACTAATAACGTTGAATGCGAATAACAACACAATTAGTACGGATAACATTACGAATGATACCTAAACGTTGACAAAATATGCAATTAATTACTTGAACTTTCAAATTTATTAATTTACTGCATAGACTTTGAAATTGATTAATTTAGTACATGAAAAAATTTAAAATTAATCAATTTAGTATCTAAAAGACCTTAATGGCAGTACCGTTCGCAAGGGCAAAATGTTTTTTTAGGTACTAAATTATTCAAGTTCAAAGTTTAAGTATTAAATTAATCAATTTCAAAGTTGGGATATCGTTTGCGATATTAACCCCAATTAATAATTATGATTAAAAGTAAGCTTGGTTGGATATACATAAGCATATAACTAGAGTGTTTTTTTTTTTCTTAACAATGTGGTACTTTTTTTTTCTTAATCTTTGCATGAATTGTTTTTGTGTCTTCAAAGTACTTTGGTCCCATATTATTGATTTTACAAGTAAAAATGGATCTGCTTGTATATAAATAAATGCATATCTTAAACAATTCTTTCGACAATTGGGTTAAAAGACTATTGTTGTTAAGCCAAATTTTATTTTATGAGTTATAAATTTATTTTTGAGTTATATTTACTTCATTTTCTTGATTTTTTAATTTTATCTTTTAAAAATTATATATATATTTTCACTTATGTTTATGAAAATCAACAGATCAATAGGCCATAAACTAGAGTGTGAACCAACAAATAACCTGGAACAAGCCCAATTGGCTTAGGTTGGTTAAGTGTGAGCCACCCCCAACCAGACCTATGATTCGATGGGTCCGGATCAATGTAGACCCATCTATTGAACATTGAAAACATTTTATATTATACAAAAAAGCATTTTTTTTATACTAAGCAACATACTCGCATGGATTAACACATTAAGATAATAGGAAGAAATTAGATAAGCCAAATATAATATATGGGTTATAACTACAAAATTAAGTAGGGATGGATCTACTAACCTGTTATACCTATACAGTGAAAATAATTGATATTATTTCAAACCCTTATTGATAATAACTGCTTAAATAAGGTTGAATCGAATATAATTACCAAATACAACATTAAAATCATGATTTTGACACGAGCTATGGAAATTTTTATATATTGCATGTTATAAGCGTGACATAACAATCAGGTGTTTTTTTTTTTTTTTTTTGAGCTTAAACTGCTTCAATACATGTGAGGTAACTTGATAAGTTTTTAGGGAAGGGAAAAAAAAAACTATCTCACAAAAGCTATATGGTGAAAAAGAATAATAGTAGACATAGTAAATACTATATTCCAGCTTATAAATTTGATCTAGCTATGGTACTATCATGCCACAAGGTATCTTAAACATGGAGTCAATATCAAAGCTTAGAAATGACTACCTTAGTCATGCAAAAGCCTTGATATCATGCGCAAGGCATACTTTCACAACAATAGAAAACATTGGTGAAGTTATACAAATTAAAAAGATAGAAATAAATGGCATACAAGAATTGCTGAACATAAATACATATATATATATATATATATATGGCTTCAAAAGATCAAGTCTTACAACTCACAGAGGCATACTCTTGTCAAAGTTTTAAGGATTTACAACTTGTAAAGTATATTCAAAAGTAAGCAAATCTAACTTAAATAATCAAATACTACGAAAGGAGATTTCTATGGAAGTCTACTCCCAAATTATTCTTGTAAACTTCTTCCAAAAGCTCCTCCATTCTTAGTAGTCATTACCAGAGGAAAGATCCCTCTAGGGTGCAGCTAGAGATAAGCCTACATCAAAAGATATTTATAGAGGTATAAGTACAACTAGCTTAGTGACTAAATTCCCACTAAAACATACCTATATATAGAATATAACAATCAAGCTTTGTTAATCAACCATATGCAAGACAACACTCATGTGATTATCTAAAACATATGATTATCCAAAATCATATGATGAATGGATTTACGTATTCCATATCAGGGGTTAGGGGATACTTTTTAAATAATCAAGCCCATACTACCACTAAATTTCTTTGTAGACTTTCAAGTTCCTACAAACTTTCAATAAAGTAGATTTAACAATTCCTACCAACCACCACTCCTAGTTTCTGGGCTTTTCACCCAAAGCAATCGATTCGAAAAGGCTCCTCCATGAGGTCGTATTTCCCGAACGAAGTAGTTCCTCATGCTGGAGTAGGGCACCTTGTCCATTGGTCCCACATGTAAGAGTAGTAGCGAAATAGATGTGACCTGACTTTATGCCATGCATGAGAAATTTATTAATTAACTCCAATTGTAAACCCCAGAATTTTTGGTAACACTTAGGAAATAATCCTAGAATTAAAATACCAAATCGAAACCCTAAAAGCCGACCCAAATTAAAACCAAACCCTAAATAATATCAAATACAAAATTTCATAGCTTTAAGAAAAAGAAAACCTTCAAAAACAAAAATAGAAATTCAATAATCATTTGACTCAAAACCCGAACATGAAACAATTCAGTTATCCGATCCCTAACACATAAATCGAGATGGAATATCCAAATAATATTCAATAACAAAATTATAGAACTCTAAGCCTTTTGGTTAACTTTGAAATAAAAAATCTAAATTAATACCAAAAGTCAAACTAAGTCATCACACAACCCTAGACTCAATTAAACAATCTCTGTAATTGAAAAATATTAAATAAATAATTAAAATAAAGTAAAACATAAATTTTAAACTAAAAATATAACATGGTTAAAAGCCCCAAAATTTTATGACCTTACGAATAAATAAAAAAGCCGGAAGTCAAACCAAAACCCTAAAAGTCAACAAAATCTACAATAAACCCTAGTGTTTAGATTCATCAATCTCGCGCTCTTAGACCCTAAACAATGGAATCGAGATACTTGTGGATAATAGCTCATAATAATATAGGGAAGTTTAAAAATATCAGATTCGTTAATTTTTAGTGTATTTCGGATCCAAACGGGATCACTTTTCGAAAACTGTACCCTGATACATTGGATGGTAAAAATATTCCAATAACACTGTTAGACTCGTAATGATGTAAGGAATCCAAAAATATCAATTTCATAATTTTTTTATAACTAAAAATATCATATATCGCATTTATATGTGTATTTTCTTTACTACAGGTAAATTATTAGTCTTGTTTACTATTCATTATCCTTTTCTACTATTCATCTATCTCTATTTTTTCTACTACCTATTCTTACTACCTATATACCTATTTTCTTTTTTCTTTTTTACTTTTCCCATATAATTTTATTTCACATCATACTTTACATATTATTACTTTTCTTTACAAAAATTAAATGTTTATCACATTTTCTCTCTCCCTTGCTCTCTTTGTTGTCCACCCTACCTCTCTCTTTCCCTCCATTTGTTTTCTTTTTCTTTTATTTAATTAACTCTAAATTTTCACTCTAAAATTCTATAAATACCCCATTTCCCTCCACTTTTTTCACATTTCTCATTTTTCCTATCAAAACTCTCTCAAAGTTTCTCTACAAATCCTCTCTACCTAAATCCTCTCTAACCAATTCTTTTCAACATTTTTCTCTAAACAAAAACCATCTACCACATATAACTACCCACATAATTTTACAACCATCATCTTCTTCTTTTAACATAAACACATATTAGGTAAAAGTTTTCTACTATTAATTTCTCATGTCATATAACTTAGCATGACTATGATGTTGTTTCTTAAAAACTCATATGAGTTGTAGAAGCAACAATATGTCCATATTTTGTTCTTGCACATGTCAAGAATTCCTATTTTATCATTTTGTCGATATTATTATTATGCTCTTAACTTAACTTTGTATATATATAATATCATCTATATGTATATCTATATTTCTTAGAGTCTAAATGCTCACTAACTCTCTAACAATATTATTATTATTATTATTGCTCTTATTATTGCTTTTCTTTTCTTTTTTTTTTTTTTTTTGGGACTAGTCTATTCTTAGTCCTAGGTTGCCTTGATAAAGCTAAAGCTCCCAATACATGACTGGGTTACCCTGATGAAGCTAAGTTTCCCAATACTTAAATCTATTATTTTGCTTATTTTTGGTTCCTATAATCTTTCTTACATTATTATGTGATATTTTCATCTTTTTCATACTACATAATCATGTGCATGCATCATTATAAAGATATTGTCTCAACAAATTTAAAGTGGAATTCTCTTTAATAAAGGAAAATGGAACCAAACTCTTTTATTATATAACTTTGAACTTAAACAAAGATTTTATCATAAAAAACATGAAAGAAATATTTTTATAAATTCTTTTAAAAAATTTAGACAAACCCATTATAAATTTCCTTCTATAATAATAAAAGATGATTTTTACCAAAGAAATTAACTAAGAAAATAAACACTATCTTTTTATGATGAGTAACATAAAGTTTATTAAAACTTAGTGTTAATAACTCTTTGATATCCATAAAAACTTAATTATAGGATTTATTTTCTAACTCCTTAATAAAAACCAAGAACTAGTCTAGTTTTCAAAGTTAAGATAAAATTAACTTAATAAGTTAGAATCCACTTAAAAGTAATATTGGTATACAACTTAAGGAACTAAGTCTTACGAAGCGACATCCATTTTTTTTTATTTAAGGAAATGCAAATAGCATTTATAATGACTAGACACCCACTTGTGACAAACTAAATATTTTCAAATAAAGGTCCATGAATGGAAAAATCATGAATTAATAAGGAAATATTACAAGCATGAAGGTTTAGAATAAGTCGCTTACAAAATTTTCTTATATGCTAAAACTTGAAACGTCTTTTATGCAACTTGAAATGATTTTTCCTCATAACCACATAAAGGTTCATATTTTTGAAAATAATTAGTTAAAAGAGTTTAACATAAAAATAAAACATCCATGGGTCCAAAATGAGCATGAAATCATGATTTTCTTTAATTAAGTTTCACACTTACAAAATCTAAAAATTAGAATTTTGTTTAAAGAGTCAAACTTAGAAAATTATTTAAAAAGAAATACAATTGGATTTTTATGTCACAAATAGGGAAAACCATGTTTTATAAAAATAAATTGTTGAGTAAGAATTTGTGAACAATATAAAACCTATAAGGATTTTAAAAATATATATATTGAATTATGGTATTCTTGTTATTAAGTCACAAATTTACAAAATAACAAATTAATCACAAGTCAAAGAATGACTATTCACAAAATTGTATCTTCACAAAATTATTTACAAACTTTATTTTGAGGCAACATTATTGAAATCATGCATACAATATGAGTCTATGTATATATGTATATATGCATATATATATATATATATATTCAAAGGAGTTTTTAATCATATAAATATCTATATTTTTGGTTAAAGATTTTTGAATGAAGAAAAGTTTGAAAAATTGTGTTTAAGAAATTGGAATTTCGTAATGATTATGTACCCAATCGTTTCCAAACCCAAATAGCTTTTTATGATAAAAATAACATTGGAAATAGATAGATCTTTTTGAGTAGGTAGAAAACAACATATAATATGCAAAATTCCTAGTTAAAATGAGCAAGTTATGACCATTTTAAATTGAAATTTTATTCTATGTGATTTTTGACGAACATAGTGAAATAGAATTAGAAAGTTTAAGTAGAACTTCTATGAAATACTCATCCCGGGTACTCCTTTTGTCTAGGTGATGAGGAATACGGGATTTAACTACCTGAGGATTGCTACGACTAAGAAGAGTGCGATATGGACGAGTAAGTTTTCTTTTACGTTTTATGCATTCACACATGTACTTGTAGAATATAGTACTAGATATTAGGGAAAGATAAAAATTGATATGCATGCGGCTTATTATGGGTACTATGTATGTGATTCATTATGTGTGATCAATAGATGATAAGCATATCAAAGCCCGACTGGTTGATTAATATAAATTGTCTTTATGTATATTGTTATGTGTGTGCAAATATTGATTGATCACCTTAAATGGATTAATGTCAAATTGGAAATTTCTTATAACTGAATTGCTCATGCATATCACTTAGAATATCATCTTCCCATTTTCTACTACTCCTTAGCGTGAGACCGAAAAGGCAAATTGCCTAGCTACATTTTGAGGAATTAGGACGTTTGAGGAATACGACCTCATAGTGTAGCCGAGCCGGATGGATTGCTTTGAGTAAGGAAAGCCTAGGGACTAGTAGTACAATTCATTGGAACCTCAAGACGCACGCAAAATTTCAAGAAGATTGTTGGTAACCCATTCAAATCATTCCCTAACCACTGAATGAAGAGGTAAATCCATTTTACATACGAAACCAGATAGTCGTATGTATTGTTTGATCATATGGTTATTGCATTTCATATGCTTGCTTAATGGACTTGTTTGATTGTTTTGTTATGAGTACATTTTGCGTAAGGAATATATTACTAAGCTAGTTATGTTTATTCCCTAATAGATTTCTAATGTTGCAGGATTATTGTTTTTGTGCTCAAGACCACCATGATAATCCAGGTAGAACCTAAGATTTTGAGGAGCTTTTGGATAATTCTATTTGAAAACTTTAGATTCGATTTTCTTTAGGAATCTTTTAGTTTTAGTTATTTGATTTATTAAGACTATGATATTATGGAGGTTTATCAAGGGAATACTCCATAGAAGTTGTAAGACCTTATATTTTGATAAATTATAATAATATATCTCTTATTGTTCCGTTGTCACTATCTTAAAATGCATAACTCCACCAGCCTCCCTTTGTTGTGACGTATGCCTTGTACCAATATGAAAGCTTTCGAGTGACTAAGGTAGTCATTTTCAAGTTTTAATATTGCATATCGACGGGCTGTCATATTTAGGATACCCGTTGGGACGGGACACCAGTTGAGTTATTTTCCATTTTAAGGGTGACCATCAAATTATACACAACATTTCAACATAATATCAAAACAAGTCTTAATCAATAATCCAAGTTTCGATATACTTGTCTTTCTTCTATCAAACACCATGAAACAAAAATATTGATCTCATGAGGATCCCACATGCAATTCCATTTTTATTCTTTCCTTATATTCTAGTGTTTCTATTCTACAAACACATACAAAAATACATAAAATAAGAAGATAAACTCACCCCGCCATTAGAAATTTTCTTAGTCAAAATAGTCTTTTGGGAATAAGGCTTTGAAGTCCTTGTCACCTAGATAAAAGAAATACCCAAAATGAGTATTTCATAATAGTCTTAATCAATTTTCTAACTTTATCAATTCTATTCACAGTAAATTTGCCTGGTTACTTAGTTTAAATCATAAAACAGTCATAATTTTCTCATTTAACTTCGATTTTCATATATGAGTAGTCTATTTTTACCTGCTATGGATGCTTTATCCATTTCTAAGGTTATTTCAAACATTGAGGGCCAGTTAGGTCTCCGAACTACGAGGGTTATATTGTGCCTAGACTTGTATTCAAGTTTATTTTTTACACTTTTTGCACGTTTTATCTTAAGTAGATTCTCTAATACAAGTATATAAATTATCCCTATACTCAAACATACTAGGAACTTAATGGTAGTTCATAATACATGCATGATCCTAGTGATGTTGCTTAAAAATAAAAATTTTCACTAAATGGCCTTTACAACAAATTAGAAGGCTTAGGTTCATGAGAATCAAGCTTTGAAAACTTGTGGTGAAACTTTATTTCTTAGTGTTTAGAAATATATGGTTCAAAATTAAGATAAAATGCCATACTTTATTTTACTCCTTGCAAATTTTTGTTTAAATTTTTATTGAAAAGCTCATTTTTCAGAACATTAATTTTTCATGTGTTTTCAAGAAAAGAATTTTAAGTTGTAAAATTTCTATAAGTTGATGTCTATGTCTCAACATTTTAAGAAATCAAGAAATTGATTTTTTTCCCTAAATTTTTCTTTGTATCAAGGATTTTCTTAAGTATTGAAAATAAATTTTTGAAAACGTTTGCATAACAATGAATTATCAGCATATAAGGTTTAGGAATTTATTTTAACATTATAACAACATCACTATGAGCATTTACATATATGAACATAACACTTAACTAAAAAATATGAACTTATTGTAATAAAAAGTCAACAAAGGTAGTAATAAAAATACAAAGATAACAAAAATTAGAAACATAGGAGTCTTAGTTTATAGTCAAGGCTCCCCACGACTTGAAATAATCCAGTCACCTTGTTAAATAAAAGAGAACATAACAAGATAAAATAAATTAAAATGGGGGTCTTAGAATTTGGACAAGACTCTCTTGGACTTGGAAATAGACAAGTTTCCTTTTTTTTTGTTTTCACTTGAAGATGGATAAGTTTGAAACTTCGATTAAGTACAAGTCTAAAAATATATGAAATAAATAAATTGCATAAGGTAGTGAACATGAAATAAAATGTTAGGTTAGTAAGCAATAGACTCCAAAGAATATATGTATGTAACCATATAGATATATACATATAAAGGTTAGATTAGCAATAAGGATATAAACAACATAATCATAAACAAAGCTTTGAGTCATTGTATGATAGCATGCATTTCCATCCCTAGCTTTTGAGCATCATGGGGAGAATTTTTCTTTAGGAGCATGCATGGAATTCATACAAAACTTATATTATCATAACATAAGAGATGTGTTTAAGGTGATTACCTAAATAGAAGTAAGGAAATATATGTGTGTGTTGAAAGAGAGGGATGAACCGAGAGAGGGAGAGAGATGTGGGAGGGTGGCGGTGGTTGTTATTGTTGTTAGAGAAGGAGAGGAGAATTTTGAAGAGGAAAAGAGATAGTTTTGAGAGTGTAAAGTGATGTTGTGCTATGTAAATAAGAGGGAGGAGTGGTGGTATTTATAGAGGAAAAATAGGTGAATTAAAGTATGAAAGAAAAATGAAAAAGAAAAGAAAATATGTGTGGGGGGAGAGAGAGAGACACTAGCCATTGAGAGAAGCGAGAGGGAGAGAGAAAGGAAAAGAAAGAAATAAAGAAAAATAAGGTAGATTTGATATTTGTAAAAATAGGTTATGGTTTGTGTAAGAATAGTGTAAGAAAATAGGGACAAGTAGTGATTGAAATGAATATTAATGAATAATAGTGAATAGTAATTGAAGAGTGGAAAAAGACAAATTATTTACAAGTAGAAAGTAAAATACGCATTAAGTCGCTATAACTGATGTTTTTATAAACTGATAAAATTTTATCTAATATTATAAAGATACTTTAATATCGTTTTGCTATTAATTTTTTGTTGAATTATTTTGCCTTGTTTTATGTGTCAATAATCGAATATGAAAATTGTTGTCTGTAAGGTGTAGAAAGATTAAGGTTTTGGAAAATTCTACCAGTTTAAGGTAAAAACCTTATATTCGACTTATTTTTAGAGTTTTCATCACTTAACTTATTTGTCTAATATATTAGGGTTTTAGAATCTATCTAATCTAGTATAAGGTATCTAAGATTTAGTGTTGACTTAGCTTTGCTATAGGGTTTCAGTTTCGATATCGAATCTAAGGTTTGTTTATAAGGTTATTGTAAAATCTAGGTGTTTACAGGTTTAAAAACTTTGTATCATGCGTTATACATGCGATATACATAATAAAATGTTTATCTCGTGTTATAAACATGATTTTATAATGAATTTTTGTAATTTTTTATTTAACCTATATTTTGGTTTTTCTTTTTTTTTTTTCTTATGCTAGACATGCTCACCAAAACAATCGAACAAGAGTTGAGTCTCTAACACAATTGAAAATAATGTTGTACCTGGAATTAGAATGTAAATGTAGTTGGAGACTTGCAATCTACAACCTAAATACCTTACTGAAATATGTTATAATGGAGGATAATGTATGACACGCTTTCACTAGATTTATCTCATTTTAAAGGATAACAAAAGATTGCCAAAAAAAAAAAAAAAGACAGTTTAATAGACACTTTTATTTATGAAGATACAATACCTTTTGGAAAAAGTACAATGTTCTATATATATTCTTTAGAAATAAGTAAAATTATTTTTAATTGAAGAAATACCTTTCTTTATATATGTGTGTGTATGTGTACGAAGAAGAGTTACAAACTTTTTTAGGGATTCAATATTGCAACCCAGTGCTAAATTAGCTGCAGTTGGATAACCAATTCTAGAAATAAAATAAGTTTCTATATTGTGAAAATCTTGTTATATTATATTTCATTCTTAGAATGATTTTTATAATACTTTTCATGAGCATCATGTGGTAGCAGAAGCGGAGATTCGGCTATCTTACTAATTATCTAAATATTAAACATGTAATTGGTAAATTATTTGTAGACATCAAAATTAGTTCCGACCTTAAGAGTCAAAATATAGTATAGAATTTTGCTTTGAGTGTCCCAAAAGGGCGTTATCCCTAAATCAAAAACATAAACGTTCATTAATGAAATAAGATGAACCAAAATATTTTAATATAAAATAGTAACTTTCATATATGATAAAATTTGTTATCAATATTTAGTGCAATTTAGCTAATATTATTTAACCAAGGAGTACAGCTGTTACTTATTAGAATTATGAAATGATATAATATACGAAATTTTATCAATACAAAAAATAAAAGATATAAAATACACAAATTAATTATGTGGGACTAACTGGAACTGCTTTTCATTTTCGAAAGAACATTGTCTCTCTTTTTCGCCACAAGTAATCCATTTGTTTGTTCCGAGCTCACATTCATGATTTATGGAATCACGTGATTGGACGTATTATCTGATTGATGTCGTTGTCATCGATTTTGCTGGCATTAGTCTCTATAGTTGTTAACATCTAATCATTGATGTTGGCTTTCAATTAAATCTATATCTCCTTAATCTCAAGCTAACATGAATCTTTCTCCTCTCACGATTTCCACTGGGCCAAGAGAATAACCTTTCCTAACGAGCCAGACGTGGACAGCTTGCAGCTTTATTCCTCCTCTTCATGCGCCCGTTTTTAATCCTATGAATTATGGTTTGGCTTCAAATAACATCCGTAAATATCAAATTATAAAAATTTTATAAAAAAATTAATTTAATACCTATCCTTTTTTTCTTTTTTTTTTTGGCAAAGGATGGATTTCATTCATTAGAAAAAAATTACATCAATTATAATCATCAATACAAGAAAAACAACAAAGAAAAAGTGAGGGTGTAACTCCAACAATGTAAAAAGACACATTTCTTTTACAGTCAAATTATCCTACATATGAGATAGAAATTTTCTTAAGATGATAAAACTCAACCAACTCTAAAGTAGGCTAGATCTCATAAATGGGATGATAACATCTCATATAAGGATAGAAAACAAAGTAAAAAACATAAACAATAGATACATAAAAAATTTGCTTATTCTAAAAACTACTAATAAAATAATATTTATTTGATCTCCACATTCTTTAAATTGCACATATTATCATTGATGATGGAAAAATACAATAAAACACAAATTTGATGTCAGAGGTGGTAAATTTGTGGCTCTTTAGATTGATAGTAATGGATATGTATAATTAATGCAATAAACAGTAAAAAGAAATTAGAAGAGAGCGGCCACATAAACTCCCCAATCTACACTAAGGTTTATAAAAAAAACTCAAATACATAGAGAGAGAGAGAGAAGGCGATGACGACAACCCTACTAATATTTAGTTGTTTAGTATCTAAATTTTAAAGTAGTTAATTTAATAGGGTAAGTTTCATCAACTGTACCTAAACTTTTTGTTTATAACGTTTTTGATACCTAAAAAAGATTTGTACCAAGACTGTAATTAAATTTTTTAAAATTTTCACTTGTGATGTCTATGGAAGGATTTTATCCATTTTTCTATTAAAATTGCTGACGTAGTAGGAAAAATGATTAAAATATTATTTTGTATCCTACTTAGAATTTTTATTTATTTTATTTTTGTTTAACTTTCCCCTCTCTCTCTCCACCTTCATGGTCACTCGCGCCACCAACACCCTGACCATTGTCATCTATCTACCAACCACCACTCAACTCTACTCCCATTTATCTCTTGACCAATCACTCTCCACCCACCTCCTTCCTGAACAAAGCCAATAACCACAAAAGCCACCATGCACCACCACCTTCAACACGAAAACCGCTATTACCTAAACCTATAGACAATAGATTCACATACGTAGCCCATCCCCGACCTTTATCCAAGCACTGCTGCGACACGAACCTAATAATTACCACCAACCATAAGCCACGTCAAACTCCTATACCATGCAAAACCTAGAACTACCATAGCTATCATACACCACACAAAACTTAGAGTCAAAAAATTTTGCAACCCACTTCTTCTTTCTCTCTCTTCTCACATACATATATATATATATCGTCCTTAATCTTTGATTGCCGATAAGAGATGATTTTGAGTTGGAAGTGGCTTTGGTGATGGATTTGGAGGGTTTTGGTTCATACTTAGAAAGCAATTTGCTTCTTTTAAGCTCATTTGTTGTTGTTTTTCTCACAAAGTTTGGATTTTTTTCTTGTTAGGTATTTGTTTTAGATGGAATTATGAGGACCCATGTTGAATAGGGTCTTGCTGAATTCTTAGACTACCATAGAGTCCATGTCACCATCGACATAAGTGAAGCTAGAGCAATATTATGTGCTTTGTTCATATTTTTTTTATAATATTAATTATTGATTGTTAGGATGTTGTTGGTGGTGGTGGTTATTTGAGTTAGCAATGGTTATGTGCGTTTGGTCTAAGGAGAGAGAGGAGTCGGGTTAAGAGCAGAAGAAGGAGAAGAGAGCAGGAGAGAGAGAGAGAGAGAGAGAGAGAGAGAGAGAGAAGAGAGAGAGAGAGAGAGGAAAAAAGAAGGGGGAAAATAAAAATTATTTTTATTTTTGGATTTTATCTTTAGGTGATTTTTTGTTTATATTCTAGTTAAGCTTTTAGCTATATGTGATTACTAATTTAATTTCGTTTCTTGATGATGATTGTGCTGCATGTTAATAATGAGGGGGGGAGGGGGGAGAGAGAGAGAAGTAAAAAAAAAAAACTAAAAAATAAAAAAAAAGCTAGGTAGGATGGTAAAAAATATATTTTTAATTAGGTCAATTTGTCACATCAACATTTGGATAGAAAAATGGATAAAATCCATTCACAAGTGCCATGGGTAAAACTTTTAGAAAGTTTGAGTACTTTCACTATAGAATTTTTTTTTTAGGTACTAAGTAGTTACAAACCAAAAAGTTTGAGTAACGTAAACTTACCCCAAGTTAACATGAAATTAAACTTTTAGTAACTATTTTTACTACATCTTTAATATCATTTGCTTTATTTAATTATGTAGAAAAGATAATCTATCATTAAATTTTTACCACTTCCACTAACACTATCTAGGACTAATGGGTTGTTTCCTCCATGCTAGGAAATAGGTGAAACGGTATTAGAGATGTAAAATTAGCCACAAAAAATTTTATTCCCGATTATTCAAAAACCTCTTTAGTTTTATTATCTTTAATCTTAATAAAGAAGAAGGATATATATATATTCAATCATTTTATATGTTTTTATATTTAAACCTTCAGAGTTTTTTTGTTTGCTCCTTAAAACATTTCATTGATAATTAACATCAGGCAAAAAAAAAAAAAGTCCTTAACAGAAAAACAAGCAAAAGGAAAACTAAATAAGAGTAGTTTAAGGGGAGCAGATGAGGATTTAATCCATCAATCTAAAGAGGACATCACTTTGCTAGAGTAAAGAGCCGCTTAATTGGTAACACAACTTGCTTTACAAGGTATATAAACAATTGAGGAAGCTCTAAAGCTACATAATGCTTATTTAAATTCCTCTATTGCAAATGCAAAATCGTTGATAGTAAGTCCAAGGGATTGCAATTAAAAGGAGCAGTTAGCGGTGCACTTGGGTTAGTCTAGCACAACTATTTTGATGCTTAAGTCAGTAGTAGGTATTAGAAGAGAAAGTAAATGTGTGAATAGAGAGTGCTAGTAATAGTAAAAAGGTTAGATCCTTCGCTTTGTAGGATTAGGTTTTATTTATAGATGATGGTCATACCAGAATGGAGCCCACTGAATATTCTTTATCTATGTGTCATATTCTTGGGTTGGGAGAAGTTAGGAGACTAGGGATTCTTTTGGTAGCTAAACTAGAACTAAAGTGGTGGTGTTCATTTGAGGAGAGTGGCTAGATAAGTAGAGAGGCATATGTTTGGAGCACTTCCAAGGAAGTGTAGAGCACTTTTGTGGAGACTTAGAAAACCGAGGAGGTTTAGAGTACCTCTTAAGCGACTTAGTGATTGGCTAAGACCCATGAGCCATGGTAGCCTAAGGTGCTTAATGGACCATGAGGACCCTGTTGCTTGTCCACTTTGCTAGTGTTAGGGCTATTGGCCATGATCAAAACACTTATTGCCTTTCCCCCTTCTCGTTGTGAGCCGACAAGAAGAGTAAGAACTTGATTTATAGCGTAAGAGGTCAACAATGGTGGTGGCAAGGTGGCGATGAGTCATTATATCTGAGCTGTATCCCTTTGCCTACTATTTGATATGCATACCCTTGTATACCATCCGACTTACATGTTATTGAACTAATCCTAGCCTCAAGATGGATACCTACGTCGAGGGAATTACGTCTCTTTGAGGGATCGTGTTTTTTGAGTTGGTGCTCAAAGTCTAAGTATCCCAAGTAGGTGAACGAGGCAAGAAAGTTAAGGGAATAACACCACTTTAAGTAGGCGAGTTTTCCAAGCAGGTGCTTCAAGGCTAAGTACCTGAGAAGGGTAATATCTTCGGCGAGCACTCGAGTTGGTTTGAGTTTATTTGTGGAGCTATTGACTTGTTGAGTAAGTTTAAATTCAAGATGTGGGTAGGAGAGCATGCATGCATATAGAGGCTATTGGAAAACTCTGACATTTTGGGACCATACTCAAACGCGTATGCACAAGTGTTGCACTCTGTAGAAGCTGTGGCATTAGCCACTTCTTTTCCCAGGATTTATACATTTTTTTCTTCTTTATATATACTCATGTTGCACAACCCATTATTACTTTTACACTTGTGACCAAACTTTTGGCATTCCTTCACAAACTTTCCAAACTTTCTCAACATTCCTCATAGTCATTTTCAATCATTTCTCAAATTCCTTTGTTTTCCTTCATCTTAAGGTCCAAATTTTCCCCAAGATCTCAACTTTTTCATCGAACTTTTTGCAAGATCTGAACTTTTTCAAGATTTCAGCTTCGTAATCTCATCTCCAAAAGTATTGCGGGATGGATAGGGGAAAAGATACACTGGAAGTCTCCGAAAATCATCTCTTCTTCATAATTTGATTCTATTGCTCATGTTGAAGAGGTTGAAAGGACATACAAAAGTAGGGTTAAAGATGCTTTTGGGGCAGTTACTAACGTTCGTATGAGGGTAGATATGGAGGATATGTTGAAGAGTGAAGAAGCAGGTGGTTTAGAGGAGTTTCATAGGGGTAACTCTTGTAAGGTCTACATTAATACATTCATATATGATTTACCTACTAAGTACCCTGATGATTTCAAGGATAACTCCTCGGTGGAGAGGTTATTTAAATTTTTTGTCAAAGAGGCAAAGTTTCTAAATGAAGTCAAGAGCATACTTTCTCTTGGGTCAACGCGGTGGATAAGGAAATACACTCTTAAGCATCCAGTTTGGTGGGAGATATATTTCCCTGATAATAAAGACCGAGTACCCCTCCTTGGTGTAAAGAGCTTTAGCGTGTACCCGAAATGCTTTGAATACGCTATGAGATTCCCTTATCAAGATTTCAAAAGGAGGTATTTAATTACTTTAGATCGCTACAAAAAAAATTGGCATCAGAGATAGAAATTCTACAATAGAAAACTAGATAGATAAGTTATATTTCTTATAGATAGAATCAACGACGATGATTTTGAAAAAAAAAAAAACCATTCCGAATATCATTCCAATCAAATGATTTGCAGCTGCCAATATATCTCATGGTAACAAAAATTTATTGCTCTAAGGTATATCAAGATTCAATATGTGATTCTTTTACATTTGGAGACAATTTTTTTTTTTTTTTTTTCTCTAAATCACAATTTTCATGTAGTAGATTGGTTTTAGGAATTATCATGCTAAAATCCTAGAGGATACTTGTTGCTTTCGAAGCTCTATGCAAGCACCTCTTGGTCCAACTTACTCCGATACTATTCTACCACTACTATATTGAGAAGAAGCAAAAAGACAGGTGGTGGTCCTTCACTAAACAACCCAAGCTTCTCAAGAGAAGCTTTTCCAAGGTCTGACAGAGTCAATGAAGGTCAAAAGATATCATGCTAGTAGCTGATCTTTGATGATGATGAGAAGGGGGTTAAGTAGGAAGCAACTCGTAGAGAGGAAAGCAGGGGATGTGTTGAGCAGGGTAAAGGTATATATCCATTCTTCTCCCCTCCCTCTTATCACACGAAGGATTTCCCTTCAGGGAGAGGATATTGAAACAAGGTACATTAGGAGTACTTGGTACAGCCTCTTTAAGACATCTTACTAAGGTATTCACGTGTTGTTCACTTTTTACAGGGACCGCATTCTTGATACAACAACTATTAAACAGGATGCCCCTAGTTAACCTATGGAAAAACATCACGATCCCCTTTAAGAAGAAGAAGCCAATTGAGGCTAATGGCAAGAAGTTAATTGTTAGAGAGAAGGGGGTACTACTAAAGAAGGCTAGGAAAGGGCCTCTACAATTGCTATACCTTCAAAACTTAAGCCTAATGTGGCAACCAAAAAGACCATAGAGCCTTCGATTGGAGCCCAAGCTAGGAAAAAACAAAAGTAGCTTCCTTCTTCACTTAAGGAGAGGAGGATAAAGGTGCAGAGGGCAACAGATCCAAAGTCTCTAGAGGTTTAAAGTATACTAAGGCCTGAGCCAACTACAAGATCCCCCATGGTGTTGGAGTCCCTACATGTGGATCTTATACAAAGCTCTAACATTAAGAACGTGGAGGTAAAGGGATCCTTAGAATAAGATGCCACTCCATTAAGGGTTAAACAAACCAAGCAAACCTGCCCAATAGAGGATAGGGACACTCCCTCAAGTTGGATTTGGAGGTTAGTGCATTAACTTCTTCACTTATGATCTTTTTTCTCTTCCTTGATGTAGTTAACTCTGCTTTACTTATAGCTTTCTGGGATATAGTGCAAATACATTTCTTGCCAAAGGAGTGAGAACATTTAATGAGGTGCATCATTGATTTTAGAGACGAAGAGGAGGTAATAACCAACACTCCTTTAACTTCTAACTTCTTTTACTTGTGTGTTCATCTCTCATGTTCTAGTTTCTGTCTAAGCATTTACTGAAATGTTGTTTCTGTTGGTAGGTCGGTAATAAGAGAATGATAAGTGCATATTGACTGACTTCGTTCGTATTAAAGGCATCATATTGAATTATATTACTGTAGCACTTTGAAGAGGTCGCAAACACTACTCTAAGTTGTTGAATAGAGAGTTAAGGCAGTTGAGGAGGCCATAGGCATGCTTTGAGTTTTGAACCAAGAGCCAAGGTCACCGAGGAGGAGTTCTCTAGCTAAAGGCTGAAGTCACCAGAACTGCTCAATTGAGGGAGTTAGAGGCTAAAGCTATAGCCAAGGTTGCTTTCTTAAGGTAGTTGGAAGTGAAAGTTGTAGCTGAGGTTGCCTCATTGAAGAAAAAGTAGTTTATTCTAAGACTGCCTTGAAGAAATTGGGGAGTAAGCTAGAGTGAGGCAGAACGAGCTTGAGTTAGTCAAGGTGTGGGTTGGGGAGTTTAACGCTAAACTTTTTGGCCAACGAAGAGGCTAGGAAGCATGTCGAGGAGAAACTGGCCACAAAAGAGAAAGTCAAAGAGATTGTGGTAATAGCACTCTAGCCTGGAGAAATGGATGGATCAACTTAAGGCGGAGTATGCCAAGAAGAAGAAGACGTACAGGAATCAACTGCAATAATTCGTCTCCTAAGTTGAACAACTCTTATCTTAGATTGCTTAAGTTCAGGCTAATGTCCAATATAAGGCCTAATATACCACTAATTTGGAAGCTTGAGAGGTCATTCTTGAGCAAGTTATTGAGGCAGCAAATGAAAGGGCTTCTAATAGCAACCTTTGGTTCTCGATTCAACGGGAGATTGCTATCGACAACAGAAGGAAAATAAATGACCAAATTTTGAAGAAGTACCCGAGCTTGGACCTTAGATTTCTTTCCTCGATCCTCGATGTAGAGCTCCCCAACAAAACTAAGGCCATAAAATCTCCTCCTCTTCCTTTGAACAGGCTCTCTCAAGAGTACCTTGGTGCTTCTTGATCAACTCAAGAGGATCTGTCACGCTCCAAAAGATACCCTAAATGTGATAGTCCGCTACACTCGATATTTAAACTCAAGTATAACAACCTTAGTCACTCCATGAGTTTAGACACCGGGTGTAAGGCTCACGTTCAACATATAGGAGACCGTACTTTGAATATAGTAACCAAATAGGATTAACATTTGGGCCTATATTCAAATAGGAGAATGGTGTTTTTATTGATTTAAGAAAAATGATTGATAGAAAGTATAGGGTTAGGTTTGTATATTGTTTCACCTTTTAACAGCCAAAGCTATTACAATTAACCATCTCAACTTTGTTTGACTAAGTTTAGATCGTATGCGAATGAGATTTCTACTCTCTAGTATGGGAAATAAATAATTCATGATTTGCCAGAAAATTTTATGGATTGTTATTAATACTATGTCAAGGATAATTGCTGTAACTTAAGAGCGCATATCATGGAAATTTCTTTATAGCTAAAATCACAATCAAGTGGACAGCTCTACTATTTGACAACAAAAAAAATATAGAGATTATCCAAGTTTAAAAGTATAAGTTAAGAGGATTGTTCTACTACATCTACATGTTATATATGTTTTAAATCTTTTGATTGTGAACCAAAAAGTTCAAAGTAAATTCAAATGAGTCATCATTGCTTTAGTTAATTATAAAAAAAAATTAATGTTATATAAAGTAGTTAATTAATGTTCTAGAAACCCTTGCAAATAAGATATCAATGTTTTAAATAGTTAAGAAAAATAATCATTTTTTATTAGTATTACAAATGAAAGTTATTATATCTTTAGTCAATGGTATTATGCCAATATAATTTATAATGGCATAACAATGTTTCCTTTTTTATGGTGTTAATCTTTCTTTTTAATCCCTAAAACATTAATTTCTCTTTAAACTTACTCTTAAACTTTGATGTCCTTCCACATAATTTATTCTTCGACTTATTAAGGCTCACGTAATCTTAAAATGGTTTTTGTAACCTGTCACACATACATTTCCTGTCGAATGTTGGCAGCATAAAAGTTCTATGCACTTTTAAATACAAATTGATGATGCAACGAGAATCCGCACATGGACTTGGGCGCTGGTTCTGAACTTACCGAGCTGCAATCGGTAGCACCGTTTTCGGTTTTGAAAAATGGAGAACTGGAATTGGAATCGGAATCGGAATCGGACGAACTAATTTCGGGTCGGTTCCAGATCTGATTCTAGAACCAAGGAATTGTTGTGGTTAGTTTTTTCTTTTTTGGAAAGAAAATTAAGAAAAATAAATACTTTTACATAGCAATAACTCTCATATACAAAAAATATTAGAAATGCTTTGACATTATATGAAAAAAAAAGTTAAATAAATGTTTTATTAATACAAACATTTTTATTAGAGTTTGAATTACAAATAATTCTATTACAAATATTATACTATGAATGTTTAAGTTTAATTTGAATCCATTTTTTAGTTTTATCTATCATGATTTTTTTTTTCATTTTTCTTTCCTTTTTTTTTTCTTTTTGGGAATCATTAGAACCGCCAGTTCTACCAATTCTTGGCCATAGACTTAGCGGTTCCACCCCAGTTTTGGTACCGGATGGGCAATTTAGTTTCAGTTCTAGAACCGCTAGTAGTAGTTCCAGTCTAGTTCTCAGTTTGGAACAGAACCGTGCCTATGTCGGACCGCATATCCAAATAGATAAACTTTGGAAACTATTTCATGCTTAATCATCTTTAAAAATAAATTATGTAAATACAATTTATATAAAAAATTTACTAATATACCATTGCTATATTACATATATAGTCTTTTTTTTTATGTATCGCACATTGGACGTGTGATACATGTATAAATTTGTATCGCATATTCATATGCGATACATGTTTTTTGACTTTTGCATAATACTATCGCTGTATCTATTTTTCAACATACGATGTTTGTAGAAACTTTTGTATCTTTTTTCCAACATGTGACATAGATGTGATAATCTAATAATTTTATTTCCTACAATTTGTATATTAGTTATTTTCTCTTATAAAAATGATAGACATGTCTTTCATCCTAAATTGGTCCTAAAAGTATTAATTTGGATTCCTTCGTCTGAAAGCATGAATAGTAATAAAGAAACGAAGAATTTCCGAAAACTTATGAAGTATTTATGCTATCCTGAAACTTAATGATATAGATGTAGATATCATCAAGAAACCATATACATATATTATATAAGTACATGTATACATATATTATATATATTATTTACAAACAAACCCAGTTCTTCCAAAGTGTAAACATGAATTAAAAATTAAGTTAACTATCATTGTGCATTTATTAGAAGAGTAAAAATCATGATAAAATGAAATTTACCTTTTTAAAACATGAAGTGAGCATTCAGATATAATTATAATAAAAACTTTAGTATAGGTTTGATATATATCTTTTTAAACAAGATTCGATATCTTGTAGGATTTTCAATTCTTTTAAGGTTTATATATATATATGTATATATATATTTTTTTCTTTTTTCCTTTAAAGGAAGAATTCAAGACTTCCTATCAATAATAGATATAAAATCTTTAAGTTTTAATTTTTTTACACTTTCTTTACAATTTTTCAGTCACGCATGTTGCGTGAAGTGGTATTAGAGCAAAAGGGAATTTTGACTCACTATTAATGTTGCAAGAGTGAAAATATCATTGTCAAATGCGAAAGCGAAATTCGACCCAAGTGTGTAAGCCTTTGGGTGTGTCAGGTGGCTCACTGTTAATTCGCGCCTTCCAGCAACATTAACTTGACTTGATCATTTACAGTGGCGGCTGTGAAATGTCATCAACATAGGCATAATAAAAACTTTAAAACTTCCGGTGGAGCCACACCCAAACTCTTACGCATTGGAGGATTAAAGCCGTAGAGAAGATTTAGGTGAATGAGTGGCCTGAGGTACCCTTTTCTATAGGTAAATATAGATATGAGACGTACCGTGATGTCGTTGATAGGAAACCTTGTTATATTCTAATAAGCCACTTTATCCCAATTCTGTCCCAAACTCAAGGTAAAAAATTTTTTTCCTTTTTTTTTTTCCTGGTTGGAGGAGAATAATGTAGATGTAATATCTTTTTAAACAAGATTTGATATCTTGTAGAATTTTCTTTAGGATTCTTTAGGGAAGAATTTAAGACTTTCTATCAATAATAGACATAAAATATTTGAGTTTAAATTCGTTTGTAATTTCTTTGCAATTGTTCAATCTCACACGTTGCATTAAAACTTCTCAAGATATTAACAAAATATTACGATACAAACCTTTTTGTTTTAAAGAAAATATAAAAATTTAGCTTGGCAACATTGAATTGGATAGTAGAATCACTGTGTTCCTTAATATTGATGTTTCGCAGTGATTCCGCTATACAATTTGATGTCCCAAACTAGACTCTTTAGGAATGAACGCATAATACTTAACTCTTATTTATCACCAAATGTAGAAAATAAATATATGAGAAATTCTCTTAAACACGTATAGGATTGGTTAGAATATGCTCCAAATCTATCTAAATCTAGTCAACCTAAGCTAAAGTTGATTAATTTTGATAAAAATCTTGAAAATTAACGCTATTAAGATAAAGAACATAGAAAGTAAGTAGTTGGAATACAATAGTTTTAAGACTCATAACCATCTGGCCATTTATGAAAGGAGCTGTCATGAATTCAATGATTTTTGAAATTAGAAATTCAGAATTTATAATTTTTTAGGTGAGTATTATAATGCTTATTTATTGATTGTGTGTGTTAAAATAGATCAAATTCGCTTAATGGATATTTGAACTAATGAACTATTCTGTTGGTTATGCTTGTCCAATCATGTCGAGCTAATGTTCGGACATTATGGATTGTGGTGTCAATGGTTATTCATTAACATTTAAATATTATAATCATTAATATTGGTTGTATCTTTAATTGTTATTTTTGAATTGTGGTATAATCCATATAATTGTTATTATGAGTTACGGTCTAATCTAATCTGTGTAACCGTTATATCTTAGGTTGCGGTCTTACTATAGTCATTATCTAGACATGAGTATCGTTCTGGAACCGAACCGAACCGAAATTGGAATTGCCTCTCATGGTTCCAATTCGGTTCTAATTTTAGAACCATGGAACTGTTTTTTTTTTCAAATAAAAAAATTTAGTATTTCATAAAAAAATTTTAAACTTATAATAATTATTAAGTCTAAAAGTGTTAAATTATTTAACTAATTTTTTAAAAAACTTGTTTAGAATACGTATTTATTTATATAAACATGTCTAATATCAACTGTAGTTAATAATATGAGATTACAAGATACTTTAGAAGGTAAATAAAATTACAATATAAAAAGTAGTCTAATATTATTAAGGAAATGAATTTTACTTTTAGGAGAAGTTTAAATACACTAATTATATATGATTTTAAGTTATGTTTATTTGTGTCGTTGATAGTAACACATTAAATGTTTTGATTTGATAATAAATTTTATAATTCATATGAAATAGTTTAGAAATTAATAATTATATATTTATAATTATTTTTAAAATATTTTCTCAAATTTTTTACTAAATTGGTTGATCGTCGGTTCTACTGGTTCTAAATCAAAGAATCTTCTAAGAATAGCCTATCGGTTCAATTATGGTCAGGCTTTTGGTTTAAAACCAAACCGTGCCTACGTCTATCATTACCAATATTATGGGTTGTAGGACAACTATTATCAATAATGTCATAAGGGGTTGCAATTTATTATTCTTGTAATAGTTGAATCAAAGTTGTTTGAATTCTGGTTGTTAGAATTGTGTGTTGTTTGTGAAATGATTCAAGAACCGATCATAAGAAATCAAAATCAAATAAAGTCAATGAAATCTAATTAGGTTCACGTACAAATCTAAACTACAAAATTTTTCAAAATTCCCAAACTAGCCCAAAACAGAAAACCTAAATTTTGATAATTTAAAAACAGTTCAAATATCGAAGTAAATTAGATTATAATTTAATAATAGTTCTTTAAATGAAAACTTTACAAGAAAAAATCAAAACAATACAATTAGAGCCTTTCTTTTTTGGAAAACTATAATTTTATCCTTAACCAAGGTTCTAGGGTAAATTAGAACTTGAAATTTAATTAAAATAGATAAAATGAATTTATTTGAGAAAATAAATCATAATTTACACCAAAGATGTATAAAAAGTCCTAAACTCATTAAATTATCAAATTCTAGCACATGTAAAAATGAATGGTATAGAAGGTGTCATGTGGCACCATGAAATAAAAAGGAGAAAAACCTAGATCTTCCCATCCTCAAAATTCGGATGACCGCCCTACCCCCCTTTTTCTCCCTCTTATCTTCTCATTTTCCTCTTTTCTTCTTCACTAAAACCTCCCTAAGACCCACATAAGGTAGAATGCCTCCAAAATCCATATTTTAAGCACCTTTAGTCCATATTTAAGCTAGTATAATGAAAGATTAGATTAGGACTAGTTTTCTTCTTCTTTCCTTAAGACCATGAAGAAGACATGAACATTTAAGGGGCTCAAAAGTTTCAAAATTCGTAATATCCAAACTCAAGGTAAGAAAAGTGTATTAAACTTGAGTTTTAGCTTTTTTTTTTAATAACTTAATAAGCTTCCTAAGTGATTATATTATCCTTAGGTAGTAGTTTCAGATTAAAAAGTCAAGCAAATGAAGATGGAGAAGCCACTCAAGGTTCAACAAAATTTGTGTCAAGGTAAACATGAGAATTTAAGATGTTGTAATGTGAGTGTTTTAACATTTTAAGCATGAAAACTGACTTAGGTGAGTTAATACATATTTAACGTGTCAAGAAATCAAGTTTGGAGTGATTTTTAAGTTTTACATCCCCTTCCTTGCTAATGCAAGTGAAAACTATCGTTTGAATTAGGTAAGACATCAAAACTAACTTGTTTTCATGAGATTATGATGGATTTGAGGTTGAGCCTATTATGGTGGTGTTAAAATGGCGTTTTGGGTGTGATTTAAAGGTTGGGTTTTGTTGGAATGAGTTGTAGGTGATGGATTTAGGTGCAATTGATGTTAAGGATGTGAAGTGATAAATTCATGTTTAGAATTTTGAGAAATATATGATTAAACATGTTTTTAAGGGATGGTGAGACATAATAAACAAAGATTAGTTTTAAACATGATCTTTTAGCTCTTTGAAACCCTAAAAGTCATTAAAAAACACGTTTCATCGAAAAACCAAAGCTCAAAATAATGGAAACCCAAAAGAACACGGGTGAACACCAGGTCGTGTAACATCCCGTGTTCCTCTTTAACCTCAAAAACTCAAGAAAATGAGTTTCCTAGAAAAACATGGCTAATACACTGGGTAGTGTATTTGCTTGTGTTCCTCTCTCACTTAACTCAAAAATAAGTTTTCTAGAAGAACATAGCTAAGAACACCGAGTAATGTATCTACCCGTGTTTCTCTCTGGTCTAAAAACTCAATAAATCCTAAAAGAACACGAGGGAATACATGTGTCCGTATACCAAAACACAGGGAGATATATCCCTTGAGTACCACTTACACTCTTTGCTAGCCCTCTTAACTTCGTCTTTTCTTGCCCGAATCACACGAAACTTCCGATTCTTTTCTTAACCTTATGTAATCTTTTAATACCTTCAAAATACATATTTAGCAAGTACTAATACCCTAGTCATGGTGTAAGCCTCGGAAAATTTCAATAAATAATTTTAAGATGAACTTCGAGAATAAACCTTAAAAATTACTCCAAATTAAAACCAAATTTCAACTAGTCCAAAAACACGAACAAATTCATAAACTTCTTAATCTTGAGAAAACGAAAATCTTTAAAAATAAAATAAGAACACAGTGGTCTTCAAATTCAAAACCACGACGTACGAAAAAAATTTTCATATTTAACTCCGACTTATAAAATCGGGTAATATAAAGCCAAAAACAAACTATTAAAAAGTAAATAATGATTGACCTTCGAAAAAAAAACTTAATTCAAGAATTCCGAAAATATTAAGAGATATTAAGTACTTATAAAAATAAAATTTAAAAATAAATTTCTCAAATTAAATATGTTGTATAAACATAAATATCAGTTTCCAAATTGGCAGAGGTCTAAACCGGAAAAATCACCCGGAAACCCTAATCGGAATGCAATAGCCTAAGTCTGGCAACCTAGTGCCCCTAACCCTAGAGGCCGAGGCGTAGCTAAATATGTAGAATAGCTCATAGTAATATGAGTTTGTTTAAAAATATCAGATTGGTAAATTTTTGACCTATTTCGAACCCGTTCGGACACACTTCGAAAAGCGTGTCCCGGGCCGAGATATCAAAAATATACCAATAGTACCGTTAGACTCGTAATTTCATAAGATTTCTAAAATATCAGTTATATAATTTTTCGGGTTATAAAAGTTACAGTTATAACCTTTTATCGTATTTCCATTATTACCGGTAATTGATTAGTCTTTGGCACTATTCATTTTTATTTCATTATAAAATTTTATTATTCTTATAAAGCCTTATATTTTTAGATAAATAATTTATATATTATAGAAAATTTTGTTTTTCTAAAAATTAGTTAGTTCGGGCTTTTACGGGATCAGATTCTGTTTAAGATCCGGTACTAAAAATAAAATAAATTAATTTAATAATTGGAAAATATTTTAAAAATATTTTTATTCCCATAAAATATTTTTTTTAGAATTTTTCGGGTTATAAAAATATTATTTATAGCCCATATTCGCGTATTTTGACCGTACCGATAACGTATTTGTTAAAATACTAAAATAATTCAAATAATTATTTAATTTTTATTATGAAAATTCTGCTACAATTATTTGGAATAAATTTTCCAATTTTATTTTATTTTAATAATAAAGTACTTTTACAACCCATACTTCAAGTACACCTTACACATATCACTTCCTTTTCACTTCAATCTTTCTACACATTATCCCACAATTGATGGCAGATTTTTGACTCATTCATGGCTGCCATTGTCCTTCATTTACTCCTATTTTGACTAAAATTAATTATATTTCAATCCTTCTTCAAAAAGTTACATTACACATTAATTATACAATTAATTTTGAGTCAAATTCAACAAAATCTCTCTCTCTCCTCCCTCTTTTCACGTGGACAGCAGCCCCTCCAATTTGCTGCCTTGTTTTATTTTTTTTCTCCCTTTCATTCATTTAATACACTCATTTTCTCTCTCCCTTTCATTTACTCATTTTCCTTTTTCATTCTTTAGCTTTTCTCTCTCTTTTTCCTCTCTTTTCTTCTTCTTATTGTTCTTGTTTCCTCAAGAACACAAGCTGCCCCCACATCTTCCATGGCTTCCACACTTCATTTTTAAAAGATTTCTAAGCAAATCTTCATTCCAAAGCTCCATAGGTGATATAGGTAAAGTATAATGAAGGTTTCATGCATCAAATGAACTTCCATAAGCTTAAAAGCTTAGGATGATGATGCCAAAAATGAAATCTTTCTCTTCTCCACTTTTATTATCTTGTATTATAATGATTTTCTTGTTTAAAGTTGATATATATTGTAGATCTAACTTTTATAGCTTTGATTTTTGTTTATGCCATAGATCTTGTATTTAAGTTGTTATTTTTGTTATTCCTTATGATTATGCATAGATCTAGCATCACATGTCTATCTTAGTGATTCATGCATGTAAAACTAGTTTAGAAAACTAGATCTAAAGTTTTGAGTTCATAGATGCATTAGATCTTTGTTTATGTTCATGAACAACTTGCTATAGCTTGATGATGGTAGGAAAGTTGTAGGAAACCAAGATCTATTTTATTTTCAACAAAAATCAATTTTGCAAATTCGGATGAAAATGGAACCATATTTAGAAAAGTGGTTTTTCAACTTCAAAATGTGTATTTTTCATTTAAAATGAAGGGCTTAGGGTATAGATACCATAAATGAAAGATTTTGATAAGTGAAGTTTAGATCCATGATGTTTATAGCTTATTACCATGCATTTGTTTTATGTTTATGTTTATGTTCATATTAAGTATAGATCTTAGTTATGAACTCAAACAAAATTGTGAAATTCGTATTTTGGCAAGACCCATATTTAAAAACTACTTTTCAAGTGTCAAAATGTAATTTTTACATAAGAAAATGAAGGCTTAATATATATATAGCATCAAGACTTCATTTTATATGGTTCAAAGATGATTTTCAAAGATTAATTTTCAAAACAAAGTTCTATTCTCGGATTTTGGCCAAGGCCTAGTGTAAAAACATGTTTTCCAACTCAAAAATAAAGTTTTTATTCAAGAAATGAAGGGCTCTTAAGATATGATATGTAAGGAATGGATTTTCATAAGTTTAGATAGGTTTTATCAAAAGATATGTCCAAAAATGAATTTTGTAAATTCGGATCCCAACCAAGACCAATTTTTAAAACCCATTTATCAACATCAAAACTCATGTTTTATGTGAAAAATGAAGTGTATAGGTAATAGGTATCATTAAGTAGTGATTTTTATAAGTTGAAATGAGTTTTGATGAGATTAATGTATAAAACAAGAAATAGAATCAAGATGAGAAAATTTTGAGTTAGTAACCAATTTGTGAAATTCGTAATTTTGAGTGAAGGCCATAAGAACACCTATTATCCAAGTTCAAAATGAAAGTTTTATGTATTAAATGAAGTCCTTAAGTAATAGGTATCATAAGGTCTTAAATTTTAATGCATTAAACAAGTTTTCCCCAAATGAATCATTCAAAAAGTGGATTTTCTAAAATTCGGATTTTTGAGTAAATCATATTGGAAAACATATTTACAAAGTGTAAAATGGAATTTTTATGTAGAAATGAAGGTCATAAGTAATATATAAAAGACTCAATTTTGACAAAAATAATTATATTTTCTTAAGTAACAAATCCAAAACAAATGGAAATGATAAAAGTTAGAAAACTAGATTTTTCATAAGTAAGTTGTCATTATGGTCTTGCAAAATAAAAAGTTATAAAATTTCCTTTTAGTAAAATCATCAAGATCATGCATGCAATAGGCTCATCTCATGTCATTCATGTTAGGAAATCACTCATATTGCATGTATAGTTAAGTTATATAGTAGGAACATTTCAAACATTTACAAAACTATTTTTCGGAAATTGAAATTGTTGCTGACCTAATCTGATCCGAACTTTTCGAAGCTTCAAAGTTTTCAAAACTTGAAAATAATATTAGAATAGATAGATCTTTCGAAGTAGATAGAAATCGATATATAATTTGCGAGATTCCGAGTTAAAATGACCAAGTTATGGCCGTTTTAAGTTGGAATTCCCGCTTAGGACGAGAATTACGAATTTGATAGTTTGATGAATTGTTTGGATTAGTTTGATGAAATACTTATTAGTATTTCTTCCTTTTTAGGAGATCCCGAAATCGACGATTCCCTACCACCGGATTACTATTACTAGAAGACCGGTGATCCAATGGCCGAGTGAGTTTTCTCCTTGTTTTGTTACCTTGATTGTGATTGTAGTTAGTTGCATTAGAATTATAGGAACAAGATAAAAATCGATATGAATGGGGATGGGATATATGATGAGACTGTGATGAATGTGTGCCAAAGAATACTAAAGCATATCGAAACCCGATTTGATTGGATAACTGCACCGTTCATATTATTTCTGTTATATGTGTGATATTGATTGGTCACTCTAAAGAATGTATAAATATTTTTGACCTAAGCAAAAATTAAATTGGTCATGCATCGCATTGGACATATTGCATTTGGTAGCATGCTACTCCTACGCAGGTCGATCGGTATGGTCCGTGGATGACTCGTTTGGATAACGAACCCGGTGCCAGAGCTCATTCAGGGGTACTAAGGCGCATGTGGATGCATTCTTGGATGAGCCTAGCCGAGTCGAGTGCTAAGAGCCGAGGGCTTGGGGACTAGATGCGGTCGTGTAGACTCAATACCATTCCTAACCCAAGATACGGAGGGCGTAAATCCGTTCTGTGTGTGGGTTCCGGATACCCACGCATAATTGCTTGCTCACGTGTTTGTTCATGCATAGCATATGATTGATATAACTTGTTTGTTATGGTACGGAATTAAGGGAATTCTCACTAAGCTAGTGTAGCTTATACCCCAATAGTTGTTTAAATGAACAGGTTATCTCAAGAATGCAAAGTGGGGACCGAATTGGTTGAAGTCGGGAATGACTTTGGGATTTCGGCAAGGAATACGAATGTTGAAGTTATCTGCTAGTTTTATGATTTGTCTTGTAATAGTTTTGTAGGGAAGTCTGTGGATGAATGTAATTGAAGTTGAATGATTTGTATTTTGAAGTGTAGTGATTTGTATCTGAAGTATAGTAAATTTGTATTTCCTTTACATTGTTACTCAAGCTATATCAACGTAAAATGTATTACTCCGATGAGTCTCCTCCATGTGTTAGACGCCTTGTACATAGTATGGAAGCCTTCGCGTGACTGAGGTGGTCATTCTTAGGCTTTAATATTGTGTACGGCGGACTGCCACGTTTAGGGTACCCTTCGGGGCGTGACACATGGTGTACATCATCCAAATAATTAAGTTTGAAAATGCTTCACATAAACTTAATAGATAGAAAAGGACACCAAGGACTATATAGGATTAGTGGACTCTATGAATCAATTCTTCAAAAGTCAAGAATTGAAACCCACAAAAATATAGCCTACTAAAGGTCAGTTAACCTAAGCCCCAAAACTGATCATAATCTACACAAACTTGATAACTTGGCTAAATGAAACAAATGACCCTTTCAAATATTATCCTCAAGTAGATATGGTTAAATTGGAGTGACCTAAATATAACAAACAACATAAATGAAATAAAGGTGGTAAAACTTGAACTAATTCTCGATTTCAATTACGAACAGTTATTAGATATCAAGCTTGGAAAAAATGGCAAGCTCAAACCAACCAACAGGTATGCGGTTATTGCATGTTGCTTGTTTGGATAGTATTAATAACTAAACAAAGAATTTCAACTTGGCTTAATTGATTGTTGGTTATTGCTCAGCCGCTTACTTTAGGAATGACACCCCTGAATTGGGTTCACGACTTCAAGATGATATAGTAGTTGTAAGCGTTTGGACCCCCTTTAAAACTAGACGATCAGTTAGGAGTTGGTGCAAAGTTCCAACAGAGTTATGCAGGGGTATAGACTCTTGAATTAAATGTTGCATAGAGCGTGCTCATTGATGGCTGTTTGTGGGGAATTGTTCTATGCGAGACTACTCCTTTATTTTCTTTCCAATAAGTTTTAGGGACTTGTCAAATCCCCCTCTTTGGTGCTTGGTTCGCTGAGAGAACCCTACCCTTTTCATTTAGTGGGAGCCTTGAGTACTTTTGTGTGCCTTTGTATTTCTAAGATACTAGGAATACCTATTTACTAACTTAATTGTAATCAAATTAAATTTTGTTTGCTGCATTAGCCTAGGCGTACATGACATGTGTGTATGTGTTTGGTTACTGTGTACTGGGTTTCGCAGCTTATTTTATTAACCTTTTAGGTCTTACTGGTGATTTGATGGGGAATGAGAGATATGTGGGATGACTCGATTAAATGACGATGTACAAGACATGGGTTTTATGAGTTTTTCATGAAAAGTTTAGTGTAATTATATTTTATAAAACTTGGATGATTGTAATCAAATAACTATCAAATGCTTTCATTTTGTTTAATATGGGACTTTAAGTCCAAAAGTTTTGTATTTGAATTATAGCTTTTTGATGGGCCCCATGGGCAATATTTATAAATGACTTTTGTGATACTTATTTTCTAAACAGGTTAAATTTTATAGGTTTGATAAACTCAAACTATGAATAAATAAATGGCACTATGCCAGAATTTTTATAAAAATTTATAATGATTTCTCAAATTAGAACTTTATTAAAAACCCACTCTATAATGGAATGCCTTGCACATATTGCTTAAAGGTATTATGTGCAGCGTAACTGTCACGCCCTACGCATAGGGGTGGGGCCATTACAATTACATAAATTAATAATATTCAAATAATGAAATATTATTTTTTCTATTTTATAATTGCTCACCAAATTTTTTTTTATGAAGCATTTTTTGTAATTGATTATACACTTGAAAGGTCTAAGAGATGAGCCTTGGACGATTCTATTCAAAAAGACGTGGTGGACTTGCTTTAGGCATGGCATGCTGTAGACACCCAATTTTTGCCCAATTAATTAAGGCTTAAAATTTAATTAAATTCATTTTTCCAAAAGCCTTAAGTATTGATGAAATTGGCTAAGTGATCAAGGCACAGGCCAATGGCCTGTTGGTTAAAACACATTGACCCAAACACACATTCAAGCTCAAGGACACAGGTTCAAACCCTAGCAAAGGCAGATTTTTGCCTTTTTATCATTTTTGTCTTTTCATTTTCCTCAAATGTGACTTTTGCCTTACTTTGCATCAGTTTTTACTGACAAAACATCATTGATTGTCAAAATTGATGATGGATTGCAAAGTGGTTACAAAATTAGTGCAAAAAAAAAAAACAACCAAAAAGTTACAAAATTCAATGTATAAAGCATTCAATTGCACATGAATGAGGAGTTACAAAAATTGAGTGGATGAATCTGGCATGGAATATGAAAACAATCATCAATTCATCGGTTTTAAATAATTTAATCATGGATTTTCTAATTAAATTCGTGAAAAATCAAGGGGCAAAAATCAATTCATTTTTGAAACTGTTCGAAACTGAAAATTGAGCTTGCAACCTATAAATAAGAGGTCCTAGGAGCAAAAGGCACAAGTCAATTTCAGAAGAACACATACATAGCAAAGCCAATTCGAAATTCTTGAAATTAGGGTATAGAATTCGAATTTTTCAAATTCGAATTGATTGGATCAGATTTAATCCAAATTGAGTGTTGTAACAATGTTAGAAACTTTATTTGGATGATTTAGTGTGCTTAGATTTGTTCGAATTGATCGGATTTCTCTCTGAAATTTTTTTTTATTTTGTTCTTCAAACGCCGCCTTACAACCACCACCGGAGCTGCCCCTTGCCGCCGTTCTGAGTGAACGCCACCACCACCAAAGGACGCGCCGTCGCAGCAAGAGTGGGGCCGACAAGCTTCCAGCCGCCGAGGACCACCGGAGCCGCCGGAAACCGCCCCGAAAAGTCGCGTCATCGTCTTCTTCACCCGCCGGAGCTCCGAGATCCGACCCGAAGATCCGAATCTAACCCGGTCGGTCATCGGTCAAACGGTCGTCGGTCAACGGTCAACTCTGATCAGACGGTCCATATTTCATCAAGCGATCAGACGGTCCAGATTTGATCAAGCAGATCAACGACCCAGATTTCATCAAGCGATCAGACGGCCTAGATTTCATCAAGCGATCAGACGGCCCAGATTTCATCAGGCGATCAGACGGCCCAGATTCATCAAGCGATCAGACGGCTCAGATCGAGTCAACAAGATCAGACGATCCAGATCGGCTAGTGAGATCGACGCTCCAGATCTCATCCGCTTCATCCAACGGTCCAGGTTAATCCGCATTATTTTATTAATAGTTTATTATATAATTAATTTCAGAAAATAATAAAAAAGTAAAAAATTCATAAAAATTCATAAAAAATTCAAAAAATTCAGAAAAATCCAGAAAAATCAAAATATTTATTTTTTATATAAATTTATTTTTTTTTGATATTTTTAATATTTTTTAAATATTTTTTAATGTGTATTTATACATAAATTGCTTTAGAAAATGCATATTTAATGCATGAAAAATGATTTTAATATTTTTTAATATATTCTGGATATATTGTAAATTATGTGATGATTTTTTTTAAAAAAATAATAATAATAAAATAATAAAAAAAATGATAAAAATAGATAAAAATGACAAAATTGGATTTTCCAAAACCAAATTTTTAGAAAAAAATAAAATAATAAAAAATGATTTTTTGGACTAGAAAAATTATATTTTCATAAAATAAAAAAAATTGATTAGATCATAGGGTCATCAAAAAATGATTTTTTATAAAAAACTTGAAAATTTAATGAACTTAAAATGAAAAGAGTTCAAAAAATTAAAATTGATCAACAAATTAAGTTCTTTTTTAAAGAACTACGTTTTGTCTGATCTCGATTAGCGAGTACGTAGGCACCTGCGGGGCGACATTAAAAAATAAAAAAAATGTTTTGTTCTTTTTAGTAAATAAATATTTTGTAAATATAAGATATTTTGTTAATGATTATGTTCTAAAAAAAAATAAAAAAAAATAAAGAAAAGCACATAAAAAAATAAAAATAAATGATTTGACTTGTAAATATTTGTTATATATTATTTGATTTTTTTGAGCATGAAAAGGATAGATTAGAAATTTAAAATTCCAAAAGTGGTAACCGATTTGGTTTTAATAGGTTAGCCCCCGAATCCATGATATCTGGTTTTAAAAGTTTGTTTTTTTTAAAATCAAATTTTCGCAGACAGTAGCTAAGTTAGGATCAACCGACCCATTGATCATAGCTTTTTATTTTTTTCCCGATTTATATCGGTGGCGACTCTAAATTTTTTTAAAATTTCTTTTAACCCCTAGTCGAGGATTCATGTTAAATGGGTTCGGGTTTAATGTGAATCGGGTTAAGAGAAATGAACCAGATAATAAGAATAGTGGAAAAAATCCAGGCTCGACACATGCTAATATGTACTTTTTTGCATATGAAGGACCACCCAAATTTGGCTACACCCTTCATTAAGGGTATGCCAAATAAGCTTGTGGGGCCTTATGCTGTACCGCATGTGGGACTGCAAGAGCCCCACAAGCTTATTTGGCATGCCCTCAATGGAGGGTGTAGCCAAATTTGGACCACCCATCTATTTTTCATATAAATAAACATATATGTATATACTTTGCACATCTTCATATACGAAATCATACATAAAATAAACTATGACATTGTGTTAGATGTAAGTAATTTAACTATTATCATTAATTTTTGGTAACCTAGATTTAATAACCGAGATACTTTCTTCTTTGGTCATCAACAACCGAGATAGTTCAAATTAATAAAAAAAATAATCAACTTATTTAGAGTTATAATGGATATATTGGTAGGATTCTTAATCACCACATTTGCAATTCGACAACTAGATATGCTCCAAGTCTGATACTTTTGCTTGCTTCCTAACATAATGCTCTAATTTGCCATTATAGTATTAGAGTCCAACAACATTTAAAATAGCTAAAGATTAAATGCTATAAGGTTCATTGTGGAAATACTATATGTATGTTTGTTAATATTTGTGTCAACACAGCCTCTAAGACAGTTTTGTATTTATCTTTCGTACAACTATATATATACACATACCAACTGAGTAATAGATAACTACAACTTTCCTATTCATATTTTCTCCTTTATCGTTCTATCATTTTAAAGAGTAAAAATGGAAAAACTTCTGATGCGCTCACGATCATCAAGAAATCTTTATTTTGATTAAATATTTCACATAGTATCAGTGTGAGAATAGATAATATATTCTATTTTCTTGATTTTTTTATTATTGAAAGAACGTCGCAAGGTTTAGGAATACAACAGATGAACGGAGATATGAGTTTTAGCGATCCGTAATTCTTGACGAATACTGATCATACTAGAATGACTCTTGGTAACATTTGCTCCACAATATCCTTTAATGTAGAATCTTCATGTTTGAATAATATATATGATTTTTGGGTAGTAGATTCTGGTGCAACAAACCATATTACACCAGATATACATCTCCTACATAATCGACAGACCATTCCAAAACAATAGCTATCAAATTACCCAATGGAACTTCACAAACTGTTTATACAGTGGGTAATATTTTTTTAAACCCTCAAATTACTCTTCACAATGTCCTTTTGTTCGCAAATTCAAACATAACCTGCTTTCTTTGTCTCAATTGTTAAAGAATAAAAAATTACAAGCTAATTTTGATTTTCAAAAATGTTGTTTTTATGACCATTCAACTAAAGAAGTCGTGGCAATTACAAAAAGGAAATATGGATTGTATGTGTTAGATAGTCAGTCAATAAAGTGTAGTTTGAAGTCTTTTTAGAACTGTGTGTCTTTCTAGTTTGAATAATGGTTTTTGTCATTCCCTTTCAATTGATTCTAACATTGTTTTACTTCATAATCGTCTTGGTCATTCTTCTTTATCAATGCTTATGCATTTTCCTAATTGTAAAATTGCAAGAAACCATGATTTTTTTTGTGAGACTTGCAAGCTTGCCAAGCTTCATCTCATTCCTTTTGATAGAAGTGATACACATACTTCAACTGTGTTTGAATTGATTCATGTTGATCTATGGGGCCCATGTAAAATAGCTAATATTACAAGTGCACGATATTTTTTTTTTTTTACTTTGGTTGATGATTTGTCACATTACACATGGACATATTTTCTCTAAGATAAGGCTCAAGTCCCTGCTATTTTGACTGGTTTCTTCTCATATATTAAGAACCATTTTAATGTAACTCCAAAGTTTATTAGATTTGATAATGGCTCTAAGATTGTTAAACACCAATGCCAATATTTATTTTCTAAACTTGGCATTGTTCACCAATAAACGATGACTTATACACCACAACAAAAATTATGTAGTTGAACAAAAACACTGACATCTTGTTGAGATTGCAAGAGCTTTGTGTTTGCACGTAAATCTTCCAAAACAATTTTGGGGAGAGTATATCCTCACTGCCATATATTTGATAAATAAAATGCCTATTGAAACTAGCTTGGAAATCTCCTTTTGAAGTTCTTTTTGGTACTCCACCCACTTATCATAATCTAAAGGTAATGTGTTGTCTTTGTTATGCTCTTAATATAAGTCCTATACGTGACAAATTTGATCCAAAGGGTATTAAGTGTGTTTTCTTAGGTTATCCAAATGGGAAAAAAGGTTTCAAACTTTATGATATAGTTAATCACAAAATCATTTTTAGTAGGGATATGTCTTTTCATGAATCTATTTCCCTTACTATGATTCTTCTTCATTCACATAATCATCACTTATTCCTTATTCTTTACCTCAAGTTAATTTTTCTAACCCTGATCATACAGATATTAGTCATGCTGAACCTATTTTGTCTCCATCTACTGATATTACCACTTCTCATGTGCTTGATCAGTCTTCTTCCTTTGCTGAGTCTTCATCATCTTCATCATCTTCATTACCAGTTTTATGAATATCTAATAGAAATAAACAAGCTCCTTCTTGGTTGAAAGATTATGTACATTCGATTCATAATTTTGTGTCCATAACTTTTTCTAAACACATTACTTCTCATCCTATGTTTCATCCAAAAATTTTTGCCTACTATGCACTTGAATATGTTGCATTTATTTCTAACGTTCTTACTATCTAAGAACCTACTTTTTATTCTCATGCTAAATTAAACATTAATTGGGTTTGATGGAATCTAAGATACATGATTTAGAGGTTAACAATACTTGGAAATTAGTTGATTTGCCTCCAGGGAAGAAACTAATTGGCTCAAAATGGGTTTACAAAATTAAATACAAGCTTGATGTACCATATATCGTTATAAGGCTCGATTAGCAGCAAAAGGTTATACTCAAGTTCTTGATAAAGATTATAAGTATACCTTTTGTAAGGTGGCCAAGTTAGCTACTGTTCGTATACTTATTGCTATTGCTACAACTTTTAATTGGCCTTTACATCAATTGGACATTAATAATATTTTTTTACATGGTTTTTTGGATGAGGAAATTTGTATGATTCCTCCTAAAGGCTATGATAAAGTTGTTCCTAGTAAAGTATGTAAGCTTGTTCGCTCTATTTATGGTCTTAAATAAGCTTCATGACAATGTAATCTTGAAAATTACAAAATTTTTGGTTCATCATGGCTTTACTCAATCTAAGAGTGATTATTTGCTTTTTACTAAGTCTTCTTTGGGTAAATTTTTGGCTGTTCTTGTTTATGTTGACGATGTTCTTGTTACTAGTAATTGTGATGATGATATAAGTTCACTTAACATGAGCTAGACAAGGCTTTTACTATAAAAGACTTAGGAGCTCCTAAATTCTTTTTATGACTCAAAGGAAATTTACTTTTGACATTTTGCTGGATGTAGGACTTGTTGGATGTAGGACTTACTGGATGTCGCCTGCCAAGTTTTCTTTGCTGTAGTGTTTAAAATCACATTATGATGATGGGGAGCTTTTGTTAGATCCCGGTTTCTATAGGTAAGTTATTGGATGCTTACTTTATATTACATTAACTCAACCTGATCTTTCGTAAGTCGTTCATTATCTTAGTCAATTTGTGTTTAAGTTAAGATAGCCATATCTTGATGCTTTAATGCATGTACTTCGATATTTGAAAGCTATGGTTAATCATGGTCTGTTTAATTCCTCTTCTTCTTCTTTGTAGTTTTTTGGTTATTCGAATTCATATTGAGGATCTTGTTTAATTAGTCAACATTCTATTTCTGGATTTCGTGTATTTTTGGGTTCTTCTCTTATTTCTTGGTCAAAAGACTATTTCCACATCATCAGCAGAAGCTAAATATCGAAGTATGCAAACAACAACTAAAGAATTTTTGTACGTTTCATACATATAAAAGGACTTTAATATTTCTGTTGCTTTACCTGTTAAGCTTTACTTTGATAACAAATCTACACAATTAATTGCAACAAATCCATGTCTTCATTTTACTTCTGATAAGATTTATGATGTTTTCTCATTACTTCTCATGTTTCATCTCAATTGTAACTTGTGGATCTCTTCACTAAACCATTAGGTGAACATTAGCTTGCATTCTTGTCATCCAAGATGGGTCTATGTGCAGCCTCGTCTTGAGGGTAGAGGGGAAGGGAATGTGGAAATACTACACATGTGTTTGTTAATATTTGTGTCAACATAGCATTTAGAGCAATCAACACAGCTTTTATGTCAACACAACATTTAGGGAAGTTAACACATCCTTTTAAAGTAGTTTTATAATTATCCTTTATACAACTGTATATATATACCAATTGAGTAATAGATAACAACAACTTTCCTGTTCATATTTTCTCCTTTATCGTTCTATCATTTTAGAGGGTAAAAATGGAGGAGCTTCTAATGCGTTAACATTGATCAAGAAATCTTTATTTTGATTAAATATTTCACATTCATTATAGAGCTCAAAAGGTATATGCAGCCTATACGTGGTAAGCATAATAGACAAAGCTACTTATATATGGAGTTACGGTAGATTACTTAACCACGATCTACCATTGCTATTACTCGACCCCACAGTTTTAATATCAAATCTTGTAATGATTTTCCATTTATGACCTATTATTTGAGGATAAACAATTTTCAAAGGCATTTCCCTTATCAGATACTCCTACCTATCCTTGATTAGATCTGTGGTGCTTGCGGGTTGTGTTGGTTTGCCTAGAGAACCCAACATTACAATGCACTTGATAAAAAAGAATTGTCTTAAGTCCATTTTAGCTAGTATGACATTGTCGATGAGACATCCTCCTCACAGTAAATAAAGTAAAATATCCATTCAAGAGTGGAATTAGATATAACATTGCATTTATCAGTAGTAGTTTATGAATATTCATGTATCCTATATCATAATGTGACATAAAACTGTATGAATGTTACTTTTGAATGTGAAAACTAAGAGTTAGTGATTATCCTATCAATATAATCAACAAACACCTTACTATTAAGCTCGGGTCTTGGCTATTTATGTACTAACCTTAAGGTAAAATAAAATGGGAAAAATGTCATGTTTAGTGGCATTTCAAGAGTCTTTATACAAAACACTTTGAGTCTAGTTTAAACAAAATTACATATGACAACAAAAGTCTTAAAACAAAACATGAAGCCAACAACTACTTCTCTACTCTCCCTTGCATAAATCCTCATATCCCAAAAGCGGCTAGGCTTACAAAGCTATAAGGTGAATTACACTATAGGAGAATGAGCTAAAGTCACGGCTTAGTGAGATAAGAGTGCAGCTTAATCTTACTACTCAAAAAGTAAATATGAACAAGTTAGCAAAGACATGCAATGCATGAACAACCATATGTAATGTAGTTATCATATGTAGTCTTCTGGTAATCAACATCAAGTCCATGGTATAAATCCCACTAACATTCAATTAAGGGATTCACATTTTCATCAACATTCAGGTCGTCTGATATCCTTTCACTCATACCGCAAGTCCTAAGGTACCTTAAATGCAGCCCTTTCTAGGATACTTTAAATGTAGTCTTGCACTAAGATATCCAAGCTGGAGCATATTCCTTTAAATCTAATAGTTGCACCTTTTTCTATACCAAATTTTATTACTGGATGTTTAGGTCTTACATTAATATTATTTCCTTTTACTTAAACCATGCTTTAATGATTATATAATACTGAAATTGTTGAATTTCTTTTTATCTTATTTAGAAAATTAGGATCAAGTCGACTTGGGGGAAGAAACCATTTGTCGATCGGATCACTGATGCAAAATTGGACCAGTTAGATACTGGTTAGATGGTAATACTGGCTGGATGATGACCAGCCACATGGTAAGGGAAGGGCACTAGCTCGATAGTAGATTCCTTCTTTATAAAGTTTTTCTTACTGTGATTAGTTTCTTGGCCATTTTCAACTTGTTCACATCACAAGTCATTGATAACTCAACAACGATACACACCATTCAATAAACACTATTTAAATAGCAACACAACACACTCTACACACAAAATGAGCAGTTTATCATTGAAATTCTTGCTCATGGTGGCTTTTTTTATCATCTTAGTCGAAGTAATTTGGATGGCTGGCTCAAGAAATTCAAGTTTTCATGTAAAATACATGAGAAAATATTCCTTTAATTTGAGGGAATACAACCATGTTAGTTTAAACTAAAAGTTTATGTAATAATCTTATCAACGGGTTACTTTTACACTCTTATGGTGTTTTGTGATGTCTATGTTCGTTTGAAACTAGAAACTAGCAAAACTTTATTGAACTTATTCTTATTTTGTAGATTGCATGCTGGCAATCTCAATGCAACTCCGGGTTTTGAAAATGGATATACATTGTGAGAGATATGGAATTTGAAAATTTGAACGGTTTACAAAGCTTGGTGTAGATGTTTTTCCAGCTAAGTTGGTTTTTCAAAAATGTGGTGACAATGAGTGGTGAAAAAGAGAGAGGTTTCAGCGAATTTTATGGTCAAAGTCTATCCATCTGGATGGTGAAAATCAATGGATAGTTTCCATTTCTCATATTTGATTGGTATGAAGATCTGCAACGAAGTGTAATGACACATTCTAGATACTATTGTATACTTAGAATTCCTAACTAAAATGCTTTATTTTCTAGTTTTAATATATGATATGATTTATTGTAATATTAAGTTTTAAAGTTTTTAATATATTAAGGTCTATCCATTAAGTTACCTTTTGATTACCTAACTCAGCATTTCCGTTGTTGTAAAATTACAAGATCTCACATATAATTGAATCCCCAACAACCATTGGAAAATGCTGATTTAGGGTCCGTTATGATTTGTATTTTTTTTTTCTAATTATTAAATTGGTATCTATTTGGTATTGAGAGTTATAAGAAAAAAAAAAAGATGAGTGACCCAATTACTCGTTTACAGACCACACAAATCAAATAAAAATCATATAAATATACATATCAGATAGAAATACATATAAAAAACAAACAATCTGAACAAACTTGTGAATTCCATTTTTTTACTCCTAAGCATAAAGTCTAAAGACAACTACGTACTAGGGTTGTAGGACCTACTTAAAAAATAAAATTTTTATCTTATTGTAATTAAAATTAAAAAAGAAGATTTTTGTTGATACGATTGATATGGTGAAAATTTTTCAATAGAAAGCTCAACAGAGTGGCTACAGCATGCATGATATTCCCTACGTTATGTTCGTACTTTGTAAGAATGATCCCTAGTTCCTATCCTTGTGATCATTCTTTATTGAACTACCGACCTATAAATTATCTAGTAGGCAAGTATAAAGCATATTAAGAAGTCATGCTTGATGGAATGGTGAATGATTAATAGGCCTGGCTTTAGAATGAGTTCGGCCCAATAACTTGATACGTGGGATGAGTTTGATTGTGCTGCATAGGATTGGACCCGAGTGTTTATGGTCCATTTGTTTTGATTTTATTTTTTCACGCTTTTTTTTAATGACATTCGTAAAAAACCTGTGTGTTTGCTAGCAATAAAATACTAACATATATCTATATTATTAAAGAAAAAAACACTTTTGATTTGTTTAATTTTCACATCGTCTTTTGATTTTTAAAATTACAATAAAAACCTAATGTGTATTATTTTTTTCACAATTTAAGTAACAATATTTAAGTACTTTGAATAGAATCAAAGCTTTCTATTGTAAATAAATAGAAAAATTCAAATTTTAAAGCACCCCCTTCTCTCTCGTTTATTTTTGTATTTACTTCTTGATTTCTTTACTATTTTGACACAATATCCTATCCTTTCATTTTTTTTTCTCTCTTTTAGTAAATCTTAAGCAAGGAATTTCTTTGCAATAGTTATTTGTAACAAGATAAATTGTCAAATTAATTTTCCTAATGTCACCGTATGGTGAGATTCTATAGTTGGCCAATCATGTCTAATAGGCTTGCTGGTTAACTTGAGATGACTTTTGCAATGATGGCACGTGTACATGTGTTGTAGAGTGAGGTGTGGAAGGAGAAACAAACAAATTTGATTTCTTAAGTACATAAATATGATACAAGATCAAACCAAGTAGACTCAATCATTCTTAACTTGTTCTTTATTGAATGTAGGCTTTAGACTTTCTTGAAGATGTTTTAGTAGAGTTTTCATGTTACGTTAATCTTAGTAATATGCAAAATGACCCCCGAATGAGAAGAAAAGCCTTCTATTTATAGATGTTAAAAGCTGATGCTAGTAGTAGGATCATTTCTAAGGATCCAACGATTAAAATTGAAGCCTTACTTCCTTTACTAATGGGCTAGGCTTGTAGATAGACAGTCTGATGGCTTTTATAATATAAAATCACATTATTCTTTTAAAATAATATATTTTTAATATAATAGGGCTCAAGGATTATTTTATTCCATATACACCTTATTTTAGTCAAATAAAGCCTAAATTAGCTTAGAATGATATTTTTGTAGTCTACTTTTCACATGCGATAAAATTGTATAAGGCCAAGAGTAGAATAAACCGGTTTAGTGATCTTTGTTTCGAGACTAATAAGCTAAATCTCCCTATAATATCCCTTATTGGACTCAATCTTTTAAGCTCTACCACTAACTAAAAAGATCAGTTTGTGGCATTAAATTGACTTGAGAGCCCAATTACAAAAATGATCATCTACGATCTCTTATAAAGATTTCAAGAAATTGCATTTATGTCTTCCCTATTGTAATTTTTCTCCCATAGTCTCATATAATTTGTTCTATCTATAGTTTTTCCTTTTTAAATGTTAAGACAGTGTGAGATGCACAATGAGTTTCATAAGATTAATACTAGGTTATGGATAGTCATATCATTTAATTGTTACATAATCACATAGTAAATTAACTTTTTTTAAGCAATAAGATCTCCCATGGAGCAAGATATTTCATATTAGCATTAATTTCTTAGAAAAATGTTAACATAGACAAATACTAATGTCATTCTATGTTATTGATATTTTTAGATGATCTTTGTATTTTTTTTTTAATATTTAACATTTTCACCATGTATAATCAACCATGTAAATGTTTTGCAATCTATAATTCATGAATTTCATATTGTTATACATGCACACACATCACGAGTGCATTGACTATTAAAATATATATAAGTACAAATATACTCCGATTGCAAAATTTATCTAATAAATTCCTATAAAGTAGTCTAACATTTACTTAGTTAAATTTCCTTTTATAATGCATAAAATATATATTTTAAACTCTTTTCTTAAATATTACATGAATTCCATCTCAATCTCACATTCAAAATACTACCTCCATCATAATTATGAACATGATAAAAATAAGATATAGATAAGGTACTTTTTTATATGCTAATGATGCAGACAACCTAGAAGACACATATGTGAATAAGAGAAGTCGTCCAAGGAGAGGAAGAAGTAACACTAGGCCGCCCAAACGTCGCCTTCTATAGACGAAATGCTGCCAGCAGTAGAAGATATATCGCTAGTGTTGGAGCTGGCCTACATTGCTGACAGTTTCGTCTATTGAATTTTCAAACCGTCAGCATTAATTATAGGCCGTCGCCTTTGTTTCTAAGATTAATTGTCGGCTTATGTTACATAATTTATTTTTATTTATTATTTGTCTTTGTTGTATTTATTATTTGTCTTTTTAATGTTTTTATGTAATAGTATAAATAGGCCTTTAGAATTATTTTTGTACTTTAGAACATTTTACATACTTTTGAAACCTTAATTGAGAGAAGTTTTCTTTATAAAGTTGCAATTCTTTATAAGCTTTCTATTCTAGAAATCATCCGGTGAGTTGATTTCTATTCTTTACACTTTTGCGTTGCATTAGATTGATATCAAAGTAGGGAAACTTCCAGTGGAGACGTCAGGAGACGACAATTTAGGAGGCAGTCACATCCTTGATGACGTTCCGGATGTGGAAGTCTTGTAAATTGAGTCACAAGTTAGAAGGGCAGTGTTGGAAAACATGGTAAGAGATTTCGGCGTATCAAGCAACGTTTTGATGACTTGATTGATCGATCTGATGTCAACAAGAATAGGAATGGTTATGGAAGATGACAAGGGTAGAGTATGCGCGTGGCAATCCTATTATCAACCTGTTTCCTGTTGTTAAACCTGTTGCTGTAAATCATAGGTTACATGATTGCAAAGATGATTTTGAGGAGGAAGATGAATTGATAGAGGAAGAGCAACCACAACGAAAAGGCATTGATGGCGGATTTGGAAGAGATAAGGCATATGGTAGTGTTAGATGTCAATATAGAGGTAGAGGTTATAATCATGATGAATATTATGAAGATAGGAATGAATATGGAAGGAATGATTTCAATCTAGAGGTAAATATTCCATATTTTAAAGGAGATTTAGGGGTTAAGAATTTTGTTGATCGATTGCTAATGTTGAACAATTCTTTGATTATATAGAGGTACCAGAGGAGAAAAAGGTAAGATTGGTGGCTTGTAGATTGAAATAGGGCACTTCTGCTTGGTGAGAGAGTTTAAAAAAGCTAAGTTGTGAAGGAAAAATACTTATTAGAACGTAGTTTAGATAAAAATATTATTAGAAGATGAATTTCTTCCTCTTGATTATGAAGAAATCCTATTTCAACAAGACCAAAGACATCATCAGGAAAAGAATTGATGCATGAAGATCCTGCAGAGTTTATGACATTAGTGCAAAGTAATAATTTGAAAGGTGCAGAAGAAGTTCTTACTCCAAAAGAAAATGGGAAAGAACACATTGAAGAGACTCCTAAAGAGACCTTATCCAAATTTTCATAAACTATTCCTTTTAAAGTAAAATGAAAACTTATGGATGAGAAGATTAAAGTAGTTGAAGCTAAAGAAGAAGAGAAACCAAAAGTTGAAGTGGTTGTAAAAGAATCAAAGGAGAAGCTAAAAAGTAAACCGATTGAAATTAAAAGCAAGAAGAAGATAGATGAGGAAGAGAGGCCAATCTTCTGGTGACTTTAAATGCTAAGGTTATAGGGTTCGAGCAAATAAAAGAATTGTATGAAGCTGTTGTTGGTTACAAATAGATTTGGGCTAATATATTCCCTTTCTACCCGGACGATATATCCCTATATCCAAAAGAGAACTCAGGTCGAGTTCTTCTCAAGTGGGAGAGAATGAGGACGACTAGAACATATGTGAACAAGAGGATTCGTCCGAAGAGAGGAAGAACAACACTAGGTCGCCCAAACACCGGTGCCATTGGCCTTGGAAGAAGTGTCGCTGGTGGGAAGATACACTGTTAGCGTTGGAGCCAACGTACATTACTGATAATTATGTTTTTTGAATTTTCAAATCATCAACATTAATTATAGGCCACTAGCCTTTATTTCAAGCATTAATTGTCTGCTTATGTTATACAATTTATTAGTATTTATTATTTAACTTTATTGTATTTATTACTTGTCTTTTTAGGTTTTTATGTAATAGTATAAATAGGTATTTAACTAATCCTTGTAATTCGGAATATTTTTCGTGCTTTTGAAACCTTAATTGAGAGAAGTTTTCTCTGTAAAGTTGCAATTCTTTGCGAGCTTTCTATTCTAGAAATCATTTGGTGAATTGATTTCTATCTTTGCACTTCTGCGTCGTGTTAGCTAAAAATTAAATAAATATAAATTACATACAAGAAATATATATATATATATATACATATATAAGAAAAGGTTCACATAGTACTTCAACAACTTATCTTGAGCAACAACTTATCATATCAAAAATTCTTTCAATCAGAATATGGTGGCGTGAATTCATGAAATGATCAACACTCTTTCTATTAGCCACACAAATCCTTTACCTAAGCTACACGACACAAAGGAATTCCAAGGTTGATCTGCTTATTATTCCCTGTGAGCAAATGGGTCGACTATATGCGAATCCTAAGCAATAGTACTCTCCATCAATTGCATCATAATTTCAACATCTTCAGTGAGGGATTCAAAAGTTCTTGTAGCACAAATAAAGCCAAATAAATAATGATTCCAAGGATCTTATTTGACTTGTGATAATAAATTTAATAAAATAATGTTATTAACAATATTGAAATTAGAAAAAAAAAACTTTAAAACCCTTTTTAGCATATCATGGTTGGCAAAGACCATTTCCATATAATCAAATTGTGATTTACCACTATAAATAGGAGGCGCTCCTGTAATGGAGGCTAGTGATACAAACTTATGGATGAGAAGATTAAAGTAGTTGAAGCTAAAGAAGAAGAGAAACCAAAAGTTGAAGTGGTTGTAAAAGAATTAAAGGAGAAGCTAAAAAGTAAACCGATTGAAATTAAAAGCAAGAAGAAGATAGATGAGGAAGAGAAGGCCAATCTTCTGGTGACTTTAAATGCTGAAGTTATAGGATTCGAGCAAATAAAAGAATTGTATGAAGCTGTTGTTGGTTTCAAATAGATTTGGGCTAATATATTCCCTTTCTACCCGAACGATATATCCCTATATCCAAAAGAGAACTCAAGGTCGAGTTCTTCTCAAGTGGGAGAATGAGGACGACCTAGAAGACACATATGTGAACAAGAGGATTCGTCCGAGAAGGAGAAAAAGCAACACTAGGTCGCCCAAACACCGGTGCCATTGGCCTTGGAAGAAGTGCCGCTGGTGTTGGAAGATACACCATTAGCGTTGGAGCCAACCTACATTACTGATGATTATGTTTTTTGAATTTTCAAATCATCAACATTAATTATAGGCCACTAGCCTTTATTTCCAGCATTAATTGTCTGCTTATGTTATACAATTTATTTGTATTTATTATTTGACTTTATTGTATTTATTATTTGTCTTTTTAGGTTTTTATGTAATAGTATACATAGGTCTTTAACTAATCCTTGTAATTCGGAACATTTTTCGTGCTTTTGAAACCTTAATTGAGAGAAGTTTTCTTTGTAAAGTTGCAATTCTTTGCGAGCTTTCTATTCTAGCAATCATTTGGTGAATTGATTTCTGTCTTTGCACTTCTGCGCGTGTTAGCTAAAAATTAAATAAATATAAATTACATACAAGAAATATATATATACATATATAAGAAAAGGTTCACATAGTACTTCAACAACTTATCTTGAGCAACAACTTATCATATCAAAAATTCTTTCAATCAGAATATGGTGGCGTGATTTCATGAAATGATCAACACTCTTTCTATTAGCCATACAAATCCTTTACCTAAGCTACACGACACAAAAGAATTCTAAGGTTGATCTGCTTATTAGTCCCTGTGAGCAAATGGGCCGACTATATGCGAATCCTAAGCAATAGTACTCTCCATCAATTGCATCATAATTTCAACATCTTCAGTGAGGGATTCAAAAGTTCTTGTAGCACAAATAAAGCCAAATAAATAATGATTCCAAGGATCTTATTTGACTTGTGATAATCAATTTAATAAAATAATGTTATTAACAATATTGAAATTAGAAAAAAAAAAAACTTTAAAACCCTTTTTAGCATATCATGGTTAGCAAAGACCATTTCCATATAATCAAACTGTGATTTACCACTATAAATAGGAGGCGCTCCTGTAATGGAGGCTAGTGATACAACCCATCACTTAAAAAAAAAAAGGTTGTGACTTCAAGTCTTGTCTCCTTACCCACGTTGTGTTACACAATCCTTATTTAAATGGTCCGATCCACTACTTTTAAAACCTTACTATTTAAACGTTCACTTTTACCAACTGTACTCTCTCTCTGCCTCTACTCGATACAACCAAAGCTAAATACTCCTCAAACTTAGTTTGTTTTCATTTTAAATCCTCTCTAAGTTATGCTTGGTGTAGTTCTTAACCTATGTAATGAAACTAACAAAGATGTCAAGTCTATAAGTAGTGGAAAATGTGATATCCCCAAAATATAATGTGATGGAACTCTAACAATTGAAACAATTTTTGGTGTAATGGATTAGAGTTCATTCAGACTCTAAAGTTAAGCATGCTCAATGGAGAGCACTTCTAGGATGAGTGACTTTATAAGAAGCAGCTAACATTAAGGATAAAACTATGCAGCACTTCATCAAAGCAAACAATACCTTAATGAGGAGTTCTAGGTTGTTACAATATTAATCTTTCAAAGTATAAAATCTTGACGATAAGAATTCATAATAGCTAAGCTTAGGCTTTCATATAAAGAGTGAACTACAATTGGATACGATATTAACAAACACCCTTAGACGATAGCCTATACTATTGTAATGATTACAATTGAACTCGAACAACAAGTTTCTTAACTAATATAATGATTTGATCCATTCTCAAAATTTTTGTAGAAAACTTTAGTTTATACTCATATAGTTGCAATCCTTAAGTTTAAAGGAATGCTTTTGAGTGTGTTATAAGTGAAAACTTTACTTATTCATACCGGTCATTAGGTTACTTCTATTGATTCGAAATGAGCCATGGTAAGTGGGAACTTTCAATGATTTACTACTCTTGTTGCTTGTTATATGTGTGATATACTATCTAAGCATATTAGATGAGCCTTTGCGTGATATCATGTTATGTTTGTGTATTTTGGTGATAGTGTCACTTGAAAACGAAAGAAACTAAAGCATACAAAAGGTGAAATTTTGAAAATTTTGCTAGGAAGAAGCTTACTACCAAGTTGGTCTATTTTAGATGGCCAGCCGATGCTTTCTCAATTCAAACTAGCAAGTTGGTCCAAAGATGGACTGACAAGTCAAATCGTTCCCCTGTTTAGTGCTTTGTTTCAAGCACTGGTCTAATCCTATTTGAAAATAATTTTTGTATATAATAAAAAGGGAAAAACCCTTTTTGGTACATGAACTTTGATAAAGTGGACAATTAGATACCTAAATTTTTTAAAAGACCCATTTCACACTTAATTAAACTTTCTGTATCCCTTTTTACTACCTCACTCTTTTATTATCTCTTGAAGTAATGGACACATATCAGGCAATGATTGGGTGGGGTAGTAAAAATGGGCACAAAAATTTTAAGAAGGAATGAAATTGTTTTTTTTTTTTTTAAGTTCAGATACTTAATTGTCCACTTCGTCAAAGTTTGAACACCAAAATGGGCTTTATCCCTAATAAAAAAGAAACTCTACTAGCATAAGGCAAATTAATTGTGGGTTGCTTGATTTAATGGCTCAAAATAGGCAAAAAGACTAAATGTTGAATGGTAATTGGAGTAACAATTTGATTCAAGATAAAATATATATATATATGCATATATACCCACTAGCATGTGTGTGGGAGAAGGGTTAATAACCAATAATGCATTTGATGTTTAACAATGAATTGTTTGATTATGCTTGTGTAATAAGATGTGTTTTTCTTACATTATCTTGTTGGGTTGAATGCATATTGATTGAGCACCATGAATCTATCGTATTATAAGTAAAACCAAATATACTTTTCACAAAATCACATTATCCATGATCATCATCATTTGACAATGGAATGATAGGGATTAGGTTTTAAGTTAAGGAATATAGATCCTCGCTATTTAAAAAATTGTTAAGGACAAATTACAGTTTTGTACGACGAACTAAGAGATCAAGTGAAGTTGTTGACTTCAAAGCCATGTCAAAGCTTCGTCTCGGTCATATCATAAGTCTTAATAGATCTTGGTCCAAGACTACATTTAAGGTACTCATAAGGAAAGAGAACTATTGGATGATCGAACTTAGGACTACATTTAAGGTATCTCAAGGAAGGGCTACAATTAAGGTACCTTAGGGTTTATGATATATGTGATGTAAGTTTGGATGACCTAAGTGATGACAAAACTAAGGGATGGTAGGGTGTTAATTCCTAACTTCAAGTTGGCTACTGGATGATTTTTAAACACTATAAGTTGATTTTTTTTTTTAATGCTTAGCGAGTGCATACATGAATGACACAAGTGTTTGTGAGGGGTTTTGACTAGGAGATTTTCTAGGGTATAAAATAGAGCGTAACGGAGAGAGCATTTTACTTGAAAGCCATAAATTTTATTAATATACATGTAAGCGAAAATAGCACAGATGAAAAGGCGTAAATCACTAAATATTTTATTGAATAAATCTTCAAAATTTCAAGGACTTCATTGGCATAGATTGCTTGACATAATGTAATATATAAATCTAGATTTAACGACAATAATCCTCAGTATATTCAAAGTGAGTCATTTTAACATACAAGTGTGATTAATGCAAGGAACACAATTAAGAAGAGAAATTCATTGAATGATGGAAGGCACCTGTCCATAGATGCAAACGAACACGAGAAAGGTAGTTTGCTGCATGAATCAAAAGGAAAATGAAATCAAGAGAAAAAAAAATTACTAGATCAATAAACTGGCATAAAAAAGGGAAAAACATAAAAATAAAGGCACAAAATACATTATGTGAAATATTAAAAGAAGAAAAGTTTGTCATTCGACAACTTATCGTACTGAGCATCAGATCAAGTTGCAACTTAAAATAATTATCAAACTTATTATTCTAAATCTTCAAATTAGCAATGCATAACTAATTATTATCAAACTTATTATTCTAAATCTTTATATACACCCAAAACCATGTACAACTTTCAATCTTGGATTTTTTTTTTTTTTTTGCAAGAATAATTATCTTACCTATAGAAGTCCAATGCTTCAATTTCTTCCTTTAATGAATTTTTAGATGATGCAGTTGCTAATTTTCATTAATCTCGACTTCTTGAGTCTTCAATAGAAGAAGATGGCTACAGACACAACATTGAAACTGCTAATATTGACTATTTTAGGAAGCTCCATATTTATTTTTATTATTCCTGAACTCACAATAACAACAATATATATATATATATATATTAGTTTTCAAGTGGCATTCAATTGGTAGATATTTAAGGGCTCCAAATAACTTTTTGATAAATTTTCCTGTAAATTACTTGAATTTTTCATTCATTTCAACTTTATCAAGCTTCCATAAATATATTGCAACAATGGTCTTGTGAGTCTAATTTTTTTGTTCTACAATTATTTGTAAAGTAAAAAAATATTCTTTAAGTGTTGGCATGCATTGAGGTCTTCTAAATAGAAACTTCACTGTAGTGGATGGTTGCTGATGAGTTTCCTTAAAAACCATTTTTTTTTTTGGACATAGACCTTTAAATAATAAATTTGCCACAATATCAATCTCATAGAATCGATATACTAAATTTCAAAATATTTTCACGAGTTTGTCATTACACAAAATCATTACATCTAAAATATTCCAGAACTCTTTAATCCATAGCCATTATAAAATATTTAATCATATATGTTTAAATCAACTACTATGAACCATTGGACAGTTGGTCTGTGTGGAGAGAGAATGAAATTTTCAATGGTCTTGACCAAAATCCATTTTCATAAAAATTGAAAAATTTTGAGAATTCGAATGGAATTGTGTAAAAACATAGAGGACTAACTGTGGCTTTTTTTTTTAAATATACTAAAACTGAAAAAAAAAAAAACCTTATAGTCGACAAAAATAGTAAGGGCTCCAAATGTATAAACTCAAAACATAAATAGAGTGACAAGAATCTAGTTTAGTGCTATACAAACAAAATCAACTATCCTCCCGTTCGTTACTCAGCCATCAACATTGGTATTGAATACTAAAATGAAAGATGTAATTTATCTTGTCAAAGCACCTAAACCTACATATAAGATTTGTTTAATATGAATGTGAATTTTCTCTCCTTCTGCAGCTTTTGCTGCTCCTTGTTCGCAGACAAATGTGGAATTTCTAGAAGGTCATGAAAATGCTCTTCTTTAAGCAAGTCCAGTGAAATTGAATTAGGCACAAAATATTGTTGATTAACAACATTTTTGAGCCGTATAAATACCCGGGAAGACAACTTCTATAATAACTAATTAGTAGGAAAGCAAATGCTTGCAATAATTAGGTTGCATTCCATGGCAAGAATGAGAGGTATTATCTCCCTTAGGCATCTTCACCCTCATTTTCTTTGTTAAATTTGTTGCTTTTTGGTAAAGCGAGTTTGTCTCCAGATTAGTAAATAAAGCATATTTGGTTAAAAAAGAAAATTTCTCTCTTTTTATTCTTCCTATCTGAAAGATGTTAGGCTTTCAAGTGTATACATTTAGGTCACATATTAGGCACCTTTCATTATAAATGAAGCCTTAAATACTTCATATTAAGTCAACATTAAGGTGTTGGTACATTATAATTGATATTGAGGGTGGTGAAGGTATGAAGCTTTACGTGGCCAAACCATATCACTCCTAATACAAAATTAAATTAATTATAAAAAAATAAGTGTAAAAAATTTTAAGGGATTCGATCACGGTTAGAAAAAACTGAACCATTTATTCATATGACGGGATCGATTCTATTGTAACCATCACAAGACTGTAGAATTTTCCGTAAAGGTAGCATTTTACTGGCAAGCTATAAATTTTATAAATATACATATATATAGCAATAAATATAGCATAAATGAAAAGGCATAGATTTCTAAATATATTATTGAATAAATCTTCAAATTTTCAACAACTTCAATGACTTAGACTATTTAACAGAATGTAATTACTGATATGTATGTCTAGACCTAACAACAATAAGTTCTATTTTGTTGAAAGTGAAATATTCCAACATACAAATGCTTAATGGAAGAAAAGCAATCAAGGAGAGAAATATATTAAATGGCTAGAGGTACACTCTTCCATGGATGCAGAGCAACGGGAACAAAAGTACTTTGCTACTTGTATTAAAAGGAAGATGAAATCAAGAGGCAAAACTTGATATTTCAATGGAATGGGAAAAAAAAAAGAAAAAGAAAAGAAAAGTACTAACTTACAAATAAAACTATGAATATTTTGAGCATTATGTCATATACCAAAAGAAGAAAAGTTACTTATTTGAAAAATTATTATACAAAATAATGCATAAATTATGTGTGTAAAAATAATGATTGAAATTATCATTCTAAACTATAGCATCTAAAACCATATACAACTTTCAATTTTAGATATATTGCTTCTTCATCTACTACTTGGTAACTTAGCATGTCAATATTTGTAACATCTATAGATAATTTGTAAGGCCATCATTAGGGGAAAAAAAACCTGTATGCATAAAAGGTGTATTTCGAATAAAAATAATGCTAAAACTAGAAGAATAATATCTATCTACTTTAATAGTATATGTTACACATTACATTGTACGTGTGTTTTATGTTATATAAACTTTTTTCCATATTTAATTAAATATACTGCCACTTTATTTTGGAAAAATGTATTTTTATTTATCGAAACAAAATATTATATATTTTCTAAATCAACTAAAGCCCTAGAGGCATTGTCACGCCCCAAAGTGTGCCCTACACGTGACAGTCCGCCACACTCAACATTTAAACTCAAGTAGGACAACCTTAGTCTCTCCATGAATTTAAACATCGGGTGTAAGGCTCGCTCTCAACATTTATAGATCATACTTTGCTTCGTAGTAGCTTAAGGAGACATACATAGCAGCAAGAATGTAAATCATGCCGTCTTACAGAGAATTATTCTATTACATGAACTAGGGGCATACCCCCGATAGCAAAAGCTACAGTTTCTCAAGTCCACAAATTTCCTTGTATTATCCTTTAAATACCGGTTCGAGGAACAGGATTAGAGGCCGATACTAATCTTTAGGCCCCCGGTCCCATCAAAAGCTCCTTAGTATCTAAGAGCTGTACCTGGTGTCCACGGGTCCTTGGAGATAGCCAAAGGTATTCATACTGCAACAAGAAACTATTGGGGTATAAGCTACACTAGCTTAGTGAGTGAAAACTTCCGAATCATAATTAATACAAACATTCAAACAAGTAATTTATCAACCAAGTGAAATGCATCAAACGGGTGAGTTCAACAAACATATGACCAGCCGGAAATCATATGTGGATGGACTTGCGCTCTCCATCTCGAGTTAGCAGATTTACGAATCCTGCGGTACGACGCCGTTTAAGCTCACGGTCAACTGAACAACATTTCGTTTTATGGATCACGATTAACCAACATATATTCGTTTTATGGATCACGATTGTAAAGACCCGATCCTCTAAATCCCGAGACTTAGAGTACCGAATCCCCAACCACATATAACGTTTTCACATTATATGTAAGGTTGTCCTAAAACTAACAGTTTGTGAAAATTGTTTGATCAAAATCACTGAACTTTGTAAATAACTTTTAAATAAAACAAGATTGCTAACAAAAGCAATCTATACATACATTTACATCATATAAACATCGTTTAGTGCCAATACATGACACTACAAAAATTACATGTTTTCTCAAAACATGAGAATCCTAAAGGATCTTAAGGTCATTACAAAAAGAACTTGGCTTAACTAACAAGCCTTCTATACATAGCTTGTCCTAAGCAAAAAGTCTTCTAATAGTCCCGGGTAATCAGATCCTATTCATCCCACTCGTCCAGAAATCTTTCGAAATCGGACCCATAGCCCAAGTCATAAGTAATACTCTCCAATACCTGCAAAGCAGCAAAAGTGAGCCAGAGGCCCAGTACACAATAACCAATGCATAACAAGTCATCCAATTCATGTAATGCACCATAGAACAAGTGGTTATCTTTATTACAATTTGACTCACAAATCAACAAGAGGGTATTCAAACCCCGGTCACACTTCGGGAATCCAGGGATCCTGAGTAACAGCAGCTGCTCAGGGGGTTGATATAAGCAGTCCGAATACTTATATCTCCTATATCTATTTCATGAAGATAATAGCTTCATTTAGGTTTAAAAGCGTTGCCCGACTCTACTTAAACTCAGTCCATAACATGAGCCTAGTTCACAAGTTCCCATAAACCTTGAACTAAATCATGATATTTCCCCCTAAGTTTAAGCAAACGTTACACAGATACTATTCCCCCCTATCGGCTACCCACTTAACCAAAAGAATCGCTATTGCATCATAGCGTACCATTGCATCATGGTAAAGTCATTGCATCATGACTTGGTTAAGCGCCTAGCTAACATGTCATTGCATCATGACAGGTTTGCTGCTCCTCGGACCAGATTAAACAGCGTAATAGACATCCAAATCATTCAATTGTTAAGCCGAATCAATTTAGGTCAAATTAGAAATGTCTAGTCCTAGCAAACATCAAACAAATTATTGCGTACCTGAACCCATTAGTATAGAACTAGGATCTCTCGGTGATGAACTAACCGAAGAATCCTTAACTGTAATGGAAATGTCACAATAATCAATAAATCAACAATTATAGATTTCAATCTCACAAATATATATCCATATATCACAATTAATCAAAGACATCCAATTCATTAATTACAAAGTCACAAATAAGCATTTAAACGTCCTATTATATCCCAAATTGTTTAATAAACACTTAATTGCTCAAATAACAACTTTGGAAAATTTTTAGAAAAAGCTCTTAAAATTCAAAAACACAGGGGATACGCCGGCACTCAACGCCGGCGGCGTTGAGCCGGTGTTCAATGTTCTGAAAATGTACACTGCCAAGCTGGCAGCTCAAAGTGTACGCCGTCAGCCTTTGCAAACTACGCCGGCGCGTTTAGCCGGCGTAGAATCCAAAACCAAAGTTTTCAAAAACATCCAGAGAGGTGTAAGCCGGCCGCTTACATAAGTACGGCAGCCTTCACATGTACGCCCGGCAGCCTTGATTCCCAGAACCAGCGTACAAGATGGAAGGAAGAACGCCGGTTGACTTCCTAGCGAAAGCCGGCGGCGTTCAGTCGGCTTTAAGAAGTTGGGTTCTTGGCTATCAACACCGCCTCTACGCCGCGGCGTAGAAACTCAAATTGCCGCGTACGTTCTGAAGAACAGACGCTGGCAAATCTTCAGCATATAAGCTGGCTGCGTTGCAAACGGCGTTAGGAAAAACGATTCTGTGGGCTTTCTACACCGCCTCTACGCCGGCGGTAGAATCCCCAGATGCCGGCATACGTTTTAAAAACAAGCTTTAAACGAAAATTCAAATCCCCTGTTTTCCACTTTGTAAAATTCTAGGTTAAAACACTTCAAAATCTTTCTCAACTACACTTCCCACTTCATATTATTCACTCATATCTATACCACTCAATTCTAGCAACTCAAAGCATGAATTCAACACAATTAAACACTTCAAATTCCACTTCCACCAACCCCCCACTCTAACTACTTAAACTATCTTTGTTCATCAAGACACTTCATATCACTATAACAATACATGCATACTCACACACACACATATAACACATTCATAACTCATTCCATGCATGAACAACAATTGATAAATCTTAAACTCAATTCATCCAATAATCCATACAACTTCTTCAAGAAAGGAAAATAAAAACAACACAATACCCTAAACTAAATCAATTCAAATACATATATATATACCTTCTTGAGAAAACTTTGGTTTTCAAACTTGATATAAACCCTAACTTGAGCTTGGAAATGGAGATGGAAATGGAAGAAGAAAAAAAAGAAAGAAAAAGAAAATTCGGGTAAAAATGGCTGCCTTCAAAAAGTAGGGTAATTAAGCAAATTTTGACTTTAAACACATTCCAAATTTACCCCTTAATGCCTATTAACTTTAGGTTGCATTTAGCTTTAATTTGATTCTCATGGTAGCTTGTATTGGGCATAAAATGCTACGCTAGACAAGTTACAAGAACTCTATTAATTATCCTTTAACAAATAGTGAAGTGATTAAAAATCTAACTTAACTTAACCTTAATGTACAAAAGACAACATTAATAATTTCATTACTCACACATTAATGCATAAAACAAACTATTAATGTCAACATATACACATACAAAAATCATATATATAAGACACTAAAACATAACCATGCTCATTCAATTCAACACTTTAAAATAAATACTTAAACACATGGAATTTGAATAAAATGTAAATCTAGGTCATTTCAACGATTAACCAACATATATTCGTTTTATGGATCACGAAAAACCAACAAATGCAATGCTCCATCCCGATCGTGATATGAATGAGTTCAATTATAATGGAGGTCCAATAATAGATTAAATCCAATTCTTTTAGGTGCTAAGCAATGTTCGCAGACAATCAATTCTAACTCTTCTATACAAACAACAACTTATCACCCGGTTTCGATATTTCTTAATTTCAATTTCGCATATCAACAACAGGCAATCATAACTCCCAACTAACCCCATCATGCATAATCATTCTTTTTATCTTTACCTAGCAACTAGTGCGGCTATCATTACAATCACAAGCAATAATTGAAATCGGAAGAGAACCTCACTCGGCATGGTACGGCGGTCTCTTAGCAATGTGTCGGGTGAACGGTATCGTTGTGTTCGGGTTCACCTACCAAATAAGAATAGCTTAATAAGAATCTCATCACTAAACTAATTTGAACTATGCATCTAAACTACATGAAATCGGGATTGTCGCTATTTGCGGAAGTTCCGACTTAAAACGGCCATAACTTGGTCATTTTAACTCGGAATTTCGTAAATTTTTATATCGATCTCTATTCTAATTCAAAAGATCTATCTATTTCTAATAATATTTTCAAGTCTTGAAAACATTAAGGTCATGGAACAGTAGGATCATATCTGTTCCGCAAATCCTCCAATTCGAAAGTTGTTTTGCTTTTGATAAGAAATGTTCCTAGTTGATGATTCGTGCATGAATGGCATATGAATGAATTCCTAACATGAATATCATGTAATGAACTCCTTATACCATGGTTTTGATGATCTTTGATGATGGTCTCTTATGAATTCCTATTATTAGGAAATTCCTTAATGATTCCTTATAACAAGTCATTATTACCAATCTTACATCTCCTAATGTTTTTATGATTTTATCCTTAGAATTTACTTGTCACCTAGTTAAAAATGAGTTCCTAACATCCATATTAATCATGATCTTCATTCATGCATAAAAATCCACATTTTTCATTGAATAAATATGTGTTTGAATGGGCTACTTAGAAAAATCCGAATTTTGAGATTTTCATTTTTCTTGCAATTTCCTTATGAGAAAACTTGTTTAATGCATCAAAAATTGAGGCTCCAATATATCTATTATCTAAAGACTTTATTAGCTCATAAAATACCATCTAAGCTTAGATACTAAGTGTTTATATGGGCATCACCCAAAATTACGAATTTGACTACACATCCATAATTCAATATTTTTCATTCTAACTTTACTCCTCGTTTTTACATTTTATCATGCCTAAACTCATCTAAGCTTATGAAAATCATTCCTCAATATACCTATTACACATACCCTTCATTTTTCTTGTGAAACATGAGTTTAAAAAATGGTTTTGGTGGTCTTTAAGGTAGGGTACTAAATCCATCCGAATTTTCAATAAATCATTTCTAACAAACCTTTTCTTTTTCAATCTTTTTGCCTTCTACACATGGAGATCTACTATCTAACATATCTATACATAGACAAGGCTACATTTTTATGATCATCCATGCATGAGAATCAAAATAATCATATGAACATGAATGTAATGAAGATGTGAATGTGTAAACGCTAGATCTACTAAATACATGCATGATTCATGAGTCTCATGGCATGAAACCTGAATATCTATGCATGATCCCTACTTATATGCATGAACACAACATTATCTTCAACAAAAACTCATTTAAACTCTAGATCCACTTCTTGTGATGGCTTGTTATTCTTGTACGAGTGTTTTCATGTCCCTAGCATTTGATCATTGGGATTAAATATGAAAACACACAAGAATAGCTTTGCCATTACAAAACTTGGGAAAAACAAAGCTTAAAATCATCACATTAATGGAGTTTGAGATGAAAAGAAGAGAAAAATAAGCTTGTGAGTGTTGTGGTAGTGTGTGTGTCATGGCACATGAGGGTGAAAAAGAAGAGTTTCCAACCTTTGAAAAAAAATGAAAGAGTGAAAATAGAAAGAGAGAGAAAGATGAGCTTATACAACATGCATTAGGGTTTTAGTGGAATAAAAGTAACAAAATAAAACAAATGAAGGGAAATATGGGGGAGGGGGCGCCGCCATATTTGGGGGGGGAGGGGGGGGGGGGGGGGGTGGGGTGTGGTTGGTGTGTGTTGAAATTTGAAAATTTGTATTTTGTGTAATAAAATGTAATATTTGTATTAATTAATTAGGAAACAAAATTTCTTGGAAACTAAAATTGTAATGAGTAGTTGTAAGGATGTAAGAATAGGGTATGAGTAGTGTGTAGTGTAGGTTGTACTTGTGAATAGTAGACAAGACATCTACTTTACCGATTGTAACAAAAACACGGGAAAAAGGCTATAACAATAATTTTCATAGTCCGAAAAATTATGAAATTGATATTTTTGGAATCCTTATAAAATTACGGTTCTAATGAATATTCCGGAACGTTTTTCTGAGTTCGTGGTTCCGGGGCACGCTTTTCCGTAACTGAGCTCGGGAAGGCTCGGAATTGAAAAATTCCCGAATTTGGAACTTTCAAAGGTTTAAAATATGCTTTAGAACAATAATTCATGTTCATTTACTTTATAAAACTTCTTTTATTATGAAATCGAAGGAAAACCGGATCTAGGGTTTATAGGCTCCTCTCACTCAGCTGGAATCGGACCGATATAGGGTTTCGTTCTCCGGTTTCCAAAGTTCGTCTGATTACTATCCGATCACTAGGAGAACTAGGGTATATCTTATAAGAATAATAATAATAATAACAATTTAGGTAACTAATAATATTAAATCGTACTGGAAGACTCACTAATTACCGGTAGTAACGAAATACAAATAGATTTGTAAAATCAAATAATTCTAGCTATTTGAAAATTTGTAAAACTAATAACTTAGAGATCCTTTAGAAATATGAGTCTAACGGCATTAATAACATATTCTTAACATTTCGAATCCCAGAGCGCGCTTTTTGAAACTGGCACCTGATCAGATTGGAATAGGTCGGAATTTCATTGATCTCATCTTTCTAGAGTATCCTAGACTTAATACGAACCAATTACACTTTTTTCCTCTTGTTCCAACTCCTGGGTTTAGGAATACGAGATTGCCGGGTTAGGTATGGAGTTTCTTGGGAGCTTTGGGGACTCAGGTTCCCTGGTTGACCTTCCGGTTTACCCCATTGCCAAAATAAAAACTAATATTTTATACTTATATGACTTGTCTAGTTGGTGAGACTTAATTTAAGGTCGATTTTCATAAGTGTTTAATATCTCACAACGTTCTCGGAATTCCTTCAGATTGAGTTGTATTCCCGAAGGTTAATCACTATTCACTTCTTAACAGTTTGTTTTTTAGGGCTATTTATATCCGAATTTATAAGTCAGAGTTAAATAGGAAATTTGTCGTACATAGAGGTTTCAAAATGGAAGTATATTGATTTGCTATTTTGTTTCTGAGATTTCTTATTTTTTTCTCATGATTCAGAAATTTCCGGATTCGTTCGGAGTTTGGGACTTATCAAAGTTCTGTTTTAATTCGGAGTGACTTTTAGGGTTTTATTTTCAAAGTTCCTCTTTAAAACTATTTACTGAAATTTTCCAGGGCTTACAGGCATGACTCAGTAAGTAAGGAGAGGTGGATGAGATTATTACCACGGACTATTAAGGCATATTAGAATATTATTCGCTTCCTTAGAATTTTGGCATTATCAATGAAACTCTCACGTATACCCAATCGGCTACCCTACTCAGAAAACGAAAGTATGCATAGCACCATGGTTTGTGAAAAAGCAGCGATCCGAACACTCCCCAAAATCCAATAAAAAAACCAATACCCATACTCATGTAGAATCCATCTCTATCCTCATCTTTATGACCACCCATGCTGATTGGAGGTTGTGCTTTTGCTTCTACATCTACTTCTTGTCGATGACACTTCTTAGAAAGAGGCTCACTGCATAATCCAGGATTGCCCATAAATGAAGCATTACTTTGGGTTTGGATTTGAGTGCCTATTGGGATTTGCCTTGTCAAGTTATTGTATGAAATGTTCAATTTGGCAAGGAAGTTTAAGTTGGAAATGCTTTGGGGAATTCCTCCTGATAGGTGGTTCGAGGACAAATCAAGTACTTCAAGCTTCCCCATTTCACCAATTCTTTTAGGTATGCGTCCAGTTAAGTTGTTGTTAGAGAGATTTAGTTGTAACAATGCTATAAGGCTTCCATACACTTCGGGTATCTCTCCTTGCAACTTGTTGTTGGATAAGTCCATCATCATCACCACCACCAAGTCGGGTTAGACCTACAAAGCTTCTTTCTCTCCAAAATTGAGGAAGCTCTCCTGAAAAAGATTGTTTGAGAGATCCAACATTGCTACACTGCTGTCTTCTTTTTTAATTTTTTTGGCTATTTTGAACGAACCATGATTTAAATTGCATAGAGTTGATAAGTTTCCCATGAACCTATTGTTGGAGACATCTATATAAGCAGTGTGTGGATTGAATAATGGTAGCTGACCTTCAAATTGGTTGAAGCTCAAATCAACATACACTAGAGGATTTTGGGAAAATGGTTGAGTTGGCAGCTTACCATGCAAATTATTCCTTGAAATATTCAAGTACTTGACTTCTGATGACAAGGTCCAGAACCAATCAGGTGTGAGCCAAGTTTCGTCAATGATATTCACATTTGTTGCTAGTTGTTATATGCATATTCGTTATTGATGGACCAAGATTCATTCAAAAAGGAGGAGAGAAACCCACCGGTTCAACCTCAAAACTATATCCAGTTCAAACAACGCTTTACACAATGCACCCAATAAAGAAAAATCTAAAAATATATTAAATAATTTTCAAAAATTTTAAAAATATCCAGATCCAATATAACTTATTGAAAATCACTTCCTCAAAATTTCATGTAAAAATAAAATAATCTTATATTTTTCCTAAATTTTTCAAAACAAAGCAAAACAGGGACTTGTAAAGCAAATTTCATAACTCTAAAATAATCATAGGCTTTATAAATCATATTAAACACATTTACAACATAATATATGATGATTCTAACATGTTTATATAGTTTCAAAACATTATGATATGTTTCTACTGCCTAAATATTAATTTGCAAACTATTATTGTAATTTTCATTTATAAAAATAAATTTCCATATTACATAATATATTCATACATATAAAAATGTCACAAAAACATATTCTAAATTTAGATCAATGAATATAGCATGTTTCTAAAACTAATTCCTTTCTACCTATCTAGTTCGCTCTTGATGATGGGCATGTTACAATTAAGGATTTAATTTCAATATTATTAGACAAATTTAATAAGAAATTAGAAAGTACACAGTGCGAATGTCCTCGTAGAGAGACACATGCGATGGTTGCTTTGCCACGTCTGCCACTTCCTCACTGGGTGGAGAGCTTCCGGTCCGAAACTCGGTCCGACGGTCTCAGTTTGTGAGACTTGCGTTCAGAATTTTTCAACCAGAACCGTCGGCCAGTTTTGTGTAGAGGAATGAGAGAGGAAAGTCCAGGTGATCCTGTGTATGACGATGTAGATTTTGAGGAGGATGAGGAGGATGAGGACGAGGAGGAGAGTGAGTATGACGATGATGATTTGGAGGAGGATGACGAGGAAGATGGGGATGGAGAGAATCTTCTGTGGTCGTGTAAGTCACAGCCTCCAGTAGCGTGTAGTTCAAACAGTGGAGTGGAGCAGTCCACTAGTAGGCACAGTGCTGATCTTGACCGTCATTCAGGGATCAAACGGCTGCGAGAGAGCGAATGTGCATCATCTAGATCGACATCGAGAGCTGTGCCTGAAGACGGAGTAGATGCGTCTTCTTCCACTACGGAGCGTCCATTGAAGCGACGAGAGCAAACGTTATGGAAACGAATCAAAGCACTGTGAAAAAAGGAGCCGAAGGATGGAAGACCGAAAACGGACTCAAACCCAGCCGTTGTAATCCACGCACTTGACGCTCCAGAAAAGCGATGTAACAGAAAATAACGCCGCCGCGACAATTTCGGATATTCGGAAGCTGAGCCGATCTCAGAGCGGCTTAAAACATCGACTACTAATTTAAAGTTTTATCTAATTAGGAAACGCTGCTACTAAAGATTTGCCTGCTATTCTTCTATAACCCACAGTAGTATATAAATGGAAATCTAAAAGCTATACTGTTCCATTAAATTCGCAGTTTATAATATTCCTTCTTCGTTTTTATAAAGTGTTTAGATATATTATATATATATACCTTAACGTTTTAGAATAATAATAGAAAGAAACTATGCCTATTGAAATTTGTTCTATGGCACGGTTGCATCAATAAAGTTATACGAATATAAGCTGTGTGGGGCGCCGTGAATTTTTCTTGAGGAATTAGCAATTAAAATGGCAAGAAATTTTGCATATATACTATTTGTAAATTAAAAACCTCGTGTTGTGGGCTACAGAAAAGCTGTTATGACCAAGTTGCAAGATCAAAAGAGATGGGAAAGAGCAAGAAAACATTGAGTTATAAATATTACCCGTTAGATTACTGTTTGACAAGCTAAGTCGGGTTAGCTTTACAATTATAACAATTATAACCAATATTAATCTATTACAAAGGTCTAAGGGGTCATACCCCGGTCAAAATATTAAGAGTCCTTAGGTCTACAAAAGCCTCTTACAACAACACACACACACACAGACACAGACAGACACAGACACAGACACACACACACACACACATATATATATATATATATATAATTAAGGAGATTCAACTAGAAGTCTATGCCTAACATCTAGATCCAACTACTTCAAAAAACTCCTTAAATTCCAAAAGTTGTACCTGAGAAAAGCAGCCTCTTGGAGATAGCTATAAATAATCATACTGCAACAGGAAACTATAGGGGTATAAGCTTACGAGCTTAGTCAGTTTCACTTCCAAATTAAATACTTCATCATACAATATGGCAAACAAGTTATATTATCAATCATATGAAATGTACAAGCATGTGAGAATACAATACATAAGACTTTTCGGGATCCATATTGAATGGATTTACGCCCTTCATTTAGGGTTAGGTGTTTCAGGCCCATATGACCATAGATTTCAATTTTTCTTATTTATATAGTTGTTGATTCAGGTGCCAACCCACTCACTAATTTTTGTAGTTGATACAAGTGCCTACACCACTTCCATTTTAATTTAGGCCTTTCATGCCAACATTCGAGTTTTCCGGCCCACTCGTTACCTAACTATTATGCCTTCTTCCCACAAAGGTATAATAACAATTGTAATGTGACTCAACATATAGTATGCATGGTCAATTTAATTATAAGATCATGGCATATTATTTAAATGAATATAGGTGATCATAGATATTGCAGATACTTCAATTCGATACTAATCATAGAAATATTTATAAAATTCCCATTTCGATATTCTTATCATCGATTCAATCAAATAGAATTCACATGCACATTCCAATTTTATCTTACCCCAAACCTAATGCCATTATCATTACAAGCACGATCATAAGCATGTAATTTAAAGATAGTGAACTCATTTTGCCATAGCGAAAATCTACTTAATCGTAATACTCCCGGGAAGGTCTAGTCCGTCTCCCAAGTCTTCTAATCAAAAGAAATGCTCCAATGAGTATTTCTATGAAGTTTGAATGAACTTATAAATTCCATTCTAACAAGTTCGTCTAAGAGGAAATTCCAACTTAAAAAGGCCATAACTTGGTCATTTTAATTCGGAATTTCACATATTATATACCGATTTCTACCTATTCAATGAGAGTAATCTATTTCTAAAGTTAGTTCCATCAAACAAGGTCGTTGGGTCCTGAACAGTAGGTATATGCATGCTATACGAGATTTCTAACCCAAAAATCAATTTCTAAATTCAATCCAAGCATCATTCCAAAGCTTTGATAGATACTTAGCTATCATTATATCTTGAAAGACTCTTTTATATACATATGTAACTCAATATCATGCATGATTCATGAGTGTTGGTGAATCTATTTCCTCATGTACTTAGATAATGCTCCATGGGATGTGTAAGACACTATTTTCCTAGCTTTGTTTCTACAAGTACATTATATGTACATGCATTACCTACAAGTTACTATCATGAATGCCATGAGATGAGATATCTATATGTATATCCTCAATGATATATGATATCGGGAATTTTTTTGGAAAACTTTTGTTTTGTAAAATTTTTGAAATTACTAGACTTAAGAAAAGTAGTTTTACTCCTTGCAAAATCACACTTGCCTTCATCAAAACTTAACCTTAATGGCCTATATGCTAACACCTTCATTTTTTTTAATAAAATTCTCCATTTTGGAGTTGGAAAATAGATGTTTAACTAGGGGTTCACCTAGTTACGAATTTTACAAAATTTTAAGGAATGAAAACGTTGTTTAATCTATACTTTAAAACTTTTCCTTATTTTAGGATTACACTTTGATAAATTTCATTTATCCTTGTCAAAATTAGGTATTTATTACATGTATTCCCTAAAACTCCTATTTTTCCATGAAAATCCTCACTTTGGCATTTGGAAATATGTGTTTAAATAGAGGTCATTTCTAAATCCAAATTTTGAAATTTATATTTGAGATTGTTTCTTGTGTAAAACTCATTTAATCTTTCTAAAATATTCCTAATCATACCTACTCCTTAAGGTTCCATTTCTTTAATAAAATTCTTGTTTTGGGGTTGAAAAATAGATGTTCACATAATAAGCTTTCCTTATTACGAATTTCAAGCTTGCTGTTGGGATTGAAACATAATGTTAACATAACTTTTGTAAACTTTTCTTGTTTTTAAAATATCCCTTAGTAGATCTAAGCTTTACTCATCAAAATCACTCATTTATGATACCTATTCCTTAAGCCCTTCATATTTAATGTAAAATACTCATTTTGAAGTTGGAAGATAGCTTTTCTAAATAGGGTTCTTTTTAGATCCGAATTTCCAAAAATTATTTTTATTGATACTAAAATGGATCTTAAGCTTTCTAACATTTTCCCACTATTATCATGCTACTACAAGTTCTTTTATGTACATAAAACAAAAACCTAAAGCATTTATGTACTTAAAACAACTAGATCTAGTTTATTATACTAGTCATAAACGCAAATGCACTATGATCATTATGTAGATATGGTTAAATGATGAATACATACACAAAACATTAATAATAACAACATAACTCAAAGACAAAGCATAATAATAGCAAAAACAACTTAAATAACAAGGTCTACAACATTGTGATGGCAAGGATCTCATGTTCAAGTGTTTCCACATCCCTAGCATAAAGCTCATGGGGATTTTGAGTGGAATCACATATGTATGATCTTGTCATTACATGTTTTAAGGTGGTAGGGTGTAGATCTATTACCTATTTAGTGTTTGGAACAAGAAACTTAAAGAAAAATATTTTTTGTGTGTGTGTGTTGGGGGGGGGGGGGGAAGTCGGGGGAAAAGGGAGGTCATGATTACAAGGAGGGAAAGAGAGGAGAGAAAAAAAAATTTTCAAAGCTTTGTTTAAATGTAAAGAGAGAAAAATGAAAGGTGAAAGGCATAAAGAAGTATTTATAGTGGAATGGATTAGGGTTTGTGTGTTAAAAAGTTGAAGAAAATAAAACAAATTGAGGGAGAGGACAAGGGGAGGGGTGTTGGTTCTAATAGAGAGAGGGAGAGAGGTGTGTGATATTTGTTTTGTGTAGAAAATTCAAATTTTAAAAGTAATTTAAGTAATAAAATGTATTAGAAAAGTAAATGTAAGGAAAATGATAATATTGTAAGAATAGGTTGTAAGGATGTGAGAATAGGATATGGGTGGTTGTACTTGTGAATAGTGTGATTAGAAATCAAAAAGTAGATTAGACAATTAAAGTATCGGTAGTAATGAAAATACGATAAAAAGCTATGACTATAACTTTATAACCCAAAAAATTATATAAATAATATATTTGGAAATCTTATGAAATTACGAATATAATGGTACTAATAACATATTTTTAGTATCTCGAGTCCCGGGACATACCTTTCAAAGTTTATATCTGATCGGGTTTGAAATAAGTAAAAAATTTACTAATATGATATTTTTAAGCATCCTAATATTATTACGAACCAATCTACACTCTCCACTCATATTTTGACTTCTTGGTTTAAGAACACGGGGTTGTCGGATCTAAAGAAATTACTAATGAATTTATTAAGTACGTAGTAATTTGAAAAGTTAAGGAATTAAATAAGCAACAAGAATAGGAAATGGTTATGGAAGATGACAAGGGTCGAGTATGTGCGTGGCGATCCTGTTGTCAGACTTGTTTCCTGCTGTTAAACCTGTTGCTGTAAATCATAGGTTGCATGATTGCAAAGCTGATTTTGAGGAGGAAGATGAATTGATAGTGGAAGAGCAACCACAACGACAAGGCATTGATGGCGGATTTGGAAGTGACAAGGCTTATGGTATGTGTTAGATGTCAATATAGAGGTAGAGGTTATAATTATGATGAATATTATGAAGATAGGAATGAATATGGAAGGAATGATTTCATCTAGAGGTAAATATTCCATATTTTAAAGGAGATTTAGGGGTTAAGAATTTTGTTGATCGGATTGCTAATGTTGAACAGTTCTTTGATTATATAGAGGTACCAGAGGTAAAAAAGGTAAGATTGGTGGCTTGTAGATTGAAATAGGGCACTTCTGTTGGTGAGAGAGTTTAAAAAAAGCTAAGTCGTGAAGGAAAAATACTTATTAGAACGTAGTTTAGGATAAAAATTATTATTAGAAGATGAATTTCTTCCTCTTGATTATGAGAGAAATCCTATTTCAACAAGACAAAGACATCATCAGGAAAAGAAATTGATGCATGAAGATCCTGCAGAGTTTATGACATTAGTGCAAAGTAATAATTTGAAAGGTGCAGAAGAAGTTCTTACTCCAAAGAAAATGGGAAAGAACACATTGAAGAGACTCCTAATGAGACCTTATCCAAATTTTCATAAACACTTCCTTTTAAAGTTAAAATGAAAACTTATGGACGAGAAGATTAAAGTAGTTGAAGCTAAAGAAGAAGAGAAACCAAAAGTTGAAGTGGTTGTAAAAGAATCAAAGGAGAAGCTAAAAAGTAAACCGATTGAAATTAAAAGCAAGAAGAAGATAGATGAGGAAGAGAAGGCCAATCTTCTGGTGACTTTAAATGTGAGGTTATAGGATTCGAGCAAATAAAAGAATTGTATGAAGCTGTTGTTGGTTTCAAATAGATTTGGCTAATATATTCCCTTTCTACCGAACGATACATCCCTTTATCAAAAGAGAACTCAAGGTCGAGTTCTTCTCAAGTGGAGAGAGAATGAGGACGACCTAGAAGACACATATGTGAACAAGAGGATTCGTCCGAGAAGGAGAGGAAGAAAGAAGTAACACTAGGTCGCCAAACACCGGTGCCATTGGCCTTGGAAGAAGTGCCACTGGTGTTGGAAGATACACCATTAGCGTTGGAGCCAACTACATTACTGATGATTATGTTTTTTGAATTTTCAAATCATCAACATTAATTATAGGCCACTAGCCTTTTTTCCAGCATTAATTGTCTGCTTATGTTATACAATTTATTTGTATTTATTATTTGACTTTATTGTATTTATTATTTGTCTTTTTAGGTTTTTATGTAATAGTATACATAGGTCGTTAACTAATCCTTGTAATTCGGAACATTTTTCGTGCTTTTGAAACCTTAATTGAGAGAAGTTTTCTTTGTAAAGTTGCAATTCTTGCGAGCTTTCTATTCTAGCAATCATTTGGTGAATTGATTTCTGTCTTTGCACTTCTGCGCCGTGTTAGCTAAAAATTAAATAAATATAAATTACATACAAGAAATATATATATACATATATAAGAAAAGGTTCACATAGTACTTCAACAACTTATCTTGAGCAACTTATCATATCAAAAATTCTTTCACCCAGAATATGGGGCGTGATTTCATGAAATGATCAAACACTCTTTCTATTAGCCATACAATCCTTTACCTAAGCTACACGACAAAAAGAATTCTAAGGTTGATCTGCTTATTAGTCCCTGTGAGCAAATGGGCCAACTATATGCGAATCCTAAGCAATAGTACTCTCCATCAATTGCATCATATTTCAACATCTTCAGTGAGGGATTCAAAAGTTCTTGTAGCACAATAAGCCAAATAAATAATGATTCCAAGGATCTTATTTGACTTGTGATAATCAATTTAATAAAATAATGTTATTAACAATATTGAAATTAGAAAAAAAAAAACTTGAAAACCCTTTTTAGCATATCATGGTTAGCAAAGACCATTTCCATATAATCAAACTTGTGATTTACCACTATAAATAGGAGGTGCTCCTGTAATGGAGGCTGGTGATACAAACCCATCACTTAAAAAAAAAAAAGGTTGTGACTTCAAGTCTTGTTTCCTTAGCCACGTTGTGTTACACAATCCTTATTTAAATGGTCCGATCCATTACTTTTTAAAACCTTACTATTTAAACGTTCACTTTTACCAACTGTACTCTCTCTCTGCCTCTACTCGATACAACCAAAGCTAAATACTCCCTCAAACTTAGTTTGTTTTCATTTAAATCCTCTCTAAGTTATGCTTGGTGTAGTTCTTAACCTATGTAATGAAACTAACAAAGATGTCAAGTCTATAAGTAGTGGAAAATGTGATATCCCCAAAATATAATGTGATGGAACTCTAACAATTGAAACAATTTTTGGTGTAATGGATTAGAGTTCATTCAGACTCTAAAGTTAGCATGCTCAATGGAGAGCACTTCTAGGATGAGTGACTTTATAAGAAGCAGCTAACATTAAGGACAAAACTATGCAGCACTTCATCAAAGCAAAACAATACCTTAATGAGGAGTTTTAGGTTGTTACAATATTAATCTTTCAAAGTATAAAATCTTGACGATAAGAATTCATAATAGCTAAGCTTAGGCTTTCATAAAGAGTGAACTACAATTGGATACGATATTTAACAAACACCTTGACGATAGCCTATACTATTGTAATGATTACAATTGAACTCGCACAACAAGTTTCTTAACTAATATAATGATTTGATCCATTCTCAAAATTTTTGTAGAAAACTTTAGTTTTACTCATTAGTTGCAATCCTTAAGTTTAAAGGAATGCTTTTGAGTGTGTTATAAGTGAAAACTTTCTTATTCATACCGGTCATTAGGTTACTTCTATTGATTCGAAATGAGGCCATGGTGTCACGCCCCGAAGGGTACCCTAAACGTGGCAGTCCGCCGTACACAATATTAAAGCCTAAGAATGACCACCTCAGTCATGCGAATGCTTCCATACTATGTACAAGGCGTCTAACACATAGAGGAGACACATCGGAATGATACATTTCATGTTGATATAACTCGAGTAACAATGTAAAGGAAATTCAATTCACTATTCTTCAAAATACAACTCATCAAACTTCACTTACAAATCATCAAAAGATTCTATTACATAGAACTATTACAAGGCAGATAATAAAACCTAGTTAATAACTTCAAACATTCTTATGTCTTGCCGGAATCCTGAAGTCATTCTCGACTTCAACCATCTCAGTCCCCACTTTGCATTCTTGAGATAACCTGTTCATTTAAACAACTATAGGGGTATAAGCTACACTAGCTTAGTGAGTGAAAACTTCCAGGATTACATTTATAACACGTCATACAATCAAGTGATTAGTCAGACAAGTGATATGCATCAAACTCGTGAATTCAACAAACATATGACCTGCCGGAAATCATATGTGGATGGACTTACGCCCTCCATCCCGGGTTAGCAGATTAACGAATCCTGCGGTACGACCGAGACCGTTTCAGCTTACGGACAACTATAAACTATAAAATCGTTTAAGGTACAACGATAAACCGACAAATGCTAATGCTCCATCCCCATCGTGTATGAATGAGTTCAATTTCATCTTCAATTCCAAATAATCAATTATACCAATTCTTTTAAGTGATCAGTCAATAATCGCAGACAATCAATTCTAATTCATCTATACAGCAATAGTTAATCACTCGGCTTCGATATTCTTACATTCCATTTCTCATATCAACAACAAGCATACATCTTTCCCATTCGTCCCCATCATGCATATCCATTTTATCTTTACCAAATCTAGTGCAACTATTATTACAATCACATACAATAAATGAAATCGGAAGTAATACTCACTCGGCCATTGGATCACCGGTCTCTTAGTACAAGTAATCCGGTGGTAGGGAATCGTCGATATCGGAGTCACCTAAAAAGGAAGAAATACTCTAATAAGTATTTCATCACTTAACTAGTCCAAGCTATCTCATACAAACTATCAAATTCGTAATTCTCGTCCTAAGCGGGAATTCCAACTTAAAACGGCCATAACTTGGTCATTTTAACTCGGAATCTCGCAAATTATATATCGATTTCTATCTACTTCGAAAGATCTATCTATTTCTAATATTATTTTTAAGTTTTGAAAACATTTAGGTCTCAGAACAGAGGGATCAGATCTGATCAGTAACGGTTTCCAATTCCGAAAAATAGTTTTGTAAATGTTTGTAATGTTTTTATTATACAAATTAGCCATACATGCAATATGAGTGATTTCCTAATATGAATGGCATGAAATGAGTTTCATGTATGCATGGTCTTGATGATTTTTGGTAAAAGAAAATTTTGGAACTCTTTATTTTGCAAGACTTCAATTATAACTACTTTTTGAAAAATCTAGTTTTCTAACTTTGGTCATTTCCATTTGTTTTGGATTTATTACTTAAGAAAATATAATTATTTTTGTTAAAATTAAGTCTTCATTATATATATTACTTATGACCTTCATTTCTTCATAAAAATTTCCATTTTACACTTGTTAAACATGTTTTCAAGTGGGGTTGATTCCAAAATCCGAATTTTACAAAAATTAGTTTTTAAGTGATTCCTTTAAATGAAAGTCATTTGATATTTAGAAAATTAGGGCTCAATCATACATAACCATTAAGGACTTCATTCTTACACAAAAATTTGCATTTTACACTTTACAAATATGTTTTCCAATATGGTTTACTCAAAAATCCGAATTTTAGAAAATCCACTTTTTGAATGATTCATTTGGGAAAAACTTGTTTAATGCATTAAATTTTAAGACTTTACTACATCTATTGTCTAAGGACTTCATTTAACACATAAAACTTGCAATTTGAGCTCAAATACTTAGTGATTACATATGCATCATCTCAAATTACGAATTTGACAATTTGATCACTAACTCAAAATTTTTCATTTTAATTCCATTACTTGGTTTACACATTACTCATGCCTAAACTTATTTTAACTTGTAAAAATCATTGCTTAATGATATCTATTACCTATATACTTCATTTTTCACATAAAACATGAGTTTTGGAGTTGATACATGGGTTCTAAAAATTGGTCTTGGTTGGGATCCGAATTTACAAAATTCATTTTTGGATATTCCTTTTGATAAAATCTATCTAAACTTATGAAAATCCATTCCTTACATATCCTATCCTAAGGGCCTTTCATTTCTTAAACAAAAACTTCATTTTTGAGTTGGAAAACATGTTTTTAAAATATGCCTTGGCCAAAATCCGAAAATGACATTTGTGTTTTGAAAATAACTTTTGAAAATCACATTAGATTCTTGTAAAAAGAAGTCTTGATGATATACATATACTAAGCCTTCATTTTCTCAAGAAAAAATTACATTTTGATACTTGGAAGGTGGTTTTCAAATGGGGGTCTTGCCAAAATACGAATTTCACAATTTTGTTTGAGTTCATAACTAAAATCTATACTTAATATGAACATAAACATAAAACAAATGCATGGTAACAAGCTATAAACATCATGGATCTAAACTTTACTTATCAAAATCTTTCATTTATGGTATTTATACCCTAAGCCCTTCATTTTAAATGAAAAATATACATTTTGAAGTTGAAAAATCACTTTTCTAAATATAGTCCCATTTTCATCCGAATTTTCAAAAATCATTTTGCTTGAAAATAAAATAGATCTTGAGTTTCCTATAACTTTCCTACCATCATCATATTATAGCAAGTTGTTCATGGACATAAACAAAGATCTAATGCATCTATGAACTCAAAACTTTAGATCTAGTCTTCTAAACTAGTTTTAAATGCATGAATCACTAAGATAGACATGTGGATGCTAGATCTATGCATAAGTCATAAAGAATAACAAAAATAACAACTTAAATACAAGATCTATGGCATGAACAAAAATCAAAGCTATAAAAAGTTAGATCTACAAAATATAACAACTTTAAACAAGAAAATAATAACAATACAAGATAATAATAATGGAGAAGAGGAGTGTTTCATTCTTGGCATCATCATCCTAGCTTTTAAGCTAATGAAATGTCATTTGATGCATGAAACACTCATTATACTTTACCTATATCACCTATGGAGGCTTAAAAAGAAGGTTTACTTAAGAAATCTTCAAGAAATATGTGTGGGAGCTCCAAAAAAAAATAGGGGCAGCAAGGTTTTTGTAAGAACAAGAGAGAAAGAAGAAAGAAAGAGAGGAAAAATAGAGAGAAAAGGTTAAGGAATGAAAGAGGAAAGATGAGTAAATGAAGGAGAGAGAGAAAAGTGTATTAAATGTGTTTTAATTAATTGAAGGAGTAAAAAAAATAAACAAGGCAGATTTGGGGAGCTTTCCACGTGAAGAGAGAGAGAGAGAGAGGAATTTGTGAAAATTTGACTTGAAATTAAATTGTGTAATAAATGGTGTGTGTAGCTTCTTTAAGAAGGAGTGGAAAATAATTATTTTAGTCAAATTAGGATTAAATAAAAGGACAATGGCAGCAAATATGGGTCAAAAATTCTGCCATGAAGTATGGAATATTGTGTAGAAAGATTGAAGTGAAAAGGAAGTGATATGTGTAAGGTGTACTTGAAGGTATGGGTTGTAAGAGTACCTTTTTAATAAAATAAAACAAAATAAAAGAAAATTAGAAAAATTATTCCAAATAATTGTAGCAGATTTTTCATAATTAAAATTAAATAATTATTTGAATTATTTTAGTAATTTAATAAATATGTTACCGGTATGATCAAAATACGCGAATATGGGCTATAAATGATATTTTTATAACCCGAAAAATTCTAAAAAATTATTTTATGAAAATAAAATATTTTTAAAATATTTTCCAATTATTAAATTAATTTATTTTATTTTTAGTATCGGATCTTAAACAGAATCTGATCCCGTAAAGACCCGAAACGAATTAAATTTTAGAAAAACAAAATTTTCTATAACATATAAAATATTTATCTAAAAATATAAGGCTTTATAAAAATAATAAAATTTTGTAATGAAATAAAAATGAATAGTGCAAAAGACGACTCAATTACCGGTAATAATGGAAATACGATAAAAAGGTTATAACTGTAACTTTTATAACCCGAAAAATTATATAACTGATATATTTAGAAATCTTATGAAATTACGAGTCTAACGGTACTATTGGTATTTTTTATATCTCGAGCCCCAGGACACGCTTTTCGAAGTCTGTATCCGAACGGGTTCGAAATAGGTCAAAAATTTACCAATCTGATATTTTTACACAAACTTATATTACTATGAGCTATTGTATATATTTAAACTACATCTCGGCCTCTAGGGTTAGGGGCACTAGATTGCCGGACTTACACTATTGTATTCCGGTTAGGGTTTCCGGGTGATTTTTCGGTTTAGACCTTTGCCAATTTGGAAACTGATATTTATGTTCATACACATATTTAATTTGAGAAATTTATTTTAAATTTTATTTTTGTAAGTATTTATATCTTTAAATTTTCGGAATTTTGAATTGGGTTTCATTTTCGAAAGTAATCGTTATTTACTTTTTTAATAATTTGTTTTTGGGCTTTATATTACCCGTTTTTATAAGTCGGAGTTAAATATGAATTTTTCGTACGTCGTGGTTTTGAATTTGAAGACCACTGAGTTCTTATTTTATTTTAAAGATTTTCATTTTCTCAAGATTAAGAAGTTTTTTATTCGTTCGTTTAGGCTATTGAAATTCGGTTTTAATTTGGAGTGATTTTAGGGTTTTTTTCGAAGTTCATCTTAAAATTATTTACTGAAATTTTCCGGGGCTTACATCCTCCCCACCTTAAGGAAAGTTTTGTCCGCAAAACTTGTTACGTGTATATTGTTTTTCGAAAAGATTGTGGATTTTGAGTTATATTTTTAGCACCGGTCTATGCTTTGATTTGTATCATTTCTAAATTTTGTATGATAGATATTTTACGAAATATAGCACATACAATTTATAAGATTTGGCTTAGCGATTCCAACCTTCACTTATACGACTCTTTTGGAGAACGACACGGACTTGACTTGGACTACAGACGACTTGACTCGACCGACACTAGACGATTTATGACAACACGACCTTTCATGACTCGATTACTTTGACCAACGAAGGTTGTAGATTCGCTTCTCCATTCTTATGCAGATGTATATACAATATTGTGCTTTATGATTCATATTCCCTTAAACAATATGGTCATCATCGTTTTAAATTCTTATCATCGTGATCATCTTGATAGGATTGACATCAAGAGATCTCATTGCTTTATTGTATAATTATTACTTGTGAAGTTCTTATGGAGTTTGGTAATTGAGATTTAATCAATGAAATTTTTTTTTTAACTTTTGTGTAACGATCATCCTAGATTTCAATCTTTCAAAGTCCTTTATTTACAAGAAGTTGTATGAGGATTGTCTTGGAATTCGTTAAATCAATCAAGTTTTGTTTTAGTTTCCATCATTGGCTCATTCTAACTTTTAATGGTCTCAGGCTTTCCTATTTTTAGCCTAGCCATTTAATCCGAAGGGTATTTCTAACAACCTATCTCTTTGATTCTATTGACAAGAAAGAATATGCGGTAGTCTAAGGGTATAGCGCTAACCTGATACCGACTTGCATCTTTGATCCTCGCTTCCTTCCATGGCAAAGGACTCCAGCTTCTCATCACTAGCTTCTCCATGTACTACATAGGTATGAGGGTTGTAGATGGGATTTCCAGATGAAGATGTTCCTAAGGAACTCCGATTTCTTTTTCCTTTGTCGCTTTTATTCCTATTACATCTCCTCCTCTTCTTCCTTGGTAGACCCAGCGAAGCAACACGCAAGTCATCCCGTTCAGGGCATGTTTTAGCCAAATGTCCCGTTTTTGCGCAAAGAAAGCATGTGTTGGTAGTCTTTTTGGGACACTTCTCGACTTTGTGACTAGGGTCCCCAAAGGTAACACTTGCATTGAAGTCGTGGGCACGTATAGGGTAATGTTTCTCTTACATTTCCAACATTGTATCTTATCCAATTTCGTGTCTTCTTCCTTGTTTGGGTCATCGTCCAAGTGAAGTGTTCCAACTTTCCGACTTGGGGTCATGACGGGTTCTTGTTGTGGTTGGGTATATCTCCTACAATTTTATTAAGCTCAGGTGAAAATTCTAAATCTTTTATTACGTCTTAAGGCGGTAAAAGAGACTTAAAGAAGCTTATCGGAATTACAGAATACGGAAATGCGGAAATAGAAACATATATAAGAAATATTGAAATTCTACTGAAATCAAAATCGATAACAAAAACTTCATAATACTCGAAACGAAATACATGAAATCAAGAGAAGATGTAAGTCTTCCATTACAAAAGTTCAAAGAAAGGATGCAAAACATACATTGGAATTAATTCATGAACTAGATGATAAACTAACATTGGTTTACATTTTCAAAACATCTTTGTTCTTTTCAAAAAGTCATTTGCTCCTAACGCTCAACGAAAGATCTATTGCTATTTCTAGGAGACTGACTTCTTCCAATCAAGGACAGCTATCCACTTGTTAATTCCCGTGGGGGCATCTACTTGCCCGGTGTCCCGGCTGTTTGCAGATGAAGCACTTTAGGGTTTTCTTTCTTGGACAGTCCATAATCTTATGCTCGGGATCTCCACAGAGGTAACACTTGTGCTTCACTGTGGACACTGTTTTAGATAATGACTTTCCTTGCACTTCCAACAATTGATCTTATGCCTCTTAAAAGGTTCATTCTTAACGTTAGGCTAGTTGTCTTATACCTTCTGACTTTGGAGCTTGGACTAGCCATAACAGAAGGAGTCTCAATTCCTTGCATTGTCACTTGGTGGGGTCCTTCCACCCGAACCGGTACATTCCTATTAAGCACTTGTTGTAAGAGGAGCTTTTGTGCATCCACCAAACATCCTAGAAGACCTATGACTTGTTGCATTGGATCTTGTGGTGGTGGAGTGTCTCTCACTTGTTGTTCCTCGGGAAGGTTAGTCGACTGTTGCATGTTCTCCTCAGGTAGTCTCCTAAAAACAGGACGAGACGGTCACGTTAGTCTAATTATACTACTCACAAGTTGCTTATGGTTTAAAAAAGAGTTATAACTTTTTATTTTCTTTAAACTTGTTTATTTAGAAAAACGGTGAAAGCACGCAATTAATCTTACCCACCTAGTGGTCCTATAGGTCAAAGGGGTAATCTAGTATCTCCATTATCGGCTTGAACTAGGAGTCGGGTAAGGTCACTTACATCCTATATTTTGCAGTTGCTAGAATGGATTTGTTCGTCTCCTTAATTATTTTCAATCTTTCTTCCTCATATGTCTGTTTCTATGTTCTCCAGAAGTCTCCAAGATAGAATTAATAATTGAAAGTCATACCTCAAAGGTCATAGAGCTAAATCTAGTTCTTCCTCACTTAAGGGTCATCTAACACTTGCCTATCGATTCCTAAGATCGTATCTTAACATTCTATTCTCCTAAAGGCTTCCACCTAATTCCCAAAACCTTGTCGCTCTGATACCAACTAAACTGTCACGCCCCGAAGGGTACCCTAAACGTGGCAGTCCGCCGTACACAATATTAAAGCCTAAGAATGACCACCTCAGTCATGCGAATGCTTCCATACTATGTACAAGGCGTCTAACACATAGAGGAGACACATCGGAATGATATATTTCATGTTGATATAACTCGAGTAACAATGTAAAGGAAATTCAATTCACTATTCTTCAAAATACAACTCAAACTTCATTACAATCATCAAAAGATTCTATTACATAAACTATTACAAGGCAGATAATAAAACCTAGTTAATAACTTCAAACATTCTTATGTCTTGCCGGAATCCTGAAGTCATCTCGACTTCAACCATCTCAGTCCCCACTTTGCATTCTTGAGATAACCTGTTCATTTAAACAACTATAGGGGTATAAGCTACACTAGCTTAGTGAGTGAAAACTTCCAGGATTACATTTATAACACGTCATACAATCAAGTGATTAGTCAGACAAGTGATATGCATCAAACTCGTGAATTCAACAAACATATGACCTGCCGGAAATCATATGTGGATGGACTTACGCCCTCCATCCCGGGTTAGCAGATTAACGAATCCTGCGGTACGACCGAGACCGTTTCAGCTTACGGACAACTATAAACTATAAAATCGTTTAAGGTACAACGATAAACCGACAAATGCTAATGCTCATCCCCATCGTGTATGAATGAGTTCAATTTCATCTTCAATTCCAAATAATCAATTATACCAATTCTTTTAAGTGATCAGTCAATAATCGCAGACAATCAATTCTAATTCATCTATACAGCAATAGTTAATCACTCGGCTTCGATATTCTTACATTCCATTTCTCATATCAACAACAAGCATACATCTTTCCCATTCGTCCCCATCATGCATATCCATTTTATCTTTACCAAATACCTAGTGCAACTATTATTACAATCACATACAATAAATGAAATCGGAAGTAATACTCACTCGGCCATTGGATCACCGGTCTCTTAGTACAAGTAATCCGGTGGTAGGGAATCGTCGATATCGGAGTCACCTAAAAGGAAGAAATACTCTAATAAGTATTTCATCACTTAACTAGTCCAAGCTATCTCATACAAACTATCAAATTCGTAATTCTCGTCCTAAGCGGGAATTCCAACTTAAAACGGCCATAACTTGGTCATTTTAACTCGGAATCTCGCAAATTATATATCGATTTCTATCTACTTCGAAAGATCTATCTATTTCTAATATTATTTTTAAGTTTTGAAAACATTTAGGTCTCAGAACAGAGGGATCAGATCTGATCAGTAACGGTTTCCAATTCCGAAAAATAGTTTTGTAAATGTTTGTAATGTTTTTATTATACAAATTAGCCATACATGCAATATGAGTGATTTCCTAATATGAATGGCATGAAATGAGTTTCATGTATGCATGGTCTTGATGATTTTTGGTAAAAGAAAATTTTGGAACTCTTTATTTTGCAAGACTTCAATTATAACTACTTTTTGAAAAATCTAGTTTTCTAACTTTGGTCATTTCCATTTGTTTTGGATTTATTACTTAAGAAAATATAATTATTTTTGTTAAAATTAAGTCTTCATTATATATATTACTTATGACCTTCATTTCTTCATAAAAATTTCCATTTTACACTTGTTAAACATGTTTTCAAGTGGGGTTGATTCCAAAATCCGAATTTTACAAAAATTAGTTTTTAAGTGATTCCTTTAAATGAAAGTCATTTGATATTTAGAAAATTAGGGCTCAATCATACATAACCATTAAGGACTTCATTCTTACACAAAAATTTGCATTTTACACTTTACAAATATGTTTTCCAATATGGTTTACTCAAAAATCCGAATTTTAGAAAATCCACTTTTTGAATGATTCATTTGGGAAAAACTTGTTTAATGCATTAAATTTTAAGACTTTACTACATCTATTGTCTAAGGACTTCATTTAACACATAAAACTTGCAATTTGAGCTCAAATACTTAGTGATTACATATGCATCATCTCAAATTACGAATTTGACAATTTGATCACTAACTCAAAATTTTTCATTTTAATTCCATTACTTGGTTTACACATTACTCATGCCTAAACTTATTTTAACTTGTAAAAATCATTGCTTAATGATATCTATTACCTATATACTTCATTTTTCACATAAAACATGAGTTTTGGAGTTGATACATGGGTTCTAAAAATTGGTCTTGGTTGGGATCCGAATTTACAAAATTCATTTTTGGATATTCCTTTTGATAAAATCTATCTAAACTTATGAAAATCCATTCCTTACATATCCTATCCTAAGGGCCTTTCATTTCTTAAACAAAAACTTCATTTTTGAGTTGGAAAACATGTTTTTAAAATATGCCTTGGCCAAAATCCGAAAATGACATTTGTGTTTTGAAAATAACTTTTGAAAATCACATTAGATTCTTGTAAAAAGAAGTCTTGATGATATACATATACTAAGCCTTCATTTTCTCAAGAAAAAATTACATTTTGATACTTGGAAGGTGGTTTTCAAATGGGGGTCTTGCCAAAATACGAATTTCACAATTTTGTTTGAGTTCATAACTAAAATCTATACTTAATATGAACATAAACATAAAACAAATGCATGGTAACAAGCTATAAACATCATGGATCTAAACTTTACTTATCAAAATCTTTCATTTATGGTATTTATACCCTAAGCCCTTCATTTTAAATGAAAAATATACATTTTGAAGTTGAAAAATCACTTTTCTAAATATAGTCCATTTTCATCCGAATTTTCAAAAATCATTTTGCTTGAAAATAAAATAGATCTTGAGTTTCCTATAACTTTCCTACCATCATCATATTATAGCAAGTTGTTCATGGACATAAACAAAGATCTAATGCATCTATGAACTCAAAACTTTAGATCTAGTCTTCTAAACTAGTTTTAAATGCATGAATCACTAAGATAGACATGTGGATGCTAGATCTATGCATAAGTCATAAAGAATAACAAAAATAACAACTTAAATACAAGATCTATGGCATGAACAAAAATCAAAGCTATAAAAAGTTAGATCTACAAAATATAACAACTTTAAACAAGAAAATAATAACAATACAAGATAATAATAATGGAGAAGAGGAGTGTTTCATTCTTGGCATCATCATCCTTAGCTTTTAAGCTAATGAAATGTCATTTGATGCATGAAACACTCATTATACTTTACCTATATCACCTATGGAGGCTTAAAAAGAAGGTTTACTTAAGAAATCTTCAAGAAATATGTGTGGGAGCTCCAAAAAAAAATAGGGGCAGCAAGGTTTTTGTAAGAACAAGAGAGAAAGAAGAAAGAAAGAGAGGAAAAATAGAGAGAAAAGGTTAAGGAATGAAAGAGGAAAGATGAGTAAATGAAGGAGAGAAGAAAAGGAGTGTATTAAATGTGTTTTAATTAATTGAAGGAAAAAAAAATAAACAAGGCAGATTTGGGGAGCTTTCCACGTGAAGGAGAAGAAGAGAGAGAGGAATTTGTGAAAATTTGACTTGAAATTAAATTGTGTAATAAATGGTGTGTGTAGCTTCTTTAAGAAGGAGTGGAAAATAATTATTTTAGTCAAATTAGGATTAAATAAAAGGACAATGGCAGCAAATATGGGTCAAAAATTCTGCCATGAAGTATGGAATATTGTGTAGAAAGATTGAAGTGAAAAGGAAGTGATATGTGTAAGGTGTACTTGAAGGTATGGGTTGTAAGAGTACCTTTTTAATAAAATAAAACAAAATAAAAGAAAATTAGAAAAATTATTCCAAATAATTGTAGCAGATTTTTCATAATTAAAATTAAATAATTATTTGAATTATTTTAGTAATTTAATAAATATGTTACCGGTATGATCAAAATACGCGAATATGGGCTATAAATGATATTTTTATAACCCGAAAAATTCTAAAAAATTATTTTATGAAAATAAATATTTTTAAAATATTTTCCAATTATTAAATTAATTTATTTTATTTTTAGTATCGGATCTTAAACAGAATCTGATCCCGTAAAGACCCGAAACGAATTAAATTTTAGAAAAACAAAATTTTCTATAACATATAAAATATTTATCTAAAAATATAAGGCTTTATAAAAATAATAAAATTTTGTAATGAAATAAAAATGAATAGTGCAAAAGACGACTCAATTACCGGTAATAATGGAAATACGATAAAAAGGTTATAACTGTAACTTTTATAACCCGAAAAATTATATAACTGATATATTTAGAAATCTTATGAAATTACGAGTCTAACGGTACTATTGGTATTTTTTTATATCTCGAGCCCCAGGACACGCTTTTCGAAGTCTGTATCCGAACGGGTTCGAAATAGGTCAAAAATTTACCAATCTGATATTTTTACACAAACTTATATTACTATGAGCTATTGTATATATTTAAACTACATCTCGGCCTCTAGGGTTAGGGGCACTAGATTGCCGGACTTACACTATTGTATTCCGGTTAGGGTTTCCGGGTGATTTTTCGGTTTAGACCTTTGCCAATTTGGAAACTGATATTTATGTTCATACACATTTTAATTTGAGAAATTTTTTTAAATTTTACTTTTCGTAAGTATTTATTATCTTTAAATTTTCGGAATTTTTGAATTGGGTTTCATTTTCGAAAGTTAATCGTTATTTACTTTTTTAATAATTTGTTTTTGGGCTTTATATTACCCGTTTTTATAAGTCGGAGTTAAATATGAAATTTTTCGTACGTAGTGGTTTTGAATTTGAAGACCACTGAGTTCTTATTTTATTTTCGAGATTTTCATTTTCTCATGATTAAGAAGTTTTGATTCATTCGGTTTAGGACTTGAAATTCGGTTTTAATTTGGAGTGATTTTTAGGGTTTATTTTGAAGTTCATCTTAAAATTATTTACTGAAATTTTCTGGGGCTTACATCCTCCCCACCTTAAGGAAAGTTTTGTCCGCAAAACTTGTTACGTGTATATGTTTTCAAGAAAAGATTGTGAATTTGAGTTATATTTTCTAGCACCGGCTGTGCTTGTTTGTATATTTCTGAACTTCGCATGTAGACATTTCACGAAATATAGCACATACAAATTATAAGATTTGGCTTAGCGATTCCAACCTTCACTTACACGACTCTTTGGAAACGACACGGACTTGACTGGACACAGACGACTGACTCGCCCGACACTAGACGACTCATGACAACACGACCTTTCATGACTCAATTACTTTGACCAACGAAGGTTGTGGATTCGCTTCTCCATTCTTATGTAGATGTATATACAATATTGTGCTTTATGATTCATATTCCCTTAAACAATATGTCATCATCGTTTTAAATTCTTATCTTCGTGATCATCTTGATGGATTGAAATCAAGAGATCTCATTGCTTTATTGTTTATTATTACTTGTGAATCTTATGGAGTTTGGTAATTGAGATTTAATCATGAATTTTAACTTTTGTGTAACAATCGTCGTAGATTTCGATCTTTCAAAGTCTTTATTTACAAGAAGTTGTACGAGGTATCTTGGAATTCGTTAAATAATCGAGGTTTTGTTTTAGTTTCCATCATTGGCTCATTCTAGCTTTTAATGGTCTCAGGCTTCCTATTTTTAGTCTAGCCATTTAATCAAGGGTATTTCTAACAACTATCTCTTTGATTCTATTGACAGAAAGAATATGCAGTAGTCTAAGGGTATAGCGCTAACCTGATACCGACTTGCATATTTGATCCTCGCTTCCTTCCATGGCAAAGGACTCCAGCTTCTCATCACAGCTTCTCCATGTACTACATAGGTATGAGGGTTGTAGATGGGATTTCCGGATGAAGATGTTCCTAAGGAACTCCGATTCCTTTTTCCTTTGTTGCTTTTATTCCTATTACATCTCCTCCTCTTCTTCCTTGGTAGATCCAGCGAAGCAACACGCAAGTCATCCCGTTCAGGGCATGTTTTAGCCAAATGTCCCGTTTTTTGCGCAAAGAAAGCATGTGTTGGTAGTCTTTTTGGGACACTTCTCGACTTTGTGACTGGGTCCCCACAAAGGTAACACTTGCATTGAAGTCGTGGGCACTGTATAGGGTAATGTTTCTCTTACATTTCCAACATTGTATCTTATCCAATTTCGTGTTTCTTCCTTGTTTGGGTCATCGTCCAAGTGAAGTGTTCCAACTTTCCGACTTGGGGTCATGACGGGTTCTTGTTGTGGTTGGGTATATCTCCTACAATTTTATTAAGCTCAGGTGAAAATTCTAAATCTTTTATTACGTCTTAAGGCGGTAAAAGAGACTTAAAGAAGCTTATCGGAAATATAGAACACAAAAAAAATACGGAAATAGAAACATATATAAGAAATATTGAAATTCTACTGAAATCAAAATCGGTAACAAAAACTTCATAATATTCAAAATGAAATACATGAAATCAAGAGAAGATGTAAGTCTTCCTTTACAAAAGTTCAAAGAAAGGATGCAAAACATACATTGGAATCAATTCATGAACTAGATGATAAACCACAACATCGGTTTACATTTTCAAAACATTTTTGTTCTTTTCAAAAAAAATTTTAATTGCTCTTAACGCTCAACAAAAGATCTATTGCTATTTCTAGGAGACTGATTTCTTCTAAACAAGGACAGCTATCACTTGTTAATTTTTGTGGGGGCATTTACTCACCCGGTGTCCCGGCTGTTTGCAGATGAGGCACTTCAGGGTTTTCTTTCTTGGATAGTCCATAATCTTATGCTCGGGATCTCCACAGAGGTAACACTTATGCTTCAGCTGTGGACACTGTTTTAGATAATGACTTTCCTTGCACTTCCAACAATTGATCTTACGCCTCTTAAAAGGTTCATTCTTAACAGTTAGGCTAGTTTCTTATACCTTCTGACTTTGGAGCTTGGACTAGCCATAACAGAAGGAGTCTCAATTCCTTGCATTGTCACTTGGTGGGGTCCTTCCACCGAACCGGTACATTCCTATTAAGCACTTGTTGTAAGAGGAGCTTTTGTGCATCCACCAAACATCCTAAAGACCTATGACTTGTTGCATTGGATCTTGTGGTGGTGGAGTGTCTCTCACTTGTTGTTCCTCGGGAAGGTTAGTCGACTGTTGCATGTTCTCCTCAGGTAGTCTCCTAAAAACAGGACGAGACGGTCACGTTAGTCTAATTATACTACTCACAAGTTGCTTATGGTTTAGAAAAAGAGTTATAACTTTTTATTTTCTTTAAACTTGTTTATTTAGAAAACGGTGAAAGCACGCAATTAATCTTACCCACCTAGTGGTCCTAGAGGTCAAAGGGGTAATCTAGTATCTCCATTATCGGCTTGAACTAGGAGTCGGGTAAGGTCACTTACATCCTATATTTTGCAGTTGCTAGAATGGATTTGTTCGTCTCCTTAATTATTTTCAATCTTTCTTCCTCATATGTCTGTTTCTATGTTCTCTAGAAGTCTCCAAGATAGAATTAATAATTGAAAGTCATACCTCAAAGGTCATAGAGCTAAATCTAGTTCTTCCTCACTAGGGTCATCTAACACTTGCCTATCGATTCCTAAGATCGTATCTTAACATTCTATTCTCCTAAAGGCTTCCCACCTAATTCCCAAAACCTTGTCGCTCTGATACCAACTAAACTGTCACGCCCCGAAGGGTACCCTAAACGTGGCAGTCCGCCGTACACAATATTAAAGCCTAAGAATGACCACCTCAGTCATGCGAATGCTTCCATACTATGTACAAGGCGTCTAACACATAGAGGAGACACATCGGAATGATACATTTCATGTTGATATAACTCGAGTAACAATGTAAAGGAAATTCAATTCACTATTCTTCAAAATACAACTCATCAAACTTCACTTACAATCATCAAAAGATTCTATTATATAGAACTATTACAAGGCAGATAATAAAACCTAGTTAATAACTTCAAACATTCTTATGTCTTGCCGGAATCCTGAAGTCATTCTCGACTCAACCATCTCAGTCCCCACTTTAGCATTCTTGAGATAACCTGTTCATTTAAACAACTATAGGGGTATAAGCTACACTAGCTTAGTGAGTGAAAACTTCCAGGATTACATTTATAACACGTCATACAATCAAGTGATTAGTCAGACAAGTGATATGCATCAAACTCGTGAATTCAACAAACATATGACCTGCCGGAAATCATATGTGGATGGACTTACGCCCTCCATCCCGGGTTAGCAGATTAACGAATCCTGCGGTACGACCGAGACCGTTTCAGCTTACGGACAACTATAAACTATAAAATCGTTTAAGGTACAACGATAAACCGACAAATGCTAATGCTCTATCCCCATCGTGTATGAATGAGTTCAATTTCATTTCAATTCCAAATAATCAATTATACCAATTTTTTAAGTGATCAGTCAATAATCGCAGACAATCAATTCTAATTCATCTATACAGGCAATAGTTAATCACTCGGCTTCGATATTCTTACATTCCATTTCTCATATCAACAACAAGCATACATTTTCCCATTCGTCCCCATCATGCATATCCATTTTATCTTTACCAAATACCTAGTGCAACTATTATTACAATCACATACAATAAATGAAATCGGAAGTAATACTCACTCGGCCATTGGATCACCGGTCTCTTAGTACAAGTAATCCGGTGGTAGGGAATCGTCGATATCGGAGTCACCTAAAAAGGAAGAAATACTCTAATAAGTATTTCATCACTTAACTAGTCCAAGCTATCTCATACAACTATCAAATTCGTAATTCTCGTCCTAAGCGGGAATTCCAACTTAAAACGGCCATAACTTGGTCATTTTAACTCGGAATCTCGCAAATTATATATCGATTTCTATCTACTTCGAAAGATCTATCTATTTCTAATATTATTTTTAAGTTTTGAAAACATTTAGGTCTCAGAACAGAGGGATCAGATCTGATCAGTAACGGTTTCCAATTCCGAAAAATAGTTTTGTAAATGTTTGTAATGTTTTTATTATACAAATTAGCCATACATGCAATATGAGTGATTTCCTAATATGAATGGCATGAAATGAGTTTCATGTATGCATGGTCTTGATGATTTTTGGTAAAAGAAAATTTTGGAACTCTTTATTTTGCAAGACTTCAATTATAACTACTTTTTGAAAAATCTAGTTTTCTAACTTTGGTCATTTCCATTTGTTTTGGATTTATTACTTAAGAAAATATAATTATTTTTGTTAAAATTAAGTCTTCATTATATATTACTTATGACCTTCATTTCTTCAAAAATTTCCATTTTACACTTGTTAAACATGTTTTCAAGTGGGGTTGATTCCAAAATCCGAATTTTACAAAAATTAGTTTTTAAGTGATTCCTTTAATAAAAGTCATTTGATATTTAGAAAATTAGGGCTCAATCATACATAACCATTAAGGACTTCATTCTTACAAAAAATTTGCATTTTACACTTTACAAATATGTTTTCCAATATGGTTTACTCAAAAATCCGAATTTTAGAAAATCCACTTTTTGAATGATTCATTTGGGAAAAACTTGTTTAATGCATTAAATTTAAGACTTTACTACATTTATTGTCTAAGGACTTCATTTAACACATAAAACTTGCAATTTGAGCTCAAATACTTAGTGATTACAT